>CAMRHE010000114.1:2952500-3552500 GCA_947044405.1 Leptodactylus fallax
CATAGCCCCCTTCGGACCGGCTTCACCCGCCACTGCCGCTGATGTTACCGCCGTGGCTGATGTCGCCGTTTTCACAGATCCACCTGCCGGGACTGCTGACACCCCTGTCGCCACCGCTACTCCTGCCGGCGTCGCCCGCTCTACGGACGTCGCTGCTCCCGATGCTGTTCCCGATGCTGCAGCCGCCAATGTCGCTGCTGCTGCTCCCCGATGCTGTTGTCCTGGTCGCCAGTCTCATTGAGGCTTGCTGCCTCAGCGACCTCCGCCTGCCCTGCTCTGCTGGTGCTGTGTCGGCAGACATTCTCCTGCCCCCCGCCTGTAAGGTCCGGGGGGCAGGAGCTCCACGCTCCATGATAAGGCTCCCCTCCGCACGGGGAAGGGAGTCGGAGTTACGGTATGTATCACACAAAAGACCGAAAACCACACCCAATAATCGGTCTCCAAGTATCCAAAAAAGCCTCTTAAGCCTCTGGACTCAGGAGCTCAAACAGACAAGTCTGACTCCCACAGTTGCCCCGAAGGAATTGGAACTATTTTTATTAGAAAAGTAAAAATTCACAAACAGTGTCACATACGAAAATACAATATAAAACCCATAAACAGAAACAATACATAAATCCAAAACATAGTATAAACAACATCAATAAATAAGATACAAGAAACCGGGACAAAATTAAAGACCAAAAAGAAAATCCAGCCGCAAACCAGCCCCCATCCATTCTGCCTTTCACTCCGCCTTTCACTCTCCAGTCTTTCTTCAGTCATCCGCCAGTCAAAACTCTACCTATCTTGGAAACAAAAGAAAATCCAAATAAGTAATATACAATGGAAAACATATAACACTAACAGAAAACTAACAAAAACCCCAACCGAAACTTATTAGAAATTTTTTTTTTTTTTTTTTTTTTATTATAATTATTATTATTTTATTTATTTTTTTTATTTTTTTTTTTTATTATTATTTTTTTTTTTTTTTTTTTTTTTTTTTCCCCCTTCACCACACCCGGCCAGCACCACGCCCCATGTCCTCCCATGTCCGCATAGTCCTGGTGCTGGCACCACCCGCCAACAAGCCCCTGAAAACCGACCTGGCTCTCCGCCTCATGTCCTCCCATGTCCGCATAGTCCAGAGCCAGGCCGGACACACGAAACCTATATATCAAACCCTCCACCCCCAAAAGAAACCCCCCTCCCAAACAACCTACCCCTCTAAGAAAAAAAAACCCTTTTAACTACATACAATGGGAAATAGAAAAAAATGGAAATGAACAAAAAAAATATGTTTAGTGGCAAAAGCAAATAACAAAATACCAGACAAGAAAACCAGACAAAATACAATAACAAAACCCACAATCTTATATAAACTGTTGACACCCCCTTCCCTCCCATAAACCTCCCACAGGCCTAGGGTCGGTTATCCTCAAGCCTCTTACCCTTTCATGTGGTGACACACCAGCCCTCCACCAGGAAGAGAGCACAAGAGGCCCGTCCCTACCTACTTGCCCTACCACTATGTCCCTATCTATCAATCTATCCCTACCCTATCCCTACCTGTCCCTCCCTACCAAAAAAAACAAACCCCACCTCTTGTGCAAAACCTTGCCCTCCCTTTCCCTATCTGGCCCTAACCTAACTACCTTTTAATCCCTTATTCTACCCCTCAGGGAACAGAAAAGGTGAAACCCCTCCAGAGGGTACCAGCCCTTTTTGCGCCCAACCCCTCATACTCCCGAGAGCGCACCCTCACCAGGTCCACCATGATGTGTTTAACCACCTCCACCTCCGGGAGGATTTTGCCTCGCGTCGATACTAGACACCGGGATGACCACAAGTGGAACCTAACCACTGCGCTAACTATAAAAAGTGTCTGGCAGTCCCTGCCCTCCGGGTGTTTGAATGCCCCATAGGCCCACTCGGCGTAGGAAAGGCCAGCCAGCCGCAGCCAACCGGTGGAGGTCCCCACCAATTTGCAAACCCTTATATTGAAGGGGCACTGAAGCAGGAAGTGCTCCATGCTTTCCAGCATGTCGCCACACTCCTCCCGAGGGCAGCCTCGCTCGTCGGAGTTCCGGTACTTCAAGTTCCCCCTCACATATAACTTACCTAGGAGGCAGCGCCAGGTCAGATCCCAAAACTTCCGAGGAAACCTTTTGGAGTTAAGAAAATGCAACCCTCCCTCTAAGGTTTCTCCTGGGCAATCTTTGAGCGCCAGAGGCTTCTGGAAGCGGGTCAACAGGACTTTGTCATCAAGAAAACGTCTTGACTGAGTCCTGATCTCCCACGCCCCCAGACCCCACCGACGAATCACTTTCAAGACCAGGGAAGCATAGGCCGGGAGATATCCATGGGGTGCACGAAGATCTTTCACTTGCCCTCCTGCCTCCCATTTCTGGAAGAAGGGCCGAAACCACCCCTGGCAGGAGGCTACCCACGAAGGAGCCCCCTCGGCGGAGAGGTTTGGTAAATTGATCTTAAGAAAGGTGTTCATTAAGAACACCACGGGGTTAACCATATTTAACCCCCCTAGCCTCCTTGTGCGGTATGTAACCTCCCTCTTGATTAGGTTGAGCCTGTTCCCCCATAACAGTTGGAAGAACAGGCAACAGATCCTACTCCAACAAGACTCTGGCAAGGCACAGACGCTACCTAGATAGATCACCAACGGGAGCAGGAAGGCTTTGGCAAGGTGAATCCTTTCTCTCAGGGTCAAGGACCAACCCTTCCAGCAATCAACTCTCTGGGCGACATCCTTAAGCCTACCTTCCCAATTTTGGAGTGGGTAATCACCCTGGCCAAAATGGATGCCTAAGATCTTTACAGACCCCTGGGGTTCTGGGAGGGTGTCCGGGAGAGAAAAACCAGGCTCTCCCCTCCCAGCCAGAGGCTTCCACACTTGTTCTTGTTCACAGCTGATCCGGAAGCCTCCGAGTAACTGTCCACTTCAGACATCACCCATTCAATCTCCTCCCGTGACGAGACAAGAGCGGTGACATCATCCGCGAAGGCTACTGTCCTCAAAGGGGAGCCAGTGCTCTCCAGGTCCATCCTGACTCCCGCCACCGGCTCACCATTAATCCGTCTAATCAGGGGATCAATGGCGAACACATACAGTAGCGGGCTCAAGGGACATCCCTGTCGGATGCCCGACCCCACCTCAAAAGGACGACCAACCCAACCATTCACAAGTGGGAAAGACTCAGCCCCAGCGTATAAGGTCTGCAGCCACTGAATGAACCCCCCAGGTAGGCCATACCTCGAGAGAGTTGACCACAAATACTCATGATTCACCCTGTCAAAAGCCTTAGCCTGATCTAGAGACAGCAAGTACCCCTTCCACCGACCTGCCCTACTCTGCTCCACAGCCTCCCTGACACTCAGGACCGCACTTAAGGTGCTACGACCGGGAACAGAGCAGTGCTGAGCCGGCGAGAGGAGCCGGGGCGCAAACTGTACCAGCCGGTTGAAAAGTACCTTCGCCAGAATCTTTCGGTCCGTATTGAGAAGTGCTATGGGCCGCAGTTCTCAATACGGCTCGGATCCTTACCCTTTGACAGAACTATAAGGGCGGACCTCCTCATTGACTTTGGCAGAGTGCCCGAGGATAGACACTCATTAAGCACGTCAGTCAAGAGGGGAGCCAACGCTCCTTTAAAGGTCCGATAGAACTCAGATGTTAAGCCATCTGGGCCAGGTGACTTCTTGAGGGCAAGACCCTCAATAGCCCTGACGACTTCCTCTTCCCTTATAGGTTCTATCAAAACACCAAAAGAAGGGTCTTCTGCTGACTCAGGAATGGCTTCAGCCAAGAAACCTGAAATCCGATCCCGATTCAGTTCCTTCTTTGCCAAAAGGTTCGAGTAGAAAGACCTGACGACCTCCAAGATCCCTGACCTGGATCTTGTCAAGGATCCTGTACTGTCAATCAGGCCTGTTACTGTCTTACAAGTCACTGACATCTTACAGTTCCTGTAGGGGTCGGGCGAGCGGTATTTCCCGAAATCCCTCTCAAGAACCAAGGATGCGTGCCTATCATACTGACACCCTTTAAGCAAAGCCTTCACACCGGAGATATCCTCCTGGCTACCTCCGGTCGAGACCAGATGTTCAAGTCTCTTCCTCAGTGCACTGTACATGCGGTACATGTCCAGTGACCTGAGGCTTGAGAGCCGGCGGAAAAATCCCGCCACCCTTTTTTTGAATATCTCCCACCACTCTGACCTAGTACCTTCAAGACCCAGTAATAGTACCTGATCCTGAAGAAACTCCTCAAAGGCTTGTCTTACAGCTGCCTCCTCAAGGAGTGACGAATTCAGCCTCCACAAACCTCTTCCTCTCCGGAGGGTTTCTGAAATATTCAAAGAAAATAAAATTAGGCAGTGATCGGAGAACTCCACCTCCACCACGGACACAGGGGTGGTGACGGAATTCTCCTTCAAAAAAAAACCTATCTATCCTGGACCTAACACTTCCTCTCTGAAAGGTGAACCCACGGTGACCTGGGGAATGCCTGATGTGGATATCCTCCAGGCGAGCTTCACTCACTATGCTATTTAACGCGACGCCATCATAGGGCAGTCTATCTCTGGTACCTCCTCGGTCTTGGGGTCTAGTTATGGTATTAAAATCCCCACCAAAGATGACTTGTTTGCCCGTAAAAAGAAAAGGCTTGATCTTCATAAAGAGGCTTTTACGGTCCCACTTTGACTGGGGACCGTAGATGTTAATGAGGCGCAGGCTTTGCCCCTTCATGAGGACGTCTAAGACTAGGCACCTTCCCATTTCGAGTTCGATCAGCCGCTGGCATTTCACCTCTGCGGTAAAAAGCACCGCCACTCCACTATACGGCTCAGCCGCAAGAGACCAGTAGGAGGGCCCCCTGCGCCACTCCCTCCTTGCTCTGTTTATCTCTGATAGAGTACAGAGCCTGGTCTCCTGCAAAAACAAAATGTCAGCTTCAACTCGGCCAAGAAAATCAAAGGTTGCAAACCTAGCCGTATCAGACTTAATGCTGGCCACATTAATGGTGGCCAGCGTCAGTGGAGAGGGGACTGCCATTAAGACCGATTGAGCTCAATGACCTTCAGTTTCCCACCCCCTTTCCTCCTTCCACCTCCACCCCTTGATGAGTCAGAAGAGGACCCGCGACTTTTCCTCGTCTTACGGGTCCTCTTCTTACATTGGGATTGGTCCATCACCTCACCTCGTGCGGTTTGGCCAGGCAAGGGATGGACTTCCCCCGTAGTTTCTCCCTGGGGAGTATTGGTAACATTTTTTACTACGGTTTCCAAAACAGCTTGAGGTGCATCGTCTCCATCTCTGGGTACCAGGCCAGCCTCCTCCACTGAAGGCAGGGGGCCCTTCCCTGAGGGAGACTCAGCAGCCCCCGACGGTCCCACCTCCCCCTCTGAAGCCTCCCCTGAGGCTGATGCGTCCTCGCAGAGGGTTTGGTACCGGTTAGGGCTGATCACTGAAAGGTCCTCGAGTCTCCGTTCCTTTGCTGGGGGGGGGGGGGGGCAGATGTTTTTACCCTCGCTTTACTCGGTGACTTTCTCCTCCTGACCGTCTGTTCCTCCCCAGCACTAACGTACTGGGAAGATGAAGACAGGTCAGCCTCTTCCTCCCTCTGCAGTCTTCTCATCTCCTCAATCAGGGCCGTGCCCGTCGCTACTTCAGCATTAGAATCCAACCCAGCGGGATCAGGGGCAGAGGGGAGACACATAATACCTTCCCTCTGCTCCCTTCTCCTATCTCTCCTTCTCGCCCTAGATGGTGGCTGGGTTTTCTCCCTCCGCGTCGGCAACCTGGTCTCTCCACCTCCGACCCCCTCCTCGGTGACAGGGACAGTCTCCTCACCTGCCCCTGCCTGTCGGAGGGTGACATTAGCGAACGACCTCGGACACGCCCCGATTGGGTGACCAAGGTCACCACACAGGTGGCACCGAATCCTATCACAGGTTGCAGCTAGATGACCTAATCCCCCACACATGGCACACTTCTGCACCCTGCAGGAGGCACTCAAGTGCGAGGGATCACCACACCTGTGACAGAGCTTCGGCTGCCCCTGGTAGAAGACAAGAATCCTGTCTTTCCCGAGGAAGGTTGAGGACGGGATATGCATCACCGAGTTATCCTCATGCTTCAATTTGACCATAAATGTCCAGGCCCCTGACCAAATGCCAAACTCATCAAGGTTCTTCCGGGGGAAGTCTTTCACTTCCCCATACCTGTTGAGCCAGGTCATAATGTCCATGTAAGAAAGTGACTCGTTATGAGTCAAAACGGTCACTTTCTTAATTGCATCCTGGCGCGACACCGCCCACACATTGAAGTCGCGCCAGCCGGGCTCGTTCTTTGCCAACTCATAATTACCCCAGAAGGTTTCTAAGCCCCCCGGGGTAACAAAGCTGACATCAAACTCTGAGGAGCCGACCGGGTGAATGAGGGCAAAGATGTCACTTGCCCTAAAGCCCATCCCGAGCAGAAGTTCGACGACCCTCCTCCTCTGAGGACAAGGGCCTTCTCCCCCCACCCGAGACGGACTACATTCCTCCGGACCGGCCGCTGCCTGGGTGTCGGGAGAGTCCACCTGGTCTCACCCCCCTCATCTCGGAACTTCCCTAGGCCAAAACGTTCAATCCAAAACCTAAGGTCCCTCGATTGACCATCCACTATCATCGTTCTCTGCCCTGCTCGTAAGGCCGCCAGGAGCTGCTGTTGTAATTCACCGTCCCTGGCCCCCAGTGATGGACACGAGGCACCCCTTGGGACCCCCGAGGCGACACTGGCATAGGAACGTACCAAGCTTGAGGCCGCAGTCCCAGCCCCCGCAACTCCAGTGCCACCTTCGGGCGCCCCCTGAAGCCCGCTCGGCCCGGCCACCACCGCGGCCACCGGGACACCAGAGACAGGAGCGGTCGTTCCCAGCGTCGCAGGCGTGGCCTGGGCAAACACATTTGGCAAAGCTACTTCTGCAGCAGCCATGCCTACATTTTCCAAAGTCCTAGGAACCTCCACTACCGCATCTTTAACAAAAGGGACAGCAGTAGCAGCAGCAGCAGCAGCAACACAAGGGGTGACAGCCTCCATAGCCCCCCTCCCCTTTCCCTCACAAGGAACATCTAAGTCACTCTCTGGAACCACAGTTTTTTCCCCCTCCTCCGCCCTCCTCTCCTGATGCCTGCTTTTCCTACTCCCCAGTCTGCTCTTACTCACCGCTTTCTTACCCACGCTCACCATTACCTCATTCACACCGGGGCTTGCGGCCTTGGGCGGCTCCACGAGCGGGATTGGCCTATTCCGGGCCTCCGCTTCACTCTCCTCCCGCTTAGCTGGGGCGACTTGTGCCTCTGCCTCGACCTCCGCATCGTCAGCTGTCGCAGCGCTCAATGCTTTAGGAGCGGACTTGCTCCTAGCGCTGACGGCAGCCTCCGCATCACTGGTCTCATTGGCTTACTCGGCACCTGAAACCGGAAGGGAGGGACAAGCCGCACGCCCCTTCCCCTTACGATGGACCTGGGGAGGGGCCGGCGCTACTTTGACCCTGCCCACAGGGGCAGGCTTCACCGCTTCTCTACCTCCCTTCGTGGGAGGTGCTTTTCCGACCTTGTCCGCTGCAGTTTTGGGCGCCATTTTCAATACTGCACCCAGCTCCCCAGCCACACCACTACTTAGAGAAAGCGGGGTCTGGGGAGTCTGCGCCCCCCTTATCTCACCCGCGGGCAACACCCCAGATTCAGCCTGTGCTAGAGTCAATGGGGGTTGCCCTGCGGGAACAGTTATACCTGCTGCGACACTCACATATTTCAGGGTGCCGACTTCTTGCGGCTTAGCCTTCTTCTTTTTCCTTTTTTTTGATTCCTCCTCATTTCCAAGGTCGTCTACGGAAAAAGCCATCTTCTCCATTCTTGCCGGGGATTCTAGCATGCATATTTCGTGGATTAGCCTCCCCGCAGCAGAACCCATATCGTCTTCTGATGTTGCCGGTAATGGTGGTAAATTCTCCGGTAGCTTGGGTAAACTTGCCAATTTCTCTGGGGGCGTATAGGTCGGAATACCTGAACTCACCCTCGTAGGCTTCCGGCTACTGCCGTACTCTGCCAGCAGGCTCCCCTCTGAGTCAGTATCTGTCTCATATTCCGGATCCGAGCTTTCGGAGGACGCGAGGCCTTCCCGCAGCAGCCGCCCCTGCTGCTTGCGGTAAAAACGGTCATCATTCAGGAGTTTCTCCCTGAAAGGCCCCGCGCCCTCCAGGATCTCTCGGCATCTTTGGTCAAGCCCTTTAATTTGTTCCTTCAGCTTTTTGACTTGCTTACTCAGTGCCGGTCTCTCATGCCTTGAGGCCCTGTCACTACGGGCACGGACACTCTGAAGCTCCGCACCCATAGCGAACAGGGACCTCCTGGCTTTATTATATTCCTCAAGGGTAGTGTTAATACGCTTACTGTAAGCAAGCACATCCTCGCCAGCCTTCCGAATCCCCCAACCTGATGATGGCAAGGAAGGAGGGGGGGGTTCGCTGGCCTTTTTACTTGTACAGGGCTCAGCCTCCGCTGGGGTTTTCTGACCTAGACGTCCCTTGCTGCGGGTTGCCATACCTTTTTCCACTGGAGCCTGCTGCCTCTCCAATCTTCTCCTGCTGCTGCTGCTACTGCCGTCCATTGAGAGCCTCCTGCCCCCCGCCAAGCTGGCTCGGGGGGCAGGAGCACCTTGCTCCATGGTGAGAAAACCCCAACCTTGGAAAAGGAAAGGGGTTGGAGCCTCCAACTATGGCTGGAAAAACTGCTGCTGTTGCACAAACACCACACACCAAGCCTCTCTTCTGAGCTGACAAACAGACTAGAGCCTCTGGTCTCAGGAGCTCAAACAGACAAGTCTGACTCCCACAGTTGCCCCGAAGGAATTGGAACTATTTTATTATAAAAGTAGAAAAAGTTCACAAACACTGTCACATATGAAAAATACCATACAAAAACCATAAACAGAGACAATACATAAATCCAAAACATAGCATAAATAACATCAAATACAAGAAAACGTCAAGACAAAATTAAAAACTCAAAAACATGCGCAAACCAGCCCCCATCCATTCTGTCTTTCATTCCGCCTTTCACTCCGCCTTTCATTCTGCCTTTCACTCCGCCTTTCATTCTTCTTCAGCCATCCGTCAGTCAAAACTCTAGCTGTCCTAAAAACAAAGAAAAAAAACCCAAAATGAGCGATTTACAATGAAACATATAACAAAAACATATAACACTAATAAACCCCAACTGAAACTTACTATGAAGTTTTTTTTTTTTTTTTTTTTTTCCCCTTCACCACACCCGGCCAGCACCACGCCCCATGTCCTCCCATGTCCGCATAGTCCTGGTGCTGGCACCACCCACCACCGAGCCCCTGAAACCCCGACCTGGCTCTCCGCCTCATGTCCTCTCATGTCCGCATAGTCCAGAGCCAGGCCGGGCACACGAAAACCTATAAACCAAACCCTCCACCCCCAAAAAAGAAACCCCCCTCCCAAACAACCTATCCCCCTAAAAAACCCCTTAACTACTAAAATGGAATTATGAAATGGAATATGGAAAATGAAAATGGGATATGGAAAAAAATGGAAATGGAATGGGAAATGAATATGGGATATGGAAAAATGGAAAATGGGAAAACGGGCACAACACATGACAAACGACAACAACAACACACAACAAGTACCAGACAAATCAATACCAGACAAGCAACAAAACCCACCATCCTACATAACCCACCATCCTACAAAACCTGTTAAGATTACCCTCCCTCCCATGAACCTCCCATGGGCCTAGGGTCGGTTATCCTCAAGCCTCTTACCCTTCTATCCATTTTTCCAAAACAAAAATGACTATGCAGTGACACGCCAGCCCTCCACCAGGAAGCCCTCCACCTCTGCGGTAAAAAGCACCGCCACTCCACTATACGGCTCAGCTGCAAGAGACCAGTAGGAGGGCCCCCTGCACCACTCCCTCCTTGCTCTGTTTATCTCTGATAGAGTACAGAGCCTGGTCTCCTGCAAAAACAAAATGTCAGCTTCAACCCGGCCAAGAAAATCAAAGGCTGCAAACCTAGCCGTATCAGACTTAATGCTGGCCACATTAATGGTGGCCAGCGTCAGTGGAGAGGGGACTGCCATTAAGACCGATTGAGCTCAATGACCTTCAGCTTCCCACCCCCTTTCCTCCTATCACCACCACCCCTAGATGAGTCTGAAGAGGACCCGCGACTTCTCCTCGTCTTGCGGGTCCTCTTCTTACATTGGGATTGGTCCATCACCTCCCCCGGTGCGGTTTGGCCAGAGGAGGGATGGACCTCCCCCCGCAACTTCTCCCTGAGGAGTTACAGTGGTCGCAGAGACAGTAGCAACTTCGGCCCTGGGTGCATCATCTCCTCCTCCAGGCTCCAGGCCAGCCTCCCCCCCAGAGGGCAGGGGGCCCCTCCCCGGAGGGGAGACTCAGCAGCCCCTGACGGCTCCACCTCTCCCTCTGAAGCCTCCCCTGAGGCCGACGCATCCTCACAGAGGGATTGGTACCGGTTGGGACCTACCACTAGAGGGCCGTCGAGTCTGCGTTCCTTCGTCGGGGGGGGGGCAGATGTTTTTGCCCTCACTTTACTCGGTGACTTTCTCCGCTTGACCGTCTCTCCCTCCCCAGCACTGACGTACTGAGAAGAAGACGACTGGTCAGCCTCTTCCTCCCTCTGCAGTCTCCTCATCTCCTCAACCAGGGTCGTGCCCACTGCTGCCTCGGCATCAGGATCCGGCCCAGCAGAGCCAGGGGCAGAAGGAAGGCACATAACTCCCCTCCCTCTGCTCCCTCCTCCTCTCGCGCCTCCTTGCCCTTGATGGTGGCTGGGCCTTCTCCCTTTGCCTTGGCAGACTAGTCTCTCCTCCCCCACTCACCCCCTCCGCAGCAGGGACAGCCTCCTCAACTGCTCCCGCTTGCCGAAGGGTGGTGTTGGCGAAAGACCGTGGACACGCCCCGATCGGGTGCCCAAGGACACCACACAGGTGGCAACGCACCCTGCCACAGGTCGCCGCGAGATGGCCCACCTCCCCACACATGGCGCACTTCTGCACACGGCAGGAGGCGCTCAAGTGTGAGGGGTCACCGCACCTGTGACAGAGTTTTGGCTGCCCCTGGTAGAAGACAAGGATCCTGTCTTTCCCAAGGAAGGTTGAGGACGGGATATGCATCACCGAGTTATCCTCGTGTCGCAATTTGACCATGAAGGTCCAGGCCCCCGACCATATCCCGAACTCGTCGAGATTTTTCTTTGGGAAGTCCTTGACCTCCCCAAACCTGTTCAGCCAGGTCATGATGTCCATATAAGAAAGTGACTCGTTACGAGTTAAAACGGTCACTTTCTTAATGTTATCCTGGCGTGACACCGCCCACACCATAAAGTCACGCCAGGCGGGCTCGTCCTTCACCAGCCTATAGTTTCCCCAGAAGGTTTCTAAGCCCTCCGGGGTAACAAAGCTGATGTCAAACTCCGAGGAGCCGACAGGATGAATCAGGGCAAAGATGTCGCTTGCCCTGAAACCCATCCCGAGTAGGAGTTCCACGACCCCCCTCCTCTGGGGACAAGGGCCGGCTCCCCCCCACACGAGACGGGCCACGTTCCTCCGTGTCGGCCCCCTACGCCCGGGTGTAGGGAGAGTCCATCTGGTCTCACCTCCTTCCTCTCGGAACTTCCCTAGGCCAAAACGCTCGATCCAGAACCTAAGGTCTCTCGACTGCCCATCTATGGTCATTGTGGACTGGCCCGCCCGTAAAGCCTCCAGGAGCTGCCGTTGCAAATCGCCGTCCCTGGAGCCGGGCGGAAGACATGATGCACCCCCAGGGGCCCCAGAAGCGACGCTGGCATAGGAGCGTGGGGGCCCGGAGGCCGCAGCAACCTCCGCTGCCGGAGTACCAGCGCCACTCCCAGGGACCCCCGCAGAAGTACTTAGCCCAGCCACGGCAACCGGAGCACCAGAGGCGGCAACAGTCCGCCCTGGCATAGCCGCCGCGGACTGGGTCACTCCAACTGCAGCAGAAGGAACAGCGGCAGAGGGGACAACAGGAGCAACAATATCAGGAGCAGTGACAGGAGTAACAACAGGAGCAACGACAGCATAGGAACAGCATCAGGAACAGCAGCAGAAACAACAGCAGGGACAACAGCAGGGACAACAGCAGAAATACCAGAAACAACAGGGGCCACAACAGAAATATTACCAGCAGTAGAAACACTTTTTTTAGCAGCAATGGTAATAGCCCCTCCTCCCGCAGCCTCCCCGACTACAGGCTCTTGGACCCCCATGCATACTACACCACCTTCTTCAGGAATACTACTAATTACCCCTTTTGTCCCACCCGCTTTCCCCTTTACCTTACCTGTCTGCTTAACTAGCTTCTCCACTCGTCCATCATTCACACCTGCAGTCTTCCTTCTTACAGCGGGGCCGGCTGCACCACTCGCTGATGGCTTCCCCGCTTTTACCTCGGCCTCCGCATCCACAGTCACCCCGGCACCTGATGTTGTAGGAGGACACGCCCCCTTAGCCCCGGAAGTGACCTCCGCATCACCGGCTTCATCAGCACTGGAGGAGGATGAGCCACGCCCACCTGCCACTCCCCCTTTCCTACACCTTACTCTGGGGGAAGCCATCGATATTTTAAAACCTCCTACCAGGGAGGGAGGTTTCCCTACGCCACTCCCCTCCGCAGGGGGGCTTCTTTGCCTTTGCCCTTGTCCGCAACTATGAGCTCCTTGTCCGCCACCACCTGAAAGGTACTATCAGGCGCCATTTTGACTGCTGGCACCCCGGGCACCCCGCCACTTGGCGTGACCCGAGGTGCCTGCGCCTCCCTTTTCTCTCCTGGAGGCATCGCAACCTGGGCTGAGGTCCCGGCACGATGCTCCCCAGGCAACGACCTGACAAATTTAAATGTCTCTATCTCTCTTTTTTTTTCCTTCCTTGCCTTCTTCCTGGTCTTGGCTCCTTTTCCCGCCTCCTCCCCCGTCCAGATCTGACATGCTGAATGCTAATTGGTCCATTCTGGACGGGGACTCTAATTGGTAGATTTGCCTCATCAGCTTCCCGCCTTCTCCCGAGGCTCCGCCCTCCTCCTCCTCCGTCTCGGGCAGTGGTTGGTTCTCTGGGAGTGTGGGAGATTGCGTCACTTCCTGCCCTGTCATTCTGACTTCCTGTCTTGTCATTCTGACTTCCTGCTTCACTGCCGGCACTGATGCCTGCGTATACGTGGGTATCAGGCTGCCGCTGCTAGGGACGGCTGCCCGACTATACTGTACCGCCATGCTGTCATCCGACTCCAGGTCTGACTCACAATAGTCGTCCTCTCCCGAGCTGTCTGAGGACGCGGGGCCATCCTTCAACAACCGCTCCTGCTGTTTGCGGAAGAAGCGGTCATCGTTCAGCAGCTTCTCTCTGAACGGCCCCGCGCCCTCCAGAATCTCCATGCACCTGGCTTCCAGGGCCTTTATTTGTTTTTTCAGGCTCCTTACCTGCTTACTGAAAACCGGGCGGTCCTTCCTTGAGGCCCTGTCGCTACGGGCGCGAGCGCTCTGAAGCTCCCCACTCATTGCGAAAAGGGACCTCCGGGCCCGGTCATACTCCTCCAGGACCGCCTCGATCCTCCGGCTGTAGATGGCAACCTCTTCTCCAGCTTTCCGGATGCCCCATCCTGCGGGTGATTGCGGCAGCGATGATGGTAAGCTTGTGTCATTTCTCCTGCTTGCAGGGACCCTTCCAGAGGGAACCGCATATCCTGCGGCCGTAGCCCCCTTCGGACCGGCTTCACCCGCCACTGCCGCTGATGTTACCGCCGTGGCTGATGTCGCCGTTTTCACAGATCCACCTGCCGGGACTGCTGACACCCCTGTCGCCACCGCTACTCCTGCCGGCGTCGCCCGCTCTACGGACGTCGCTGCTCCCGATGCTGTTCCCGATGCTGCAGCCGCCAATGTCGCTGCTGCTGCTCCTGATGCTGCTCCCAATGCTGTTGTCCCGGTCGCCACTCTCATTGAGGCTTGCTGCCTCAGCGACCTCCGCCTGCCCTGCTCTGCTGGTGCTGTGTCGGCAGACATTCTCCTGCCCCCCACCTGTAAGGTCCGGGGGGCAGGAGCTCCACGCTCCATGATAAGGCTCCCTTCCGCACGGGGAAGGGAGTCGGAGCTACGGTATGTAACACACAAAAGACCGAAAACCACACCCAATAATCGGTCTCCAAGTATCCAAAAAGCCTCTTAAGCCTCTGGACTCAGGAGCTCAAACAGACAAGTCTGACTCCCACGGTTGCCCCGAAGGAATTGGAGCAACCCATGTGGCGAACAAGAGGTGTAAAATAAAAATAAATAAATAAATAAATAAATAAATCCGCATACTCACCTGTTCCCGGAACGCCGATGTCCGCTGCCAGTGTCCAGTCTTGTGCTGGCACCTTCTTGCTTGGAGTCCTGCACCTCATGTGACTGGTAAGACCACTTAGGTACAGGATTTCCAGAAATGATGGGCCACCATGAGACCAAACAGACACAGGCAGGGGACAAAGGGGTGATGGTGACAGGTGAGTATGCTTCTTTTTTTTATTTTTACGCCTCCCTGGCAGCCGCCATAGTGGTCGCTCCAATTTATGGACAGCCTGTTGAAAGGGGTTGTTTGGGATAAATTTTTTTATGGCCACTTCACTGGTCCCCCCATACAGTGGCCTCTTCACTGGTCCCCCATACTGTAAGGGGAACAGTGATGAGGCCATTATATTGTGTGGGAGCAGTGATGGGGGCTAACATCCTGTGGGGGGGGGCATTAAACTGTGTGGGACATATTAAAGGGGTTGTCCAGGGTTATTTTTTTTATGGCCTATCCTCAGGATAGGCCATAAATACCTGATTGCTAGGGGTCTGACACACGGTAATGATAACAGGTAATGATAACAATTCCAGGAACCACGCTGTTCACTTGCCATACAGGGTGTAGCAGTGGGTTTAGGTAGTGCAGTGGTGCACATTGTATGGCTGTGAGCAGCATGACTCCTGCCATGTTAATACTTTTAGCCGCCCTGTCTCAGTACAGCTGATCTGCAAGGGTCCTGGTGGTGGACCCCTAGAAACAATTCCACTGGTGGGCCCTAGACATCCCAGTCCGACACTGTACCGATCTCCTCATTTTTTAGAAAAGGTCATTTATGGGCCCCTACGACTCCTATACCCAGGTTCTGACTGCATACTCTGCACCTCCTCAAGTTATATCCCTGACTTCCAGATTAAATTGGAGTTGCAAATGGAAAATCCAAGTTTTCTATTTTCTTTCTATTCCTTTCTATATCCTGGTTTATAGATATAAATAATAATAAAAAAAAATCATGAAAATTATTCCATGTCCTCAGTGTAATTACTAAATGTAACAAGTAATTGATCTCCTGAGTCTGAACTCTTCATATACTCGTCTAAAAATGGATATAAAAGAACACAAGAAGGTGCCGTATCCCTTATTTGCTGGATGTTCTTTTATTTATGTCATTCCCTACTGCTTTTATTTAGCTAAATTTCACTATTAGAATGGAAATGGTATGTTACACTGATCACATGGAGGATTCACAGCATGTCTGTGTTATTGTATCTAAAAGTCTAGAACACAGATATGTCTGAGATTAGATAGATAGATATGAGATAGTAGATAGATAGATAGATAGATAGATAGATAGATAGATAGATATGAGATAGATAGATAGATGGTAGAGAGATAGATAGATAGATAGATAGATAGATAGATAGATAGACAGATATGAGATAGATAGATATGATATAGATAGATAGATAGATAGATAGATAGATAGATAGATAGATAGATAGGTATGAGATAGATAGATAGATAGATAGATGGTGAGATTACCTAAGTAGTGTAAATATATATACAGTACTGAGAAAAAGTTTCATTCAGGTGTCGAAAATGCTGCAGAATAAGAATGTTTTCAGAAATAAAAGTGTTAATAATTTATCTTTGTCAACTAACAAAATGCAAAGTGAATAATAAAAAAAGAGAATTCTAAATTCTTTCAATATTTGATGTGACCTTTGCCCTTTGCCTTCCATCAATTCTTCTCAGTAAACTTGGAGACAATTTTTGAAGGAACTCGGCAGGGAAGTTGTTCCAGGGGAACTAAGCAACAATCTTCTGTGGATGTAGGCTTGCTCCAATCCTTCTGTCCCTTTATGCAATCCAAGACAGACTGGATGATGTTGAGATCAAGGCTCTGTGGGCTCATATCCTCATTTCCAGGACTCGTTGATCTTTTTTTACATTGAAGACAGTTCTTAATGACATTGCGTGTATGTTTGAGGTGGTTGTTCTGCTGCAGAATATATTTGAAGCCAATCAGATGCCTCCCTGATGTTATTGCACGATGGATAAAATGGATGATGACAATGATAACAGACATTTGTACTGAGCTTTTATTAAGGAGATTCAAAGTGCAGGGAGCATTTGCGGAGTAGGGGAGTTAGTGGCTGTCATACAGGCGCTCTTCCTCAATAACAACATGTTATTTTTATGGGAAGCCAGTTTACCTATCACTATATTTTTGGCATAGGGGAGGAAACCGGTACATATAAGAACATACAAACTCCATGCAGATGTTGCTCTTGGTCTGATTCAAACCCAAGACCACAGTTAGCCACTAAGCCACCATGCTACCCAATACAATCTATTTCTCAGCATCAAGGACACCTTTACAACTGATCAAATCCCCAACTCTGCTGAAATGCAGCCTCAAATTTGCAAGCATTCTCCACCATTCTTCACTGTTGCCTGCATTATTCTACCACTCCCCAAACAAAGTGCTTTCTGTTACAGCCAAATATTTCATATTTTGACTCATCAGTCAGTTGACATTTTTCTGTATCCCAGTTCCTATGTTTTGTGCATATTTGAGTCACTTGGCCTTGTATCTACACTGAAGGTAGGGAATTTTGGACAAAACTCTTCCATATAGACCACTTCTGGCTAGACTTCTCCATACAGTAGATGGGTATACTTGGGTACCATGGGGGCATCTTCCAATTTTGAACAAAATAAACTTGATGTTTTTTTCATCTACTGCACTAAGTTTCCTTGGTCAATCACTACATCTACGTTCCTTAATGCCCATTTCTTGGTGCTTCTTCAAAAGAGTTTGAACAACATGTCTTGAAACCCCAGTCTGCTTTGTAATATTTTTCCTGGTAGAGACCTTTCTGATGCAGACAGGGACCCAAAACATTCAGGCAATGTCAATAAGAACTAAGTTCATCTTAAAGAAGAACAATGAGGCCTGTAATTGATGATATGCTACCCACAAAGCTCTGATCACAACACCATTCAGTCTGTCTAGAATTACATGAAGAGACAGAAGGATTGGAACAAACCTACATCCACATAAGATCTGAGCTTAGTTCTCCAAGATGGAGGGAACAACCTCCCTGCCGAGTTCCTTCCAAAACTGTATGCAAGTGTACCGAGAATAATTAATGGAAGGCAAAGTGCAAAAGTCCCACCCAATACTTCTTGGATTTAGGTTTCTGTTTTGTTCATAATTGTCAAAAATATCACCTTGCAGCATTTTTTCTACACTGTATATTTTAGAGATAAATAGAACCTCAGTTCAGTACATATAGGATGTCAGCCATGTTACACATCTGACTTCTTCATGCAGATAACTTTTACTGTAACTTTGCATACTGTCTTTAAATAATACAAGATGTCCTGTTCCTGTAATAAGTAAGGACTCATCCGGCTATGCTGACTAATAAATAAAAGAAATCATGAGAAAATGAAGGTAGCAAACAGAAATTGGGCTGATTCAGAATTGAGAAATTGTTTTTCTAGACTAAATAATCTTCTACATTTTATTATTTAATAATCCTTTATTATATTTCTCTCACATATCTTCTTTCTGCTCCATTTTAATTCCTTCTGTTTCTTACCCTTATTCTTCTTTTTCTGTTTCTTTCTCCTTCTCTTATTCCTTTCCTTTCCAATCTTTTTTCTCAACATGTTCATTCATTTTTCACTCCTTGTGTCTGTTCCTTATTCTCTCTCATGTTTCCTTGTCTTACTGCTCATATATCCCTCTTTTTCTCCTTTTGTGTTTTCCACCTTTTATATGATCTTCTTCCTTATAATTTCTCTTTTCCTCTTATCTCTTTTTTCCTTGTCTTCCTTCCTCATCCTTATCCCTGAATTATCTTCCTCTTCCCCATCTCTTCATCCTTCAATCATTTTTCTCTATACTTTCCCTGTACTTTATCTCTTTCTTCCACTTCCTCTTTCCTCTCCTTCCTCATCATCTTTCACTTTGTCTCACTTTATTTTCTTGTCCTTTATCTATGTTCTTTTTTTTTCCTTCTGTTTCCAATTCTTTCTGACCCTCACATTTTCTTCTCTTCCTTTTCACTCTTCTTCCTCTTTTTTATTCCTCTTTCTTTCCTCTTCCTCTACATGTTCCCCATCCTCATCATGTCTTTTTTTAACATTTTGCCTTCTCTGTCTTCCTCTTCCTTATCCGTGTCTTCCTTTACTCCCTATTCCTTCCCCCACTTCATTCTTTATATTATTTCCCTCCTTTTCCACTCCATCTATTCCTTTTCTTTCTTGTCTCCTTCTTCCTCTTCAATACTTCATTACCCAGCCTTTATATTACATCCTGTATTATGAAGCCACATGATGGGCATGAAGAACCTGACAACTCCCACAGAATTCATATTATTGGGATTTACTGACAATCCAACCATTAGCTTTGTCCTGTTCCTCATCTTCCTTATCATCTATATCATTACTGTTGTTGGAAACCTCCTGATAATTTGCATTATCCTTGCCAACCGTCGCCTGCACATCCCCATGTACTTTTTCCTTTGCATCTTAGCATTTCTGGATTTATGTAATTCTTCATCCGTGGTCCCCAAGTTCCTTTTTGACCTCCTTTCAGTGTGCAGAATCATCTCTGCCGGCTTGTGTGGCATGCAGATCTATGTTATTCTTTTCTTGGGAGGAACAGAATGCCAACTCCTTGCTCTTATGGCCTATGACCGATATGTCGCCATCTGCAGGCCACTTCACTATCCAATTCTGATGAGATGGAGTGTTTGTTTTCACTTAACGGCCTCTGTGTGGATATTTAGTTTCATGATTTGTGTTATTCCATCATTCTTTACACCCATGCCGATTTGCTATCCCAACCTTATAAATCATTTTATGTGCGAAATCCTGGCCATCGTGAAACTTGCCTGCGGGGACATCCACTTGAGTGAAATTCTCATATTTTCCATCAGTTTTATAGCTCTCCTTATGCCTTTCGTGTTGATAATTATATCATATATTTGCATTATAGCATCTGTGTTGAAAATTAAGTCTGCCGGAAGGTCAAGAGCCTTCTCTACCTGCAGCTCCCATATTACTGTGGTGGCCTTATTCTTTGGGACTGGGATGTTCATGTACTTTGGACCTTCTTCAGAATATTCATCAAATCGGGAGAAATATTTGTCTATATTTTATCTTATCATCTCCCCAATGTTAAACCCTCTAATATATAGTCTAAATAACCGAGATGTCAGAGAGGCGATTCAGAGACTACTCTCAAAATTAACTCAGTCCACAAGCATCTAGAAGGGATTGGCTTTTTTGGGGTCAACATGATGGTAAGATGACTGCAGATAGCTGGACCTGGCAAATCAATGTCTTTCAAACTTAATTCATCTGCAGTATTATGACTGATGTAGCAGAGCTGAAATAGCTGTTGAACGGCTTCTTTCATTTATCTGTAATTTTTTTATGATTTTTTTTTGTTACGAACAGAATAATGTGATATATCTTTATATTATGATTATTATTTAATGATATGCCGTGGGTTCCATTCAAAACACAATCTAAAAAGACAATGGCCAGGATGACTTTTTTTGTTAACCAAAAAGCTAAAGTTAAAAGGAAATAGAAAATTATATGAACCCTTGAAATTGCAATATTGAAAATTACAATTTGCCCCACAAAAAATAAGACCTGAAACAGATCCATAAACTGAAAAAATAAATGTTGTATTGCTCTCACAATGAGGTAATACAATTTTTGGAATTGCTTTTATTCTTCAAAATCAGTCAAATATAAACAGCTATAGATATTTGGCATCACTGAAATCATACTGACCCACAAATTAAAGTCTTCAAATTAATAATTCCACTTAGTGAAAACTATAAAAACAAAGACTCTCCAAAAATTACAACATTGATTTTTTTGTTATGCTCTCAAAAAATTTAGAAGTCACTCAAATTAATATTAATTATAAAATTTTTCACTCTTTGTTTCATTGCAGCCATTTGCTAAAAGCAAAAAATTTCATTTTATTTCTCATTAATGTACACTCAGCTCCCCATCTGGACAGAAAAAAAACAGAGATGTAGATATTTTTGAAAATTTATTAAAAAAGAAAAACTGAAATATCTCATGGTCATAAGTATTCAGACCCTTTGCTGTCACTCTCATATTTAACTCACAGGCTGTCCATTTCCTTCTGATCCTCCTTGAGATGGTTCTACTCCTTCATTGGAGTCCAGCTGTGTTTAATTAAACTTATTGGACTTGATTAGGAAAGGCGCACACCTGTCTATATAAGACCTCACAGCTCACAGTGCATGTCAGAGCAAATGAGAATCATGAGGTCAAAGGAACTGCCCAAGGAGCTCAGAGACAGAATTGTGGCAAGGCACAGATGTGACCAAGGTTACTAAAGAATTTCTGCAGCACTCAAGGTTCCTAAAAGCACAGTGGCCTCCATAATCCTTAAATGGAAGAAGTTTGGGACGACCAGAACTCTTCCTAGGCCTGGCCATCCAGGCAAATTGAGCAATCGTGGGAGAAGAGCCTTGGTGAGAGAGGTAAAGAAGAACCCAAAGATCACTGTGACTGAGCTCCAGAGATGCAGTAGGTAGATTGGAGAAAGTCAACTATCACTGCAGCCCTCCACCAGTCGGGGCTTTATGGCAGAGTGGCCCGAAGGAAGCCTCTCCTCAGTGCAAGACATATGAAAGCCCACATAGAGTTTGCCAATAAACACATGAAGGACTCCCAGACCATGAGAAATAAGATTCTTTGGTCTGATGAGACGAAGATTGAACTTTTTGGCGTTAATTCTAAGCGGTATGTGTGGAGAAAACCAGGCACTGCTCATCACCTGTCCAATACAATCCCAACAGTGAAACATGGTAGCGGCAGCATCATGCTATGGGGGACAGGACGACTGGTTTCAATTGAAGGAAAGATGAATGCGGCCAAGTACAGAGATATCCTGGAAGAAAACCTCTTCCAGAGTGCTCTGGACCTCAGACTGGGCCGAAGGTTCACCTTCCAACAAGACAATGACCCTAAGCACACAGCTAAAATAACAAAGGAGCGGCTTTGGAACAACTCTGTGACCATTCTTGACTGGCCCAGCCAGAGCCCTGATCTCAACCCAATTGAGCATCTCTGGAGAGACCTGAAAATGTCTCCACCAACGTTCACCATCCAACCTGACGGAACTGGAGAGGATCTGCAAGGAAGAATGGCAGAGGATCCCCAAATCCAGATGTGAACTTGCATCATTCCCAAGAAGACTCATGGCTGTACTAGCTCAAAAGGAAGGGGCTTCTACTCAATACTGAGCAAAGGGTCTGAATACTTATGACCATGTGATATGTCAGTTTTTTTTCTTTTTTAATAAATTTGCAAAAATATCTACATTTCTGTTTTTTCTGTCAAGATGGGGAGCTGAGTGTACATTAATTAAAAATAAAATGAACTTTTTTGCTTTTAGCAAATGGCTGCAATGAAACAAAGAGTGAAAAATTTAAAGGGGTCTGAATACTTTCTGTACCCGCTGTATATTACATTACACAAGTTTGGGGAAAAAAAACGTACATACTGCCAGGAGGGACAGTGGGCTTGCAACACTGTTATCTCAGTATTTACATACAGAGATAACAGGCAGTGTGCAAACCCTTGTCTGAGCCCTTATCAGCAAAATGCAATTAGCTTAACTAATTGTGTGGGACCTAAGAGCAGGAAATATCAGCTCTGAGAACAAGGATGATCCAAGACCTCAGCCAACCTCCCAAGAGAGCAGTGAATCACGTTGTCCATCCTGAGATGCTGTAAAAGAACAAACCAGACCAGAGACCTAGGCAACCTTATGTAAACAATGGGGAGGAATAATCTCACATAGCAGGTAAACAAAGCAGCATTACTAATCAATATATTTAGAGAATTTACATAGGCTAACAGTTTAAATAGGATTCTTGAGATTGGAATTCCTCTCATGATAAATTTCCCCTATTGTCTTTATGCAGTAAATTATCTGGACTGTGGGTCACTAAACTTGGTTTTCTTGGCAGTCAGCTACAAAGGGAGGTGCATAGATTGGCATGGACCCAAGAAAAGCCTGATGCTGACTGGGAGATGTACATATGCATCTCAATAAATTAGAATATTTTTGAAACGTTCATTCATTTCAGTAATTCAGTAATACAATTCATAATCAGCGTCTTCCATGATTGTTTGTTCTACTGAACCAGACTGACGGACCATTTAAAGGCTTAGGAAACCTTGGCAGGTGACACTGAATTTACAATACTGAACTTTTTTACAATATTCTAATTTTCTTAGATTTGGGTTTTCATTACCTGTAGTCCATAATCAACATTTACAGAAATAAAACACTTGAAATAGAAGACTCTGTGTGTAAAGAATCTAGAAAATATAGGAGGTAACTTTTTTAATTTAATTACTGAAAGAAATAAACGTTTCAAAGATATTCTAATTTATTGAGATGCACCTGTATGTGGTGAAGCAAATACAACATAGTCCGCAGCCCTTTACAACTCAATAGGCACATGTGCAGACAGAATAAAACATTACAGAACAGCAAACTGAACCAATAAGAGTGACAGTCCTGTTCACAAGAGCTTACATTCTATGTGGAAATGGGGGTGATACGAAAAATAAAAGTGTAAAATGTAAAATGGTCCAGGCATCTTTAACAAAGAATGGGATAGTGTGCACAGAGTTTCATGCATAGAGACAGTCGTCAATCCATATCTGTGTATGTTTTGACACTGTATAAAGTGAACTTAGGAGCACGGACTATAGGAGTTACTGTTAAAAAAAAAAAAAACAGACCAGATTCTGTGGAGCAATGAAGAAAGCGGCTTATCTGAGAATAGTTAATTTAGATTATAGGAAATGTGGTAGGGAAAGGTGTGAGAACCAGTTTGTAGTGAGCTGAGTTTGTTAAAAGTTTTCAACAAATTTCACCACCCATGAACCACAACTATACTCTAGGGTCTCTGCAGACCCAGAATATAATAAGCAGAGGACTGGTTGGGGTTCGTAAGCATAACAAGCAGTCATGCTCATCTCACTAGATTTGTCTATGGCTAACTGTTGTACTAAGACTTGTACTGTAGGCACTTACAGTGGCTTTTCAATTATATCCCCATCATAGTATAACCCCCTTCACCATATAAGGAGGGGGTATCATTATCTTGACTTGGCATCTGTTTTACCTGATTTGCCCATTCTAGGGATGAGTCCTGTGATTTCAGGACGAAATGCATATCGGGATAGGGCCTGTTAGGGTCATTGCCTGTAGGGCTAGTTTGGGGACTGCCCTTGTCAGGATGGGAGTCTTTTTTGGGGGTAGAGGGACAGTTGTACAGGGCAAATAGGGTCGGTGACTCCCACAGCTGTGGCGTAGTTTCCCTGAGTTCCTCACTTTCCAACTGCTTTCACTCAGAGTTTTCATTACTGTGTATACAACTGGGGTAAGACTTTTCTGGTTACACATTGTCTTATCGCACTGCATGTCAGGCAGCACACTGTACTATCCTGTTGCGATTATAACTTTCACTTATATTTTTGTGTTCATCTGGGATTCAATTTCTGTTTTTTTTTTTTTTTTTTTGTATTTTAATGGTGTTATTAAAATTTATATTTTAAACTTTGCTGGTTTAGTAATAATCTTTTGGGAAACTAGATTTGTGGTAATTTGCTGATTTCATAATTCAGGAGGCCAGGAGAGGACTGAAGAGAATGGAGACCCACACCTCTAATGGAGTCTAGGAGAGGTGAGTATGACAGTTTAAGTTTATGCACCTCCCCTGGGCCTATGAAAAGACCCCAGAGTAAATTAATAGCAGATCTGTTTCAGACCTTGCGAATACAAATCTCACAAGGTTCTCCCAACACTAGTAATAGACCTAGGCAATGTATCTTTAGACCATGCTTGAAACTGTGTCTGGAGTAGTGCATTCCAAAAAACTGGTGAAGCTCAAGAAAAGTCTTGACGATGGGAGTGATAAGTTTAAATTGTATTCTAAAGTGGACAAAAAAACAGTGCAAAAACTGGCACAGGGTAGAGGCATCAGATTAACGTTTGGAGAGAAAAATGAGCTTGGCTGCCCTAATGAGGAAAGAGTTCAACATAAGCTCATGTAGTTAACTTGAGATTAAATCTGGGTAACAAAAAGGGGTTCTGTTATTTACACATGAGAGATGGTGAGATTTTGGAGATGTTTTTGAAAGGCAGGGGGCCTTCAAAAATTTTGGTAGTTCCACATATTGGAAAAGGGTAATCGAATCTGATAGTTTGTTTAATAGGCATTATGTAGAGAGATGAGCTTTGACTGAACCCCGAGGAACCCCAACAGCAAGAGTAAAAGGAAAAGAAGTAGAGCAAGTGGTCAGCAAGGAAAGAAGAAAACCAAGAGAGGGCAATATCCTCCAGGCCAACAGAGCGGAATATATAAGCTACAATGTCAGGGTGGCCACAAATGTCCTACTAGTTCTTAGTGAGGAGAGATATTGGGTTTTCAAAATATAACTAGAATAAAAATTTTATATTTGCATCCCTCATATGGTTTTAAAGCTTGTGTACCATACAATGAAGTCTACAAAGCTTCACATAATGCTGAACAATCATATACAGGTACATCTTAATAAATTAGAATATCTTTGAAATGTTCATTCATTTCAATAATTCAATTCATAATCAGCGTCTTCCATGATTGTGTGTCCTACTGAACCAGACTGAGGGACCATTTAAAGGCTTAGGAAACCTTGGCAGGTGACACTGAATTTACAATACTGAACTTACAATATTCTAATTTTCTTAGATTTTGGTTTTCATTACCTGTTATCCATAATCAACATTTACAGAAATAAAACACTTGAAATAGAAGACTCTGTGTGTAAAGAATCTAGAAAATATAGGAGGTGGCTTTTTTAATTTAATTACTGAAAGAAATAAACATTTCAAATGATATTCTAATTTATTGAGATGCTCCAGTATTTAGGCTTTTTATCTCTCTCTACTAAAACACTTTTTGCACTTAGCCAATGATAGACAGTGCTGTATATCTTTCTTCCTCCCTTATTGTATATGCTCACTCCCATCTGCAGGACTTTTCCTGTGTTGCATCTTTTCTGTGTAACTGGATCCTTAGAATTGCTATTAACATTCTCAGTTTTAAGAATAATTACTCATTTCTGCAAGAAGACTTATTACTCATAACTACATTATAGGTTCTTATTGGCAGGGTCCTCTCTCCTGTACAGTGTAAGCTCTTATGGGCAGGGTCCTCTGTCCTGTAGACAGGGGCGTAACTACCGGGGTAGCAGTGGTAGCAGCTGCCACAGGGCCCGGGACATTACAGGGCCCCGCGGGCCCCCGATGCTTTTTTTTTTTTTTTAACAGGCATCTGCAGGAGTAATCCCAGCAGGTAACGGGCCCTATATACTTACCATTCCCCGGGGTCCCGCTCACGGCCGCCTGCGCTTACCATTCTGCGGAAGCGGCTGTGAGCAGGAGCGGGGATCAGTATGTGAGGCCACAGGCCGAACACCACAATCTCTGCTATCATTATACTCCGGAGTATAATAATCGGAGGCCCAGGGGAGGTGAGGGAACATAAAAAACAATGTACTTACCTCTCCTGCGCTTCTCCAGGCTTCGGGCCTATTTGGTGACGTCCCAGACGTCAGCGGACGTCATTTTGCGTTACGACGCCGGCCTGCATCATGTGACGCCGGCCTGGTCCAACATTGAAGGAGGCCGAAGTAGCAGGGAGTGGACCGGAGCGAGGAACAGGTAAGCAACGTTGTTTTTTTATGTTTGTATCCTCCCCTGGGTCTCCGATCATTATACTCTGGGGACTAAAAAGACCCCAGAGTATAATAATTGTTCATGGGTGTCCACAATGGGACATATAATAGTGTGTGCAGGGGCCACTATGGGGAATAATAGTGTGTTCAGGGGCCACAATACTGTGTGCAGGGGCCACTATGGGGCAAACACGTGTGCAGGGGCCACTATGGGAAAAAACTGTGTGCAGGGGCCACTATGTGGCATGATACTGTGTGCAGGAGCCACTATGGGATATAATACTGTGTGCAGGGACCACTATGGGACATGATACTGTGTGCAGGGGCCACTATCGGACATAGTACTGTGTGCAGTGGCCACTATGGGGCATGATACTGTGTGCAGGGGCCACTATGAGACATGATACTGTGTGCAGGGGCCACTATGGGGCATAATACTGTGTGCAGGGGCCATTCTGGGGCATAATAGTGTGCGCAGGAATGCTTTTTTTTGGGGGGGGTTGAAAGGGGGTGATTGGGGGCAGCGGTTCGGGGGGGGCCCATGTCAAATGTTCGCCTTGGGGCCCAGCCATTCCTAGTTATGCCAATGCCTGTAGAGTATAAGCTCTTATGGGCAGTGTCCTCTCTCCTGTAAAGTGTAAGCTCTTATGGGCAGGGTCCTCTCACATGTACAGTGTAAGCTCTTATGGGCAGGGTTGTCTCTCCTGTAGAGTATAAGCTCTTATGGGCAGGGTCCTCTGTCCTGTATAGTGTAAGCTCTTATGGCCATGGTCCTCTCTCCTGTAGAGTGTAAGCTCTTATGGGCAGGGTCCTCTCTCCTGTATAGTGTAAGCTCTTATGGGCAGAGTCCTCTCTCCTGTACAGTGTAGGCTCTTATAGGCAGTGTCCTCTCTCCTGTAGAGTGTAAGCTATTATAGGCAGGGTCCTCTCTCCTGTATAGTGTAAGCTCTTATGGGCAGAGTCCTCTCTCCTGTAGAGTGTAAGCTCTTATGGGCAGTGTCCTCTCTCCTGTATAGTGTAAGCTCTTATGGGCAGTGTCCTCTCTCCTGTACAGTGTAAGCTCTTATGGGCAGGGCTCTCTCTCCTGTAGAGTGTAAGCTCTTATGGGCAGGGTCCTCTCACATGTATAGTGTAAGCTCTTATGGGCAGGGTCCTCTCTCCTGTAGAGTGTAAGCTCTTATGTGCAGGGTTCTCTCTCCTGTACAGTGTAAGCTCTTATAGGCCGGGTCCTCTCTCCTGTACAGTGTAAGCTCTTATGGGCAGGGTCCTCTCTCCTGTACAGTGTAAACTCTTATAGGCCGGGTCCTCTCTTCTGTACAGTAAAAACTCATATGGAAAGGGTCTTCTCAATTTTTATTATCATAAAAAATAATAATCCTATCTTTCTACCTGTTTTAGAACATTGAACCGCCTCACTGAACAACTAGAATAAATAATTTAGCATTTAAGATGTGCTAACACATTAACAATCCCATCTACTACTAATCCTAATCTTACCACTCCTCTACTAATGTTGGGCCTTCATTTTTGTAGTAAATAAAATTGGAACATTTTTAATTTTATATCTTTACATCAATTAAAATATCCCTTAGAAAAATGTAGCCTAGCTAACAAAACATTGCCATGTACTTTATGATCTATAGTATCTAAACCCAATACTTAATACCCATATTAAAAATCATTGCCAGATGCAGAAAAATTTAAAACATCCAAATAATTTATTGCAAAATTTCTTTTTTTGTCTATGGCAAAAAAATAGTAGAAAAAAAAGTATTTTGTATTTTCAAATTAATGTTAGACTTTATACAATGAGTTAACTCTGGTTGTTTTTCCTTTATTTACCGCAGAGAATTTAGCACTTTAGAATTGATCATTTTGTGCATGTATTTTTTCTTTTTGTCATTTAACCATTTTCATAATCTATGTATCCCCAGTTGTTTCAATTACTCAGGTGTTTTCCTTCTCCAAATAACCCAAGAGGGAAATAAAATTAAATAAATTAAAAAAATGAAATAAATTGCTCGTAAAATAAATGGCCCTTTATACAGCCTCGAGAAGTAAATGACACTTACATTTACACACTGCATTCTAGTCACAGATAATGGTAAGTGACTTAAATACATTACAAAGAAATTCTGTCCAGGTCTCATTATTGCAATAATAAAATAAGGGGAAGCAGAAGTAAAAAAAAAAAAAAAAAAAAGCTTTTACTGGTTTCATAATTAGCAGTTTTACTTCTTTTATTTTCAGTTTTTGTTCTAAAACAAGTAAAATATTAATATAATTTTGATAAAAGATCAACACATTTTTCATTTAGATTTTTTTTGTTTTTCAACATTTGTTTCTTTTTAGTTTTTTATTGAATTGCTTTTCTTTTTTGCCAGACATAATTTCAGTCCTTTTTTCGTTGTCTAAAATGAAATCCTTATTTGTAAAATATTAATATTAACCTAATGAAGATTGAAAAAATTACTTTTGTTTACGCTTTTTTTTTTTTACAAAAATAATTTTACATTTTTCCTAATACTTTAACAAAAATACATTTCTATTATGTTACATTTTTTAGACTTTAGCCATGTATTTTATGTCTTTTTTTAATTGATAGTGATTTTTTTTTTTAACTTATAGACTTTATAAATACTTTTCTAGCCAGAGGAATCTTGAATGCAGGATGAACGATTCTATTCCTTATAACACGTATTGGTCTTATGTATTTAGCATATACAGATGCAGCCATCTTCATCTCAAATCTGATAACTCGCTGCACCATGATAACTCACAATGGAAAGAAG
The DNA here is from genome assembly GCA_947044405.1 of Leptodactylus fallax. Lineage (NCBI taxonomy): Eukaryota > Metazoa > Chordata > Amphibia > Anura > Leptodactylidae > Leptodactylus > Leptodactylus fallax. The sequence continues at coordinate 2,981,484 of CAMRHE010000114.1, forward strand.
TTGATTTAAAGTGATTAGCAACAATTTACTTAACACATTAAGTCATGTTAATGTTTCTACAGATAATTTTTAGTAGACCTCTGCCAAAAGACTAAACTATGCACAGTGACTTTTTACAAAGATTTGCACAACTAAGCATCACTGACAGACCTAGGCAAGCGTAGATGCTTTGGCCGTGTTTTAATGATAAGAACTCTGGCACAGATACACACATATAAAAAATATTGTGAAGCTATAAGAAGGCACCATATGGATAAGGATTCCATGTGATACCAAATAGGGTCTGAAATACCAACGTGTCCACATTGAATTGATCTCCATTTATTATTATTATTATTATTATTATTATTGTTTATTTATATAGTACCATTAATTCCATGGTGCGCTGTACATTATTATATTAATTCCATGGTGCGCTGTACATTATTATATTAATTCCATGGTGTTGTACATTATTATATTAATTCCATGGTGCTGTACATTATTATATTCATTCCATGGAGCTGTACATTATTATATTAATTCCATGGTGCTTACATTTGCGTATTTACATACAGTACACAAGATATACAAAACAGATAATACAAACAGTGACCAACTGGCACAGTGGGATAGAGGGCCCTGCCCGCAAGGGCTTACAATCTATGAGGGAAGAGGGATAGAGACAGAAGGTGGGGGGTCCATTTGGTTAAGGACTCATTTCTCATTGAACCAACTCACCATATCACAAAATGCTAACAAAAACCTTGACATGCTGCATTTCAAAACCATTGGGTGGCCATAGATAGACACATATAGGATAGTTAGCATATTGTTTAGATATTGTTTAGTGAAAACACGTTTTTAAAAAGTTTGCTTGAATTTTGATAAATCTACTGTATCTGGATAAGTTCAGCCAAAAAGAGTCAGGTAAGGAAGGACATATGTCTAACCATAAGGCCTCAGACTGCATTCAGATGGACAAAATCATTTTATTATTAGGTCAATTCCAGGAATGAATTTGGATAAGTTGGTCATCTAAGTCTGGTTCAGCATAGCCACAGAAGGGCAACTGTAATATTTTTCTCTGGCATAAAATTACTGCTGAAAAAATTTGTCAACTTTTTAATTAAATGAACATAATTTAAATTTGATCATTTTTACTAGTTAGTTTTCCAGTATTTGATCTATAAACTTTTTATTCTTGTTATATATTATATAGTCCTGCATCCTTCTTGAATTCTTTCATTGAACTCTGATGACTTTATGTCTTAATGCTTCATACCTGATGACCTTATTTTCCAAGACATCATGAAGAACAAGACACTTGCGACAGAATTTATCTTGTTGGGCTTCTCCAAAGACTTCGGTATCAACATGATCCTGTTTGTGTTGTTTTTCCTAATTTACGTGATGACCGTCATTTTAAATGGTCTTATAATACACATTGTAGTCATCAACCCTCAGCTGCACACCCCCATGTACTTCTTTATCAGCAAGTTATCCTTTATAGACCTATGCAATTCTTCTTCTGCTGTACCCAAAATATTGATAGACCTATTTTCTACTAGACGGACAATATCCTTGGCGGCTTGTCTCACCCAAGTCAACATACTGCTACTAATAGGGTCCACAGAATGTCTGCTTTTAGTTCTAATGGCCTATGACCGATTCCTGGCCATATGTCTACCTCTCCACTACCTGGTCCTTATGAGGTGGAGCATGTGTCATAGACTTACTGCTCTGATATGGGTTTTCAGTTTACTGGCCATCATGCTCCCATCATTTCTAATGCCAGTATCCTTATGCTGTCCTAACCAGATCAATCACTTCATGTGTGAATCTCTTGCCGTGTTACACTTATCATGTGACAAAAATTATGTGAAAGAACTTGTGATCTTTTTGTTGAGTTTTATTACTATTCTCCTCCCCTTTACCTTTATTATAGTATCTTATACTTGTATTATCATATCGGTATTAAAGATTAGGGCAGCAGGAAGAGCTAAGGCTTTCTCTACTTGTACCTCTCATGTGACTGTTATAGTCATGTACTTTGGGACGGGTATGGTCACATATCTGGGGCCATCACAGGAAAAATCATCAAACCAAGGGAAGTATGTCTCCATATTCTACGTTATTATTGCTCCCTTATTGAATCCACTCATTTACAGTCTGAACAATGGGGAGGTGAAGAAAACAATCCAAAAGTTGTTAAAAGATGTAGTTTCCCATAAAACTTTAAGTATTCAGTGGTCTGGTTGTCTATAAAAGTTTATGATCCAGGAAGTCTGTTTATAAAAAGTGCTTTATATGAGAAACTTTTTGTGCTACAAGAGTGCAAAGGCCACTGAAACACCTACCCAATGTTTCCTATTACTTTGCAGCTTCTAGTGAGAGACATGGCTATTGTCCTCTTTGGAGGAACTCATTGAAAAATAATATAAATCTATGAACCTACTATCAATATCAAAGTAGTGGGGGATTGATTTTCTGCTCAGCTCTGTCCCATTGTAATAGTACTTCACTGGGACTGGATTGTGCTGAGATTTAATACAAGGAAAATCCAATATAAAAAGTACATGCCCCTTTAGTTATCTATGTTGCTGAGAGTTGGACCCATACCTATCTTACATAGATTGGAAAGCCTAAGGATAAATCCTGAAATTTTTTAAAGAGGACCTTTCATCACCTCCACCACCTCCACCAACTCCAACTCATTGATTCCAGTGTAGTTAGATTTTTTTTTCTCTAGCCCCCACCAACAATACCTATTCCTCAAGATCGGTAGAGCATAGAGAAAAGTTCCAACTGTGCCAGAATAAGTGAACATGAAGTTGGGATTGGTGGAGATGATGAAATATTCTCTGTAAGTTTACTAATATTTACTGTTAAAATTTTATTTTTTATTTTGTATTAAAATATTTTTTTATGAAAACAAATATTTTGATTTTTTTATTTTAATATTTATTTGAAAAGATGAGTCTAATCTAATACTTTATAGCTTCTGTATATACTCTGCTTACAGGTGAAGTGTGAACCATGCTATGAAATTTCTAGCAATGCACCAGCTGACATGATGTTTAGGGATAAATTTAGCCTCTACTGTAACAAATTTTCATCTTTTATAGAACTATAGTGTTTTTTCTTCATATATACAGTACAGACCAAAAGTCTGGACACACCTTCTCATTCCAAGAGTTTTCTGTATTTTCATGAGTATAAAAATTGTAGATTCACACTGAAGGCATCAAAACTATGAATTAACACGTGGAATTATATACTTAACAAAAAAGTGTGAAACAACTTAAAATATGTCTTATATTCTAGGTTCTTCAAAGTAGCCTCCTTTTGCTTTGATTACTGCTTTGCACACTCTTGGCATTCTCTTGATGAGCTTCAAGAGGTAGTCACCTGAAATGGTTTTCACTTCACAGGTGTGCCCTGTCAGGTTTAATAAGTGGGATTTCTTGCCTTATAAATGGGGTTGGGGCCATCAGTTGTGTTGTTCAGAAGTCAGGTGGATACACAGCTGATAGTCCTACTGAATGGAGTGTTAGAATTTGTATTGTGGCAAGAAAAAAGCAGCTAAGTAAAGAAAAACGAGTGGCCATCATTACTTTAAGAAATGAAGGTCAGTCAGTCCGAAAAATTGGGAAAACTTTGAAAGTGTCCACAAGTTCAGTGGCCAAAACCATCAAGCGCTACAAAGAAACTGGCTCACATGAGGACCGCCCCAGGAAAGGAAGACCAAGAGTCACCTCTGCTGCGGAGGATAAGTTCATCCGAGTCACCAGCCTCAGAAATTGCAGGTTAACAACAGCTCAGATTAGAGACCAGGTCAATGCCACACAGAGTTCTAGCAGCAGACACATCTCTACAACAACTGTTAAGAGGAGACTGTGTGCAGCAGGCCTTCATGGTAAAATAGCTGCTAGGAAACCACTGCTAAGGACAGGCAACAAGCAGAAGAGGCTTGTTTGGGCTAAAGAACACAAGGAATGAACATTAGACCTGTGGAAATCTGTGCTTTGGTCTGATGAGTCCAAATTTGAGATCTTTGGTTCCAACCACCGTGTCTTTGTGCGACGCAGAAAAGGTGAACGAATGGACTCTACATGCCTGGTTCCCACCGTGAAGCATGGAGGAGGAGGTGTGATGGTGTGGGGGTGCTTTGCTGGTGACACTGTTGGGGATTTATTCAAAATTGAAGGAATACTGAACCAGCATGGTTACCACAGCATCTTGCAGCGGCATGCTTTTCCATCCGGTTTGCATTTAGTTGGACCATCATTTATTTTTCAACAGGACAATGACCCCAAACACACCTCCAGACTGTGTAAGGACTATTTGACCAAGAAGGAGAGTGATGGGGTGCTATGCCAGATGACCTGGCCTCCACAGTTACCAGACCTGAATGGCAACTTCTAACTCCCCTACTCCACAACACTTCCTGTGTTTTGAGTCCCTTGTTTGAGAAAAGAGCCTTACAAATGTTTTCCATTTTCATTGTACTTTGTAATGGTAACATTTATTATTTTGTACAGTGCACTGGGAAGCTGGGAAAAATTCAAAATGGGGTGGAATTGGAGAAAAATTGTGTTTGCATGGCTTTCTTATGGACTTTGTTTTTACAGCGTTCAGTGTGCAGCCAAAATGTCATGTCACCAGTATTATGTGGGTCAGTACAACTTCAGGGATACCAAATTTATATAGTTTCATTTACGTTTTAACCCCTTAAAAAATACACTTTGCAAAAAACTTAGCAAAAAAATAAAATTTCCCTGGAGTTGCCATGTTCTGAAACCTGTCACTTTTTTATATTTCTATCTACAGGGATGCATAGGGCATCTTTTTTTTTTGCAGGGCCAGAGGTACTTTTTAGTTATACCATTTTGGTGATTGTCTATTGATTTAATCGCTTTTTAAACATCATATCTTTATTGAAGGTTTTACATGCAATAAACAAAGAAAAAGAGTAACAGGGATATACAAAGAAGAGTAGAACCAGTCCTGATGCAGCAGGAATGACAAAATCCTATAAAAGAACATATGTAATAGGACTGAGAGTATAATAATACAGTGTTACGAGAACCAGTATGGGGAGGGTACACTATAGAATGAGACAAGAAGTACATAGAAGGGGTGAGGATGGGAAACCAGAATAAGATTGCGCTTTACGCTCACATAATGCTCGTGCAAGATATAAACCTGACTGGTTACCCCATTCGTAGAACACTCAGGTGCCAATCTGACACAACCATTGTTGCTTGTGATCTAGTAGGGTGCGAATCTCATTACGTATAACAGTAAGTTCAGTCAATGTAGTGAGCTGAAGATTATGTTTGTGTTGCATTTCTAGTATATCAAGTTTAGATAGAAGGTCTTGTAATTTAGCACTAGTTTCTTTTTTTTCTACAGGAGCCATGTTTGATCAAGATCCCTCTGAGAATACATTTGAGGTATTCCCATTGGTTAGAGGGTGAGGTTGGATCTTGTAAGTGATCCCGTTGTAAATGAAAGAAGGTTTGTTTAAGTTCGGATATGCATCGCCCATCCAGCAGAAGAGAATAATTAAGCCTCCAGCAAAACTGTTTAGGGAGCATGGCTTGTGTCCAAAGTAAACAGGAGCATGTTCCGATAAGTAGATATTGCCCATGTTGGAGGAGATAACCTGTGGAAGTAGGCTGTGATGTACAAAGACATAGTCTAGTCAGTTGTAGGAGAAACAGGGAAGGAGAAATCAAAAAGGCAGTCATACACTGGACAGCTTGCTAAGGGAAGACATACATCTCCCCCTGGGCTCCACGAGAAATATATTTTTTTCTAGATATGCGGCAGCTGTCACGCCTTCATATTCAGATTATAATTGCCCGAGGAAGGGCTCTCGCAGCCCGAAATGTTGCTCTCGGCTCTCAGCTCTTAAACTATCTACACCCTGTATGATATGATATATTGCTCTAACATGGAATAAAAAAAAAACTTTCAAGCAAGCTCAACTACCTGGAGTGCTGTCCAGCCTTTAAAACAAGCTACTATTAAATTTGGTGGGTTCTGGTCAGCCACCGATGAAATAAGTGCACCCATCTACAAGCTAAGGAGAGTGCTGCTCACATTAATATTGTATGTTCCTGTTTTAAGCTGTTTGCAAATCTTGAAGCTCTCTCTTCATGTGTCGGCACTGCTTGTCAGCTTGTCTGAGTTTTCTGGAGGAGGTGTTGTAGAAGGCCAGTGGGTGATAGTGCATCTCTGTATAGCTCCCACAAATTCAAGCAGGGGAACAAATTGGCTTGTCAGCAGCCGGGAATATATGAGGTTGTTAGGTGCAGGAAGGCCCTAGGTGGCTGTCGAATTAGCTGCAGTTCAGCTCCCAACAGTGTGTGAAGAGAAAAGTCTGATAGCTGTGAAAGATGACTTTCCAGGCATTGAAATGCGGGGATCAAACTTTTTCTCAAGTCTATGGCTGTCCTGGGGAAAAGGATCCAGAGAGTCTTGAGGTTGTCTGGCAATTTCGTAGGACGGCCATTTTCTGAAGCTGGAAAGAGCCTGATGAGAGGCAGGGTTGGGCTGTGAGGAATGCCCTCCTGACTGTACTCTTTTTCAACCTTGTACTGTCAGAGGGGGCGTTCCTTACCGCCCAGCGATGATGCTAAACTGTAAGTAACGCCCCCTCTGACAGTACAAGGCTAGGGAAGAGTAGAGTCAGGGGGGAGTTACTCACAGCCCAGCGATGATGTTAGGCTGTAAGGCCCACCATTCTGGCAGTGAGGAGATATTGATGCCAAAATTAATGGCACTGATATCTCCAGCATCGGGGCACATATCGCTCATTGAATTCAGTGCACTGTCGGCTTTCAAGCGGTATATAATATTGCTCATTGATCAGGACATGAAATGTCCTCTTTAAGAAGACCTCCCGCTAGAAGGCCACTTTTTAATGAAATTTTGGTTGTTCATCTCAAAGAGGTTTCATTGTATTTTAATTTAAAAAAAAAACTTATGATATATAAATGAGGTTGACAACGCTAGTCTTCCTAAATTAATTCAGATAAAAACATAAAAATTACTGCTCAAGCTACAGCTATGGGTTAAAATTATCCACTTAACCTTTTGATGACACATGACAAATACACTTTGCCCAGGTAGTAGCATATACCATACTTGTCATGCAGATTTTGTGAGAACCGTCATTGTGCCAGTAGGATTAAGGGCAGAACAATTTATGGGGTAAAAAGCATTGCAATTGTAGCAACCCACAGAAAATGTTTTGCGTTTTTTTTTTGTAGATTATAGATGGTCTTTTGAGCAGGGGCTTATCTCTTTTAAATTATACTTTCTGATGGACAGGGACATCCTGTACAGTGTAAGCTCTTATGGGCAGGGTCCTCTCTCCTGAACAGTGTAAGCTCTTATGGGCAGGGTCCTCTCTCCTGGGGGGGGTAAGCTCTTATGGGCAGGGTCCTCTCTCCTGAACAGTGTAAGATCTTATGGGCAGGGTCCTCTGTCCTGTAGAGTGTAAGCTCTTATGGGCAGTGTTCTCTCTCCTGAACAGTGTAAGTTCTTATGGGCAGGGTCCTCTCTCCTGTATAGGGTAAGCTCTTTTGGGCAGTGACATCTCTTCTGTAGAGTGTAAGCTCTTATGGCCAGGGACCTATTTTCCATAGACTTTTTATGGATATCTTTGAGAAATGGCTTTCTTCTTGCCACTCTTCCATAAAGGCCAGATTTGTGCAGTGTATGACTGATTGTTGTCCTATGGACAGACTCTCCCACCTCAGCTGTAGATCTCTGCAGTTCATCCAGAGTGATCATGGGCCTCTTGGCTGCATCTCTGATCAGTCTTCTCCTTGTTTGAGATGAAAGTTTAGAGGGACAGCCGGGTCTTGGTAGATTTGCAGTGGTCTGATACTCCTTCCATTTCAATATGATCGCTTGCACAGTGCTCCTTGGGATGTTTAAAGTTTGGGAAATCTTTTTGTATCCAAATCCGGCTTTAAACTTCTCCACAACAGTATCATGGACCTGCCTGGTGTGTTCCTTGTTCTTCATGATGCTCTCTGCGCTTTAAACAGAACCCTGAGACTATCACAGAGCAGGTGCATTTATACGGAGACTTGATTGCACACAGGTGGATTATATTTATCATCATCAGTCATTTAGGACAACATTGGATCATTCAGAGATCCTCACTGAACTTCTGGAGTGAATTTGCTGCACTGAAAGTAAAGGGGCCGAATTATTTGGCACGCCCCACTTTTCAGTTTTTGATTTTTTTACAGAAGTTTAAAATAACCAATAAATTTTGTTCCACTTCACAATTGTGTCCCACTTGTTGTTGATTCTTCACCAAAAAATTTAAATTTTATATCTTTATGTTTGAAGCCTGAAATGTGGCAAAAGCTTGAAAAGTTCAAGGGGGCGAATACTTTCACAAGGCACTGTAAATGGTCAATGCTGATACATTGGCGATCTTGCCTCTCTCACTACCTGCTGCTGTATCTGTTCTTATGGTGGTTAGTTTTACAAGGAGGTAGGAAAAGAAAAGTCCCCTGCATTGTAATTATGGGGGTATTTAAGAGGAATTTTTAAAGCTAATGTCAATTGGCTCAGATTTAGGATATAAAAAGGGATTGCCGTAGAGGGAACAGGTAAAACATGTCATAATATTATCATATGATATTTTTGATATGATTCAAAAAAGCTAAACCAAAGCATTGCCAGGTACTAAAAGATACAGTCAATGGAAGGATTTATTTCTTTAATTCTATCTGTTATTATTTTATTAAATTCTAATATTCTTTATCCACCAAAGGGATTTCAGCCCCTTACAATATTTTGTGCGACTATTTTTGGTTAACCTTTAGCTCAATTACAATTTGTGTAATTGAGAAATCCCAGTGGTTATACAAATGTTTCTCTTATTTTGCTAAATTCTCAGAGGTAACATGAATATCAGATATAAATCGCTTGGAAAATAAATGACCCTTGATAAAATTTTAAGAAGAAAATGTGCTTGTTTTATTGACCTATTTCTATTCAAAGATAATGGTAAGTGTCTAAACTACAAAGAAACTCCAGGTCTCATTCTATCAAATAAAGAGGTGGTGAAGCAGAAAAAAAATCTGTTTTTTTTAGTTTTATTGACTGCAAAACAGATTATATTCCCAAAAAATTAAATTAACTACAAAGGCAATTTTTTTTGCTTTTCTTTATTAAGTATTTAACTAAAAATATGTCAATACTTTTATATTTTTTTAAATTATCGATATTTTTATTTTTTGACTTATTTATAGGTAATTTTTACTTTATAATGATTTGGTTTTAATGGTAGACCATTTTTTAATCAATATGTTTTCTTAGAATTAAGAACAATATGGCAGTACATCAAACAAATAAACAAGCAATATCAAAGAAACGGACAGTATCAGGTACAAGGGTAAATAGTGGTACAATGCACAATAGTTTATTCAGTAAATTATGGATATGACATACAATACAATAGAATAAAAAGCAAAGTTGTCATAAAGTTGTTACATAATACATTTCTAGTATAACTTTTATACTGATTCTACCAAATGAGATTGTCTAGGCTTATCCAGACGTTCTAAACCTTTTGTAAATCTAGGGTGTTTATGGTCATGTAAAGCTATCATTCTCTCAAATGAACAGGTAGTATATACTGAATGGATTATATCCTTAACCCTTTAAGGATGCAGGGTAGTTTGTACTTTAATGCTTAGCAACTTTTTTCATATTTTTCTTCCCCGCCTTCCAAAATTCATAACTTTTTTATCCTTCTGTCCACATACACACGTGGACAAAATTGTTGGTACCCCTCGTTTAATGAAAGAAAAACCCACAATGGTAACAAAAATAACTTGAATCTGACAAAAATAATAATATATAAAAATTCTGTAAAAATGTACAAATGAAAGTCAGACTTTGCTTTTCAACCATGCTTCAACAGAATTTTTAAAAAAAGAAAACTCATGAAACAGGCCTGGACAGAAATGATGGTTCCCTTAACTGAATATTTTGTTGCACAACCTTTTGAGGCAATCCCTGCAATCAAACAATTCCTGTAACTGTCAATGAGACTTCTGCACCTCTCAACCGGTATTTTGGCCACTCCTCATGAGCAAACTGCTCCAGTTGTCTCGGGTTTGAAGGGTGCCTTTTCCAGACGGCATGTTTCAGCTCCTTCCAAAGATGTTCAATAGGATTTAGGTCAGGGCTCATAGAAGGCCACTTCAGAATAGTCCAATGTTTTCCTCTTAGCCATTCTTGGGTGTTTTTAGCTGTGTGTTTTGGGACATTATCCTGTTGCAAGACCCATGACCTGTGACTGAGACCAAGCTTTCTGACACTGGGCAGCATATTTCTCTCTAGAATCCCTTGATAGTCTTGAGATTTCATTGTACCCTGCACAGATTCAAGACACCCTGTGCCAGATGCAGCAAAGCAGCCCCAGAACATAACAGAGCCTCCTCCATGTCTCACAGTAGGGACAGTGTTCTTTTCAAGATATGTTTCATTTTTCCGTCTGTGAACATAGAGCTGATGTGCCTTGCCAAAAATTTCGATTTTCGTCTCATCTGTCCATAGGGCATTCTCCCAGAAGCTTTGTGGCTTGTCAACATGTAGTTTGGCAAATTACTTTTCAGATTCAAGTTATTTCTGTGACCATTGTGGGTTTTGGGATACCAACAATTTTGTCCACATGTGTAGGTATGTGAGGGCTTATTCTTTGCATGTCGAGTTGTACTTTCATTTCCACAATTTTGGGATACATATAATGTTTTGATTCACTTTTATTAATTATTTTTGGGGTCCATGTGAAATAACACGCAATTCTATCACAATTTTTGCATTTTGTGTTTATGGCGTTCACTCTGCATTATACATGACATGGCAGCTTTCTCCGGGGATGATTACAATTACGGCGATACCATATTTATATTGTTTTTGTTATGTTTTACCGCTTTTACAAATAAAATGTCACTTTTTGAAAATTAAGGATTTTCCTGGGGTCACCGTATTCTGACACCTATAACTTTTTTACTGTTTTGTTGACGTATATACAGTATGTCAGGGCTCTGTATTTGCGGGATTAAATAAATCACAAAATGGAGGGCAAATATTAAACAAAATGCATGGATATGTGGAGCATGCGATAATAGCTTGAACCAAAAAACAATGTCCACAACTATATAAAAACAATTCATGTTTATTAAATATCCTAACAGAAATACATGATCAATAACATAAGAGAAAAAGAGGGGAGAAAGGGGAACTAGGAAGGTACCACATAAATAACACATCCAAGTGGGGAACAGTACAAGGAAATACAACGTCAACTGGCAGGTGAATAAGTGGCTAAACCATAATAGCGACATATATTAAATGTTACGTAAATAATACAAGCACAATGTGTGAATATAGCAGATAAAGCGCAACATTATGGAAACAAATAATGTAAAGAGCGGAACTGCCCAACAAACCCCCAGACAATAGTAAAGACCCCAATACAAACCAACCTGGATGGCACAAACCCTGACTCGCGTTTCGTCTATTAAGCTTCGTCTGAGGGCCAGACAAATCCTTATAGGTGAAACACATTTCGAGGTTTGTGCCATCTATTTGTCTGTTAGGATATTTAATAAACCTGAATTGTTTTTTTATAGTTGTGGACATTGTGTTTTGGTTTAAACTCTGCATTTGCGGGACAGGTTGTACTTTTTATTCGTACCAATGTTTGATATGTATGACTTTTTGATCACTCTATTTTTGGGGAAAGCAAGGTGTCCAAAATACATTATTTTGCACATTGTGATATATGGGATATATAGCAATATTTTTTGAAAAGTGTGGGCCCATGCACACATGGAAATAACTAACCTGTTTGTTATGTGTTTATTAAATGTAAAATCGGGTTTTTTGATCTTATTATTTGTATTCTTAACTTTTTTTTTTTTTTTTTTTTTTTTTACACTTTGTATTGTCCCATAACAGGACTTGAACCTGTGATCTCTGATCCCCAGTGAAATGTACATAATACTGTAGCACATTGCATCTAGGTTCCCTAGATGTAATGTGCATTGGCAGTCAGGAGGCCATTGCTCTGGATCTACACAATAATATTGCGAGGTATCTGAGGGGTGGGAGATCTTGCCCGGGGCCCCAAGGATCCCTTGATCGCTATTACTAGCAGCATCCAGGGGGTTAATTAGCCGGAGTCAAAGTATCTTTTTTGACTCCGTCAGCTAGTACTGGGGCTCAGCTGTGTAACACAGCCGAGTGCCGGAGGTAATGGTGAAAACACAGCTACTGTGCCCGCTGCATTACATTAACGGGGCTTAGCATTAACTATATGCTCAGACGTAATAGTATGGCACAGAGCGGGAAGGGGTTAATAGAAGGAATACTTGGGATGCTCCAGAGTCTAGTAATACAGCAATATCATGTTACACATTTTATAGGTAGTAGCTACAAGATTATCCTAGTCAGTGAAATATTTATGGTAAGATATAAAATACTTTGTATAGCCGTGTTTGTCGCTACTGTCTATTTACCATTTATGTAGGGCCTTTTATTTCAGTATTTTCTTCAAAATTTTCCTCAAATATTTCTATGCACTGGTAACCAGAACTCCTGTTTGCTAATAGATTATCCTTTTAGCATTTCTTAGGTTGGTATATGCCTGTATATAATTGCCAAAACTTTATTAACAAGTGTATTTGACTATATTTATAAGCTAAGGCTTATATGTTATGTATATAGTATGTATAGTATAGTATAATATACTATTATCTGAGGATAATTTCAGATTATAAAGGGGTTGTACAAGAATTAAAGGAATTTATAGGGTGGCCAGGGGATGTGAAACTCTTTGTCCTTAGAACTTTGTTGCCTGCCATCAGTGCCCTTACTGTCTTGTGCTGGTGCCACATTGCCAGAAGCCCTGAGGCTCATGTGAACGCTGAGGTGACTAATTGGTGAGACTCAGGATTTCTATCAATGTTGCTCCTGCACGGGACAGAATGGGATCACCAGAGACAGGTATCTTTTTTTTTTTTTTTTTTTTTTAATATTACACCCTTGTCGCTCCACAGGAAGCTCCAATTCCTAAAAACACTTTAAGGACTGATTCCAAAAATGCAAGTAAATGCAATTTTTTTACCCCATTGATACACATTTTTTTAATATGAATTATTATTGTCCAAAATTCTGACCCGAAAATCCACTGAATAGCTGAGCTCTATTGAATTGCAATATGGATAATTGATGTATTGATCTGACCAATCTGCTGAAATATTTGATATTTCATGTGTGGATTTTGTTAAAGATAGTAAATAATTTTGCTATAACAAATTCATGCCATGTGAACATGACTTAACACTAGTAAATATTTGGAGAATGTGTTTCGATACAGAGTAAGGGTAATGAACTAAGCCTTTGCCCTGTATAGAAAAGCCCAGCTATAGCTCTGCATAGGCATTAATATGTAGTTCCTTCCAGTTTATAGCAAAAACAGCATCCATTCCTCTGAGAAGGTTTTCTATAACTTTCTAGAGTGTGTCCATTCATCCAGCAGATGACTGATGTTGACCAAGAGGGCTTGGCTTGCAATCGTTGCTCCAGTTCATCCCAAATGTGTTGTCAAGCACTTTCACACCAAACTCATGGAACCAAGTTTGTTACAAATTTTCCAATAATTTCAGGTTTGACCGAACCTGAAGATTTTAGGAGTCTGCCATCTAGAAATCACTATTATATTCTGAGGTCTCTTCCAACCTTCGAGGTGATGTCATGCTCCCAGGGGACCATTGAGGTTTGTGAATGGTGATCAGCAGTCACGTGGAATGGGCTAACATCATGACTTCCCTGACTCACACTAAATGTCCCAGCTATCCATATGTGTTGTGTGCAGAATCTCCAGTATTTGAGATGAGATGAAGCTTCTCACTACTCCACTGCCTCCTGCTTGTAGGACCTGACTGGAAAACCCTATCACAAGCACAAAGCAAGGGAGAAGGGATAAAACTGAATCACATAGGTAAACTAAGATTCTGTGGTATTTTTTCTTCAAAGTTGGCTCTCTAGTACCTCTCATTTCTAGATATTTTAAGCCAAGAGAAAAGCTAAAAAGGATACATCTATAGATACTAGGTGGTAATGACAGGCTGAGGTTCCGTTGGCCTACCTGATATCATGATTCTGGGGTCTCACTCTCCTACCATCTCTTGAAAATAGACCATAGAACCCTTCAGATTTGGTCTACTGGACCATTATTGCGTTGTGACCTCCTTAATAAACCAAAAACTATATTAAAAAAATCCAAAAATTCTAAAAACAAAAACAATTCACAAAATGATAGGAACAATTTCTGTTGGGGCAGACTCCTAATTGGTTCAGATAGAATGTAACATATTGTTTGGTTTGTTATACAGTATTTGTCACCATCTTGCTTTCATGGAGGACTCTTCATAAAACGATACATTCTGATAACTTTGATATAATTCAATTATTCCCAACTATTAACCTTATTTTCCAAGATAACATGAAGAATAAGACACTTGCAACAGAATTTATCTTGTTAGGATTCTCCAAAGACCTCGGCATCAATGTGATCCTGTTTGTGTTGTTTTTCCTGATTTATGTGATGACCGTCATTTTAAATGGTCTTATAATACACATTGTAGTCATCAACCCTCAGCTGCACACCCCCATGTACTTCTTCATCAGCAAGCTATCCTTTATAGACCTATGCAATTCATCTTCTGCTGTACCTAAAATGTTGATGGACCTACTGTCTACTAGACAGACAATATCCTTGATGGCTTGTCTCACCCAAGTCAACATACTGCTACTAATAGGGTCCACGGAGTGTCTACTTCTAGTCCTGATGGCCTATGACCGATGCCTGGCTATATGTCTACCTCTTCACTACCCAATTCTGATGAGGTGGAGTATGTGTCATAGACTTACTGCTCTGATTTGGGTATTCAGTTTTTTGGCCATTGTGCTCCCATTGTTACTGATGCCAGTATCCTTATGCTTTCCTAACCAGATCAATCACTTCATGTGCGAATCTCTTGCCGTGTTAAGTTTATCATGTTACAGAAATTACATCAAGGAGCGTGTAATCTTTTTATTGAGCTTTATAACTATTCTCATCCCCTTTTCTTTAATTATAATGTCTTACATTTGTATTATCATCTCGGTATTAAAAATTAGGGCAGCGGGTAGAGCTAAGGCTTTCTCTACTTGTACCTCTCATGTAACTGTTGTAGCCATGTATTTTGGGACAGGTATGGTCACATATCTGGGACCATCACCAGAGAAATCTTCAAACCATGGGAAATATGCCTCCATTTTCTATATCATTATTGCTCCCTTTCTAAATCCACTCATTTACAGTGTGAACAATGGAGAGGTGAAGAAAACCTTTAAAAAGTTATTAAAATGTGTAATTTCCAAGTAACTTTATGTGTATGAAATGTCCAATGATGATAAGAGCTGTATCTCCTGCCAAAGGGAGCAAAGTTATGGCAGGATATGTGGTTGGGAGACTGGGTGGACCATTTTCTTACATCACTTCATGATCCTAGAAGCCTCTTCTCAAAAGCTTTTTAGAAGAGTTACCATGTTACACAATCATCTTGGCCAACCAACCATTCTCTAGGCCATACGTCCCATCACTTTTATTCTTCTAGTAGATGTGGCCTTAGTCATAGTTTTAAGGGTTCTAGGAGACTTGGAATAGGTCTTCAACATCAAATGCGTGGGCATTCAACTCTTTGGGCCAGTTAGTAGTAAAAAGTCATTTAAGGCTAAGGCCCCCCCCCCCTCATTGCAGAAATGCAGATTTTTTTTTGTTGTTGTTGCAGATTTGCTGCAGTTTTTTGACCCAAAGTCAAGAATGGCTACAAAAGGAATGGGAAATATATAGGAAGTTCTTATACTTCTACCTTCTGCTCAATACACTCCTAGCTTTGGCTCACAAAAAAAAACGCAACAAAATCTGCAACAAAAAAAAGCTGCATTTCCACAACGTGGGGGCCTTAGACTAAGGGTGTTTTATTTTTGGAAAAATGTTTGAAACTGAAAAATGTTATATATTTAAATAAATGAGAAAATAAAAACATACTTTGTATCACCAAATTTATAATAACAAATAGAATGTAGTATTGTAAAAATATGATTTAAACAGCCCAGACACGGTATGAAAAAAATTGCAAATAACACAATTGCTGCTTTTTCCCCTTCTATCTTGTGAAAAGATGCAACTCAGCTCACAAATAGATAATTCCTTATATGGCTATGACAATGAATAAATAGTTATAAATCTGTACAAAAATGACTTTCTTTCCTTTTAGCCTGTTTTTATTCTGTAAATGTACTAAACCATAAAAGAAATGTTTTTTTATTTTTATTATCATTACTATTGTACCATATATAGGCCAATAAAAATATATATGACATATTTTTTTTTAAACTGTAGTTTTTACGAAACGATTTTCAAAAAAAGTGCAAAGGACAATATACACAGAAATGGCATATGTGCGTACAATGCCAACACAGATAGAACAACAGGCTGATACATATGTAACTACGTGACCTAGTGACAAATAGGGGATAATCACAGGACAAAGGGAAACACATTGACAGCATTGTCAATAAAAAATATTTATGACCCATGGAATGTGTAGAAAAAAGATCAGAAGGACTAAATAGACCGATCCTTAAGGGTTTAACACACCACAAACAATATAATTACATAATATCTTGCACTCATTATATTGTCTATGTACGATCAGTAGTGATAGTGACTCTGGAGAGTTCTGATAAAGGTTTATATACATCCTGTGGTGCTGTACAGATGACTAAAAGAATGAAAAGAGACTTTGTGTTATGTTTTATAGTTTTTTAAGCTTGTAGGTTTTTTTTTGTTTCCAGTCATTCATCAGTTTGAGTTTATAGATTGTTGTCATGTTTTATTATATAGATTGAGAAGGTGAGTAAAATTATTTATGTATATTGTATTTTATAAATTTTAATAACATTTTTCAAGAATTCCTGTTAAAGCATTCAGTCTACCATGAAATCGGTAATATTAAGATTAAGATTTTTAGCCTTTTGCCCAAATCCATCCGTGCTGTTTTTTTTTCATGCTGTTTTTATAGTGAAAGTCAGGACTGGATCTTAAAAAGAGGCAAAGTATTGGAGTTCATGCGCATGGCAGAGCCTGTGGGGAGTGTATGGAGCTGAACTGAACTATCAAAGAATCAGAACAACCGGAAAAAAAGTATCCCTTATGACAGATGCAAACAAAAGAAAATGCCTTCCTCTGTTTACTGGATGCTGCTTTCAGACTGGCACCACCATGTGGCTACTATTATACAAAGAAATAGCCCTATAAGTAGTGTCGGCCATAAAGTAGCTCCCATGCATTAAGCAGCGCCAGGCATTTAGTTTTTATAATATTGGACATGTCTCAGTATGATGTTGCCAGTTCCATGCCCATCTCTCCTCGCTACCTCCTCTGTTCCACCAGGTTCCTCTTTCTGTTTTCTGCTTATTTCATTCAGTCCTCCTCTTGATTCCTTCCTATATAACTGCCTATGATCTGTCCGATGCATTCTCCCATTCTCCTCACCATGCTTCCCTTTTGCTTCCAGTCCCAGTGTCTTCATCTTTCCTCTTCCTGGTCGTGGAGGGCTCATGTTCCTCTTGGTCATCTGCCTTCTTCTCTGACTGCTAACTGATTCAGAAGCTGACAGGGAGAGGGGCCAACTGGAATTACTTGCCTCTGCTCAGCAGCTGACTTCTGGGTGCACTGGCAAGCACTGGTAGAATTGAATAGCAGTGGGTCAGGAGGCCAAATCTGATGTGGCACATGGAGAATCTGTCTGGTAGGGCTGATTGCCAGTCCAAGCCTGAACTATACTCAACACTTATGGACATCTGATTTGACTCTTGCCCTAGTTTTGACTGCTAGTGATATGGTTTTGATATGGATAGTGTCATGATTTAGTAACACTATAACATGCCTTGTGCCACTAGCTGGAGTGACACATGGAGGAGGCTCAAGGGTCATATGGGCTTCCAAGCTACTGGTTGGGAAACAATATGTACAGCTTGTGTAGAGAGTTGACCATTGAAGATTGGGCACGGCATGTAAAATGGCAAACCATTATTATGTCAATAGATCTTGGAGGCTTTAACTCTAGTAGCCACTAAAATTATGTAAAGAATGTTTTAAGATAAAAACTGTCTGTACCTAAGGGATAACTAAAACACAACATATTTTTCCCTTTTAAAACCTACACCCTTCTGCTTTTGTTTCATGCACTTGGGTCTAGTTAGCCAACTAAATTAACCCCCATTCAACCCTTATACTGTAACTAATACTTCCTCTCTTAGCAAATTGTCCCAGAGAGAACTAACACAGCTGACAATAATAGCTCATCTGTAACAAAAATTGGCAAAACATGTCCTGGACAATCTATAAGGGATGAAAGTGATGGTGGAGCAGCAATGGTGGATCAATAGATATAGTGAGTATATTTCAAAATGTTTTTCACTTGGAAACTGTTCAACTTATTCTATATGTTCCACAGTGTACAGAGTCTCAGTTACCAACGTAATGATAACAGATGGTCATTATGGGTCTGACCAGTGAATCTCTGATCATTATCTGTTATTGGGATGACACATAAATGGATACATTTATGCTTTATGACTGTGTTCAATCATCTTGGGTTGGATTAGATCTCTGCAGTTCTCCACTATGACTGGTAAAGGGTGTCCCAAACAAATGTTAGGATGGTCCTTCCTCTGAATTTCCAAGGTCAACGATGTGATGCATATGGAAAATCTCACCTCTTCTATGAATGACTCATAGGACAAATTCAGCAAGATCTGGTATTATTGGATCGAGTTTCAAATCTCTGCAGAGTACTCTAGGCTCCTGGGTCAGACTTTTCCCTCCCAGGTATAATGGCCTCATACCCTTTTAAATTATAAATTGGCTATATTTGCACTATATTTAGCTTTCTCCACTGGCTTAGCTTTCTCCCTTCCCATTCTTTCTTACCTCCTTCCAACCCCTTTCAAACCTATCCTCATTCCTCCCACCCCTACCTATCCCACTTTTTTTTTCCTTTGCTCACACCCACTTTTTATGCCACACCCTACGTTGTTGTTTACTTCATATTTCATTGTCACACCCATTTGTCTTTTTTTAAACTGATAAATAAAGTATTTTTTTTTAAATATTGGGATCCTTAAAGTGTAACTGTTGTTTCAGTTTATTTTTACTATTGTGTAGCGGTATGTTTTGTAAATTATTTTATTTCACTATTATTATGCCTTTAGCAGAAAACAGGCTCTAAAGTTCTCCCTAGCAAGGCTCTAACTAAGCATTGCCAGGGAGAGACTGTCCTGTACACACTGGGGCAGATTTACTCTTAGTGTCTAAGTTTTGGATAGTGCAAATTAGATCAAACAGTCCTAAACTACTCCAGATTTATCAATGTGTCTAATGCTGTTAGATAAATCTGCCATATTGTTAGACAGTCAACTTATTAGTTGGCTTAAAAAAATTGGTGCAGTTTTGGCACATGGTGTAGCAAAGGTTTTTCTGATAGACCATGCTTCTTTCCTGGTAAGCCTTTCATACAAGTCGTAAACATATCCCAAAAAATTTCTAAAAATGAATGTGGAGAACAGCATGTCATGCAGGTTTTTGGTGCAAATAACACCAGAATTCTGGCACATTTTGCTTCATGAATCTCCCCCACTGCATATTGTCAGTATGCACAGATGAAGCAGTAAAAGTAAAGGTCATTTGAAACAGCTCTATCTCCAGTTCTATACCATATAGAACAACATCTGCAAGAAGTTTGTATGTACTCCTCATATTTGTGAGGGTTTCCTCACACTCCACCCAAAAGCATACTGATAGGGAATGTAGATTGTGAGCCCTATATGGGACAATGATTGACAATGTCTGTAAAGCTCTGCGGAATATGATGGCGCTATATATGTAAGACAAAATAAATAAACAGCCCCTTCCCAATCTCCCAATGAACTGCTTTATTTTATTTTGGTTTAGTATTTTTTTTTTTCATTTATTTGCCTGACTTATGGTGCGGAGAATGAACCTTGTCTATTACTTTCACTTTGTAGATTCCATAAGACAAATATGGTCAATATGACAATAGCCACTGAACTTATTCTCCTGGGATTTTCCAATAACTTGAAGACAAATATGTGTTTATTTCCAATATTTTTCTTGATCTATTTGTTCTCTGTATTTGGAAATTGTCTTATAATATGTGTCATTATAGTGAACCCCTCCTTACACACTCCAATGTACTTCTTCCTCAGCAATTTATCCTTCATAGACTTGTGTTATGCCTCATCGGCGATACCTAAGCTGCTCGTAGACCTCTTATACACTCATAGGACAATATCGATCATTGGTTGTCTCATACAGTTGAAAATTCTGCTATTTATAGGATCCACTGAATGCCAACTTCTTGCCGTCATGGCCTATGATCGATACGTTGCCATCTGCCGCCCTTTCCGATACTCAGTTTTTATGAGGTGGAGTGTCTGTTGCTATCTAGCTGGCTTCGTTTGGATATTTAGCTTCATAGATATAATCATTCCATCATTTATAATGCCCATAACTGTGTGTTATCCCAACAAGATTAACCATTTCATGTGTGAAGTCCTATCGGTGCTAAGGTTGTCATGTCATGACACCTCTCTTCAAGAGATCTCAATTTTTAGTGTTGGTTTTATTGCTCTTCTTCTGCCCTTTTTATTGATTATTGTGTCATATGTTTGTATTATTTCTTCTGTATTGAAGATCCGTTCCTCTGGAAAGTCTAAAGCTTTTTCCACTTGTACTTCCCATATTACTGTGGTGACAACATACTTTGGGACAGCCATGGTCACATATTTAAAGCCATCATCCAAAGAATCTTTGAACCAAGATAAATACATATCTATTTTTTATGTCATGATATCTCCAATGTTGAACCCGGTCATCTACAGTCTGAACAACAGAGAAGTCAAAAAAGCGCTTGCAAAATTGCTATAAATATTAAAGTTCTTACAACCAAAAGCCAAATGACAAAAGTGGATGTTGTGGTTGGATAACAAAAAAATAAATTGTTGCATATTTTCTTTCAAATGTATTTTATTATTGCTAAAGATATACATATGTCTATATTCTACCATAAGGTACCTGGACTAATTATGAAAGCAATGGACCCTTAAAGGGGTATTCCTAGCTATGCTGCTAGATTATGTAAATTTAAGAGTTTTCCTAAATACATTGCTTTAGAAATGCTACTTTGTTTGCCTGCTATGTGAAATTATTTCTCCCATTGTTTACACATCGTTGTCAAAGGAGCCGGCCTGTTATCTGATACCAGGTCAGATGATGTGACTCACTCACTGCTCCCAGGAGGAGAGGGGGTCTCAGTTCTCAGGACCATGACCTGTTTCAGAGTTGTTAGGTCTAGGACAATCAAGTCAGCTCATTGTATTTTGCTGATAAAGACTTGGACAGTGTCTTGTATCTCTCTATGTAAACACAAAGATAAAACTTTTTATTTTATTACAAGAATGTTGTCTGTAAGTGTTCTCTACAAACCTGTGTAATGTAATACACATTTACTGTGCATATTTGATCTGCATTTATACGAGATTCCTAGTAATTATAATAAATAATCTCTCACGGTAAAGGCAATGTCTGTATCTTGTGAGGTACTTCACAGTGTCCATCAAACAGTCAAGAACAAGGAGGAGAACAAGTCAGCAAGTGTTCAATTTTCCTGTAGCAGCACCACAGGAGAATTTGTAAGCAAGATATTACATACTTTGAAATCAATGTAATGCAGAAGGTGAGGACCACTGTGTCACTAAACCATTTACACTCTGGTTTACTCCTAAAGGCATTGTCTAAGTGATACCTTTAATCAATTTATGGGGATCTAGATTTTACTACTGAGGACCAACAGGTTGCCACCTCTAGGAGTAGCCCTGGTGTTAGTGACAGCCAACCCAAGCGGGTCAAGAGACATCAGTAAATGACACTGAAGGGACATGCAAGAGGCATGGTCAGAAAACAGGTCAGGGCAGGCAGAGTATGTTTAGCATGGTAGTTAAACAGGAGGTCAGGTTAGGAGGAAATGGTTCGAGGTTGGTATACAGACATGAGTCAGGAAAGATTTGGCTAAGAAAATAGGTAACAGGTTCTGCTCAGGTTCCTTTCTGTGGAGGTACCTTAAATAGGTTACAGCTACAGGAGATTGGCTAGGAGTAGACTGTAAAGATTAAAACAACAAAAAAGCAATATCTCTTATCCCCAGCACTCTGTTGTATATTTCCAGTCACAGGCCAGTACGGAAGTGGAGAGGTCACATGACTAATGAGGCCAATCAGTGGTCTCAGTGGTCACTGGTGAAGAACTGATGATGTATCTGAATGATGTCACCAGTTCCTCACCAGTAACCACTAAGCCCAGATATTAGCCTCAGTGCTCTTGTGAACCTCTCCAATTACACTCCAGTGAGTTTCGATATGGGAGGGACTGGGACTGTAGTATACCATAAATTCAAACCATAAGTCACTTTTACAATAGACTTGTAACACCTGAGTTTCATCTTAACATAAATTTCAGCTCATTTGATGAGAATATCCTACTTTTCAGAGAATTAGATAATCAGTCTTGAAAAAAATAATCTGTGTTTTGGATATTACTGTCAGGAATTATCTAGACTGGAGTGGGAAATGTCAGTCTACTTCACCAGGCAGGGAGGGTGTCCATAATTTATGATGAGACACAAAGCATTGTATTTATTTGTTTGTTCTGCAACAAACTGCATGAGCTAGCATTGGCATTATATGTTGGGCTGTATCAGTCACTTCAAAAATCATGCCCCGGCACTTCCAGGAGTCTCCGAGATTGCTAAGCCACTATCCATTTCAACAACCACACACATTCCTTTTACTGTATATCAAGTGGACCTTTAAGCAGGTCCACAGTTTGTCAATTCAGGCCAGGTCTCTTCAGGGTGCCACAGAACCCTTCAGCATTCCAATCTTCTTCTTGACCTTCTGCCATGTCCTTCAGTCCACAGGTAACTGAAATGTGTGATTGGTCCTCAGTGGTGGTGTATGGGGTGTCAACATCACCACACTTTGATGATACAACTGAGTGACCAACTGACTAAGCCCATACTTTCATACAGTCTCACAGCAGATCTCACTGTCTCTTATGCAGTTACTGTATACACACTCACCAGATGAAAAAAATTTTAAAATATAATAATGCAAGGGACAGAGGTGGAGGACATTTCCATTTACTCCCCTCTCCACTCACTTACATTTATCCATCTGGTGGTATAGAAGGAACTAGAGATGGGAGAACCTCATGAGATTTGTTTCAACAAATATAAGTGAGGTTCAGCCCTCTTGTTCATTTCAAACCAAACTTGTTCGGCACAACAGGAAGTGCTATTATTATACTCTGAGGTCTAATAAGTGGAGGCCCAGGAGAGGTGAGTAAAAATAACTATAAAATATAATCATCTTGCCTCACCTCTCCTGGGCATCTTCTTCAGGCTTCTTCTGACCCCTGACAGATGCCACGTGTTCTGGAGTCACCGCTGAGGGCTGTGATTGGGCTTCAGTGGTCATGTGGTTCCTGCTAACGTAAGGACGCTGGATCATAGTGTCATGATTTCAGCGATTGGTCCAATGTGATTGGTTCTTAATGAACCCATGGAGTGTGACGTCAGTCAGAGGCCCAAAGGAGGCCTTAAGAGTACACAAGGAGACCATCAGATATCTAGGAGAGATGAGGCAAGGTGAAAATAACTATTTGGATTTTTTTTTTCTCACCTCCCCAGGGTCTCCACTAGAGGTGCAGTTAGGGGTTTGGCAGAGAGAGGGCAAACATATTCAAGTGGCCCCCAACCCAGTTATATCAATATTATCAATGACCATATAGTGGGATATACCTGCTCTACACAGGGCTCTATAGACTATTTAGGTGAATACAATGCAGTTACACTTAGTGACTTACAAGTGATGTCCCTGACTGTTATTTTTCACATTTCTCATCTCTTTCTATCTGGTCTGCCATGACCTCTTCTTCCAGCCGTGACTTTTCTCTGTAAAGTTTGCAGCACAGACATTTTGGCTCCTCACATTTTTCCAGGAAACCACCTTGTCCTCACCTACATAAATATGTAGAGTAGCTAGGGGTAAGATACCCCCAAAATTTGGACTATCTGCGCTCTTTTGAAGGAACAGGTCCTGGATCACTCTTGTGAATATCAAGTTTCTTTATTGAAGGCACGGAAGGCACAACGCATTTCTGGTAGAACAACCCTGCAACACAAATAAAACCTGATGACATCCAGGAAGGACAGTGTGATCAGCAGGTTGGTGGCCCAGTTTAAACTGTTACAACAAACAAAGGCCCGACCCTGGATTTCAGTGGGGTATATCTCACTGAGGATAAGCCAAGTCATGGCACAGAAGGAGCAGAAGAAAAAGTTTTCTTCATCAGGTTTTATCTGTGTTGCACTTGATAAAGGGGAGTTCTCCCCGAAACGTGTTGTGCCTTCCATGCCTTCAATAAAGAAACTTGATATTCACAAGAGTGATCCAGGACCTGTTCCTTCAAAAGAGCACAGATAGTGCAAATTTTGGGGGTATTTTACCCCTAGCTACTCTACATATTTCTGCACATCCAGCTTCTGCTGACGTTAGACATATCTGTTGCCACCCTCACCTACTACAAAAACGCTTATGTTGTTGTGACCAATTCACAACACCTAAAGGTGAGGGGCCATCTTGGTCACATTTTCTATATATTCTATTTATCTCTGGATCCTCGACAGACCTACACTATCCTTGCTGCTCGGTGTTCCTTTTTATATTTGTGAGCATCTCACCTACATAAAGTCCCCATCCTGCTGATACCCCCTCAGTTAATAACACCTTCTGTATGCTCTCTTAGAGATTGTCCAGGATCACACATTTCAATGCATGCAGCAGGGGAGGTTTAGAAAATAAAAATGCACTGACACTTTCCTGCATCCTCCCCTCTGTTCCTGTGCTGGACCGCCTGTGTTACCTTCACTGCTCTGTATACGGAGTGGCTGCAGCAGTGACACCACGTTAATCCCTGTGGTCAGCAGTTCAGCAGTAGTCAGTGTTTGGCTGCTCATGGTCTTGTCAACATCACCGCTGCAGCTGCTCTCTATATATACAAGGTGACAGCTGACCCAACGCAGGTAAAGAAGGAACAATACATTATAACCCTCCCCTGCTGTCTGCATTAAAAGTTATGACCTGGGAAGACCCCTTTAAATTAAGAGTACTCATCAATTAACAATGTTATGTTCCCCCTAATTAATCATACTCCTGCATAGCCCCTTAAAGGGGTTGTTCAGGAATTTCAGAATTCAGGGAGGATGCTGGCGAAGGTGGAACATTAAAAAAAAATCACACTCACCTGTCCCCAGTGATTGGGTGTCCGCCGCCACTGTCTAGTCCAGCATACGCCGTGCTTTTACTGGCAGAAGTCTTGCGCCACACAAGACTGCTGAGGCCAATCAGCGGCCATGGGGAAATAACCAGTGACATACAGTGCCTTGCGAAAGTATTCAGCCCCCTTGAACTTTTCAACCTTTTGCCACATTTCAGGCTTCAAACATAAAGATATAAAATTTAAATTTTTTTGGTGAAGAATCAACAACAAGTAGGACACAATTGTGAAGTGGAACGGAATTTATTGGTTATTTTAAACTTTTGTAAAAAATAAAAAACTGAAAAGTGGGGCGTGCAATATTATTTGTAGCGCCACCTTTTGCTGCGATTACAGCTGCAAGTCACTTGGGGTATGTCTTTATCAGTTTTGCACATCGAGAGACTGAAATTCTTGCCCATTCTTCCTTGGAAAACAGCTGGAGCTCAGTGAGGTTGGATGGAGAGCGTTTGTGAACAGCAGTTTTCAGCTCTTTCCACAGATTCTCGATTGGATTCAGGTCTGGACTTTGACTTGGCCATTCTAACACCTGGATACGTTTATTTGTGAACCATTCCATTGTAGATTTTGCTTTATATTTGGGATCATTGTCTTGTTGGAAAATAAATCTCCGTCCCAGTCTCAGGTCTTTTTGCAGACTCCAACAGGTTTTCTTCCAGAATGGTCCTGTATTTGGCTCCATCCATCTTCCCATCAATTTTAACCATCTTCCCTGTCCCTGCTGAAGAACAGCAGGCCCAAACCATGATGCTGCCACCACCATGTTTGACAGTGGGGATGGTGTGTTCAGGGTGATGAGCTGTGTTGCTTTTACGCCAAACATATCGTTTTGCATTGTTTCCAAAAAGTTCAATTTTGGTTTCATCTGACCAGAGCACCTTCTTCCACATGTTTGGTGTGTCTCCCAGGTGGCTTGTGGCAAACTTTAAACAAGAGTTTTATGGATATCTTTGAGAAATGGCTTTCTTCTTGCCACTCTTCCATAAAGGCCAGATTTGTGCAGTGTACGACTGATTGTTGTCCTATAGACAGACTCTCTCACCTCAGCTGTAGATCTCTGCAGTTCATCCAGAGTGATCATGGGCCTCTTGGCTGCATCTCTGATCAGTCTTCTCCTTGTTTGAGATGAAAGTTTAGAGGGACGGTCGGGTCTTGGTAGATTTGCAGTGGTCTGATACTCCTTCCATTT
The DNA here is from genome assembly GCA_947044405.1 of Leptodactylus fallax. Classification (NCBI taxonomy): domain Eukaryota; kingdom Metazoa; phylum Chordata; class Amphibia; order Anura; family Leptodactylidae; genus Leptodactylus; species Leptodactylus fallax. Next base: position 3,008,231 of record CAMRHE010000114.1, read on the forward strand.
CAATATGATCGCTTGCACAGTGCTCCTTGGGATGTTTAAAGTTTGGGAAATCTTTTTGTATCCAAATCCGGCTTTAAACTTCTCCACAACAGTATCACGGACCTTCCTGATGTGTTCCTTGGTCTTCATGATGCTCTCTGCGCTTTAAACAGAACCCTGAGACTATCACAGAGCAGGTGCATTTATACGGAGACTTGATTACACACAGGTGGATTATATTTATCATCATCAGTCATTTAGGACAACATTGGATCATTCAGAGATCCTCACTGAACTTCTGGAGTGAGTTTGCTGCACTGAAAGTAAAGGGGCCGAATAATATTGCACGCCCCACTTTTCAGTTTTTTATTTTTTAAAAATTTAAATTTTATATCTTTATGTTTGAAGCCTGAAATGTGGCAAAAGGTTGAAAAGTTCAAGGCGACCGAATACTTTCGCAAGGCACTGTATGTGAGTGACATCACTGGTTTCTTTTCTGTGGCCACTGATTGGCCTCAGCAGTCAAGTGCAGCACAGGACTTCCATCAGCAAAGGCAAAGTGTGTGCTGGACCAGATACTGGTGGCAGACACCGGAGCACTGAGAACAGGTGAGTATGATTTTTTTTTTTTTTTTTTAATGTTTCACCTTCCCCGACCTCCGCCCTGACTTCTGAAATTCCTGGACAAACCCTTTAAATCTATAATGCTCACCTTAAATTAATATAGCCCAATACCCCATAGGTTAATACCCCCTAAATAAATGCTGCCTTTCAGTGTCCCCATTATATTAATAATACCCCCTAATGACCTCTTTGTATTACCACTACTTGCCCCAATGACTCCTTACATTAATAATACCTCCTTATATCATTATTTCCCCCTAATATTATGGTACCCCCTGCCCCCAACCAAAAAAACAAACAAAAATACTTACCTTTCTTCATTCCTGTGATGCACCGACTTGCCACTGTCAATTCTTCACACCATCAGCATCCCGGCTCAGGAGGTGCAATGTAGTGATGTCATTGCGCCCTGTGCCAGGACACTGATGTCTTTATCAGTTGCCAGGACACCTGGAGGCCACAAGGTTCTACAGGCTTGCAGCCTCCAGGTTACAGAATGGTAGAGCAGGAATCTGTTTTTCCTGTCCTACTACTTATTTCAGCTGTATCAGTGCCCTGGAGATGCTGATACAGATGAAATATCTGTGTGTGTTTGGACACAACAAAGTTAGTGGGCTCCACCTGTTCCCCATGCTAGCTACACCTCTGGTCTCCACTTATTATACTATTATTTTGGAAACCCCCAGATTATAATACTGTAGCGTTTTGTGGGTGGCGAACCCCAAATGTTATGGGTTTTGGTCAAAACTTTTGGAAATTTCTGGTAGCATCAATCTCTAACTGCATCAGTTCTCTCATCCCTAGTAGAAGTTTATGGGTCTACTATTACTCTCTGTTATATCTCTAACATTGAGGTTATACTGACCCATGCTCGTGTGCAACATTGGAAGACAACAACACGGCAAGGTGTTCACACCCAACTTTTTAAAATTTGTATTTGCAAATTATATATTATATACAAAATATAAACCGATCTGCTTCATTAAAAATATCTTGATTGGAATCATTAGATATGTTTACACATTTCTCCAAAATAATTAATCTCCGGGGGGTGACCACTTCCAATCCTATTTTCTAGAAATCTTATATAAGCTGTCGGGTTATAGCGTACAGATGTCTATCTCTACAGCAGTGCTTGTCGTTCCTTTAGAATTTTTATATATTTTTCAGTTCTCTACTATTATGATGTACCCTAATGCTATGAATTTATAATTTCATGTAGAAGGCGGAAAACTCACGAACAAAAATTTTACAGGTAGTATTTTTGTACTATAGATATCCCAGTCTTTACCACATGTCCAGCACATTCTGCCATACTACAATATAACCGTCACACTGTAATATTGCTCACACTGTCTATGTACAGCTCCATTGTGTATGAGACTTAACATTTGCTATGGCAAGAAATCAGTGGTATAGTCAGTCCTTTACATGGAGGAAATGGAGCTGCATTTGCTAGTCTCATGTTTGCGATTTTTCTTAAGACTATAGCTGAACTTCTTGCAATATATCTCTGATATTCTTGACAAAATCAACTCTGTAAAAAATAAATAAATAAATATATTTGAATTTTTGTAGGTTCTAAAGTCCCATAGACCATAAAGACCATAGAAAGTTCTTATATTCATGATCATACGCATAGGCAATTGACTAGAGAAAATCTTTAAACCACTGCAAAATGTTATATAATTTATAATTACTTATATATGCAAAAATCTTTAAATTCTATCATTAAGTCTATCAGTTTAAATATAATTATGCTCATGGAAATATCAGAACTCTAGTTCTCACTGGACATATACTATATAAAAGATCAAAGACCATAGTGGCAAGGATTGGCTACAAAGTCAGCTCCATGTAAAGTTGTCTCCTGACCATTATTTTGTCTGGGTTTGGCTTACTGGATGAGCTGGATGATGCTCTCCAGCTTAGTGGTTAGATACAAAGGGTAAGTAAAGCTGACCATACCCATTAGGTTAATAATGCACAAAACCATTGATATCGGCTTACACTGTGTTCCAAATTATTATGCAAAAAGTGTTTAGGAGTGATAAGGTAAGAATTTTTTTGTTTGTCAGTTAAACTCATTGATGGTGATGTGTGTCAGGGCTCTTTATATCACTGAAAGCAATTGCAGACACCTGTGCTAATTAGTTTGGCAGGTGTGTCCAATTAAAGGCAAGACTACTTAAGAAGGCTGTCCCACATTATTAAGCAGCCTACATTTTCAGCCAAAATGGGAAATAAAAAGGATGTGTCGGCTGCTGAGAAGCAACAAATTGTGGAGTGTTTAGGTCAAGGCATGACTACAATCAAGATTGCCAAGACACTTCATCGTGATCATCGCACAATCAAGAAGTATGTAGTTTATTCACAGCACACACGTGTGCGTGCTGATAAGGGAAAATTGAGGACTCTTTCCAACAGGCAATTACATCAGGTTAAAAGAGCAGCTTAAAAAATGCCTTGTCATAGCAGCAGACAAGTTTTTGAAGCTGCTGGTGCCTCCAACGTCCCCTGAACAACAAGATGCCGTGTCCTTCAGAGGTTTGCAGCTGTGCGTAAGCCATCCTGTCGACCTCCTCTATCCACTGCACACAAGCAGAAACGGCTCCAGTGGGCCAAACAATACATGAAGACTGACTTCAAAACTGTTTTGTTCACCGATGAGTGCCGTGCAACGCTCGATGGTCCAGATGGATGGAGTGGAGGATGGCTTGTTGATGGACACCCCATGCAAACACGGCTACGGCGCCAACAAGGAGGAGGTGCAGTAATGTTTTGGGCTGGAATCATGGGGAGAGAGATTGTCGGCCCCTTTAGGATCCCTGAAGGGGTAAAGATGAACTCCATAATGTATGTGGAGTTTCTCAAACAGCACTTCCTGCCAAGGTTCAAGAAGAAGAACCATGCATTCCACAGAAAGATCATTTTCATGCATGATAATGCACCGTCTCATGCTGCAAATAACACATCTGCATCTCTGGCTGCTATGGGCATAAAAGGGGACAAACTTATGGTGTGGCCCCCATGCTCCCCTGACCTCAACCCCATTGAGAACCTCTGGAGCATCATCAAAAGGAGTGTCTATGATGGCGGGAGGCAGTTCACATCTAAGCAACAGCTCTGGGAGGGTATTCTGTCCTCATGCAAAACAATTGAAGCAGAAACCATGCAAAAACTGACAAATTCAATGGACGAGAGAGTTCAGAAGCTTCTTTCAAACAAGGGGTCCTGTGTGCAAATGTAACATCACCTCGAATAAAGTTTTGGCTTGAAAACTGTTTGATTTCAGTTTGTAATAACCTGCTAATGGTTATAATTTCACAATGACCATTTTTTTGTTCTTAATAAAAATGAAAAGGTTGCAAATTCTGCTGTGCATAATAATTTAAAACATGCATTTTGAGTGTTTATTTTTTTTTTAAATATACTGTTATCATAGGCAGTTTGTTGAAAAACCTTTCAATTATACTCGAATAGTTGATGACTGGAAAATTACAATGACTGCAATTCATATAGGTAATTTTAGAAAATATGAGAAAATATTATTTGCATATTAATTTGGAACACAGTGTAAACCAGTATTTGACCAACATGTGGCTGCTTTAATGGCATTATCTTATACATCTGAAGTGGGTGACTGGTAATATTATAACATTGATGTGCTGGGTTGGGTCTGATGTCCAGAATGGGTTATTATTATTATTATTATTATTATTAGTATTAGTATTATTATTGTTGTTTATTTATATAGCACCAATAATTCCATGGTGCTCTGTACATTATTATATTAATTCCATGGTGCTGTACATTTGAGGGTTAACATATGGTACATAACAGATAATACTAACAGTGACCAACTGGCACAGTGGGATAGAGGGCCCTGCCTGCAAGGGCTTGCAATCTATGAGGGAAGAGGGATAGAGACAGAAGGTGGGGGTAGAAGCTGTACAGATGGTGGTATGGAGACAGTAGCGTTATTGGAGGTTGTAGGCCTTCCTGAATAGGTGAGTCTTCAGGGCCTTCTTGAAGCTTGTGATTGTGGGGGTCAGTCTTATGTGTATTGGTAATGAGTTCCAGAGTATGGGAGATGCACGGGAGAAGTCTTGGAGATGATTGTGTGAAGAGCGGATAAGAGGAGAGTGGAGTAAGAGGTCTTTGGAGGATCGGAGGTTACGTGTGGGCAGGTAGCGGGAGATTAGGTTGGAGATATATGGAGGGGACAGGTTGTGGATGGCTTTGTATGTCAGCGCTAGTAATTTGAACTCTATTCGCTGGGCAATGGGTATCCAGTGAAGGGATTGGCAGAGGGGAGTGGCCGATGAAGAACGGGGGGAGAGGTGTATTAGGCGAGCAGCTCAGTTTAAGGTGGACTGGAGGGGGGAGAGAATGTTAGCTGGGAGACCATGGAGAATGGTGTTACAGTAGTCAAGGGGGGAGATTATGAGGGCATGGACTAGCATCTTTGTAGTTTCAGGGGTGAGGAAGGAGCAGAATCGATGGATGTTCTTGAGTTGGAGGCGGCAGGAGGTGTTGAGGGTTTGAACTTGTGGCTTGAAGGATAGATCAGAGTCTAAGGTTATCCCAAGGCAGCAGGTCCGTGGGACTGGGGTGAGAGTAGTTCCATTAATTTTGATAGATGGGTCAGGTAGGGGGGCCGTGCGATGAGGTTTGAATAATATGGAGATGCTATGATCTGGTAGAGGGGGTAACCTAGCACACGCAACTTCAGTGTAGCAGATTATTTGGGGTTATCAAAGACCACAGAAAGCAAATATGGAGAGGAAATTTCATTTGGAGCACTCACGTAAGAAAGATGTAAATTCCTTGCTTATTGTATATTTTCTACTGTCCTTTGGAATAATTTCAGGTAGGTTTCCTGTATTATTCATTCATTTTTACTTTTTTAGAAATTGAAATCAAGCATGAACAATAAGACATTGGCCACTGAAATGATTCTTCTGGGGTTCTCGAATGATGTGAAGATTAATATCTGTCTATTTCTTATATTTTTCTTAATCTACCTAATAACTGTAATTGGAAACTGTCTTATCATATGTGTCATTATAGTGAACACCTCCTTACACACTCCAATGTACTTCTTCCTCGTGAATTTATCCTTCATAGACTTGTGTTATTCCTCATCGGCAATACCTAAGATGCTCATAGACCTCTTATCCACCCATAGGACAATATCAGTCATTGGTTGTCTCATACAGTTTAAAGTATTATTATTGGTGGCAGGTTCTGAATGTCAACTTCTTGCCGTCATGGCCTATGACCGATACGTTGCCATCTGCTGTCCCCTGCGCTATTCAGTTCTTATGAGGTGGAGTGTGTGTTGCTATTTAGCGACCTTTGTATGGCTATTTAGCTTCATAAATATAATAATCCCATCATTTGCCATGCCCATAACCGTGTGTTATCCAAACAAGATTAACCATTTCATGTGTGAGGTCCTATCGGTGCTGAGGTTGTCATGTGATGATACTTCTCTTCAAGAGTTTGTAATATTTAGTGTTGGCTTCTTTGCTATTGTCCTACCATTTTTGCTGATTGTTATGTCATACATTTGTATAATATCTACTGTATTGAAACTTCGTACAGCTGGAAGGTCTAAGGCTTTTTCCACTTGTACATCACATATTACAGTCGTGGCAACATACTTTGGAACAGCCATGGTCACGTATTTAACCCCACCATCTGTGGAATCATTAAACCAAGACAAATATGTTGCTATTTTTTATGTGATCATATCTCCAATGTTAAACCCTCTCATCTACAGCCTGAATAACAGAGAGGTCAAAAAAGCTCTTACAAAACTGATCTAAAAGGGTATTCTCATCTTAACATGTATGGCAATTTAACATAATAGCCTGACAGATGTGGTCCCACCTCTGGAAAGCTCATCTATCTTAAGAATGGAGCCATAAGGGAATGAAACAGGGTCACATTTCCAAATCTCTCCATTCACTTGTAAAGAACTTAGAACACTTGTACAGAAAAATAGCCAAGGCTGTCTACTTAGCATTCCCATACAAGTGAGTTGGTAGTCTTGTGCATGCACAGCCCACTCTCATTCATTTGAAGCTACAAACAGGGTCCGTTCTCAAGATAGATGGAAAGGTGGAACCTGCGTCTATCAGGTATTTGTAGCATTTACTATGATACTATGAATATAGTCAAAAATACTGATGCATTGCAGTGCTGGAATCTTAGGCTCGAATCCAGCCAAGGACAACATCTGCAAGAGTTTTTATGTTCTCCCCGTGTTGCATGAGCTTCCTCCTGGTACTCTGGTTTCCTCTCACACTCCAAAGACATCCTGAGACATTCTGGGAATTTAGATTGTGAGCACTATATGAGACAGAACTGACAATATATCTATAAAGTGCTGTGGAATATAATGGCCTTATATAAGTAATAAATATATATATATATATAAATAAATAAATCATACATTTTGATACCCCTTTAATGTTATACTCAATGTGAATCTAACACATGAGATACTCAATGTCAAGCATAAAAGACAGTGTTATATCTGAGCTTCTTGATATTTTTGCCTTTTAGCTGTATTAGGGTAAACTCCTGGCTCTCCTACCGATCTCATAATATCAGCCTTGTTTCTATGACCATGTTTAAGCCTAGGCTGGTCTATCCAGCTCACTGAGAGGGACTATTCAGCTGGTCTTCAGAACTCAATAGGATAAAAGCATGGATCTGAGTTTGCCACTTTCCTGGCCTATCATCACCTTTGTTTCCACAGGACCAGCCAAACATGCTCCAGGAGGTGTCCTCTCAGGAACAACTAGCTGACTTGAGATGTTTAAGGTAAACTGCAGGAAGGGATGAACAATTTCTCTAAACAAATGACCGAATTTGAACAACATGACTTAGAAGAATCAGTCATTGGTGGATGCAAAGGATTGATCTGTAAATCTGTAGCCTGCCAGAATTGGAAGGAGATGGCTGTGCAGGTCATTCCAACTCCTGTCAACCCTGCCTCCTTGTACATAGACATTTATGTATAGTGTGGGAACTTTATATGCCTTATAATATGGTGGCTCCTAGAATTGTGATTCTGGGACTCTAGTACTCAACAAGGAGAGGTCGACTTTTGGTTGCATCAAAAATTCTTGAACCTGAATTTTTGGCCATCCTATTTGTACTTCTTCCAACTACTACACATCTGGTCACTTTCCACGCCATGACAATGATTAGTTCTCGCTTACCGAAACTTGTTTTGTGTGCAAATTGGTTTACTTTACTTACTGTGAAAATCCATGTCAGAATGGCTGTTTAATCCTTTTAAAAAAGTTCTCCAATCTTATGTTAAAATAACCATTTTATGCATCCAGATAAATTCTGAGAAAACTGGATTAATATTAATAAATATGTTATATTATATATAATAATGTTATATTTATTAATAAGGACTAGAGGACGACACAAGCCTTGGAAGGACTTATGACCAGTGTATAGCGGACAATGGGCTGCCTTGTACCCTGTTATGGCTGGTTGGCTCGGTCTGAAGAATAATGGACTGAAGGGGAGATGTAGTAGGGTAGAATGGGTTGGTTTGAGAAGATCTCTCTCAAATAGGACTAGGGTCCTGCTTTTGTAAAAGAGAGACAAGTTATATGCTACAAAATGTAAACATAGAATTTATATTTAAGTGAAAAAGGTTGAGTAGGAGTGTGTTAGATAACCATAACCTGCCCGGAGTTAGAGTGTAATTTCGTAGCGGATTATTAAAGTTGTATTCTAGAATTTACAAGTGTTCTGCGCCTCCAAGAATGACCAGCAACCAGTAAGCTAGTGCCACCTAGAAGGGAATGTAACCACCAAACCTATAGCCTTTTATGTGAATGGTATCCATGAAGATTTGTGTTCCTCTATAGTATGAAGAAAATTAACATTTTTTGGCTAACCAAAATGGTCTGTAATTGTCTAAACCATCAACCGGAAATCAGAGAAGGAAAAGCACAGAAAAGTGTTGCTACTACCTGCTTCCTGCTCTATTCTTTGTATCAGCTGCGAGAACAGCTAATCTGTGAGGGTGCTGGGTTTCAGTCAACAGTCAGGAACCAGACTGCTGACAGGACACAAGGACAGAAACAATCTGAGGCAGGGGCTGGGAAGCATGCTATTACTAGAAAATAAATTTATGTTTTCCAAATTCCTAAAATTCTCAACATTTTAGAAATTTGCAAATGAGTGGCAGGTGATATTAGCATGTAGCTGTATAGTGGGCCCTAGAATTAATTTTACTGGTGAGCCCTGGGCACCCCAATCTGACAATGTTTATCGCCAATTTACTGCTGACACACTCTGTTTAAGTTCTTGTGATTAGAGATGCTCCTGATTGCAGGAACTAGCATGGGGTCTCTAATGTGTAAAACATAAGAGATGCCTCTCAGCTCCCGAGTGGGCGCAATATTTAAAAAATCCACTTCTGACATAGAATACCATAGGTTTCATCACAAAGGATTTGCATTATAGAACAACTTTTGATTTTCTAGAAGCAATTGGGATATTAATAATGGATTTCGGCTTCTTTCTGTGAAAGCCTACTCTGAAATTCACTTTCTTTTCCTTAGTTATTTTTTCCCTGCTTTTCTTTTGCCAGCTGAAATCTGTACATTACATTTCACCAGGACCATGGATTGACGGGCTCATGTGTAATACAGAGAAGCTGAGGTTTGAGTGAGATCACTTCAAGCTGTTTTATTTCAATCATTATAAAACTTAGAACAGTGGTTCTGGTGTCATGCAAAGGATCTGAGAGCTTCGGATCTTGAAGGTCTACTTTTATAATTTGCAGAGATATCACCGGATGAAAACAAACACAGTCTGGATTAGTAGCAGCTTCAGCTGCATATAAATAGGCCAATCCCAACTGTATTTTCAGCTTGTGATATCGCTGAAAAAAATACAGTTGGTACTAAAGATAGATCTGTGATGTGTTACCATACTAAGGCTGGGAATTTCATATGACACCAAAAGCAGTGTTCTAGTTAATTCTAGATGTAGCTATTTGAAATGACATAACCCCAGTCTCGGCGTCAGTGTCTTATACATGAGCCTGCCCACCCATACTCCTAGTGAGAATAAGTGTACTGATTTTAGATAGTAATAGAGAAACATAAAAAATAATACAAAATAAACATAAAATGGATTTCGGCAGGATTTCCTAGGAAGGATCTAAATGCTGTTATTAAAGTATATTACACTACTCACCTAGATTCTAAGCCCTTGCGGGCAGGGCCCTCTATCAGACTGTGCCAGTTGGTCACTGTTAGTATTATCTGTTTTGTACATCTTGTGTACTCTATATAAATCCTTAAATGTAAAGCACCATGAAATTAATATAATAATGTACAGAGCACCATGGAATTAATGGTGCTATATAAATAAACAATAATAATAAAAATAATAATAATAATAATAGTATTTTGGTTCTGTGTCAGGCAACCAATGATGAATGTAATAAAGTTACTTTTGGTGTGCAGTTGATTTAATTGGGTCATTGTTGGATCTGATTGGCTACCACTCATGAAACATAGACAAATACAAATGCACATTGTTGGGACCACTAATCCGGCATTATATTATAGGGGGTTACCGAGGGGACATTATATTATGTAGGGACCACTTAGGGGCCATTATATTAAGAGGGTGGCCACTGATAGAACATTATATTACATGGGGGCCACTATGTTATGTTGAGGACCCTGAGGAGACATTATACTAGGAGGGGCTACTTAGGGGACATTGTACTCAGGGTCGGAGTTAGGGGGGGGGGCAAACTGGGCAACTGCCCAGGGCCCCGTCCCCAAAGCCTCATTACTCGGGATCCCGGAGTCAGGACGGCCATATTAATAACAGAAAGGGACCCAGCGTCATGTGCCACAGGGTCCCTTTCAGATGTGAGTAAAAATAACAAACATTTTTACTCACCTTCTCCTTGGCGTTCGACGTCATCTTCCGGCGTTCCGGACATCACCGCTGAGGCCTGGCTACAGCGGTCACGTGGGGCGTGCTGACAGCCTGCCTCACATAATCGCTGAGGCCCAATCACAGGCCTCAGCGATGACGTCCACAACACGTGACGTCAGCCGCAGAGAAGAGGAAGCGGTCGCCGGCGGGGATAGCGGAGCAGCGCGAGGAGGCTCAGCAGAGGTAAGAACAAGGTGAGTATAACTGTTTGTTATTTTCCCTTATCTCTTCTGGGCCTTCGATTATTATACTCTGGGGTCTGAAGAGACCCCAGAGTATAATATAATAGTAGCACTGATGGAGTCTGTAGGGCCACTGTGGAGCATTATAATGGGGGGGGGGGCCCTCTGGATAGCATAATATACTGTGTAGGGCCCCTGTGGAGCATTATACTGGGGAGGGGGCCCCCTCTGGATAGCATATTATACTGTGTGGGCCCCCTGTGGAGCATTATACTACGGGGCCCCCTCTGGATAGCATATATATTGTTTTGGGCCACTGTGGAGCATTATACTGGGGAGGGGGCCCTCTGGAGAGCATGTTATATTCTGTGGGGTTACTTTGGAGCATTATGCGCTCCAGAGGGGCCCCCCAGTATAATGCTCCAAAGTGGCCCCACAGTATATAACATGCTCTCCAGAGGGCCCCCTCCCCAGTATAATGTTCCACAGTGGCCCCACACAGTATAATATGCTATCTAGAGGGGCCCCCAGTATAATGCTCCACAGTGGCCCAAAACAGTATAATATGCACTCCAGAGCCCCCCCCCCAGTATAATGCTCCACGGTGGCCCCACACAGTATAATATCCTCTCCAGTGGCCACTGTGGAGCATTATACTGGGGTAACCTCTCTGGACAGTATATTATACTGTGTGGAGGCCATTCTGGAGTATGTTATACTGAGTGGGGTCACTGTGGAGCATTATTTTGGGGGGGCCATTAGCAGAGCATATTATATTGTGTGGCCCCACTGTGCGGCATTTTGCGGGGGGAACTAAGGAACATTATACTAGGGAGCCCTCTGGGAAGCATAATATATTGCGTGGGGCCACTGTGGAGCAAAATACTGGGGGGGCACTGTGGAGCATTATACTAGTGGGGGCCCTCTGGAGAGCATATTATACTATGGGCCACTGTGGAGCTTTATACTGGGGGGAAGGGGCAGTGTGTGGAGCCGCTTATACTGTGTGGGGCCTCTGTGGAGTTTATTATATTGCATGGGGCTTTTCGGGAGCATGTTATACTCTGTGGAGCCATTGTAGAGCATTATACTGGGGGGGGACCACTGTGGAGCATTATACTGGGGGAACCCCTCTGGGTAGTATATCATACTGTGTGGAGGCCATTGTGGAGCATGTTATACTATGTTAGACCACTGTGGAGCATTATACTGGGGGGCACTGTGGGGTGCATATTATACTGTATGGAGCATATTATATTGTGTGGGGCTGCTGGGGAGCATATTGCACTATCTGGGGCCACTAAGGGGTAGTATACTTTGTGGGCCACTGTGGAGTATTATACTGTGTGGAGCCTTATATACCATGTGGGGCCACTATGGGGGGCTCAGGGTAGCATTTTATACTGTGTGGGGCCACTGTGGAGCATTATATACCATGTGGGGAAACTGTGGAGGGCTCAGGGGAGTATTGTATACTGTGGAGAACTATATACCATGTGGAGCATTATACTGTGGGGGGGGGGGGCTCAAAATTCCTGCTGGCAGCCCTGTGTGCTATGTCTGCATCACAGCTCCCTCACTATAATCTTGCACATACGTGTAGTGCTCCATGGCCATGTCATTCCCCATACAGTACTGTGCATGAACTGGCCATGGAGTTATTGGGGCCTGCACAGTACTATAGGGGCTGACTATACTGGGAACATACTCAGTAACACCGGATAGTCAGCTCATATGTAAGACTTCAGTGAAGGAGCCGTGGTGTAGGCTATTAGCAGGAAGCTGTTGTGTGGGGCCCCAGAACAAGTTCCTCTGGTGGGCCTAAGTCCCTTCAGTCCGACACTGTATAACAGACAACTATTATATATAAGGGGGCTCTTATTTATAGGGGAGGAACTATTATATATAAGGGTGGGTTACTATATATAATTGGGAAACTTAAATATGAGGGGGCTATTATAAGGGGGAACTATTGTTTATAAGATGAGCTATTATTTATAAGGGGGGAACTGTTTGTAAGGGGAGTATAATTGTTAAGTGGGGCTTATTTATAAAGGGGGCTATTAGTGATAATGGGGACTATTATCTATAAGGGTAACTATTATTTATGAGGGGGCTATTATTTATAAGGGAGAAGTATTATTTTTACGGGGTGACTGTTACTGATAAGGGGGATATTACTGATACAGGGCACTATTTATCATTTATAAGGGCGCTATTACTGATAAGGGTGTAATATTATTTATAACCAGGGGCTATTATTTATAAGGAGGTGCTATAGTAACTGATGACTGGGTGCAAAAATCTATTAGGTGGTACAAAGGTGCTCATTTGAATTGTGTGTGGTAAAATGGGGCTTGTTATTACTTTTTTGTTGGCAGAAAGGAGGCGTTATTATAGGGGTTGCGACTGAAAGACGATGGTGTTGTTTGCATATCAGTGTTTGGGGCCCCGCTTTGAATTTTGCCCAGGGCCCCACTTTGTCTAAAACCGGCCCTGATTGTACTGTAAGAATGTTCATACTATGGAGTTCTCAAACAGAGAAAGTTGTCATGGTAAATTTATTAAAAGACTTTTAAAATGTCCTGCATGATTTTCTAGAGTTGAATAATATCACAATTCAAGGGTGCGAGATTTCTCAAGATCTATCTCATGGGGGTTTGCCTTATACTGGATTAATATTGCAGAAGAATCATCTAGACTAGACGGACCTGCATTTTTTCATCCTTCCAAACCATGTTACTGTGGCTTTAATGTCTCATGTCCTGAGAAGCCTACATCTGCTGCTAGGTGACACATTACCAAAGGTGAAGCCCTCTAATCATAGCAACCGGTAACCTCATCTGTAGCACAATGTTGGTGGACTCCATTGTCTTGGCCATGAACTGGAGAGGTTAATGTGTCATTTCTGTTTCTGAAAACAATTCATTAACTTGAGCAGAGCTGATGAAGCAATTGACTAACATCTCACACTCATTACATTGTCTTGGGACTAATATACCGGCTCTTGAGAGTAGAATGAAGGTTTTTATACAACCCATTGTCAGATACACTGTGAGCCCAGTGGATGTAGTTCTTTCTGCTGTGTATTACCTTCTATCGTGTTACCAAATGATACTCAATGTAACTCAATGTCTAAATAATTTTGAGAAAAATAATTCAGCCTTTTGGAGGTTCCATAAACCTATCAATGTAGGAACTAGCAGGGTCACAGGCATACAACTAAAGTGACTTATTTCCATTTGGGGTAAGTTAGTTAGTGATGACTATGGAAAAACATCTCGAATGGCACTATATTTTTAGGTTTGCTACAGAGCCCCTGGTTACTTGTTATACTTCTGCATGGTGGGTTAGTCTATACCCAGTGTTTTTTTTTTGTCTTTCCCTGGATACTATAAGTATAAAAGGTTAGTCATAGTGGTTTTAAGCCTTTTTTTTTTACCCAACTGAGGGTAAAAAGATTATTTTTGCTGACGTTGTTGTTGTTGTTCCAGCACAACATTCTGGGTGCCCTGTTTACTTTTTCAGTCATTGTAGCCATATACTGGCTTGTTTTTTGTAGGAGGAGTTGTTTTTTTAATGATATAACCATTTTGGGTACATATAACATATTGAAAAGCTTTCATTAATTTTTGGGGGGATAGACGGAAATCAAATGCAATTCTACCTTTGTTTAAGGGAAATATTTATACTTAATTCACAATGCAGTACAAATAACTTTATTATACAGGATGATAAGATTACAGCAATACTACATTTTTATAGTTGTTTTATATTTTACCACTTTTACTTAATAAATCACGTAAAAATCTTTTTGCTGTCTGCTAACATATTCAGAGAACTCTAACTTTTTTTTTAATTTTCTATCAACACAGTATAACAACTTGGTTTTTACAGGATGAGTTATAGTTTTCATTAGTATTATTTGTGGTACATAATACTTATTGCTTTACTCCTTTTATTGGGGGGGGGGGGGTCCAAAACTGCAGTTTCAAAGTTGTGTGCATTTTTTTTTTTTTAACCTTGCAGGATGAATACCCATTAGTATTATAGTATGAGTTGTTACAGTTATGATAATATCAGTTATATGTACTTGTACCAATTTTATATATATATATATATATATATATATATATATATATACTTTTTTACTGCAAAACGTTGGTAATTGTTATTGCATTTAAACATTTACATTTTTAAAATATTTCAATATTTTTTACATTTTTTTTACATTTTTGCTAATTGTTTTTGAAGAGATTAGTATCACTGTACTTCATAGGCAGTAATATTTCATTTTTATGTTTTACTTTCTATTCAGCAGCTAGCATTCTTCTTTATCTCTCTTTCTCCTATCTTCTCCTCTCTTCTTCCTCTTTCTGCTTCTTTGCTACATAAAAGGACTGAGGTAAAAAAAAAAAAAAAAATACCATAACTCCAATTGTTATCGCATACGCAGAAAATATCATTATTAGGGTGAAAAACTCCAACTCTAGACACAAGTGATTTGCTAACTAGTCAGCTGGATCTCTCAGATCATGGGCACAGCTTATAGAAGATTCAGAGACAGCAGTCACTAACAGGGCTCCAAAGGTCCTGCCACCTAAAATATAGCACTATTCTAAAGGGCACAAGCAGTGGTGACCCTAGCCTCTTTGCTGCCTGAGGCGGACTATCGAAAGACGCCCCCCCCCCCAAAAAAAAAAATATAACATTGAGTTTCCATGCTGTTAGCGTCACACACTGTTATTGTCGTACAATAAACATACACAAACTTATGAAACAGTTTTTAAGAATTCTTCTTCCTGTATTACTTCAGTATCAGATCAACAACACGGCATTAACAATGAAAGTAACTTCTCACATCTTCTGCTTGGTGGATGGACGAGCCCACGTGGCCCCCATTCTCTATAATAGGAGCCCCGCAGATAGCTGAGTACTGGACTTCAGGTATCTTTGGCGCTCCCATTGAAGTGAATGAGAGCCACGCGGGTTCGTCCATTCACCAAGTGACACACCTATATATATGGCTGCAGCCAGGCTGGATTCCCACCTAGTGGGGGGAAAAACCCAATTCTCAGGCCCAGTGGGGGTCTCAGCTGACAGACCCCCATCAATCAGGTATTTATCCTCTAACATTTTGTGACTTACAAGAGATGTCTCTGACTAATCCTTCACATTTCCCTTCTCTTCCCTTTAGACCGCCATGACCACTTCTTCCAGCTGTGACTTGTCTCTGTAAAGTTTGCAGCACAGACATCTTTGGCTCCTCACTTTTCCAGGCATCCAACCCACATTGTCCTCACCTGCACACCCCTCCTGCTGCTACCCCCAATTATAAAATATATGAAATAACCCCCCATAATGAATAATACCCTCAAGTGCATCTTTATATTAATAATGTCTGTGTGTACCCTGTATAAATAGTGCCCCTTATTAATAATGCCCCAGGTGTTAACTAATGAAAAGGTTTTCCAGGTCATTAATAAAATAATCAGTGGGGCTCAGGACCCCCACTGATCAGCTGTTTGAATGAACCTTGATACCTATGTAAGCGCCGTGACCACTTCTCTCTTTACATAGTGTCATTCATCTCATAGCGGCCATGTAATGTAACTACAACCTCGTCCTGTACATATCTATGTGACAAGGCTGGAATTACATCACACGGTCACTATAAACAGACAGCGTGTGATATAAACAGGCACCATAGCCCCTTCATACAGCTGATCAGTAGGGGGGTCTATGGATCTCTTATTGATAATCTGTCCTAAGGATAGAACATCAATAAAAATGAGCTGGAAAGACCCTTTAATAAAGCCCAAGTGCCACCTTAAAGGGGTTGTCCAGGATAACCACTTTTTTAATATGAGGCCAGAGAAGGTGCTCCAGTGTCTTCCTGCGCATTTCAGTCCTGCTGCTCCGGTGTTTTCTTCCCCACAGCACTGTGATGTCCCATGTCATCGACATCAGTGGTCATGTGCGGCGGGGACTTCTGCCAGAAGAAAACACCAGAGCAGCAGAACCAGACTGCAGTGGGAGACATCGGAGCACAAGGGACAGGTGAGTAGGTGTTTTTTTTTTAATACAGTATTACACGGTATTATGGCCCACAGTGGCCCCTGCACACAGTATTACATGGTATTATGCCCCGCAGCGGCCCCTGCACACGGTATTATGCTCCATAGTGGCACCTCCACACACACGGTATTATGCCTCATAGTGGCCCCTGCACATGGTATTAATAATAATAATAATAATAATAATAATAATAATAATAATAGTCCTTTAATAGTCCCACAATGGGGAAATTCAGTGTGTTACAGCAGCAAAGATAAGATAAGATAAGCAGATACAAATACAAATACAACATGTACAGGAATGTTCCAAGGTGAGAGGCATTACATTAATAGCAGACAGACAGATAGGACGTAGCAGAGGAGGGGGGGGGGGATTTAACAGGCAGAGAGATATTTCAGTTCTCTGTGTGTAATGATCTCCGCTTAGGTCGGTGTTGGTTGTACAGCCTAACCGCGGTGGGGAGGAAAGACTTCCGATAGCGCTCCTTCTCACACCTAGGGTGGAGCAGTCGGTCACTGACAGTACTGCTCAGCGCGATCACAGTCTCATGCATGGGATGGGACTTCTTCTTCTGCATGGAGCTCACCACGGACAGTATCCTTCTGTCACCCACCACCTGCACTGGGTCCAGTGGGCTCCCCAGGACAGAGCTGGCCTTTCTAATCAGCTTGTCAAGTTTATTTCTGTCCCTGGTTGATATACTGCTCCCCCAGCAGGCCACTCCAAAGAAGATGGCTGATGCCACTACCGAGTTGAAGAAAGTTCTAAGAAGTGCCCCCCGGATTCCAAAGGCTCTCAGTTTCCTAAGCAGGTAGAGCCTGCTGTGGCCCTTCCTGTACAGGGCCTCCATATGATCTGCCCAGTCCAGCTTATTATTAAGGAGCAAACCCAGGTACTTATAGGTGTTCACAATCTCGATGCCCGTCCCCAGGATGTCCACTGGTTTAGGAGGGCTTCTGCCTTTGCGGAAGTCCACCACCATCTCCTTGGTCTTCCCCGCGTTAATCTTCAGGTGGTTCCGGTGGCACCAGTCCACAAAATCCTGGTTCAGTTCTCTGTACTCCCTGTCATCATCATCTGTGATGAGACCCACTATTGCAGAGTCGTCAGAATACTTCTGTAGGTAGCAGCTGGATGAGTTGCACCTAAAATCTGCAGTGTACAGTGTGAAGAGGAAAGGGGCGAGAACCGTACCCTGAGGTGCCCCCCGTATTACAGATCACGGTACCTGACACACAGTCTCGGGCTCTCACGTATTGAGGTCGATTTGTGAGGTAGTCTAGGATCCAGTTGGAGAGGTGGTGGTCCACTCCAGCAAGGCCCAGCTTGTCCCTCAATAACCTGGGCTGTATGGTGTTAAAAGCACTGGAGAAGTCAAAGAACATTATTCTCACTGTGTTCCCTGGTTTCTCCAGGTGAGACAGAGCCCTGTGCAGAAGATGGATGATGGCATCATCTACCCCAATGCCCGTCCGATAAGCAAACTGGAGGGGGTCCATAGCGGGGCTCACTAGAGGGCGGAGATGTGTGAGAACCAATCTCTCCAAGATCTTCATCAGGTGGGATGTCAGTGCTACAGGTCTGTAGTCATTGAGGTCCATAGGGTGGGGTTTCTTTGGAACTGGTACCACACAAGAAGATTTCCATAATTCAGGGACTATTTCCTGCCTCAGGCTCATATTATACATATATGTAATTATACCACACAGCTGGTCCCCGCAAGTCTTAATTAGCCTTGCACTGATGTCATCTGGCCCTGCGGCTTTCCTCGCCTTGATCTTTTTGATCTCCTTCCTCACCTGGGCCCGTGTGAAGGTCAGACTGTGGCCAGATAAAGACGGATTTCTGGATTTACTGGTCTGTTGGGAAGTGGCCGCATGGGGAGAAGTCATTGTGGTGGGGGAAGCTGAAGGACATACTGGGGTGGGAGGAGCTGGTGTGTGATCAAATCTGTTGAAGAATAGGTTTAGTTCATTAAGCCAATTAACATCTGCCTCAATCTGGCAGACAGACTGTTTATGACCCGAAATTGACTTAAGCCCCTCCCAGACCCCCCTTATGTCTTTTCTTTCCATTTGCGTTTCGATTTTTTCTTTATAACTGGCTTTTCCCTGCCTGATTTGATGCCTCAGCTCCTTTTGTACTTCCCTCAACCCCTCCTTATCTCTTGTCCTGAATGCCATCTTTTTCTCCTTAAGTAGTGTTTTTATATCAGAGTTAATCCATGGTTTGTTATTGGAGAAGCACCTCACCACTTTTGTGGGTACTGTGTTGTCCACACATAAATTAATGTAGTCTGTTATGCAGTGTGTGAGTCCTTCTATATCTTCTCCATAAGAATCCTGCAGCACTTCCCATGCGGTTGTGTCAAAACAATCCCTCAGAGCCTCATCACTCTCCTCGGACCATATCCTCACTGTGCAGGTGACAGCTGGTTCTCTACGTACAAGTGGCTTGTACACAGGTCGGAGATGTACTAGGTTGTGATCCGATCTCCCCAGGGGCGGTAGGGCTGATGAGTTATATGCCTCCCTCACGTTGGCAAAGAACAAGTCCAGTGTTTTGTTGTCTCTTGTGTGGCAGGTTACATACTGTGTGAAACTGGGCAGTGTGGATGATGGAGAGGCATGGTTGAAATCACCCGACAGAAGAAAGAGGGCCTGGGGATGTTTTAACTGTAACTGGCTCAGCGTGGCTTGTAGGACCTCGCAGGCAGTGTCAGCTTTCGCAGAGGGGGGGACATATGCAGCTATCACGATGATATGTGATAGTTCCCTTGGTAGGTAGAAAGGTCTCATGCTCACAGCTAATAGTTCAATGTCCTTACAGCAAGTTTGCTCCTTAATCACAATGTGCCTAGGATTACACCATCTATTATTCACAAACATTGCCAGCCCTCCTCCTTTCCTCTTACCGCTCTCCCTTGTCCTGTCTGCCCGAAGGAGTTTAAAACCATCCAAGGAGACCAGAGGGTCAGGAGTAACTTCAGTGAGCCAAGTCTCTGTAAGTAGCATCATGCTGCACGCCCGAAACTCCTGATGATGCCTGGTGAGCGCTGTTAGTTCATCCATCTTGTTTGCAAGAGATCTCACATTGCCCATGATGATGGAGGGAACAGCTGGTCGGTAACGCCTCTTTTTAATCCTCTGAAGAGTACCAGCTCTACATCCCCTCACCCGCTTTTTCTTTCTCCAAATCTCGCGGGGGATGTGTGACCAGATGGTATGCCGCCCTGCTGTGCCTCTGAGCTGCAGAATTTCCTCTCTGGTATAGACAAAGGAATTGTCTGCATACACAAAAGATCCCATTTTCAAGCAGAACAAAAAGACAGATAAAAAACAAAAAAAAAGTATCACAAGGGTCCATGTCTTTGTGTGTGTTTCTTCATAGTGCAAAGTCCTTAAGTACAGAGGTACAAAACGAGACATAGAAAGAAAAATAAGATGGAGAGTCTCAGAGCTGCTGTAGCTGGCAGCCACTCCAGCGGCGCCATCTTGGAAAAAAAAAAAAAAAAAATTATTATGCCCCACAGCGTCCCCTGCACACAGTATTATGCCCCTTAGTGGCCCCTGCACTCGGTATTATACTCCATAGTGACCCCTGCACATTATATTATGCTCCATAGAGGCCCCTGCACACGGTATTATGCTCCATAGTGGCCCCTGAAAATGGTATTATGCTCCATAGTGGCCCCTGCACTTGGTATTATACTCCATAGTGGTCCCTGCACACAGCATTCTGCTCCATAGTGACCCACCCATGAACTATTATTATACTCTGGGGTGTTTTCAGACCCCAGAGTATAATGATCAGAGACCCAGGTGGTGGCAAACATAAATACCAGTGTTACTTACCTGGGCTCCGGTGCATTCCCTGCTTTTGGCCCTCTTCAATGTCGCACAAACCGGCGTCGCCACATAATGACGTCGGACTGGCTCACGTGAAGCCTGGGACGTCACCAAAGAAGGCCGAAGCCTGCTGGGAGTAACACCGGATCGCAGGCAGGGTGAGTAACACTGGTTTTTATGTTTATCACCTCACCTGGGTCTACGAATATTATACTCTGGGGTCTGAAAATACCCCAGAATATAATAACAGTAGCATTTGGTCTCACTTACCAATGCCCGCGGCTGCTCACAGCGGCATCCACTTCCCCTTCTGCATCCCATAGCAGAAGGGGGAAGTGGAGGCGGCCATAGCAGGCTCGGGGATCGATAAGTAAATAGGCCGTTACCTGCTGGGGTTACTCCAGCAGGTTATGGACTATTTATATATATATATATATATATATATATATATATATATAAAGTTCTCCTCACCTACCTGTGATGCCTTGATGGAGCCGCTTCCGCCTCCTCTTCTTCACCTGCGTCTGTGTCTCAGCGTAGGAGGCGTGATGACGTCATTGTATCGCCGCTTGCGCTGAGATGCGGAATCTCGTAAACCAGCCCAGGACAGGTATCGCGCAGCTTTGGTTTTTTTAAGCAGCCTGTCCTGGGCTGGTTTACGGTAAATAGAAAGTAAAAAATGCCGCCCCCCCCCCAGACAGTGATGGACAGTGCCGCCTGAGGCCGCTGTCTCACTTCGTCTCATTAGCGGTGCGCCCCTGGGCACAAGGTAGGTAGTGGCCCATAACAGATTTTGCATCAGGGTCCTGGAGCTTCAAGTTATGCCTCTGTCTTACATGATGTATGTTTGAAGTAGAAAGCAAATAGTACATTGCTAATAATGTTCTGTGTCATGGGAATGCAGCATCTTACTTACTTACCAAAAATGTCATTCTACAATATTTTCGAGAGAATGAAAACCATCAAGACCATGTTTATGGAAAATGCAGAGAGAAAATTATTTTATATGGAGTACTTGAAGAGAAGACATGACATTTGATGTATAAAATCCCTAGTACTTTAGTATTACTCCACTATTTATTTATCTTCTTAGGAACTGGACACCAACATGGACAATAAGACATTGGCCACTGAAGTCATTCTTCTTGGATTTTCCAATGACGTGAAGACTAATATCTGTTTATTTCCTGTATTTTTCTTCATCTTTGTTTTCTCTGTAGTTGGAAATTGTCTCATCATATGTGTCATTATAGTGAACCCCTCCTTACACACTCCAACGTACTTTTTCCTCGTGAATTTATCCTTCATAGACTTGTGTTATTCCTCATTGGCGATACCTAAGCTGCTCGTAGACCTCTTATCCACTCATAGGACAATATCAATCATTGGTTGTCTCATGCAGTTTAAAGTTATCCTATTGGTGGGAGCCACTGAATGCCAACTACTTGCCGTCATGGCCTATGACCGATACGTGGCCATCTGCCGCCCCCTCCACTATCATTTTCTCATGAGGTGGAGTGTGTGCTGCTATCTAGCCGCCTTTGTATGGATATTTAGTTTTATAAATGTAATCATCCCATTCCTTGCAATGCCCATAAAATTGTGTTATCCCAACAAGATTAACCATTTCATGTGTGTGGTCTTATCCGTGTTGAGGTTGTCATGTGATGATGCCTCTCTTCAAGAACTTGTAATATTTAGTATGGGTTTTATTGCTCTTCTTCTACCTTTGTTGTTGATTCTTGTGTCATATAGTTGTATTATATCTTCTATACTGAAGATTCAATCTTCTGGAAGAGCAAAGGCTTTTTCTACTTGTACCTCACATATTACTGTGGTGGCAATGTTTTTTGGGGCTGCAATGATGACTTATTTAAGACCATCATCTATTGAATCTTTGAACCAAGACAAATATTTTTCTATTTTTTGTTCTATGATAGCTCCCATGTTAAATCCTCTTATCTATAGTTTGAATAATAGAGAAGTCAAAAAATTTCTAGTAAAACATGTATAAAATAAAATTGCATTGTGGAAGACATCATTCAAGGAAAGGTAAGATCTTGAATTGATAAATAAAAGTAAGGTGGTGGAGTCGCTAGGCCAAAACACCCACTTCAACTGCTCTATTTCTCCACAGCCTGACTCCAACTCTGACTCCTCATAAATGTCTGACAGTCATGGTGAGCCATAAAGCTCCATCTAATTCATGAGGAATTTAGTGACTGAATTCCTATGAAAGTAAATATGTAACAAACTATCCATCTAATTATTCTACAATATGAAAAATTCTATAATGTAATAAAAAATATTTTGTGAGTCTTGGCCTTCCGATTCATTTTGGGTCGGAGTTTATGTGTTATTATTATACTCTGCCATTCTTTAAGCCCCAGAATATTACAAATGAAAGCCCAGGTCAGTTGTGGTAAAATGACAAACCATTACACTCACCTTGCTGCATCTGGTGGTGTCTGACAATGTCCGGTTGAGTCCTGAGGTCCCCTCCACAGATGCCACAATGTTGCCAAAGAGAGGTGAGCAAGGTGTTATAATTGTTTGCTCCCCTGAGCCTCCACTTTTCATACATTGGGGTTTCAAGAGTCTTAGAGTCTTAGTGTCTTAGAGTAACAAACCCCAAAAGTTTTGGATTTGGGTCAGGCCTGAAATTGGAAAATTTGGGTAAAATCTGATTTGATACCAACCAGTTTACTTATCTGTAATCCCTAGTTAGCGCACATAATATAAGTAGCCACATACTCTGACATTTTGTCATGCAATTCAGATATTTTATTAGGTCCATTGATAAGTAACGTTTTGGTTATAAGGACCTTCATCATCACTTGCCACACAGAGACTGTACCAAAAAGTCACATTGAAGTAGAGAGATCATGTCATAGTTAATGCAATCTGCATTGAGGTACGGAGCATATGTGCCAACAGTCCCAATATTGCAAGTATGATCTCGGTAACTGAGCCACAAACAGAAACGTCGTTAATATATCTCACACCAAAATGGGCATTCTTGGTGTTTTCCCAGGTGGGTAATAAAATTCAAATGTTGTCCTATAATATGTATGGTCCAGTTTAGCAGTGAAGGGAGAAAAGAGAGGAGGCATGCCAGAAACCAGAAATGAGAGGTTGAGCCCTGCTGAAGCCCAGGAAGGGTAGCATGCTTAGGGAATAGGATTTAAAGGGATAACATGCTGGGAATAGGAATGACAGGGAAACCATGGTGGGGACTAGGAATTACAGGGGAATCATGATGTCCATGATTTAAAGCAAAATTATACCCAGGACTAGGAATAAGAAGGGAACCATGATGAGGACCATAATTTAAAGGGATAGAAATGAGAGAGGAACAATGCTGAGGACCAGTTTAAAAGGATGCCGGGGGAGCCATGCAGGTGACTAGGCAAGAGAGGAAATCAATGCTGGGGGCCAAGATTTAGAAAGATGCCATGCTGAGGTCCAACAACGATGAGGCCATCATGAACTTGGAAATATGCAGGTCACCAAGGGAGTAAGAAAGAGTTGGGGCCACATATGGTTATGTGTGGGGGTAGGACTTGTGTAGGACTTGTATACCGTACCATGGCTTTTATATACTGTAAGTCCTAGTCTAGACCTGGGTCTGAGAAATAAACTTTCATCATTATTTGGGGGTTTTGGGGAGACTGTATATTATCCATTACATTGAACCTGCATTCTGTATACTTTTCTTTGAGAGGACCACCCCTATAAAAGACCATTTTTCTGGATGGCGCTCAAAGAGGTTTCACTCTATATGGAAGGCATCCAGATTTTTTTTAAACTTGAATCAACAATCATAACACTGTGTGGCAGAATTCCATATTCTCACTAATTTTACAGTAAATAATCCCTATCTATGATAATAGTGAAACATTCTATGCGCTAGACAAAGAGGATGTTCCTTGTCCTGGTCACAAACTTAGGTGTAAAAAGATAGATCTCCGTATTGTCTATTCATTTACTTTTACATTATAATTAAATCATCCCTAAACTGTTTTTGTTACAAATTGAAAAAGACTATCTGTCTTAGTATCAAAATCTATCATTCCTTTAAATACCTTGGTGCTAAAGCCAAGTTCATACCGAATATTCCAAATTATTTTTTTTTACGAAGCCGAAAAAAATGGAGGTTCACCTCGGGTGAACTAAAATGGCCGCGACATTATACTTTGGCGTCTCTTCCAACCCCAGAATATAATAGGTGGAGGCCCAGGGAAGGTGACAAAAATAAAAATGTACTTATATTCAAATTCCGTTACCTCTCTTGAGCCCGCTTGAGCTTCAGTGGTGACATGGACGTCATGACGCTCAGCATGACCAGGTGATCCGCTGGTGGCCCAATCACAGGCCTCACCTGTGACCCCAGGTCGATGCCGTCACAGGAGAGTGCTGGACACTTTGAGAAGGCCCAAGAGAGGTAATGGAAGGTAATTTTGGCTGTGTTTTCCTTAGGCTATGTTCACACGGCGGAAAATGATCTTCATTTTCCTCCACCGGAATTTTCGCCGTGGTGTGCCGCGACAGGACGCTGATGCAGTGCATCAGCATTCCGTCGCAGCATCCCGCTTCTGATTAGACCCGGAAGAATGGGCCTAATCAGGAGGGCGTCTCGAGCTTCTTTTTTCCGCGTCCTGCTGCAATCTCTGCTTCCCATTGAAAACAATGGGAGGCGGATTCAGGAGCCGAATCCTCCCCCCCAAATCCGCGGCAAATTCCTCCATGTGAACAAAACCTTAGAGATCTAGAAGTTGAATAGATAGTTTCCTTGGAGCGCTAAGAGTATTCTACTCTATGTTTTATAGATAGTTTCCTAGGAGCCCTAAGAGTGTTCTACACTATGTTTTATAGATAGGTTCCTAGGAGCCCTAAGAGTATTCTACACTATGTTTTATAGATAGGTTCCTAGGAGCCCTAAGAGTGTTCTACACTATGTTTTATAGATAGTTTCCTAGGAGTCCTATGAGAAATCTACACTATGTTTTATGTAAAGATGTAAAAATTTTTGCTGTTATCAGGAGCATCTATACCTCTTTTTTTTTTACATCTAATGGTGTTATTTGTCTTGGCTGCATTTCCTTTTCACTAGTTGCTAAAGTTGGGTTTACTGTCTATCAATATCCCAGTCTCCTTCAGTGTTTTCTTATTTTCTAAATTGTAGTTTTGCCCTTTTCATCTTTAAATTTATCAACTTTAAACTTTGATTGCCAAAACATCCAAGGAAGAGAGTTGCCATGACAGTCACCATTTCTTTAATAAGCAAACTTTTTAAGTACAGACAGGGTTTGGGCCTATTCTACTAGACAGCCTCTAAACAATCAGTGGATTTGGCTTTCAGAACCAGTTTTCTGTTGATGACACCCAATAATACATCCTTCCATTGACGTCAGCCCTGCACTGCTACAAAACATTATTGACTCTCTGTCCGCATGTCTTCTCTTTTTCAGAAACTGAATCTTTCAAAAACTGAAATTGTTGTTTTTCCACCATCTACTAACTCTCTTTCCATTTCATTTTGTGGTCTTGCCATAACTTCAAGGCATCATGCCCACTGTCTTATGGTTTATGTTTGACTCAGATCTGTTTTTCATCCACTATATTCAATTGCTTGCATGCTCATATCAACCATATCTCAAAAACATCTCCATAATCTGATTCTTTCATTAATAAAAATATAAAACATGACAATAATAACATACAGTGGGGAAAAAAAGTATTTAGTCAGCCCCCAATTGTGCAAGTTCTCCCACTTAAAAAGATGAGGCCGGCCTGTAATTGTCATCATAGGTAGACCTCAAGTATGAGAGACAAAATGAGAAAACAAATCCAGAAAATCACATTGTCTGATTTTTAACGAATTTATTTGCAAATTATGGTGGAAAATAAGTATTTGGTCAATACTTTGTTATATATCCTTTTTTGGCAATGACAGAGGTCACGCATTTTCTGTAAGTCTTCACAAGGTTGGCACACACTGTTGCTGGTATGTTGGCCCATTCCTCCATGCAGATCTCCTCTAGAGTAGTGATGTTTTGGGGCTGTCACTGGGCAACACGGACTTCCAACTCACTCCAAAGGTTTTCTATGGGTTTGAGATCTGGAGACTGGCTAGGCCACTCCAGGACCTTAAAATGCTTCTTACAAAGCCGCTCCTTCGTTGCCCTGGCAGTGTGCTTGAGATCATTGTCATGCTGAAAGACATAGGCACGTTTCATCTTCAATGCCCTTGCTGATGGAAGGAGGTTTGCACTCAAAATCTCACGATACATGGCCCCATTCATTCTTTCATGTACACGGATCAGTCGTCCTGGTCCCTTTGCAGAGAAACAGCCCCAAAGCATGATGTTGCCCCCCCATGCTTCACAGTAGGTATGGTGTTCTTTGGATGCAACTCGGCATTCACTCTCCTTCAAACACGACGAGTTGTATTTCTACCAAACAGTTCTACTTTGGTTTCATCTGACCATATGACATTCTCCCACTACTCTTCTGGAACATCCAAATGCTCTCTAGCAAACTTCAGACGGGCCCAGATATGTACTGGCTTAAGCAGGGGGACACGTCTGGCACTGCAGGATCTGAGTCCCTGGCGGCGTAGTGTGTTACTGACGGTAGCCTTTGTAACGTTAGTTCCAGCTTTCTGCAGGTCATTCACTAGGTCCCCCCATGTGGTTCTGGGAATTTTGCTCACCGTTCTTGTGATCATTTTGACCCCATGGGGTGAGATCTTGCGTGGAGCCCCTGATCGAGGGAGATTATCAGTGGTCTTGTATGTCTTCCATTTTCTAATTATTGCTCCCACAGTTGATTTCTTCACACCAAGCTGCTTGCCTATTGCAGATTCAGTCTTCCCAGCCTGGTGCAGGGCTACCATTTTGTTTCTGGTGTCCTTCCACAGCTCTTTGGTCTTCACCATAGTGGCGTTTGGAGTGTGGATGTTTGAGGTTGTGGACAGGTGTCTTTTATACTGATAACAATGTCAAACAGGTGCCATTACTACAGGTATTGAGTGGAGGACAGAGGAGCCTCTTAAAGAAGAAGTTACAGGTCTGTAAGAGCCAGAAATCTTGCTTGTTTGTAGGTGACCAAATACTTATTTTCCACCATAATTTGCAAATAAATTCTTAAAAAATCAGACAATGTGATTTTCTAGATATGTTTTACCTCTCATAGTTGAGGTCTACCTATGATGTCAATTACAGGCCTCATCTTTAAAAGTGGGAGAACTTACACAATTGGTGGCTGACTAAATACTTTTTTCCCCACTGTAACAATATAACAGTAACAATATTAATAGACAAAGAACATGACAAAGGTAACAAACAACATCTAAGACCCAAAAATAATAGAAATAACATAACTAATGACAAATCTATATTACACTATGTCGGGGGTAAGCCTAATTAAATAGATAACCAGTTTCGAGCGCTCGGGAAACAAGACGTACACAGGTATCGTGTATGAACAGTTTCTACTTTATTGCGTAGTTCAATACAGTTTTAAAAGCAAGCTCAGTTACATAACAGTCATGTGATCAATGTACATATATGGTCTTTCCAGTTCCGTTATCAGACAAATTTGTTCAGTTACCCATCACCCCAGATGTTTTCCTTTTCACCTTATCTGAATGTCCTTCTTATCATTCCTGAGAATACCAGTTCTGCTGAGAACATCAAAACTGTTGATATCCTCCCCCAGACTCCAAGTCTGTACTCTATCTATAAACTATGCAGTCTTGTCTGCAGAACACTTCACCCTCTTGTGCTTTCTGTATACTGTGACATAGAATATAGTGTAAACTATGTTTTAACCCTTACAATTCCCCCATTTTAGGACTTTATTTTTAATCAATATTCAATGAATACATTCACACTATCTGTGTGCCCTCTGTGATGGATTCTCCATTGAAAATGTTAAAAATAATATCCTATCTTACATATTGGTTAACTGTATTCCATTTGTTTCTCAACGCTTCAACTTTCTTACAATGTGAAGCATGATTCAGGTAGATTTTCCCTCCAACTTTACTGAGGTGGCAGTTGTCAGCAATATCTGGAAGGGACCATCATATCTGGGTTCAAGAGATTTCCTGGAGTGTCTTTTCATGACCACCCAATCACCAGGCTGCAAGCTATACGTTCCTGAAAAAATCAGAAGGGTCTGGAATAGAAGAGAACACTTGTTTATGTGTTTCTTTCAGTTTGTTACACAAGTCTTGTACATAGCTGGCAATACTGTCATAATTAAGCTGTAATGTCTGAGGGAAGTACAATCCTGTTTTGGGTGCACTTCCAAACAATATTTCAAATGGTGACAACCCTGTCCTCCTGTTAGGAGTAGTTCTTACTGAATATAAGGCTAGAGACAGGCATTCAGGCCAGGGCTTTCCTGTCTCTGCCATGGCTTTCTGAATCTTCAACTTAAGTGTACCACTCAACCTTTCCACTTTGCCTGAACTCTGAGGATGGTAGGGTGTGTGGAAAGCTTGCTCAATCCCTAATGCAGACATTATTTCTTTCATTATCTCACCTGTGAAATGCGTACCTCTGTCAGACTCAATCACCTCGGGCACTCCAAACCTACACACAAGTTCAGACATCAATTTCTTGGCAGTTGCTTGTGCGGTTGCTTTGCTCACAGGGTAGGCCTCAGGCCATCCTGAAAACAAATCCACACAGACCAATACATACTCGTATGTCCCAGACTTAGGCAACTGTATGTAATCTATCTGTATCCTCTGAAATGGGTACAGGGATTTTGGTGTACATTTAGTGGGTGTTTTAACTACCTGTCCTGGGTTGTGTAGAGCACATATGTGACATGCTTTTACGTGGTTACTAGCAGCTCCTCCAAAACCTGGGGCAAACCATAATTTACCCACTAATGACTCCATGGCATTTCGAGAGGCATGCACCTTACCGTGGGCCAAGCCAGCCATCTGGGGGTAGACTGCTGCGGGCAGACATAATCGATCCCCCATTTTCCACATACCATCACCTTCTGTAGCACCTGCTTTCTTCCATCTTTCAGTTTCCACACTGGTGACCTTTGAGTACAGCCCTTTTGGGTCTGCTAGGTCAATGTCCATTTTGCTCACCTGGTTGGGACCCCTTCTGGCCAGTAGTGCCGCAGCCTTGGCTGCTCTGTCTGCTCTCTCATTTCCATGGCTTTCAGGGTCCCTTCCTTTTGCTTGAGCTCTAACTTTCACAATTGCCAGCTGCTTTGGGAGCAGTATGGCCTCCATCAGTCGACTTACCACATCTCCATTCTTAATTGGCTTGCCCTGGGCCGTTAGGAAGTTCCTTGACCTCCATATCGGACCATAATCACGTGCAATGCCAAAAGCATACCTGGAGTCAGTGTATATGTTAGCTGTTCTACCTTTGGCTACCTTACAAGCCTCCATAAGGGCTTTGAGCTCAGCTTCTTGGGCTGACATGTGTGGTGGAAGAGCTTCCTGGACTATGATGTCATGTTCAGTGACTACAGCATACCCTGTAACAAATTTGCCTTCATCTGTCAGATACCTTGAGCCATCCACAAACATCTCATAATCAGGATTTTGTAATGGCACATCCGTGACATGGTCAAATCCCACTGTTTCCTGTGACATAAGAGCCACACAATCATATTGATGCTGGCTGTCAAACAGTTCTTCTTCAGAGAGAGAGTTTAAAAATAAACTCATCTTCCTCCCCCCCTTTTGAATCATGAACTCCTACAGGAAGAAGAGTTGCAGGATTCAAAGTTAAACAGCGTTGAAAAGAGATGTTTGAGGAGGACTGCAGGGCAAATTCCAGTTTGCTCTGCCGTGCCAAAGAAAGGTGACGTCTGTCTACCTGTGTGAGGATAGCATGGATGTCATGAGGTGTATACACAACCAATAAATGATCTAGGACAATGTCTGAGCTTTTGTCAAGCAATGCTTGTACCAAGAGGACAACCCGCACACAGGAGGGGGTCCCCCCTGGCTACAGCATCTACCCTTGAGCTGTAATGTGTTGTTGTGTGAGAACTGCAGTTGCGTGCCCCATCATCTCAGTCACGTAGAGCTGAAAAGGTTTCTGATAGTCAGTGCTTCGGCCCTAGGCCTACCTGACTATCTGCAACTTCAGCTGGTAAAACGCATCCATGGCCTCAGATGTGAGGCTGAATGGTTTTGAGGAGAGGCTATCGTACAGAGGTTGCATGGTCAGAGATGCAGATCTGATCCATGGCCTACAGTAGGATACCAGTCCCAAAAAGGTACGTAGCTGAGCATGAGAGGTTGGCACCTGCATGTCTCTCACCACCTTGGTCCTCTCATCTGACAGGTGCTTGGTACCTTGGCCAAGACAGTGTCCTAGAAATACCACTTTTTGTTTGCAAAATTGCAACTTATCCTTGCTGGCCTTGCAGCCGTTCTGGTAGGGGAAACACAACAGGCTGATGGTCGCTGCTTCACAGGTTGGTTTGTCTGGAGCACAAAGAAGAAGGTCATCAACATATTGTAACAAAATGACATCATCATGTGGAAAATACCAAGTACTCATGATAAGTGAGAGACACCTTGTGAATTGGTTAGGACTGTTTTGCGCCCCTTGTGGTAGTACTGTCCAGGTGTACTGTTTTCCCCTAAATGTGAATGCAAACAAATACTGGCAAACGGGGTGCAAAGGTACAGGAAAAAAAAAAAAAAAAAAAACATTGCAAAGATCTACAGCGCTGTAATAAGTGGTTCCAGTAGGGACAGCTGATAACAGCCGGCTGGTTAACCGTCTATTTAAACCAAAGATGATGCTGAAGCGCTTCCTCCTGCATACAAAACAAACATTGGCACCAAATCCTTTATGTGTTCTCAATTGACTTAAATCAACGCTTGTCCACTTGAGAGACCACGGACGGGTCGTCCATGTTACCACAGGATAAAGACCAGCTCTTGGAGGATGCAGGTGTGGTTGGGGAACTCCACAAGCTGCACAGAATTTTCTCCAATCAGGGTTTTGTTGACCGCAATCTCTGCAGGTCCTTCTAGACTGCTGTTTGCTGGTGTTTTCTCTGGGTACTTAGGAGATTTTACTACTTTTCTTTGCTCTTTCTGAATCACTTTCTTCAACTCCTTCTCCTTAGAATCACTTTCCTCTTTTTCCCTATTATTCTCACTATCAAAGCACTGATAATAGTACTTATTACCTCCTTCTGTCTCTCTACACCCTCCTTCCTGCACTTCCTCTGACACCTTCTGCCACATACATGCTCCATCTATTAACCCGTGGTCTCTTAACCTCTATGTTGTCTCACTATCTTATCTCACTTTCTTGGTACCTCTCCATTGCATCAGCATCTTCTTTTACTTTAAACCAATCTCTGTAACTGGAACTTCTCTATTCTTGAATATTTTACACATATATATTACACAATATTATACACATATATATTGTCATTGTACCTTACTTTTCCATTTAACCTTAGGCTAACACTTATCAAAATATTTTCCCTTTGGGCATAAATAGTCATCATACCCAGGCTGCGGATCCCGGAGGCCCAAAGCCAAGTTTCACTTTGTAATAATTGACATGTAACATTACTGGGTAACAGCATCATGTTCAGCTTGTGATTTTCTGCGTGCGCATCATATCAGATACAACGTCCTTGGAGCTACTTGGCAGTCAATTAATGTTTTGGTTATTCCCTGCAGAACATCTGCAGAGCGCTACAACAGAATACAGGAATACAATTCAAGCAGATAGCAGTTAATACTGACACCAAACTTACATATTACTATTTTTGTACAATTTTCAAATATTTCCCAAACCCCACCTTTTGTCATTACCACAGGTGTTCAAAACCCCTGAGTTGTACTTCAGGTTACCATAAGGGAAAATTGCCAAACTTTAAAATTTTCTTCACTGGATTCCAACCAAAAGTTGAACCCCTGTGGAACATCACAATATCCTAGTTTCTTCTTTTTAGGGGACATTTCCTGAAAGCGGATTTAATTTTACAAAAAGCATAAAAGTTGAATCCTGGCATTGATATAAACAGAATGAATATTACAAATACAGGTTGACATATATATATATATATAATACATAATCCAATAAACATCATACCGATGGTGTACAGTTTTTCTCTTTGCACTATATCAGATTCTCTGAGTATTTTGTTAAAGTATGTAATATTTCATACAGAACTGGGAGATAAGATGGGTTATATTAAACAATAATACTGAGAAGGGGGATGTCTCCCTTCAAGCCTGATTCTCGGAGTGAGGTGGGGGTGATTCATTATTTCCTGAACTATCATCCCCTTTGACCTTCCTTCTTGGAGCTCTGCACTGCCTTTTTCTATTCTATTGCTTCCTTCTATTAGGGCATATATGCCTCTTTGCAACTTTTTGTCCTGAATCAATCCCGCATGATCTAATCTCCACTGATCCCAAAACTTACTGTATACTAACCCAGTCTGGTGTATTACTGCTCTTTTTAGGATTGTTTTTACCTGTGCGGCTACTTCTTTCCCTTCCCCTATCTCTATTAGTTCAAATGGGGTGTACCATATCTTAGATGGTCCCATCCCCATCTTGGCTGGTAGCTAATCAGCCGATGAGTCTCTCACTCCTCTAGGGCAACCTTTGAGACAATAGAGGGTCACTTAAGACTACTTAGTTAGAACTCCCAGACAGACTCTTCTGTCTTCTATGAACTACTTGTGTAAGTTCAGGAGTAGTGCTCAGGGCAATGCCTAATGGCTTCCACAGGCTCAACTTTCTGCCTGTGTCCCCTTACCAAAACACTCCCAAATCACTACACGCACTTCTTCACGCGGATTCTACTAAGTCCTTCGTGCTACTACTCAGGTCCCATTCGACCTTGACCGTCCAGACACGGCTGGAGGCTAGTGTTCCAAAACAAGGACTTTTCAATCACTCAGTGCTTCTCAGTTCCGAACCTTGTCCGCAACTCTAGACTCTAGGGGTTAAGAATAGAGAACTTTTCCCCATTCTTTGCAGCCTTATATATCTTATAACACAGGTAACATGCAAACATCAGTAGACAGGTAAACAGGTAAGACAAAAAGCAAAGAAAACAAATTGCCATATCATTTACAGGTGACATGTCCCTTTTAGGTTCTTCCGTACTATACAATTGGCATCGAGATGTCATATAAGCATGCAGCAGCTTACCTCACTCATCGATACAGAGAATAGACACATAGGAGCTCAGATATACTAATTGGCAAGATCAAAGGCTTACCTTCACAGTACTGTTTTTATCTATCTGAGGTCCTCTGGTCCCGTCCTCAAGTCGATCGGTGAGTGGGTCGGCACTCTATCGGCTGCACATCAGACGATCTCGAGGGTCCATGTCGTTGGGCGTCAATTTCTGTCGGGGGTTAATCTCCCCCGGGATAGATGTCACCGTAAGCCTAATTAAATAGATAACCAGTTTCGAGCGCTCGGGAAACAAGACGTACACAGGTATCGTGTATGAACAGTTTCTACTTTATTGCGTAGTTCAATACAGTTTTAAAAGCAAGCTCAGTTACATAACAATCATGTGATCAATGTACATATATGGTCTTTCCAGTTCCGTTATCAGACAAATTTGTTCAGTTACCCATCACCCCAGATGTTTTCCTTTTCACCTTATCTGAATGTCCTTCTTATCATTCCTGAGAATACCAGTTCTGCTGAGAACATCAAAACTGTTGATATCCTCCCCCAGACTCCAAGTCTGTATTCTATAAACTATGCAGTCTTGTCTGCAGAACATTCCACCCTCTTGTGCTTTCTGTATACTGTGACATAGAATATAGTGTGAACTATGTTTTAACCCTTACACACTATATACAACATATACATGTGAACCCATAAATGGTATCCATAAAATAGTCGATTGCCTGGTCCAGCCCCATTCACACCAAACACTCCTCAGCTCAATAGAATCCCAAATACCATATCACACACTGCACTAATACCAGTACTACAGACTCGCAGACTGATCCAGCTGCCCATGACACCAAAAGAATACAATTTAAGACATTTGTGACATTATCTATAATACCAAAACAAACCATAGTAATAATAAAAATAATAATAATAATAATAATAATAATAATTTGTTTTTGTTTTTTGCTACTAAAACCCATGCTCACATTCTAAGCAGGTACTGGTCTAACATCCAAAGTCTGTGTTACAAAAAAAATCCAGACCAGGCCAAGAAATCCCTTCCCTGTAAAAAACCTTCCCCACCTGACTACTATCCCCATATACACACTATATACAATTTATATACAACATCAAACAAAGTTCAAGTTCTTTTTGTTTGTTTGTTTTTTTTTCTCCTTCCCTAAACTGAAACTCTTACCCACACCAAACCCTGGCACTGGTCAAATGTCCAAATTGTGTTGTAGAAAAAATTCAGACCAGACCATGAAATCCAGAATTCTCTCTTCCCCATTAAAACCCCTCCACATCTAACTACTATAGCCATTTCTAAGCCATCTACCATATTATGTAACCATATTATATCACAGCAACCCAACAAATATGAAGCCCAAGTTCGACACCTACAAGCCCAACATCCGACTATACTAACCAAAACAAAACAAAAATCTACAGTGTTAACACCAGCCCATCACCAGGAGCGGAGATAACAGGCTAAGTTAGAGCAAATGAGAACCCATCCACAGTAGAGAGGCCCTTCTTGCCCCCAACCTCTCATATACCAGAGAATACACCTTCACCAGGTCATCAAGAATTTTCCTAATCACATCATTCACTGGCAGTTTTTCCACTGCATCAATACTAGACACTTTTCGTTCCACTAGGCTAAGAATAATGTGCACCGGGCCCGACCATCCAGGTTTCCAAATGCTCCATAGGCCCACTCCGCATAAGAGAAACCAGGTAACCCAGATCAACTGATGGAAGCGCCCACCCTGTCGAACACCTCTATATTAAAGGGACAATGAAGCGCTCCATGCTTTCCAGCACTTTGCCGCATATATCCCGTGGACAATCCCTTTCCTCACAGCTTCTAGTCTTCTGGTTGTCCCTCGCATACACTTTCCCATGGAAGCAACGCCAAGCCAATTCCCTAAACTTCAAAGGGTTCCTGATGGAATTCAAAAGTCTCAAACTAACCCCCATATCCCAGCTTGGGCAATCCTTTAGCATCAGCAGGCTCTGAAAATTAGTCCAAAGGACCCTATTGTCAATGAGTTTCCTTGGCAGATTCCTGATCTCCCACATTTCCAGAGCTCACTGGCATACTACCCACAGACTCCGGGGTAATGTAAGCCAGAAGATGCCCTTGTGGTATGTTAAGATCCTTCATTTGCCCTCCTTTCTCCTATTCCTGCAAGAAGGGCTGAAACTAACCCCCTACAGGAGAAAACCCATGGAGGAGCCCTCTTTTAACAGAGGTATGCAATGTTGTTCTTAAGAAGGATATTCACTAAGAACACCACAGGGTTAACCATATACAACTCTCCCTTGTCTACTCGCACGATAAGTAACCTCTTTCTTGACTAGGTTCAGTCTATAGTCCAGAGAGGTTGTGGCAAGATGCACATTCTGCCCAGATGTATCAGCAAAGGAAGCAGGTAAGTTTTGATCAGTTTTGCTCTTTCCCTTAGGGTCAAATACCAACCCTTCTATTGGTCCACCTTCTGAATGGTAATCTTAATCCTGCTGTCCCAATTTTGCATGGGGTAATCCCTTTTACCAAATTCGATGCCAAGGACTTTTTCAGATTGTTGGGGCCCTGGAACGGTGTCCAGGAGATCAAAACCAGGATCTCCTCCCAGCCGGAGACTCTCTTGGACCCAGATGCCTCTGAGTAGCAAGGAACCTCAGACATCACCCACTCTGCCTACCATTGTGAGAACTCAAAGATAGTGACATCATAAGAATATGCCACCACTTTCAGGGCTGCCTCCAGCATCACCTGGTCTATTCTGACCCCTGCCAATGGTCGCCAAAGCATACAGTTACGTTATCAAACAAACTTCATGATCCAACAATCAATTGTCACAAGCACAGGATCCAAGAAATCTTAAAACTTAACCTTTAATGTAAATTATAATTATAAATATTTAAGACAGTCAGAGAATATCACCAATTAATGTGCACAAAACAAACTGTGCTCTAGATAAAAAAAAAAGGGAACTGTCTTACCCGGACCTACTGAGAGATGTTGGGGACTCAATGGGACTTACAGATGAAGGACTGGTATAATTATACCCTATCTCTCACCTATGTCCCACAATGACTCCTGTCCTAACAAGGACAGTCCCAAAACTCTCCCTGTATCTCCCTATCAAATTAGATCCAATTTTTCCAACGCGTTTCATGTCCCAACCAGATGGAGGGGCAATCCTCTGGGAATTTCAAAATATAAGCCCAGTGGGGAGTAATAGCCTGTTAGGACAGGAGTCATTGTGGGACATAGGTGAGAGATAGGGTATAATTATACCAGCCCTTCATCTGTAAGTCCCGTTGAATACCCAACGTCTCTCAGTAGGTCCGGGTAAGACCGTTCCCTTTTTTTTATCTAGAGCACGGTTTGTTTTGTGCACATTAATTGGTGATATTCTCTGACCGTCTTAAATATTTATTATTATAATTTACATTAAAGGTTAAGTTTTATGATTTCTTTGACCCCTGCCAATGGTCCACAATCCTAAAGGAAGGATCAATTGCAAATACATATAACAATGGGCTCAAAGGACAATCCTGGCGGACACCAGACCCAACCTCAAAAGAGTGGCCAATGCAACCATTCACAAGTTGGACCCTTCATGCAAGGTCTTAAACCAATCAACAACCCCCCCCCCCCCCCCCGGCAGTCTGTATCTCAGAAGGACAGACCAAAGATACTCATGGTCAACTCGATCAAATGCCTTTCCCTGATCCAAGGACAGCAAGTACCCTTTCCAGCAACCTGCCCTACCCTGCTCCATGGCCTTTGGACACTGAGCACAGTACTAATTGTACTGCGACCTTGAACAGAACAGTGCTGAGCCACTGAAAGGAGCTGGGGTGCAAACTTCACCAGATGATTAAACAGTACCTTTGCCAGAATCTTTCTGTCTTTATTGAGTAGCACTATGGGACGCCAATTCTCAATACAATATTGGTCCTTACCCTTTGACAGGATGATCAGCGCAGACCTCCTCAATGACCTCAGCAGAGTGCCCGAGGAAAGACACTCATTGAATGACTCAGTCAAGAGGGGAACCAAAATGTCCTTAAAGGTCTGGTAGTGTGCTCTGGAGCATAATACAGGACGAATGTATGTATACAGTGATGTATATGTACACAGGATGTATTATATACATGCCTTTTAAGATGGACACGGTTAAGCAATTTAACCGTTTTTAAAGTTTTGTAACTAAAATGGCTATTACAGTTCATAATACAAATAAACTACTTTGCACAAATACATACAGGTGTTAACTTTGTTAGGGACATTGTGATGGAGATTATTAGTCCCATAGGATCGAATACAGCTGACAAAAAGTATAAAACCTTTGACATTTTGCAATTCACAACACAGCTACAGGGTGGCCAGACACATGGGACAGATATCATATAACTTTATGATACCAAATCACTTTGTCATAAAATTTCACAAAAGTTTCTCATCTTGTGACACATACAGGTTCATCTCAATAAATTAGAATCTCTTTGAAACGTTTATTTCTTTCAGTAATTGAATTAAAAAAGTGACCTCCTATATTTTCTAGATTCTTTACACACAGAGTCTTCTATTTCAAGTGTTTTATTTCTGTAAATGTTGATTATGGATTACAGGTAATGAAAACCCAAATCTAAGAAAATTAGAATATTGTAAAAAAGTTCAGTATTGTAAATTCAGTGTCACCTGCCAAGGTTTCCTAAGCCTTTAAATGGTCCCTCAGTCTGGTTCAGTAGGACACACAATCATGAAAGACGCTGATTATGGATTGTATTACTGAATCACTGAAATAAATGAACGTTTCCAAAATATTCAAATTTATTGAGATGCTCCTGTATCTGAAGCTTGTTCTTGAGCCAAAAAACGGAAGTCAAGAAATACTTTCCACTTGAGGACTATATTGTTTTCATAAAATAATATCATTTTAATTGCAATGCCCTGTTGGAATAATTTACCTCATTTACCTCAGATATTGTGATTATTAATTAACCTCAAGAGCTGATACATTATGGAGACGTATTCCTGCAATGCTTTATAAACTGGGGTCAGAACAGTGCGGTATGTGAGTATGGTAACATGCTCTATGCCATGAGTCTATCTACTATTTGTTCATTATAATTTAGGATTTTGTATCATTTCTTGTAGTTTTTGTATTATAGTTTTATACTTCTGAGGACTTTTTGGATGCAACATCACTGGAGATTACCTAGTGCTATCAATTTTTGCAAGACTAATATTGAAAAATGTCATTGATGCCCTTTTCTTGGTCGTCTTTTTTGGGGTTCGATTCTTTAGAGGTTCTACAGTATATTTGACCTTGATGTTGAGGCTCAGTCAAACTATGGACATTGATGTCCAACAAACCTGAAGCTTAAAGTGGTGTTTTTTAATTTTTTTGTAAAGATGCTACTTTTTTGCGCAACAGGAACAGCTCATTCTGCTAAGATGTTCTAATGGACACGGCTTTCTTCTGTGGACCTGTAGCCAGAGCTTGAAGAATTTTCTGGTGAACAGATTTACAGTGTAATTCTTAAACACTTCATTATACTTCTATGTACGGATGAACCCTTCATTGCCTTTCCTTTTGGCGGGACATATCCAAATATGTATGTTACAAACTTTTTAAGACAAAACTGCATTGTGATATTATACTAGTGGTTGTGTTGTGAATTGCAACTTTTCAAGGGCTTTGTTAGAACACTGTGCTAATGTAAGGAATTGGTTTTATGAGAAATTGGATTCCTTAAAGGGGTTTCCCATGAACATAGCCATATTTAATTTGTATACAGTATATGGTCAGAAAGTTGTCAGAAACCCGTACTTGACTTCCTTATTCTGGACAGGTTTTCAGACAGCAACACTATATGTATGAGAAGATAACCTGACCAAAGTAAGGAAAACATGGCTGGGTTTCAAGTAGGTGCTCCTGCCACAACAGGAGCACCTACTTGTTAACTATTGCCAGACCCAGAAAATACTTCATACCCATCCATCTCATACATGTCTATGACAAAACCAAAGACAGTTTATCTTTATCTGTATCTAATAATTTTCATTTATTTAATATGGCGCTTTTCTGGCCACCATTAATAACCCGCTCAAAAATTTCTTTCTGGTAGATTTTGCTACAGCCTTCAACTCAATGTCAATTTTTTTGGAAGAATAAGAAGTCACTTCATGAATTGTGGCAATAAAAATTCCTCCTATTCTTAGAACATTTGAAAGCTATAACTTTATGGATATAAGAAATAAGACTATCGTCACTGAATTGGTTCTTCTTGGTTTCACCAATAATATGAAAATAAACTTTTTGTTGTTTTTCATTTTCCTCTTTATTTATGTTGTGACAATTTTAGGAAACATGCTAATTATTTCTATAATCCTCATCAATCCTCACTTACACACCCCGATGTATTTCTTCCTCACTAATCTGTCTTTTATAGATTTGTGCAACATTTCGTGTGCTGTGCCCAAGTTACTGATGGACCTGATGTCAATTCAGAGAACCATATCCCTCCCTGCCTGTAGTGTACAAGTATTACTTCTACTCTGGATCGGGGCCAATGAGTGTTTGCTTCTCGCTGTAATGGCTGTTGATCGATATGTGGCCATTTGTCATCCCCTCCATTATTCCATTGTCATGCGGTGGAGCGTGTGCTGCGGTCTTGCCACTTTCATATGCCTATTCAGTTTTGCTTTTGTCTTTCTTCCATCACTTACAATGCCAGTTACGTTGTGTTACCCTAATAAGGTCAACCATTTTATGTGTGAGGCCCTATCCGTGATAAAGCTAGCATGTGGTGATATCCATGATAATGAAATTGTCACTTTCTTCTTCAGTTTTCTTTCTCTTTTCTTTCCCTTTGTCATTATTTTACTGTCCTATATCTGTATCATATCTTCTGTTTTAAAGGTTCATGCTGCAGGAAGGTCTAAAGCTTTTTCCACATGCTCCTCACACATCACAGTGGTAGCTTTCTACTTTGGTACTGGAATGGTCACATACTTAGGACCTTCTACAGATCCTTCTTCCAACCAGGAGAAATATGTCTCAATCTTCTATG
Source organism: Leptodactylus fallax (assembly GCA_947044405.1). NCBI lineage: Eukaryota > Metazoa > Chordata > Amphibia > Anura > Leptodactylidae > Leptodactylus > Leptodactylus fallax. The sequence continues at coordinate 3,049,219 of CAMRHE010000114.1, forward strand.
TCATTATATCTCCGATGTTAAATCCTTTCATTTACAGCCTGAACAATCGAGACGTCAAAGCAACCATTGCAAAGATATTGTGAAATTTCCTTTGAGTCCTGGATAAAATAAAAGAAACAGTGAGTCAGACTGATAATGGGCCATTAGACATTATTCAGTCCAGACTTATCGTTCCTCATTGATAATGTTCTAGTTTTTGATATTTTCAAAAACACTTTATGAGGTGGGTGCCCCATTATGAGGTTTGGTTAGAGATGCATTTGCACAAAATCAAACAGAAAGCTTGTGACAAGAACAATAATTCTGTCCATGTTGGTCTTCCTGCCTTTGACAATAAATTTTTGGCCCATAGTTGAATAATGAAATAATAATTTTACCCTTTCACAAACAATGTTTTTCTACAATTCTGTGTCACACCACCCTAAAGTCCTGCAGCAGATTGGGTTAAACACATCCATTTTACTCAGAATCTTCTGTTGAACTTCTTGTTGTGACTGATGGTAACTTTGCAGATTTCATGGAATCACTTATTTATGGGAATCTTCTTCATTTGAATCAACCTTTACTTTTAAATACTAAAAATGTTTGGAGATCATCGTACTTTCAGACTCAGATTATTGGCCAAATAGTCATCTGTAAATCAGCGGATTCCTCCACAATTGGAAGACTGGTGACCAATAAGTACACAATAAGTAGACATTTCATCAATTCAAAGTGACTATATATTTTGTATAATGTATGTCCTCAAAGCAGATTATGGTATACGGTCAGTGGCGTAACGATTGCTGTCGCAGGGGGCACCCAGGGGAGGTGACTGAAAATAATAAATACATATGCTCACCTCTCCTGGGCACAGTGTTCTCTCCGGCGCTCTTCCTTCATGTGACTGAGGACTGTGATTAGGTCCGCTGAGGACTGTGAAGCATGGGATTTTACAAAAAACAATCAGACCTTGATTGAAAAGAAATCCAAAGGAGTTTATTCTAATTATTTCATCAGAACATATCCAAAACGTGTACTAAGAAATCCTTGTGTCAACTCCACCAACAACCACCGAGCTTGCTGGGTAATGGAGTCCTTTTATAGCATAGACATTTCCCATAAGCCTATGCAGTTTTCTCTATAAAAACACTGGAGTTGATGCAGATTGCCTCTTATAAGGCAGGGCAGACACACCCTACTACAGCTCCACTACTGCAGGTAAGTAAATGAAAACACTTCTTTATGAAACACAAATTGTGAGTATTTCCTTAGTTTTGGTACATTGTTTCCAGATGGCAAGACCAGAAAGAGTAGAAAATAGAGCATTAGGTGGCCAGCCTAATGAGGAAAGAAAGAAATAAGAAGCAGTAAGAACATTCACACAGAGGCTTTACCAGACCTGGCATCCCATGTACCAAAACTAAGGTTACAAAACAGGAAATCAATTATAAACATAAAACAAAACATTTTACCTCTTCACATTCCTCCCCCCTTAAGAGGAAGCTTGTCCTTCTTCAGACAACTTTTACTTCAGCACCGTCCCTAGACAAATGATCGGCATTTTGGTGCTTCGTCCCTGACCGATGTTGTATCTCAAACTTAAATGGCTGTAATGCTAAATACCACCTAGTAATTCTGGCATTTTTGTCCTTCATGGTATGAATCCAAGTGAGGGGATGATGATCGGTTACCAAAGTAAACTCTCTTCCTAGTAAGTAATAGCGTAATGCCTCCAAAGCCCACTTAATTGCCAGCCCTTCTTTCTCAATAGTAGAATACTTTTGTTCACGGGGGAAAAGTTTCCTACTCAAATAAAGAATAGGATGTTCCTCACCATTATCCTCTTGACTTAGGACTGCCCCAAGTCCCACCTCTGATGCATCAGTCTGCACAATAAATGGTTTGTCAAAGTTCGGGCTTTGCAGGACCGGTTCCTTACACAAAATTTCTTTTATCTGTTCAAAAGCTAGCTTACATTCTGTTGTCCATAACACTTCCTCTCCTCTGTTCTTTTTAGTTAGGTCGGTTAAGGGAGCAACTATGGTAGCAAATTCTGGAATAAAACGTCTATAATAACCAACAAGACCTAAAAATGGTCTGACTTCTTTTTTTGTGGCTGGAATAGTAGCAGATTGAATGGCTTGTACTTTTGATATTTCTGGCCTTACTTTACCACTACCCACAATAAACCCAAGGTACTTTGTTTCTTGGAATCCTAAAGCACATTTGCGTGGATTAATTGTGAAACCAGCTCTCTCAATTTCATTTATTACCTTTTCAAAGTGATACAAGTGGTCTTCCCATGATTTACTAAAAATTACAACGTCATCTAGATAAGCAGCACTGTACTCCATATGATCCTTCAAGAGTAAGTCCATGGCTCTTTGAAATGTGGCTGGAACACCATGAAGACCAAATGGCATGTTTCTGAACTGATACAGACCACTAGGCATCACAAAGGCAGTTTTTTCTTTTGATTTCTCATCAAGTGGAATTTGCCAATAACCCTTACATAAATCTAGGGTAGAAATATATTCTGCACACCCCAATCTATCTATGAGCTCATCAATACGCGGCATTGGGTAATTGTCAAAACTAGATATGGCATTAATTTTACGAAAATCTATGCAAAATCGTATTGTCCCATCCTTTTTTCCCAACCATCACTACAGGTGATGACCAAGGACTTTTGGAGGGTTCAATAACTCCCAATTTAAGCATTTCCTGCACCTCCTTTTCAGCCTCACCCTTTAATTTTTTCAGGTATTCGATAAGGTTTCTGCCTGATAGGCGCATGCTCTCCAGTATTTATTGCATGAGAAATTAAAGACACACAACCAGGCTTACTTCCAAAAGCATGTGAACTAGACCCAATAAGTTTCCTCATGTCACAATGTTGTCCTTTAGATAACTTTGGATTCAAAGTTACCTCTGACCAGTGTGCACAATTTTTCAACAAATCATAAATCTCTTCAGACATATTCTGTGAAACCTCTGCGACAATAGTACCGGTAATGCTATTTGTGGGATTAACCTCTGGTTCAAGCCAACGTTTTAATAAATTTACATGGTAAACCTTATTTTTTTGTTTTTTATCTGGGGTTTCAATTTCAAAGTCAACAGGACCTGTTTGTCTAACAACTTTATATGGCCCTTGCCATCTGGCCAACAACTTATTCTCACTGCTAGGAAGCAAGAGAAGAACCTTATCTCCAACTTTAATTGACTTATTTTTGGCATGCTGATCATACCATTTCTTTTGGTAAACTTTTGCTTTACGGACATTATCATGGGCTACCTTAATCAATTTAATTAATCTCTCTCTCATTTCCAACACATGTTCCACCACATTTTTCTGATGACCAGCTCTACCTTCCCATACCTCTTTAATAACATCCAAGAGTCCCCTGGGTCGTCTCCCATATAACAATTCAAAAGGGCTAAACCCTGTAGACTCTTGTGGAACCTCACGATAAGCAAATAACAAAAATGGAAACCATTTGTCCCACAGTTTTGGATCATTATGTGCAAATTTTCTAAGCATATTTTTCAAGGTTTGGTTATATCGTTCAGTCAACCCATCAGTTTGTGGATGTTAAGGGGTAGTTCTGAGGGGCTGTATACCAAGAAGTTTATAAACTTCTAACAGAAAGGAAGATGTAAAGTTCCTCCCCTGATCAGTAAGGATATGCTTAGGTAATCCAACCCTGCTAAACGCATTCAAAATTTCCTCAGCAACTCTTTTAGCAGTAACTGTGCGCATAGGTATGGCTTCAGGATACTTGGTACAGTAGTCTACAATTGTAAGAATAAAACGGTTACCTTTGGAACTTTTTTCTAGTGGACCAATAATATCCATACCCACAGTATTAAATGGTTCATCAATTACTGGCAAGGGTATAAGTTCTGCTTTGGGAGGAACAGAAGCTGTGTACTGACATACTGGGCAACTACGACAATAAGTAGTTATTTCATCATAAACTCTAGGCCAATAGAACCGATAAAGTACTCTGGCCAAAGTTTTTTTATACCCCAAATGTCCAGCAATTGGAACATCATGCACTAATTTCAAAATTTTGGATCTAAACCTTTTTGGCACAACTAACTGTTGCACTTGTTCTCCTGTTTTTGGATGACTACACACTCTATATAAAATATTGTTTTCAACTAGATAAAAGGGTGTAACAGGCTGCCTACCACTTTCTTCCACCACTTTACAGTTAGTTAAACCCTGTTCATACAATGGATATAAGTCAATGTCCTGTTTTTGTTCAAATGCAATATCAGTGTCCCACAGTTCAGCATTTTTATACTTGCCATCCTGGGAAAGTCTTTTCCTGAAGACATCCTGCTGTCCTGGAACGCTCGGAGGCTTTGATGATTGTGGCTCCATGATGTCCTCATGAAATGGGAAAATGTCCTTCAAAGTCTCATCTCTCTTGTGTGCCTTTGCTTTAGCTCGGGTAGTCACAGCAGACAACTGGCTTTCCCCCATTAGCAAATCTTTGAATCCAGGAGTGGTTCTTCCAAGGATCACTGGTACTTATAGTTCCGGAACAACAACTGCTGGCATGGTAAAACATTTCTCATCCAACTGAAGTTCAATATTTGATGTGGAATAATTTTTTGTATCTCCATGAACACAAGTAATTGGCACTTTGGGAAAGTCCATCTTCTCAGTTATTAGGTACCCCTTTACCAAACTTAGTTTACTGCCAGAATCCAGCAAAGCATCCACAGTCTGTCCATGAATTTGGATTGGCAGCACAAAGTCACTGCAAGCACAAAACGATCCAGACGTTGGGCCTTTAGTGCTTTTCCTTGGGCAAAATTTAGCTATGTGTCCCTTCTCTTGACAAATATAGCACTTTTTTTCACTTGTGATGGTTTTTAATGGACTTCTGGCTTCTTGACCTCTCCCTCCAGAGAGAATTTTGAATGGTTTGGATGGGCCTGTTGCAGACCTGCTTAGGTCTCTTTTTGCTAGGAGAAAGTCTTCTGCCAAAGAAATTGCTTTGTCAGCATTTTTGGGCCGATGTTTTTTAACCCAGGCATGAACATCAGCTGGAAGAATTTGTAGAAACTGTTCAAGGATGATCACTTCACTGATCTGTTTAGTTGTCTTTGTGTCTGGTTTCATCCATTTCATATACAAGTCTTGCAGGCGAGTAAAGACTTCTCTTGGACCATCAGTGTAGCAGTACTTCAATTCTCTGAACCTCTGCCTGTAGGTTTCCTCACTGATGTCATATCGCCTTAGAATAGTCTTTTTAACCAAGTCATAGTTATTTGCATAGTTTATGTTCATGTGGCTATATGCCAGTTGGGCTTGTCCAGTAAGATATGGTGCCAGTCGTACCACCCACTGTTCCTCAGGCCACTGACAAGTGTGTGCAATTCTTTCAAATGTGCTTAAATATGCCTCAATATCATCCTGTGGAGAAAGTTTTGTCATGTGAGGGTCTTTCCAAGGAGACATAGCAACAGGCGGTCTCAGGGTTTGGAACAGTTCCCTCCAGTGTTCATCCTGACGTTGCAATTCCTCGCGATTTCTCCTGGCTTCCTCTATTTGCCTTTTTTCTGCTTCAATCTGCTGCACAGTTAACCATTTCATAAGGTCAGCAATGCTCTCAGGTAAAGTCGTTTCAGAAGGTCCAGCAACACTTGTCGTTATTGGAGCAGCTGTGGCTCCTTGCACTTCTGCCTCCTCCTCCTCTATCTGTGCACTGGGTCTAGCACTTTGACTTTCCATTTTCACCAGCTTGCTTGCAGTAGTTTGCTTTGCAGATACAGTTGGTTTTTTTGTAATGCGCCAGGAACGTGTCTTGTACATAACTCCCTTGTTTCTTTATGCTGGAGTACTTGGAGCAATACTCCAAAAATCATCCCGTTTCTGACACCATATGTGAAGCATGGGATTTTCCAAAAAAACAATCAGACCTTGATTGATGCAAAGAAATCCAAAGGCGTTTATTCTAATTATTTCAGCAGAACATACCCAAAACGTGTACTAAGAAATCCTTGTGTCAACTCCACCAACAACCACCGAGCTTGCTGGGTAATGGAGTCCTTTTATAGCATAGACATTTCCCATAATCCTATGCAGTTTTCTCTATAAAAACACTGTTGTTGATGCAGACTTGCCTCTTATAAGGCCAGGACAGACACACCCTACTACAGCTCCACTACTGCAGGTAAGTAAATAAAAACACTTCTTTATGAAACATAAATTGTGAGTATTTCCTTAGTTTTGGTACATTGTGTTTCCAGATGGCAAGACCAGAAAGAGTAGAAAATAGAGCATTAGGTGGCCAGCCTAATGAGGAAAGAAAGAAATAAGAAGCAGTAAGAACATTCACACAGAGGCTTTACCAGACCTGGCATCCCATGTACCAAAACTAAGGTTACAAAACAGGAAATCAATTATAAACATAAAACAAAACATTTTACCTCTTCACAAGGACCCATCACAGGCATCAGTAGCGACATCTGAAGAGGGCCTGAAGATGCTGAAGACGGCAGGATGTAGCGAGGATGCCAAGGAAAGGTAAGGCAAGGTGAGTATGAGAGTTTGTTATTTTTAATCACCTTCCCTGGGCCTCCGATTATTATACCCTGGGGTCTGAGGAGACCCCTGAGTATAATAATAGCACTGGAGCATAGGGGGGCTGTTGGGAGCATATACTGTAATACTGGGTGGGGGCCACTGCTGAGCATATAATACTGGGTGGGGGGGCCACTGTAGAGCATATAATACTGGGTGGGGACCACTGTGGGGAGCATATTATACTGTGTGTGGGGGGAGCAATGTGGAGCATATAATGCTGTATGAGGGCCACTGCGGAGCATATAATGCTGTATGGGGGTCATTGTCAAGCATATCATACTATCTGGGACCACTGTCGAGCATATTATACTGTTTGGGGCCCCGTAACCGTCACTATCAAGAATTTACTGTACCGGGGAAGGTGAAACATAAGAAAAAAACAAACCAAACATATTCTCCTGTCCCATACACTTAAGTGTCCCCCGATGCTGTCAGGTCCAGCGTCACCCAGGGGCTTGTTCTGGCAGAAGTCCTTGCTGCACGTAGTCTCAGCGATCACAGGAAAGGAACCGTGACATCACTGGTGGGGTTCTGGGTCCTTTTCTGTGACCACTGAGGCCACTAGTTGGCCTCAGCAATCACGTGTGGCGAGGACTTCTGCCAGAACAAGCCCCTGGGTGATGTTCAACCAGACGACGGTGTGGGGGCATTGGAGCACTGGAGACAGTTGAATATGCTGTTTTTTTTATGTTTCACCTTCCCCAGCCTCTTGCCCAAGTACTGTAATTCCTGGACAACACCTTTAAATCAATAATGCCCACCGTAAATGAGTAAAGCCCAATACACCCTTACATAAATACTGACTCCCAATAGCCCCCTTATATTAATAATGCCCCTGCTTGACCTAATGACCCCTTATGGTTATTGGCCCTTAATATTTTTAAGGCCTCCCCAACATAAAAACACAACAATAATACTCACCTGCCTCCAGTCCCCTTGCTTGGACTTGCGACTGTCGACTCTCCTTGCTGTATCCTGCAGCTTACAAGATGCTGGTACCACAGGACGTCTATGTCCCAGCTTAGGCGGCGCTATGCAGCGACGTCATGGCGCCTGCCTGTGCCAGGCCACTGACGTCTTAATTGTCGCTAGGGAACCTGTAAGCCGCAAGCCACTACAAGCCTGTGGTCTGTGGTCCCCAACCTTTTATCGCACCAAGGACCAGTTTTCCGCAGCCTGGTGGGGAGGTGGAGGGTGGTGCTGGTTGGGGGTGGGATTTTGGTTGCAGGGCCACCCCACATGTAATAGTGCCCCCCTCCATGGGTAATAGCCTCCTCACATAAGTAATGCTATTACCTTTGAGCTAAGAGCAACCGCCCCCCCCAACACACACAAGTAATAGTTCCGTCCCCCACATAAGTAATACTGTTACTTTTGGGGGGTACTATTACAGTAATAGTGCCCCCCACAAGTAATAACCCCCCAACATAAGTAATGCACTATTATTGTAATAGTGAGCTAATAGCAACCTTCCCCACAGGTTATAGTCCCCCTCCCCCACATATCATTCCATATACTGTTGCTCTATATATACCTATGCTGTACTTAGAGAGCAGTGATGGGGTGGGCGGGGCCTCCTCTTGCACACAGCCTGTGCGCATCTTCTATTTTCTTCCCACTGGAAACATAGAATAGGTGTCAAGGTTCCATGCGGGATCTCCTCTTGCACACAGCCTGTACACATCTTCTACTTTCCTCCAGGAACCTTGACCCCCTATTCTATGGTACCACTGGGAAGAAAATTTAAGATGTGCACAAGCTGTGTGTAAAAGGAGGTCCCGCCCACCCCATCACTGCTCTGTAAGTACAAGTTATAGAACGGCAGAACAGGAAGCTAATAGCTTTCTGCACTGTCATGTATTTCAACTGAATCAGTGTCCTGTGCTGATACAGTTGAAATTTTTGTGTGCACTTGCGGTGGCTCCGGAGTAGGCCCCATAAAGTCAGTAGGCTCGGGGCCGCCGCCTCCCTCCCCCCCCCCACTAGCTATGCCTCTGTCCTTACCCTTTGACAGGATGATCAGAGCAGACCTCCTCAATAACCTCAGCAGAGTGCCCGAGGAAAGACACTCATTGAATGACTCAGTCAAGAGGGGAACCAAAATGTCCTTAACCCCTTAACGGCATTGGACGTACTATTACGTCCTGTGCGCTTGGTACTTAGCGCAACAGGGCGTACTAATACGCCCTGGGGCGGCCGCCCGCTCACTATCTGAGCGGGCGGCATCGGAACCGGGTGTTAGCTGTAACTGACAGCTAACACCCTGCTTCATATCCCCCGGTCGGAACTGAGTTCCGATCCGAGGTTTTAACCCCTTGGATGCCGCGGTCAAACATGACCGGGGCATCCAAGGGGTTCCGCTATGTTGCCGCTCCAATCGGCACCCCCCGCGGCGAGATCGGGGGGTGCCGATACCTATAACCTGCAGCCTGGGGTCTGCTCAGTGACCCCAGGCTGCCTGGAGACCCCACTACCTGGTTGATCCTGCCGAGACCTGCGGAAGTGAGGCTATGCGTCTGCATAGCCTCACTTCCTGTATAGACTGCAAGACACTTGTAAGCTCGTGTCTTGCAGTCTACAGTGCTGAGCCAGCAATCAAAGCATTGCTGGCTCAGGTGTCCTAGTGGGACACATGAAAAAGTAAAAAAAAAGTGAAAAAAAATAAAATAAAGTGTTCTAAAAAAATTTATAAAAGAATAAAGCCCCAAAAATTCCCTTTTGCTATATAAAATGAATTATATAAAAAAAAACCTAAAAATTAATAAAAACAATGCATATTTGGTATCGCCGCGTCCATAACAACCTGTACAATAAAACTGAAACAATATTTAATGTACACGGTGAACGTCGGAGAAAAAAAAAACGGAAAAAACTCGCCAAAAGTAATGATTTTTTGCCATCTCACCTTACAAAATATGCCATAAAAAGTTATCAAAAAGTCATATGTACCCCAAAACAGGACCAATAAAAAGCACAGGTTGTCCCTCAAAAAATAAGCCCTAAACCAACTCTGTAAACCGTAAAATAAAAATGTTACGCATCTCAGAAGATGGCGATGTAAAAACAATTAATTTATGTCCCCAAATGGGTTTTTGTTCTGCAAAATTAGTATCGCATAAAAAAAACAGTATAAATGAGGTATCTCCGTAATCGTACCGACCCGTAGAAAAAAAGGTAACATGTTACTTATGCTTTATGCTGCATGGTGAAAAATTTCAAAGGTAAAACGCAGTGTCAGAATTGATGGGGTATTTTTTAATCCATCAAGAAAGAGTTAATAAAATTTATTCAATAGGTTATAGGCGCCCAAAGATGATGTCATTACAAAATACATCTCACCCCGCAAACAACAAGCCCTCATATGGCTACATCACCAGAGAAATAAAGAAAATATAGCTCGTACAATGTGAAGACAAAAACCCCAAAAATCGCCAAATCTTTAGAACATAACTGGCTGCGTCAGGAAGGGAATGTATAAGCTGTGTGAGCAGATATCAGGGGACACCCCAGATTTAGAGCTTATGAGGGAAAATAAACCAGAAGTGACCCCCAGAGTGACCTCCCCAATAATAGGAACTACTGGGGAAATAGTAGGGAATTTGGTGTTCCCAATGCACTCCGCACAGCTTACATATTCACTTCTCCCCATCCGCTGTGTATTCACGTCTGGGATACTAATGCTTACTACACCCCTTGATAAATTATTTGAGGGGTGCAGTTTTCAAAATGGGGTCACTCCTTTGGGGAATCCACTTTTCTGGTACCTTACAGGCTCTGCAAACATGACATGGCGTCCAGATCCCAAACATCTGAATCTGCACTCCAAAAGCCACATAGCGCTCCTTCTCTTCTGCGCCCGGTTGTGTGCCCAAACCGCAGTTTATACCCACATGTATTACACTTGTCGTACCCAGAATAACATATTTAATGTCATATGTGGGTATAAACTGCAGTATGGACACAGCTGGGCACAGAGTGGAAGGAGCGCTATTTGGTTTTTGGAGCACAGGCTTGGACGGTTTGGTTTTTGGACGACATTGCACTTTTGCAGAGCTGAAACGCCAGTAAAGTGGAATCCCCTGACATGTTACCCCATTTTGGAAACTACACCCCTGAAGGAATTTATCCAGGGGTACAGTGAACATTTTTAACCCCCAAGTGTTGCTATAATTTATTATCCATAAATGAATACGCAGCTGATTGTGAAAGGTGAAAATGACAATTTTTCCAGGAATACGTCATTTCAGTGCGTAATATGTTGTGCGCGGCTTGTATCAGAGATGAACGTTCCAAAAGCTGTTGTGCCCGGGATACCCGCTTAACAGTTTTTGGAGTGTGTGTCTCTGCAGACATAAGCTGGGCACAACATATCGGGCACTGAAATGGCGTATCTATGGAAAAATGTTATTTTTAACTTTTCATTATCATCTGTGCATTCATTTCTGGAAATTAAAATAATGCAACACTTAAGGGTTAATAATGCTCGCTACACCACTTGATAAATCCCTTGAAGGGTGTAGTTTCCAAAATGGGATCACAAGTCTGTGGATTCCACTTTACTGGCAATTCTTGGGCTCTGCAAAAGTGACATGGTGTCCATAAACCAAACTGTGCTCTAAAAACCAAAATAGCGCTCCTTCCCTTCTGTGCTCGGCTGTGCCCAAACAGCAGTTTATACCCACATATGGCATTAAGTACGTTATCCTGGGTACACCAGTGTCATACATGTGGGCATAAACTGTCATTTGGGCACACAGCAGGGTGCAGATGTGAAGGAGCGCTATGTGCTTTTGGAGCGCAGATTTAGATTGTTGGTTTTTGGACGCCATGTCACATTTGCAGAGACCCTAAAATCGCCCCTACAAAATGGGGGTCACTTCTTGGGGAATTCCAGTTTACTGGCACCTCCAGGGCTCTGCAAAAACAACATGGCGACCAGAAAGTCCCTCTAAATCTGTACTCCAAAAGCTAAAAAAACACAGTGCTCCTTCCCTTTTGAGCCCTGCTGTGTTCCCAAGCAGCAGGTTACACCCACATATATAATTTTTTTCCCCCGGGATGTAGTTTCTAAAATGGGGTCCCTTTTGAGGGGTTTCCATTGTATTAGTACTTTAGGGGCTCTGCAAATGCGACATGGCACCTGAAAACTATTCCAGCCACATCTGCCCTCCTAAAGCTAAATAGCGCTCTTTCCATTCTGAGCCCCACCATGTTCCCATACAGCAGATTACAACCACATATGAGGCATTTCTGTGTTCAGAAGAAATTGTGTAACAAACTGTGGGGTGTTTTTTCTTCTTTAACCACTTGCAAAAATTTAAAATATGCCGCTAAATGGACGGTTTATTGGAAAAAAAGTAATTTTTCATGTTTACGTCCCAATGATGATAAAATCTGTGAAACAGCTGTGAGGTTAAAATGTTCACTATACCCCTAGATAAATTCTATGAGGGGTGTAATTTCCAAAATGGGGTCACTTCTGAGGGGTTTCCATTGTATTGGTACTGTAGGGGCTCTGCAAATGCGACATGGCACCCGGAAACTATTCCAGCAAATTCTGCCCTCCAAAAGCTAAATAGCGCTCTTTCCATTCTGAGCCCTGCCATGTACCTATGCAGCAGATTACAACCACATATGGGGTATTGCTGTGTTCAGGAGAAATTGTGTAACAAACTTTGGGGAGCTTTTTCTCCTTTGCCCTCTTGTGAAAATGAAAAATTTGGGGCTAAATTGACAGTTTATTGGAAAAAAAAGAAATTTTTCATTTTCATGTCCCAATGTTAATAAAATCTGTGAAACAGCTGTGGGTTCAAAATGCTCACTGTACCCCTTGACATGTTCTGTGAGAGGTGTGGTTTCCAAAATGGGGTCACTTTTAGGGAGTTTCCACTGTTTTGGTACTATGGGGGCTCTGCAAATGCAACATGGCACCTGAAAACTATTCCAGCAAAATCTGCCATACAAAAGCAAAATAGCGCTCTTTCCATTCTGAGCCCTGCCATGTACCCATTCAGCAGTTTATGACCACATATGGGGCATTGCTGTGTTCAGGAGAAATTGTTTAACAAACTATGGGGTCCTTTTTCTCCTTTAACCCCTTGTGAAAATGAAAACTTTGGGGATAAAGTGACGTTTTAGTAATTTTTCATTTATACATCCCAGTGTTAGTAAAATCTGTGAAACAGCTGTGGGGTCAAAATGCTCACTGTACCCATTCATGAGTTCTGTGAGGGGTGTAGTTTCCGAAATGGGGTCACTTTTAGGGGGTTTACATTGTTTTGGTACTTTGGGGGCTCTTCAAATGCAACATGGCACCTGAAAACTATTCCAGCAAAATCTGCTTTTCAAACATCCATTCCCCTTACGTCCGACAGCAGCACAATATGGGGTATCTCTGCCCCTGTGTGTTGTTTAGGACAGGTGGAACCTTTAATTAGCACCAAAAAGGTGCCTCCTACTAGCCCTATAAGAGGGCACAAGAGACCTCCCTCCACTGTGTTTTTTTTTCTGTCCTGTGTGGAACAGGTGGACGGAGGTCTCTTGTGACCTCCCGTTGCTAGGGGTTTTATTTACTCCTGGCTTACCTTTTTGGGGTACCTCGGTCCCAAAGAGAAAACCTCCGGTCCTTCGGGCCTTCGGTCCTTCGCACCGCAGCGCAGCGTTATCCGGCATCCATCTGCAGGCAGCGCGATCCCGGAAGTAAGCGGGGAACCTCCTCGGCCGGAACTTTTCTCCGGTCCCGTGTTCCCAGGGGAAGGAAGCCTTTGCGCACCACCGTGCCCTACTTCCGGTTTTCTCGGAAAAAGTGCGGTAAGTTTGGAAATTTAAAATTTAAAGGCAAAATATAGAATTGATTTTTGCTGCTTGTATTTTGAGCCTCTGGCTTAGGCTTATGCTCCTCTATGTTCCATTATGGCGTTTGACTTGTTTTGGTGCTGTATAAATGTTTCTTTGCTGGCTTCCTCCCCTCGCTGCTGGATTACATTTAAAAGGTCTGAATGCAGTCCTTTATTTGTTGAGTTAGTGGTTTCTAGCTCCTCTGCTGCGGGTTGCGGTGGCTGGTTTTTTTTTCTGACGGTTTTTTTCTCTCTTCAAGTGACCGATTCAAAAAAAAAAAAAAAAAAAAAAAAGGTACCCCTTGGGTTTTTATGCAATGCTTGGCGATCTTCCCTGTTTCAGTGTCACGTGGCTGTTTGATGTTTCAGATGTCATCTTCTGCATCACGTAATGGCGATGCGCTTAGGAGGAAAAATTCCTCTAAACTTGAAACACCTAATGTGTTTGGATTGCAATACCCCTTTACCTGACGGCTATGATTTTACCCGCTGTCACCAGTGTCGCGGACCTCCGCCGGAAGTACCTTCTATAAGAGGTTGTTACTTGGGTAAAGGACTATATGAGGAGTCTCTTAAAGGAGATTCGTTCTTCCATCGCCCAGATTGCCAAGAGACCGCAGATTGAGACAAAATCTTCCTTACGGATCTCTGATGAAGATTATCAGATAGTGGACGAGACACACTCATCTGACGATTCCACTGAAGATCCCAGCAGGCCGTGCTTCCACTCGAAAAATTAAGCCGGCTGCTGAAGTCCATCCGGTCTAAGGATCGTGATGTTGACAGGGAAGCCTCCGCGTCCACCTTTAGAAGGCCTAGGGTCTTCCAAGTGGACCAGACATTACAAAAATTAATGTCCTCAGAGTGGAGAAGTCCTGAAAAACCTCTTGTGGTTCCTAGGAGGTTCGGCGCTTTATTCCCAGTTGCTCAATGGGATCAATGGGGTCCTCCTCCCAAGGTGGATATGGCGGTGGTTAAACTGTCCTGCCGCACTAAGGTACCATCAGATGATGGAGGAAATCTGCACGACGCCATGGCAGGCGCTTCGACAATACCTTCAAGAAGGCTTATTCAGCTGCCTCGCCCAAGACCGCTGTGGCGGTTGCGTCCTGTGAAGTGTCAGCCAAATTATGTACTGACCTTGTCCACCTCGAAAGTGACCGACTCTGGAAGTCTCCAGAGACGAGCTGCTAGGGTTTCTAGGCTCAGTTTCCCTAGCAGCTGAATATTTAACGGAAGCCTCCCACCATCAATTAAGGCTGGCGGCCAAATCCCTGGCACTTACCAAGAACACTGCAGCAGGAAGACCTCTATGGTTAAAACCTTGGAGAGCTGTGTTCCCCTCAAAGTATAATTTGTGCGCATTACCCTTTGAGCCGGGTATAGTCTTTGGCTGTGCCCTAGACGAGATCCTAGAGGGCTTGGCCGACAAGAAGGGTAAAACTTTACCCCAGGCCTTCAGAGGTAGGTCTGGCTCTGGCCGTGGTAGAGGCTATCCGCCTCGTCGTGGAAGGCAGTCCAGAGAGGCTCTAGTTATTCCTCTAGAGACGCCGGCCGGAGATTCTGAAGTCTGATGATAAAAAAGTCAAGCCTAGCTTTTGACATCAGAAGCAGTTTTCCTGTGGCCGAGATTCTTGTCGGAGGTCGTGTCTCCCACTTTCTCAACTGCGGGCAGGGAAAAATTCGAGATGGGTCCGGTAGGTAATCCAAAGAGGTTATGCAATCAAGTTCCTCCGTCCTCCTCAGGATCGGTTTGTGTTAACTCGCAGCCTCCCTACAATGCAGCAGACTACATTGGAATGCTCCATCCGAGAGTACATTCACAAGGGAGCCCTGGTGGAAGTCCCTTCTCTAGAAGAAGGATCCAGTGTCTATTCTCCCGTCTTCCTGATGCCAAAACCGGCAGACAAGTGGAGAATGATCATAGACTTAAGGTACCTCAACCGCTTCATCAAAAAGAAGCGCTTCCATAGGAAAACCATAAAGTCTGTCACCACCTTTCTCCTCTAAGGCGATGTTTTTTGTGACTTTGGATATAAAAGACACCCATTTGCATATTTCTATTTACCTCCACACAGAAGGTTTTTTTCTAAGGATTGCCGTAGTAGTTTCCGGCCACAGGAAGCACTTTCAATTCACAGCACTACCCTTCGGGATCTCCTCTGCTTCCCACACCTTTACAAAGGTAGTGGCCCCCATAACGGCCGCCCTCAGGCTTCAGGGGATATTCTTGGTGCCTTATCTAGACGACTGGTTGATAAAGGCCCAGTCAGAGTCTGTTCTGCTCCAGTACCTACAGACAACCTTCAGAGTCTGTGATGGCTTATAAATTGGGAGAAGTCAAAAACGATCCCTTCAACTCGAAGGAAGTTCCTCTGAGAAAACTACTTCCTAGATTCAGTCCGCCTGCAAATCTCCTTGACACCAGCAAGGAAGGAGAAGCTGGTTGCGGCAGTCTGGCACCTCTTCAAAAAGCCGATAGCCTCCATCAGAACATTGATGAAGATCCTGGGCTTGATGTCTTCCTCAGTGGAGGCAGTCCCATGGGCCTTGTGGCACTTACGTCCCCTCCAGAAGGAGTTACTAGAGGCTTGGGATCGCTCCCTTCTTACATTCAGCAAGAAGATTCAACTCTCCCCCAGGACCCGTCTTTCCCTCAAGTGGTGGTTGCACCTGAAAGACGGAAGGTCCACGGTCCAACCTTCTTGGACCCTGTTGACTACAGATGCATCCCCGTCGGGATGGGGAGCCCATTGGACGAAAACTCCATAAAGGGAGTCTGGAGCGCTCCTGAAAAAAGGACCTCGTCCAACTGGAAGGAGCTCAGAGCCGTATATCGTGCCTTACTCTATTGCTTGCCTCTTCCCAGGGGAAGAGCAGTCAAAATCCGGTCAGACAACATGACCACAGTGCTGTACGTGAACAGACAGGGAGGCACCAGATCACCAACCCTCCTTAGAGAGACAGATCTGATATTTACGTGGGCAGAGAAAAATCTAACCCATTTATCCGCAGTTCACATCAAGGGCTCCCTGAACATAGTAGCGGATCGGTTGAGTCGGGGTTATGCCGTATCAGGAGAATGGTCACTCAATCCAGAAGTCTTTCATCAGATTACCCTGAACAGGGGTCTTGCAGAAATAGACCTCATGGCAACCCAACTCAATGCCAAGGTGGAGAAGTTCTGTTCCCTTTACCAGGAGGACAATCCCTTGGCAGTGGATGCCCTGTCCATCCCTTGGAGGTCCAGGCTGGCATACATCTTCCCTCCAATTCCAATAATACCAAAGGTATTAATGAAAATCAGACAGGACCAAGTCTCTGTGATAGCCATCATTCCATTCTGGCCAAAAAGAGCTTGGTTTTTCCCAACTCATGGAGATGAGTCGAGGGATATATTGGAGGCTTCCCCCCCATCCAGAACCTGGTTTCCCAAGGATCTCTGAAGTGCCAGGATCTCTGGAGATTCAACCTGACAGCCTGGAGGTTGAGCAGTCCCTACAGCAGGATAGAGGACTGTCAGAGGCCGTCCTGAAGACCCTTTATTCTGCAAGAGCAGAATCTACCAATAAGAACTACCAGAGGACAGCCAAGATTTTCATGGAGTGGTGCTCCAAGAAGGGTATTAATAATCTAGAACCTTCAACGGCTGATATTTTCTTCAGGACGGTTTGGATAAGGGCCTTGCCCCTGCCACTTTGAAAGTGCAGATTGCGGCCCTCTCCGCTCATTTGAACAGACGTCTGTCTCAGGATCCTCTGGTTGCAAGGTTCCTTAAAGGGGCAATGAAGCTAAAGCCCTCAGTATCATCCCCAGTGGGACCTTGCGGTAGTCATTACAGGCCTGTGCGGTCCTCCATTTGGATCCTTGGAGACTACGGAGATAAAATATTTAGCCTACAAAACCACTTTTTTGTTGGCTATTATATCTGCCAAAGAGTAGGAGTGCTCCAGGCCCTCTCTTCTAGAGAACCGTACATTTTGTTTTTGCAGATAGGGTGCACCTTAGGTTTACCTGGGTTTATCCCTAAGGTCCCCTCATACTATAATAGCAATCAGCTAATTTCGTTACCTGTATTTTTCCCCTCTCCAACCTCTGAGGAGGAAGAAAAGCTCAACACCTTAGATGTGGTAAGGTGTCTGTGGATTTACCTTTTCCACACTCAATCGCTTAAGAAGGCCGAAAGCCTACTAATTGATATGCAGGGTAAAAACAGAGGCCTCAAGGCTTCCAAGCCTACTCTATCCACATGGATCAAGGAGACAATTAAGTCTTCCTTTCTTATTCAGGAGTTATTCCCTCCAGTTTTTCTACGGCCACTCGACCTGGGTTGTCGACTTCTTTGGCTGAGTATCGGTCCTTACCATTGGACCAGATTTGTGCGGCTGCATAATAGTCATCTCAGTTGACCTTTTGTTAAACATTATCATTGGACATCCGCAGTTTCCAGACAACTCCCTTTGGTCAGTCAGTCCTTGACATTGTAAAGCGAGGAAACCCTCCCTAGGGGAATTACTTGCTATCTCCCCATATTGTGCTGCTGTCGGACGTAAGGGGAATCGTTGATTGTAATGTCAATCTGTATTCCCTTAGTCCAGACAGCAGCACAAGGCTTCCCTCCCTAGAAGCTTGTTTCCTGTTACTTTATAATTTACACAGTGGAGGGAGGTCTCTTGTGCCCTCTTATAGGGCTAGTAGGAGGCACCTTTTTGGTGCTAATTAAAGGTTCCACCTGTCCTAAACAACACACAGGGGCAGAGATACCCCATATTGTGCTGCTGTCTGGACTAAGGGAATACAGATTGACATTACAATCAACGAGTCTCGCTCCTTCCCTTCTGTGCACTGCCGAATGCCCAAACATCAGTTTACACCCACATGTGGGGTATTTCTGTGCTCGGGAGAAATTGTATAATAAACTGGGAGATGCATTTTCTCCTTTAACCCTTTGTGAATGTATTAAATTTAGGGCTAAATGAAGGGATTAGTGGAAAAAAATGAAATGTCTAAATTTCACCTCGATATCGTTTCAATTCTTGTGAAATGCTTAAAGGGTTAACGAACTTCCCAAATGCTGTTTTGAATTATTTCAGGGGTGCAGTTTTGAAAATGGGGTGATTTATGGGGGGTTTCTAATATATAGGCCTTTATAATCCCCTTCAGAACTGAAGTGGTCCCTAAAAAATTAGTTTGGGAAATTTTCTTGTAAATCTGGAAAATCGCTGTTACATTTCTAAGCCTTCTAACATCCAAAATAAATTAAAGGACGATTAAAAGATGATGTCAATATAAAGCAGAGATATGGTAGATAATATTTATTAATGTATTTGGGTGGTATGACTATCTGTCTGAAAAGCAGAGACTTTCACATTTTGAAAATTGCGATTTTTTTTTTTCCAAATTTCCATCAAATATCCTATTTTTTTATAAATAAATACAAAAATATTGATTAGTGTTTATCACTAACATGAAGTACGATGTGTCACGAAAAAACAATCTCAAAATCACTTGAGTAAGTTTAAGTGTCTCAAAGTTCTTGCCACATAGAGACACATGTCAGTTTTGAAAAACAAGGCCTGGTCCTTAACGCACTTTTGGGCTGTGTCCTTAAGGGGTTAAACATCCCAAGGAGCACTGTGCAAGCGATCATATTGAAATGGAAGGAGTATCAGACCACTGCAAATCTACCAAGACCCGGCCATCCCTCTAAACTTTCATCTCAAAAAAGGAGAAGACTGATCAGAGATGCAGCCAAGAGGCCCATGATCACTCTGGATGAACTGCAGAGATCTACAGCTGAGGTGGGAGAGTCTGTCCATACGACAACAATCAGTCGTACACTGCACAAATCTGGCCTTTATGGAAGAGTGGCAAGAAGAAAGCCATTTCTCAAAGATATCCATAAAAAGTCTCGTTTAAAGTTTGCCACAAGCCACCTGGGAGACACACCAAACATGTGGAAGAAGGTGCTCTGGTCAGATGAAACCAAAATCGAACTTTTTGGCCACAATGCAAAACGATATGTTTGGCGTAAAAGCAACACAGCTCATCACCCTGAACACACCATCCCCACTGTCAAACATGGTGGTGGCAGCATCATGGTTTGGGCCTGCTTTTCTTCAGCAGGGACAGGGAAGATGGTTAAAATTGATGGGAAGATGGATGGAGACAAATACAGGACCATTCTGGAAGAAAACCTGTTGGAGTCTGCAAAAGACCTGAGACTGGGACGGAGATTTATCTTCCAACAAGACAATGATCCCAAACATAAAGCAAAATCTACAATGGAATGGTTCACAAATAAACGTATCCAGGTGTTAGAATGGCCAAGTCAAAGTCCAGACCTGAATCCAATCGAGAATCTGTGGAAAGAGCTGAAAACTGCTGTTCACAAACACTCTCCATCCAACCTCACTGAGCTCCAGCTGTTTTCCAAGGAGAATGGGCAAGAATTTCAGTCTCTCGATGTGCAAAACTGATAGAGACATACCCCAAGCGACTTGCAGCTGTAATCGCAGCAAAAGGTGGCGCTACAAAGTATTAACTTAAGGGGGCTGAATAATTTGGCACGCCCCACTTTTCAGATTTTTATTTTTTACAAAAGTTTAAAATATCCAATAAATTTCGTTCCACTTCACGATTGTGTCCCACTTGTTAATTCTTCACCAAAAAATTAAAATTTTATATCCTTATGTTTGAAGCCTGAAATGTGGCAAAAGGTTGAAAAGTTCTAGGGGGCCAAATACTTTCGCAAGGCACTGTAGATAAAAACAATAATCATGGAAGAGCTCCCTCCCAATCCAGAGGCATGGCTGCAATTAATTTTCTATATCAAAAATAGTACACACAATACAAGTAGCTATAAAAACATAATATATATATTAATTATATGTTGCATACAAATGCAATGTACATATAATGTAACATGATCAATCACAGCAAGGTAATGTATAAGAGACTGCCAAACAGTCACCCACAAGAGTAAAGGTCTGCTTATGCAGTCAGCATTATAAATGCAACAGATATAGAAAATAAGTGATCACAAACATCCCACATGATACCCAAATAATAATCAACAGTAGTCACAGGGGCTCGTGGTGGAGGTCTCATCTTACCTTTGGTAATGTGACTGCTGTTGAATGTTATTTGGGTATCACGTGGGATGAAAAGTAAAAAAGTTATATCTTTTGGAAAATGGAGAGGTAAAAAACGAAATGCAAAATTAAAAAATCAACACAGATGACATTAAAAGTGATGCAGACAAACCTTGTCCTCAACCATGGGTTTTACTTTGGGTTTAGAGTCTAAAAGTATTGCTATTAATGGCTAATTTACTATCTGTTATCTGGTGGGCTAATTATTTAGTGGCAAAATATGAGAAAATGTATAGTTTGTCATTAGAGATGAGCGAATCGATTCTGCAAAAGTGGAATTCGATCCGAATTTCAGGAAATCTTCGATTCGCCATGATTCCATTATTTCCTGATGCTTCGCGGTAACGAATATTTAGTAAGGACCTTTGTGACAACAGACGGTCACATGATGTTCTCTAGTGATGTGATTGGGTAGGCGTGTCTTTGCTTGTTAGCAGATCCTTCCACATGAATAAAAGTTGTCCGTGCTGAAGAGAGAGAGAGAAACATGACCGCGGCATCCAAGGGCTTCCGCCATTTTGCCGCCCACCTCGGCTCTCTGCACCCCGGAAATAGCTGTTTATTCACCGTGAAGTAATTCAGATCGAAGCAAATTTTTTTGGTAATTCGAATCGAACTGCCGAATCGAACGTTTGAGAAATTCGCTCATCTCTATTTGTCATGTATGATGGTGTGGGTCAGCAATAGGGTGCAAGGTTTCATAAGGCCAAGACAAACACTAAAGCTGCTATTTTCCTCAATTTTATACCGCTTGATACTTTTTATCTGTTGAGCTGTATGTGGGAAGGGTCGTTCTACAGCACGTGGACTGTTGTTTACTCATGGGTTGCTCCTTCTCAAGTGCTTACTTATAGCGGATTTACCCTTACTTTCTACAGTGAAATCTTATCATAGAAGGCAGCAAATGCCAATAAAAATTGATTGAAAAAATATTTTACTCTATGGTACTGTAAGTGTCAAGAGGGCAGTTAGGATTGCATACACTGCTGCAACACTTGGATTGGTTTGGATGGATTTTTGTTATTTCAGCCAGCACAGTCTTGGCTTGACTTTTTAAGAGCCCACTACAGAAGAAGAATGTTCTCCCATTTTCTGAAGATCTTCCTATATTGGATTGCTGTGAAATGAAAGATTTGCACATTGTAGGCATGGTACTGAGGTGTGCACAAGGACTCCCGAGCTGCGGCAGCTGCAATCCCGTGACAAGCTTAAAAGGGTTGTCCAGATAAAAGAGAATATGCAGAAATATTAAAAACCAAGAACATTATATAAATTACTAAAATATTTCAACAACACACAATGCCCTGATCTTTAAGTCCTGGCAACTCAACATATATGGCTTATGCTCAACCAGGGAAAATGCTTGACATGTGCGAATGTGTGCGAAGGTGACTGGCTAACTGGCTACTTATACTGTAT
This sequence comes from Leptodactylus fallax, assembly GCA_947044405.1. Lineage (NCBI taxonomy): Eukaryota > Metazoa > Chordata > Amphibia > Anura > Leptodactylidae > Leptodactylus > Leptodactylus fallax. Next base: position 3,071,217 of record CAMRHE010000114.1, read on the forward strand.
CTATGAACATTTATGGCTATTTTTCGACAATAATTTATCATACTCTTGTCATATGAAATGTAACAGCTTTCCAATGGTTTCTTTGACATCTCTATTGTTCAGACTGTAAATGTAAGGATTTAGCAATGAAGTTAAAATGACATAAGAGAGAGAGAAATATTTCTGCTTGTTGGAAGCAGGATCTGAAGATGGTCCTAAGAATGTGATCATTCCAGACGCGTAGCACACAACAACCACCATCATGTGGGAGGAGCATGTGTAAAAAGCTTTAGACCTTCCTGCAGAATGAACCTTAAATACGGAAGATATGATACAGCTATAGGACAATACAATAATTAAAAAGGGAAAGAACAGTGCAACAAAACTGAAGAAGAACATGACAATCTCAAAATCATGGTTATCTCCACATGATATCTTTAACAATGATGCAGCCTCACACATAAAATGGTTGACCTTATTAGCAGAACACAATGTTATAGGCAGCATAAATGGTGGAAGAAAGACATAGGAAAAAGTGAATAGTAATCCAAAAATACAAAGACCTTGGCACACGCTCCACCTCATGGCAATGGAATAATGGAGAGGATGGCAGATGGCCACATATCGATCAACAGCCATGAGAGTGAGAAGCAAAGATGCATTAGACCCTATCCAAAGTAAAAGTATAATTTGTACAGTACAAGCCATGAGCGATATGGTTCTTTGGGTTGACATCAGGTCTATCAGCAACTTGGGTACAGCACATCAAATATTGCACAAATCGAGAACAGACAAAAGACTGATAAAGAAATACATCGGAGTGTCAAGTGATGATTGACAAGGATTGCACAATTGATTACAACATTTCCAAAAATTGTTGCAACAAAGACAAAGAGGAAAACAAAAAATAGCAGAAAGTTAATTGTCATGTTATCTGTAAAACCAAGAAGAACTACTTCAGTGACTCCAGTCTGGTTCTCTGTGTCCATGGAGTAGAATATTCCAAATCTTTTAAGAAAGGGAGACATTTTGTTCCATAGATGATAACATGATGTAGTATTCTTCAAAAAAATTATATTGCGTTACAGGCTCTGGCAAAATCTACTAGAGAAAAAGTTTCCAGTAGGTCATTGATGTTGTAGTTAATCCTGTGTCATATCAAATTAATAAAATTATACAATGTAATATTTCGAGAAGAGAAAGATGTAACTCTCTTGGGTTTATTTCAGCCACAGTTATACAGTATCTGAGAAGGATGGGTATAGGAGTTTGCTGAAGGTTTTGGCGAAGCCTAGTAGAACAACTGCAATGATATCATCTTATTCTCCATTTCCATACTAAACTATAACTCAATTATTATAATTTGGAAACACTATGCAACAAACTTTCTCAAAACGATCTGCCAAAATAATTTTTTTTGACAATTTCTAATTATATTACCAGTCATAAAAAGTAATTTTTACTATTGAGTTCCCTGAGACAAGAATATCCATTGTATCTTTCATGGAAAGTTATCACATACAATTTTTTAGCATTTTTATGCATTTTGAACAGAGGTTGCAAGGGGTGGTAGAAGTGTTAATGATACAGTATGTAGAAGAGGTATATAGAATGATCATTTCTGTCTTGGGAATGGAAGAGGCTAAAGAAAAAAATGTCAACTGCTCTGGGATCATTGAAGCAAAGCCTATTAAAGCATTCAAGTAGTTGAACTTAATGAAGGTTGTGAAAGATCCTCCCTAACAAGGACTAGATGGGTTGATTGCCCACAAAAACTGCAATACTAAAGTGCAGCCTTTGGACCAGGAGACTACTTAACCATGTTAACTCACTCGAACAACTTAACCCGACTGCCACTAATGTCTTTGACCTTTTTACTGATATGCACAACATTTCTAATGACAACTAGAGTTTAAGCTTCATTCTCAACCAAACTCCATTTTCTGTTACTTATTAAACCATTGTTAAGCATCAGCAGGACCTCACACATAAAACTATTCATCTTTTTGGGATAATATTGTAGATGGCTATTTGAAGGGGTGGGATGATCACATGTATTGCTGAAGAAGAAGACAGAATTTTACAACACAATCTTGATGTATAGACCAACTTTTCCTGAGAATCTACACCCATATATTTAGCAAGACAAAATATTTTAGCCTAAACAAGATGTGCAAGATCCTACCAAAAATGTGCCCAAAGACGTGCCATGTTTACGCCAATGTCTACTTGTAACCACATTAGTAAATCTTGGCCAATTGATAGGAAAGAAAATGAATAAGAAAACAAGCATAAATTAAAGAAGAGAAGATGAGAGAAGAACAATTAAAAAGTCAGAAAAAGTCAAATAAAAATGAGACAATAAACCTAGTAACATAGTAGATGAGGTTGGATGAAGACACAGGATCATCCAGTCCTATATTCCTACAGTGTTGATTCACATCTGAGGAATACAAAAAAACCTTCGAGGCTGATGGCTATTGCTGAGGGGGAAAATTCCTTCCTGATTAAACTCTGGATCATAAAAGAAAACGAGAAAAAACATAGAAGATGATAAAGAAGAAACAAAAAGTAAAAAGTAATAGAGAAGAATAAAGACGTTAAAAAAGAAAAAGAAGTAAAAGAAAGCAACCAATTAAAAATAAAGAAAAAGAATACGCAGAAGAAGAACAAAAAAGAAGGTAGAAAAAGAAGTAAAGGACAGAAACGTAGAATAAAAAGTAAAGAAAACCAAGAGAAAGAAAAAGAAGACAGAAGAAGAAAAAGAAGAGAACAGTAAATAAGGCCAACAATGACTGATATTGTCCTATGAGTGGATAAGAGGACTATGAGCAGCTTAGCTAAGGATGAATAGGACAAGTCTGTAAGATATAACTTCTCAAGTAAGAAATACATTGAAGTATATAAAGAGGGGTTCAGTATAATGACACGTGATAACAGAATTTCCAGCTACAGAGAATAAATAGATCAAGACAACTATAGGAAATAAGCAGGAACTTGTGTTCATATATTTGGAGAATCCCAGATGAGACACTTCAGTGGCCAATGTCTTATTGTTCATGTCTGTCACAAATTCATAAGAAAATAAATATGAATGAATAGTACAGGGTGATTTCATATTAAAGGTCAGAAGAAAATACTGCAGGGAATTTCCATCTTACCTTTACAATTGCTCCAGGTCAAATATCCTCTAAGAATTTACCATTAACGTCAGTCTAAATAGTTTAATTATCCCTCAAATCTTCTATACTGAAGGTGCATGTATGGAGCAGTCAGGGAAAAAGACGGGAGAAGAAAAAGAACAATATAAGACACAAGTGAGGTAAGGAAGAAAAGGAAAAGAAAGGGAGAAAATGAGGAAGAGATAGAAGACAGAAGAAGACAAGATGAGAGGAAAGGAAATGAATAAGAAATCAAAAGGTAAAAGAGAAAATGAGAGAAGAAAAAAAAGTAGAAAAAATGCATATCAATGAAATTGTATTTACTGCATTAGGAGAAGCACATTCATAAATATAAGTATAGATTAATATAGAAAGCAGGACATTAATGCTAAAAAAAAAAATTACATTAGGGCCCAGAAGCTTCAAGATATGCTGCTACCCCACAGTGTCTATATGGTTCTGTATTTAGGAGCTATAGGCACTCGGTATGTTACTGTATCTCTTGAAATGTAGCCTGCAATGGAGCATGAATAAATCAGAGGCACATAAAGGTGTAACGTGGCCCCATAGAGTTCTATAGATGCATACGACATACATCCATGTTACAGCATGGTCCCTGATTCCTAGACTATTGGGCAACCAAAAAATAAATGTGCTGTGCAAGATTTACAGCCTGAAATAGCTTTCTAGATTACAAAAATTTCTGACAAAAAATAAAAAGCATTTGTTTAAATTCAATTCAATGCCAATAGTGATTTACCTGTTAAACTTTTTCTACTTTCTACATAAAATCATAAATCCACGATAAATCCACAGCATTAGGGCAAATATAAGAGAAAAAAAAATCTAGAAAAATAAATAAAACATTACAAAACAGACAATGACAAGACAAACACATTTACAGATAGAGCCACGTACAATGCAAACCCCACAGCTTATAAAGCAATGCCAGGTAGTGAGGTGAGGATTGATCGGCTCTGGAGAGTAATTACTTTTGCAAAATATGAAAGGTAAAAATCATAAAATTAATAAAATAATAATAATTATGGCCAAGAAATTTTAATGAAGTGGATGTTTTCACATTTTGTATTTTAAAATGGAAATTCAAAAAGTTGGTTGTGGACAAGAATTCTGATGTCTGATGACGTAGAAAGTATTTTGCTGGGGTTAAGGCAGGGTTCACACTACCGTTGGAGTCCGTTATGAAGGTGTCTGTTAAAAAAACCAAAAAAACGGACACCTATCATAACAGATAATAATGGATAATAACTGAAGTTAATGTGTCCATTTTTTTAACTGATCCATTTAATGGATAGTGTCCGTTAGTGTGCGTTACTGTCTGTTTTTACTGTCCGTTTTTTTTGTTTTTTTGTTTCTGCTTTCTGAGCATGGGTAGTAAAAAAAAAAAAACATAGAGCAATAACGGACAGTATAACGGACACCCATCCGTTACTGTCCATTACCCATAGACTTTACTGTTAAAAAATAACGGACACTTGATGTCTGTCATGAAACGGACACAAAAGTCCTGCATGTAGGATTTTTTTGTCAGCGAAAAAAACAGACATGTGACGGATTGGGTGTAAACGGACACTAACAGCCACTAACGGACACAAGATAAAATCCCATTGAAATAAATGGAAATTTTAACAGATTTCTGGCGGTTCAGCTAGTGTCCGTTGCTAAAATCTTGTAACTGTTGGTATATACTATATACATATATATGCAACAGATAGACTTATTTGTGTGCAGGAGGAGTTTACATCTATCTGACAGTAGATGGCGATGTTATTAGTGTTATATGCTGAATAGAGTGTAATGGTATGCTATGTGAGACTTGTTGTACCTTGCTTTTTTTCTCTCTATTGTAAAAGGTCCTATTTACTTTCAAGTTTTGCTGTGTTAACGTTTTGATGCTGTTTACCTCATGTTCTAAGAAGTAAATGCTGATTATCCCATATAATCTACTCTCAAGCTTCTTCTGTGACACAACTATGCAACAGGTTATGGGCCCAGGCATAGAAGACAAAAAGACCCAGTGAATGCAAAAGGATTCTTCAGAACAATTCTCTCCAAACAAGTAAGACAAGTTAAAATGACCAGCAATTCAGAACTCAGACTTACAGTAGCTAAGCTGAACAATGAGAACTATCAGTTATGGAAGTTCAAAGTGGAGATGTTATTGTCTAAAGATGATTTATGGGATGTAATCACTACAGATAGACCCAATGATAATAATGAGACATGGGATAAGAAAAACAGACAAGCAAGAGCTACTATCAGCTTATTGGTGGAAGATGATCAGTTAATCCACATAAGGAATGAGAATACAGCAAAGGGAATGTGGGAAGCATTGAGAAAGTTACATGAAAGATCCAGCTTAAATCACAAATTGTTTCTGCTAAGGAAACTTTACGAGATGAGATTAAGTGCACAGGAAGACATGCAGGAGCACATAAACTCCATGATGGAAGTGATAACACAGCTGAGATCAGTTGGTGAAGATATTAAAGAAAGTCATGTAGCAGCAATATTATTGTGTAGCTTGCCGGATTCATACACTGCTTTGATAAATGCACTAGAAACAAGACCTGAAGCAGACATTACACTAGAGTTTGTAAAAACACGACTCATAGATGAATACCAGAGAAGGAAAGAACAAACAAATGATTCCACAGAAAAGGACAGTGTAAATGCTCTTAAAATTACAGTTAGGGATGTGGCCGATAGGATTCCATGCCTCTTCAGCTCCAAGGATAACTACCCATTTTTGCTGATACATGTGGGTACAAACGACACGGCAAAAAATGATTTACCAACTATTCGTAAAGACTTGGAAAATCTAGGAAAGAAAGTGAAGGAACTGGATGCGCAGGTAGTATTTTCATCAATTCTCCCAGTTGATGGTTATGGTATCAGGAGATGGAATAAAATACTAGAGGTAAACAAGTGGCTTCGGCAGTGGTGTAGAGAGCAAGGTTTTGGATTTCTGGACCATGGAGTGAATTACCTCTATGATGGACTCCTTGCTAGAGATGGTATACATCTCACAAAGCCTGGGAAGCACATATTTGCCAGAAGACTTGCCACACTTATCAGGAGGGCTTTAAACTAGAAGAGGAGGGGATGGGAAGTAAAAAGAAAGACAAGAACATGCAGCTAAAGGATATACTAAACAAGGTTACTAGATGTGGTAATGAGGACCTAAGACAGGATACTCAGAAGGAAATTAAGAAAAAGGAAGTATCAGAGCACAATCTGAAATGTTTTTACACAAATGCGCAAAGCTTGGGAAATAAACAGGGAGAATTAGAAATGATAATACAGAAGGAAAAATATGATGTCATTGGTATTACAGAAACTTGGTGGAACGATAAGCATGATTGGAATATACAGATGGAAGGATACAACTTATTCAAAAAAAATAGAACTAATAAAAGAGGGGGAGGAGTTGCATTGTATGTTAAAAAAGATCACATTTCCACGAAAATCACAGTTTTACAAAATGATAACTTATTGGAAAATATTTGGGTAACAATTCAGGGGAAAAACAATGATAAGGACATCATAATAGGTGTTTATTATAGACCACCAGGACAGACAGAAGACAGGGATGAGATTTTTTCACAGCAAATGACCACGCTTTCGAAGAAATTTGAAATTGTTATCATGGGAGACTTTAATTACCCAGATATTCATTGGGAAACTCACACAGCTACGAGTAAAAGCTCTATCAAATTTTTATCCTCTCTAGCAGACAACTTCATTGCCCAGTTAGTAGAAAAAAACACGAGAGGAACATCCATTCTGGACCTAGTTTTAACTAATAAGGAGGACATGGTTAAGGAATTAAGGGTAGCAGGGACATTGGGATTCAGCAACCATGCTATACTCGAGTTTGGGGTTGTAAGAAGAAGAAGACCTGAGAAGACAAAGATTAGAAGGCTCAATTTTAGTAGGGCAGATTTTAGGGGCCTAAAGGTAAGGGTTAGTAGAATTCCATGACGAAAATTACTTAAGCACAAAAATGCACATGAGGGGTGGGAAATTTTCCGTAGGGAAATCATTAATGCACAGGAACTAACAATACCTAGAAGCAAGAAAAATGGGAATCCCCTAAAAACTCCAGGATGGATGACCAAAAAATTACATAACCTACTAAAAAAGAAAAAGGAAACTTACAACAAGTGGAAGATGGGAGCTATATCTAAGGGAGAGTATACAGCAGTTTGCAGACTCTTCAAGATAAGCATTAAAAAAGCCAAGGCTGAATACGAATTGAAGCTTGCAAAAGAAGTTAAGAGTAATGTAAAAGGTTTTTGGGGATATGTTAAGAGCAAAAGAAAAGTGAAGGAAACCATTGGAGTCCTGAAGAACGAAAAGGGTGAAAAAGTTAACATGGTGGATCAGCAGGTGGAGTTACTGAATTCATATTTTGTATCCGTCTTCTCCCAAGAAATGGATGGAAATATCAACATTAATGGTGATAGTGATGAGGGGAATGAGGACTCCAAGCTGATTATAAGCGAAGGTTTGGTAAGAGAACATTTAGCTAAGATTAAGGAAACCAAGTCCCCAGGACCGGATGATTTACACCCTAGAGTTTTAAAAGAATTAGCAGAGGAAATAACAGAACCCCTTGCAATAATCTTTAATAAGTCATGGGAAACAGGAGTGGTCCCTCTAGATTGGAAAAGGGCAAATGTGGTCCCCATCTACAAAAAGGGGAACAGGGACGACCCAGGAAATTATAGGCCGGTAAGTCTGACCTCGATATTAGGAAAAATCTTTGAACAAATCGTTAAAGAACATTTAATTAGGTACCTGGATGGGAAGGCTTTAATTAATCAGAGCCAGCATGGCTTTATGCCTAATAAATCTTGTCAGACTAATCTTATTTCCTTCTATAATAAAGTCACTGAATGGTTGGACCAGGGAAATGCAGTGGACATAGTATATCTTGACTTTAGTAAGGCCTTTGATAAAGTATCACATAACTTTCTTATTGAAAAAATGATCAAGTATGGCTTTGATAAAATATCAGTGAGGTGGGTTCACAATTGGCTTAATGATCGGGCACAACGAGTAATTCTAAATGGCTATACATCAAACTGGAAGAAAGTAAAAAGTGGGGTGCCGCAGGGCTCTGTCCTGGGCCCAGTACTTTTTAATATTTTTATAAATGATCTGGATGATGGGGTTAATGGGGAACTAATAAAATTTGCAGATGATACAAAGCTAGGAGGAATGGCCAACACTAGAGAGGAGAGAGAGTGCATCCAAAAGGACTTGGACACACTGGAACAATGGGCTGAGGTGAACAAAATGGTATTCAACAGGGACAAATGCAAAGTTCTACATCTGGGTAACAGAAATTCAAGAAGCATATATAGTATGGGAGGAATAGTACTAAGTGAGAGTACAGGGGAAAAGGATCTGGGCATAATAATAGATCGCAAATTCAACATGAGTCAACAGTGCGGTGCGGTGGCTAAAAAGGCTAATAAAATTCTAGGATGTATCAAGACGAGCATTGAAGCTAGATCAAGAGAGGTAATTATTCCGCTGTACTCTGCCCTGGTCAGACCCCACCTGGAATACTGTGTACAGTTCTGGGCTCCCCAGTTTAAGAAAGACATCGATTTATTGGAGCAGGTCCAGAGAAGAGCAACCAAAATGGTGGAAGGTCTACAAACCATGTCCTACGAGGAGAGGCTAAAAGAATTGGGACTGCTTAGTTTGCAGAAGAGAAGGCTAAGGGGAGACTTAATAGTGGTATTTAAATATCTGAAAGGTTGTCACAGTGCAGAGGGATCTACCCTTTTCTCATTAGCAGAAGGAAGCACGAGAAGTAATGGGATGAAACTAAGGGAAAGGAGATTCAGATTAGACATTAGGAAAAACTTTCTAACAGTAAGGGTAGTGAGAGAGTGGAATAGGCTGCCACGGGAGGTGGTGAGTTCTCCATCAATTGAAATCTTCAAGCGGAAACTGGATAGGTATATAGCTGGGATGTTTTAGGAATTCCTGCTTTGCAGGGGGTTGGACTCGATGGCCCTTGAGGTCCCTTCCAACTCAAACAAACAAACAAACAAACAAGATAAGAGGACCTATAAAACAGAAACAAGAGAATGTTTCAGATGCAAGAAAAAGGGACATTTAAAGAAAGACTGTACTATATGGAAAGCAGAACAGAAGTTATACCATAAAGAAAGTAAACAGAAGGTGAAAAGCACAATATCTAACCCACATGCAGATCACTGGAATGGTACATTTAAAGTAACCGATAAAAGGTTATCAATGAGTTGGTATATTGACTCAGGAGCAACAAGTCACATGACAAGTAATAAGAGCTTCTTTACTGAACTTGATCTAAATAAGAAGGAAGCTATTTACCTTGCAGATGGGAGCAAAATAACCGCGGAAGGTACTGGACAAGGAATGCTAATCTATTCTGATAAATTTGGGCATAATTCAAAGATACTAGTAAAGGATGTGTTATATGTTCCAGGACTAGATGGAGGACTATTATCTGTAAAACGTCTAACAGCTAAAGGACTTACTGTAAAATTCAAAGATGATGAATGTACAATCCTAGCAGGAGACAAGATAATAATAAATGTAAAAGCAGGTGAACAATTATATCATCTAGACACATTAAAGGAACAGATGAAGTTATGTACACATGATCACAAGAATTGTATTCACATGTGGCATAGACACTTAGGACACAGACATCCTGAGAGTATCATGGCATTACAGAACAAAAATTTGACAAAAGATCTGTTGATATCTGATTGCTCAATTATTGTAAGATGTGAATGTTGTATAAAATCTAAAGCTACAAGAGTGTCTATACCTAAAGAGAGTGAAACAAAAGGCACAAAACCACTTGACTTGGTGCATACTGATGTATGTGGACCCATGAAAGTAACCACATCAGGAGGTAATAGATATATGGTGACTTTTATAGATGACTACTCAAGATACACAGTCACGTACTTAATAAAGAACAAAAGTGAAGTTTTCAGTAAATTAGAAGAATACGTGTCAAAGTCGTATAATAAGTTTCAGAGGAAGCCAATCATCATTAGAAGTGATAATGGAGGTGAATTCACAGGACACCAAATAGAGAACTATTTAAGACAGAATGGAATAGAGCATCACAAAACTGTTCCATACACACCTGAACAAAATGGCGTAGCAGAAAGGAAAAACAGAACTCTGACTGAAATGATAAGATGCATGCTAACAGATTCCAAACTACCAGAGAAATACTGGGGTGAAGCAGCAATGACAGCTACTTATCTGCAAAATAGACTTTTTTCAAGAAAACTGAAAAAAACCCCATATGAACTGTGGCATGGTAAGAAACCAAGTGTGAATCATTTAAGAGTTTTTGGTTGCAAAGCTTTTGTTTTTGTTCCAGAAGAGAAACGCTCCAAACTTCAAAATAGAGCCATAGAAGGAATATTTGTTGGATATAGTGACAACTGCAAAGGATACAGAATCCTAGATCCTAAAAAAGACAGAGTTACGGTGAGTAACAGTGTAACATTCATTGAAGATCTAAATGATAACATTATGACATCACTGGAAATGAGAAATGAGAGAGACAACAGTGATATAAGTGCAGGAACATCTGATGAAAAAGAAGTTGAAATTGATAAAGTTCAAAATACTGAAAGTGAAGAGATAGAACTACAGACAGACACAGAACCAAGACGTTCAATGAGAGAAAACAAAGGAAAACCACCTGTACGTCTTTCATACAAGGCAAGTACAAATAAAGTATATGAACCTACATCTTGGGATGATATATCTCAACTTTCAGAAGAAGAGGCCAATAAGTGGATAAAGGATACAGAAACAGAAATGAAATCCATGCATGATTCAAAGACATGGACACTGACAGAATTACCAAAAGGGAGAAAAGCTATAGGATGTAAATGGGTTTTTAAAGTTAAATACCAAACAGATGGCACCGCTGAACAATACCGAGCAAGACTCGTAGCTAAAGGTTATTCTCAAAAATACGGAGAAGACTATGATGAAACATTTGCTCCGGTTGTCAAGCATACTACAATCAGAACTTTGCTTGCGGTTGCAGCTACTAAAGGAATGCAATTGAAACATCTGGATGTAAAGACAGCATTTCTGAATGGAGATTTAACAGAAGAAATTTACATGGAACAACCTCCAGGATTCAAAGATAAAGAGAAACCAAACATGGTTTGTAAGCTACAGAAAAGTATATACGGTTTAAAACAAGCCGCTAAAGCGTGGAATGATAAAATCACTGAAGTGCTCATAAATGAACATTTTCTAAGAAGCAAAGCGGATCCCTGTCTATACACAAAGAAACTAGATGACAGATGGATCTATGTACTGATATATGTTGATGATATTTTAGTTTGTTTTTGAAAGAGAAAGGGATGAAGCCGAAATCCGGAAAATTATGGATCAACACTTTGAGATCAAAGATCTGGGAAATGTGAAGCATTACCTAGGGATACAGATAGAAAGAGAAGAAGATGGGAGTTTCCAACTTAACCAAAATCACATGATCAAAGATATAATAGAAACATTTGGACTGAAAGATGCGAAACCAGTAAAGTCTCCAATGGAAACTAATTATCTGAAGGAACTTAAAAGTGAACAAAATATGTTACCAGATAATGAGCTATACAGAAAAGCAATGGGAAAATTACTATATTTAGCGACTGTTACAAGGCCAGACATTGCAGCAGCAGTAGGAATTTTGAGCAGAAAAGTGTCAAACCCCAATGAAATGGATTGGAAAGCTGTAAAGAGAGTAATACGTTATCTGAAAGGAACTAGCAACGTTAAACTGAAACTACCTGCAAGTGATGAATGCGTTTTAACTGGATATGTTGATACAGACAGGGCTGGAAATCCAATTGATAGAAAATCTACCAGTGGCTATCTTTTCTTACTCTCGAGCGGACCAATTAGTTGGACTAGTAAAAAACAATCTATAGTAACACTATCGTCTACAGAAGCAGAATATGTAGCCGCCGCTCATGCGAATCAAGAAGTTCTTTGGTTAAGACAACTACTAAGAGACTTAGGACAACAACAGTTAGGACCAACAACGTTACATGAAGACAATCAATGATGTCTTGTTCTTGCTCAGATGGAAAGAGTTAATCCCAGAACTAAACACATTGATGTGAAGTTTTATTTCTTACGGGATCATCAGGAACAAGGAATTCTGAATTTAGAATACTGCCCAACTGAAGATATGACAGCAGATATTTTCACAAAGGCGTTGAGTGCTGAAAGACACCAGAGACTGATGAAGAGATTATGTTTAACTGAATAAGTTCTTACTGTTGAGAAAGGGTGTTGGTATATACTATATACATATATATGCAACAGATAGACTTATTTGTGTGCAGAAGTTTACATCTATCTGACAGTAGATGGCGATGTTATTAGTGTTATATGCTGAATAGAGTGTAATGGTATGCTATGTGAGACTTGTTGTACCTTGCTTTTATCTCTCTATTGTAAAAGGTCCTTTTTACTTTTAAGTTTTGCTGTGTTAACGTTTTGATGCTGTTTACCGCATGTTCTAAGAAGTAAATGCTGATTATCCCATATAATCTACTCTCAAGCTTCTTCTGTGACACAACTATGTAACATCATCATGCCGCAGCCATTGGGTCACTGTATGCCCTCCTCATGCCCCTGCCACTGGGTCACTGTATAGCCTCCTCATGTTGCTGCCACTGGGTCAGTGTATGGCCTCCTCATGCCGCTGCCACTGGGTCATTGTATGTCCTCCTCATACCGCTGCCACTGGGTCACTGTATGCCCTCCTCATGTTGCTGTCACTTGCTCACTGTATGGCCTCCTCAAACCACTGCCACTAGGTCATTGTATGCCCTCCTCATGTTGCTGCCACTTGGTCTCTCTATGGCCTCCTCATACCACTGCCACTGGGTCACTCTATGGCCTCCTCATGTTGCTGCCACTGGGTCATTGTATGGCCTCCTCTTGCCGCTGCCACTGGGTCATTCTATGTCCTCTTCATGCCGCTGCCACCAGGTCACTGTATGCCCTCCTCAAGCCATTTCCACTGGGTCACTGTATGCCCTCCACATGCTGATGCCACCGGATCACTGTATGGCCTCCTCATGCTGCTTCCACTGGGTCACTGTATGCCCTCCTCATGCCGCTGCCACTAGGTCACTGTATGCCCTCCTCATGCCGCAGCCACTGCTGGGTCACTGTATGGCCTCCTCATGTTGCTGCCACTGGGTCAGTGTATGGCCTCCTCATGCCGTTGCCACTGGGTCATTGTTTGTCCTCCTCATACCGCTGCCACTGGGTCACTGTATGCCCTCCTTATGTTGCTGCCACTTGATCACTGTATGGCCTCCTCAAACCGCTGCCACTGGGTCACTGTATGCCCTCCTCATGTTGCTGCCACTTGGTCACACTATGGCGTCCTCATACCGCTGCCACTGGGTCACTGTATGGCTTCCTCATATTGCTGCCACTGGGTCACTCTATGGCCTGCCCATGTTGCTGCCACTGGGTCATTGTATGGCCTCCTCTTGCCACTGCCACCAGGTAACTGTATGCCCTCCTGAAGCCGTTTCCACTGGGTCACTGTATGCCCTCCGCATGCCGATGCCACCGGATCACTGTATGGACTCCTCATGCTGCTTCCACTGGGTCACTGTATGCCCTCCTCATGCCGCCGCCACTGGGTCACTGTATGCCCTCCTCATGCCGCAGCCACTGCTGGGTCACTGTATGGCCTCCTCATGTTGCTGCCACTGGGTCAGTGTATGGCCTCCTCATGCCGCTGCCACTGGGTCATTGTATGTCCTCCTCATGCTGCTGCCATCAGGTCTCTGTATGCCCTCCTCAAGCCATTTCCACTGGGTCACTGTATGCCCTCTGCATGCCGATGCCACCGGATCACTGTATGGCCTCCTCATGCTGCTGCCACTGGGTCACTGTATGTATGCCCTCCTCATGCTACTGTCACTGGGTCACTGTATGCCCTCCTCATGCCGCAGCCACTGGGTCACTGTATGCCTTCCTCAGGCCACAGCCACTGCTGGGTAACTGTATGTCCTACTAATTCCTCTGCCACTAGGTCACTGTATGCCCACCTTATGCCGCTGCCACTGGGTCACTGTATGTACTCCTCATGCCGCTGCCACTGGGTCACTGTATGACCTCCTCATGCTGCTGCCACCGGGTTGCTGTATGCCCTCCTCATGCCGCAGCCACTGCTGGGTCACTGTATATCCTACTAATGCCACTGCCACTAGGTCACTGTATGCCCTCCTCATGCCGCTGCCATTGGGTCACTGTATGACCTCCTCATGCTACTGCCACTGGGTTGCTGTATGCCCTCATGCCACTGCCCTTGGGTCACTGTATTTCCTCCACATGCCGCTGCCACTGCTGGGTCACTGTATGCCCTCCTCATGCCGCTGCCACTAGGTCACTGTATGCCCTCCTCATGCCGCAGCCACTGCTGGGTCACTGTATGGCCTCCTCATGTTGCTGCCACTGGGTCAGTGTATGGCCTCCTCATGCCGTTGCCACTGGGTCATTGTTTGTCCTCCTCATACCGCTGCCACTGGGTCACTGTATGCCCTCCTTATGTTGCTGCCACTTGATCACTGTATGGCCTCCTCAAACCGCTGCCACTGGGTCACTGTATGCCCTCCTCATGTTGCTGCCACTTGGTCACACTATGGCGTCCTCATACCGCTGCCACTGGGTCACTGTATGGCTTCCTCATATTGCTGCCACTGGGTCACTCTATGGCCTGCCCATGTTGCTGCCACTGGGTCATTGTATGGCCTCCTCTTGCCACTGCCACCAGGTAACTGTATGCCCTCCTGAAGCCGTTTCCACTGGGTCACTGTATGCCCTCCGCATGCCGATGCCACCGGATCACTGTATGGACTCCTCATGCTGCTTCCACTGGGTCACTGTATGCCCTCCTCATGCCGCCGCCACTGGGTCACTGTATGCCCTCCTCATGCCGCAGCCACTGCTGGGTCACTGTATGGCCTCCTCATGTTGCTGCCACTGGGTCAGTGTATGGCCTCCTCATGCCGCTGCCACTGGGTCATTGTATGTCCTCCTCATGCTGCTGCCATCAGGTCTCTGTATGCCCTCCTCAAGCCATTTCCACTGGGTCACTGTATGCCCTCCGCATGCCGATGCCACCGGATCACTGTATGGCCTCCTCATGCTGCTGCCACTGGGTCACTGTATGCATGCCCTCCTCATGCTACTGCCACTGGGTCACTGTATGCCCTCCTCATGCCGCAGCCACTGGGTCACTGTATGCCTTCCTCAGGCCACAGCCACTGCTGGGTCACTGTATGTCCTACTAATTCCTCTGCCACTAGGTCACTGTATGCCCACCTTATGCCGCTGCCACTGGGTCACTGTATGTACTCCTCATGCCGCTGCCACTGGGTCACTGTATGACCTCCTCATGCTGCTGCCACCGGGTTGCTGTATGCCCTCCTCATGCCGCAGCCACTGCTGGGTCACTGTATATCCTACTAATGCCACTGCCACTAGGTCACTGTATGCCCTCCTCATGCCGCTGCCACTGGGTCACTGTATGACCTCCTCATGCTACTGCCACTGGGTTGCTGTATGCCCTCATGCCACTGCCCTTGGGTCACTGTATTTCCTCCACATGCCGCTGCCACTGCTGGATCACTGTATGTCCTCCTCATGCCGCTACCACGGGGTCACTTTATGGCCTTCTCATGCTGCTGCCACCTCCACGTTATATCGCCTTGCCACTCTCTGGTTTCCTCATGCTGCTGCCCACTCCACATTATGTTGCCTTACCACTCTGTAGACATATATGTGGAATTGACAGACAATGGTGTAAAAGGAGTGCGCTCTTTCACTCTACAGTAGGATTTTGGGCCTTTGCACGGTTATTTCTACTTGGCACTAACATGAACCTGTAAGGCTGTGTTCACACTTGAGTTAGTTGACCAGTTTTGGCCCCGTAACTGTCCATAAGTGAAGTGTGCGGTGGTTCTAAGAGCAACGCCTGTCATGTGCGTGTCATTCGGATTCACAGTATTGCTTGACTATCACAGTAGGCTTCCTATGTGTGTTACTGCAAGGCACAGTGTTCTACACCACTATACAGGCTCTCTGAAGCTAGGAAATAGGTGTTTTTAGCAATATTCACTGGAAATAAATTTGGATCGAAGCAAATATTTTTTTGAACTTCGAATCGAACTGCAGAATCAAACTTTTGAGAAATTTGCTCATCTCTACTTAAAATGTATCTATGATAATTTATCATACTCTTGTCATATGAAATGTAACAGCTTTCCAATGGTTTCTTTGACATCTCTATTGTTCAGACTGTAAATGTAAGGATTTAGCAATGAAGTTATAATGACATAAGAGATAGAGAAATATTTCTGCTTGTTGGAAGAAGGATCTGAAGATGGTCCTAAGAATGTGATCATTCCAGACCCGTAGCACATAACCACTACCATCATGTGGGAGGAGCATGTGTAAAAAGCTTTAGACCTTCCTGCAGAATGAACCTTAAATACAGAAGATATGATACAGACATAAGACAATACAATAATTAAAAAGGGAAAGAACAGTGCGAGGAAACTGAAGAAGAACATGACAATCTCAAGATCATGGTTATCTCCACATGATATGTTCAGCAATGATGCAGCCTCACACATAAAATGGTTGACCTTATTAGCAGAACACAATGTTATGGGCAGCATAAATGGTGGAAGAAAGACATAGGAAAAAGTGAATAGTAATCCAAAAATAGAAAGACTGTGGCACACGTTCCACCTCATGGCAACGGGATAATAGAGAGGATGGCAGATGGCCACATATCGATCAACAGCCATGAGAGTGAGAAGCAAAGACTCATTAGACCCTATCCAAAGTAAAAGTACAATTTGTACAGTACAAGCCGTGAGTGACATGGTTCTTTGGGTTGACATGAGGTCTATCAGCAACTTGGGCACAGCACATAAAATGTTGCTTAAATCTATAACAGACAAAAGACTGATAAAGAAATACATCGGAGTGTGTAAGTGATGATTGACAAGGATTGCACAATTGATTACAACATTTCCAAAAATTGTTGCAACGAAGACAAAGAGGAAAACAAAAAATAGCAAAAAGTTAATTGTCATGTTATCGGTAAAACCAAGAAGAACTACTTCAGTGACCCCAGTCTGGTTCTCTGTGTCCATGGAGTAGAACATTCCAAATCTTTTAAGAAAAGGAGACATTTTGTTCCATAGATCATAACATGATGTAGTATTCTTCAAAAAAAAAAATATTGCAATAAAGGCTCTGGCAAAATCTACTAGAGAAAAAGTTTCCAGTAGGTTATTGATGTTGTAGTGAATCCTGTACCATATTAAATTAATAAAATGATACAATGTTACATCTTTCTCTTCTCGAGATATAACTGTCTTGGGTTTATCTCAGCCACAGTTATATCTGAGAAGGATGGGTATAGGAGTTTGCTGAAGGTTTTGGTGAAGCCTAGTAGAACAACTGCAATGATATCATCTTATTCTCCATTTCCATACTAAACTATAATTCAATTATTATAATTTGGAAACACTATGCAACAAACTTTCTCAAAACGATCTGCCGAAATAAATTCTTTGCCATTTTCTAATTTTATTACCAGCCATAAAATGTCATTTTTACTATTGAGTTCCATGAGACAAGAATATCCATTGTATCTTTCATGGAAAGTTATCACATACAATTTTTTTAGTATTTTTATGCATTTTAAACAGAGGTTAGAAAGGGGTTACAAGGGGTGGTAGAAGTGTTAATGATACAGTATATAGAAGAGGTATATAGAATGATCATTTCTGTCTTGGGATTGCTTGGGAATGGAATAGGCTAGAGAAAAAAATGTCAACTGCTTTGGGATCATTGAAGCAAAACCTATTGAAGGATTCAAGCAGTTGAAGTTAATGAAGGTTGTGAAAGATCCTCCTTAACAAGGACTAGATGGGTTGATTGCCCACAAAAACTGCAATACTAAAGTGCAGGCTTTGGACCAGTCCCACTTCCAAGTTATTCGCTTATATAGCAGGAGACTACTTAACCATGTTAACTCACTCGAACACCTTGTCCCGACAGCCACTAATGTCTTTGACCTTTTTACTAATATGTACTGTATTTCTAATGACAACCAGACTTTTAGCTTCATTCTCAACCAAACTCCATTTTCTATAGAAAACCCTGTTACTTATTAAACCATTGTTAAGCATCAGCAGGACCTCACACATGAAGGTATTCATCTTTTTGGGATAATATTGTAGATGGTTATTTGAAGGGATGTGATGATCACATGTATTTCTGAGAATCCTTTCCCTGAGAATTCACACCCATATATCTAGAAAAACAAAATATTTTAGCCTAAACAAGATATGCAAGATCGTACCCAAAATGTGCCCCACTGCACCAAAGACGTGCCATGTTTACGCCAATGTCAAGTTGTAACCACAATAGTAAATCTTGACCAATTGATAGGAAAGAAAATGAATAAGAAAACAAGCATAAAATAATGAAGAAAAGATGAGAGAAGAACAATTAAAAAGTCAGAAAAAGTCAAATAAAAATGAGACAAAAAACCTAGTAACATAGTAGATGAGGTTGGATGAAGACACAGGATCATCCAGTCCTATATTCCTACAGTGTTGATTCACATCTGTGGAATACAAAAAAACCTTTGAGGCTGATGTCAATTGCTGAAAGTCAGGGAGAAAAATTTCTTCCTGATTAAACTCTGGATCATAAAAGAAAATGAGACAAAACATAAAAGAAGATGAT
Organism: Leptodactylus fallax; assembly: GCA_947044405.1. NCBI lineage: Eukaryota > Metazoa > Chordata > Amphibia > Anura > Leptodactylidae > Leptodactylus > Leptodactylus fallax. Next base: position 3,090,233 of record CAMRHE010000114.1, read on the forward strand.
GAAGAAGAAAAAGAAGAAACAAAAAGTAAAAAGTAATAAAGAGTAAAGACGTTAAAAAAGAAAAAGAAGTAAAAGAAAGCAACCAATTAAAAATAAAGAAAAAGAATACACAGAAGAAGAACAAAAAAGAAGTTAGAAAAAGACGTAAAGGACAGAAACGTAGAATAAAAAGTAAAGAAAACCAAGAGAAAGAAAAAGAAGACAGAACAAGAAAAAGAAGAGAACAGTAAATAAGGCCAACAATGACTGATATTGTCCTATGAGTGGATAAGAGGACTATGAACAGCTTAGCTAAGGATGAATAAGGCAAGTCTGTAAGATATAACTTCCCAAGTAAGAAATACATTGAAGTATATAAAGAGGGATTCAGTATAATGACACATGTGATAACAGAATTTCCAACTACAGAGAATAAATAGATCAAGACAACTATAGGAAATAAGCGGGAACTTGTTTTCATATATTTGGAGAATTCCAGATGAGACACTTCAGTGGCCAATGTCTTATTGTTCATGTCTGTCACAAATTCCTAAGAAAATAAACATGAATGAATAGTACAGGGTGATTTCATATTAAAGGTCAGAAGAAAATACTGCAGGGAATTTCCATCTTACCTTTACAATTGCCCCATGTGAAATATCCTCTAAGAATTTACCATTAACGTCAGTCTAAATAGTTTAATTATCCCTCAAATCTGCTATACTGAAGGTGCATGTATGGAGCAGTCAAGGAAAAAGACAGGAGAAGAAAAAGAACAATATAAGACAGGAGTGAGGTAAAGAAGAAAAAGAAAGGAAAAGGAGAAAATGAAGAAGAGATTAAAAAGGAAGGAAGAAGAAAGAAGATAAAAGAAGACAAGATGAGAGGAAAGGAGATGAATAAGAAAAGAAAACATCAAAGAGAAAATGAGAGAAGAAAAATAAGTAGAAAAAAATGCATATAAATGAAATTGTATTTTCTGCATTAGGAAAAGCACATTCAGAAATATAAGTATAGATTAATATAGAAAGCAGGACATTAATGCTAAAAAAAAAATGTGAGTGCATTAGGGCCCAGAAGCTTCAAGATATGCTGCTACCCCACAGTGTCTATATGGTTCTGAATTTAGGAGCTATAGGCACTCGGTATGCTACTGTACCTCTTGAAATGGAGCCTGCAATGGAGCATGAATAAAATCAGAGGCACATAAAGGTGTAACGTGGCCCCATAGAGTTCTATGGATGCATACTACATACATCCATGTTACAGCATGGTCCCTGATTCCTAGACTATTGGGCAACCAAAAAATAAAAAAACAAGAAAAACTGGCAGAACGTTTTTAGAATTGCGGGTTAATGGTTGTACTGGGCAGATTAACTCTCCTTTTGATTCTTTTATTATGTATTTGAGCTGAGTTTTGAACATGTCACAATGTGCTGTGCAAGATTTACAGGATGAAATAGCTTTCTAGATTACAAAAATTTCTGACAAAAAATAAAATGCATTTGTTTAAATTCAATTCAATGCCAATTGTGATTTACCTGTTAAACTTTTTCTATTTTCTACATGAAATCATAAATCCACAATAAATCCACAGCATTAGGTCAAATATAAGAGAAAAAAAAATCTAGAAAAATAAATAAATCTTTACAAAACAGACAATGACAAGACAAACACAACATCTACAGATAGAGCCACGTACAATGCAAACCCCACAGCTTATAAAGCAATGCCAGGTAGTGGGGTGAGGATTGATCGGCTCTGGAGAGTAATTACTTTTGCACAATATGAAAGGTAAAAATAATAATAATTATGGCCAAGAAATTTATTGAAGTGGATGTCTTCACATTTTGTATTTGGAAATAGAAATTCAAAAAGTTGGATGTGGACAAGAATTCTGATGTTGTACTTCATGTTAGTGGTAAACACTAATCAATATTTTTCTATTCATTTAAAAAAAAAAAAAAAAAAAAAAAAAAAAGGAAATTTGATGAAAATTTTGAAAAAAAACAAAACACAATTTTCAAAATGTGAAATGATCAGCTTTTCAGACAGTCATACCATCCAAATACATTAATAAATATTATCTACCATATCTATACTTTATATCACCATCATCTTTTCTAATCGTCCTTTAATTTATTTTGGACGATAGAAGGCTTACAAGTGTAACAGCGATTTTCCAGATTTACAAGAAAATTTCCCAAACTAATTTTTTAGGCACCACTTCAGTTGTGAAGGGGACTATAAAGGCCTGTATATTAGAAACCAACCATAAATTACCCCATTTTCAAAACTGCACCCCTGAAATAATTCAAAACAGCATTTGGGAAGTTTTTTAATACATTAAGCAGTTCACAGGAATTAAAACAATTTGGAGGTGAAATTTAGACATTTCATTTTTTTCAATAATACATTAATTTAGCCCTAAAATTAACACATTTACAAGGGGTTAAAGGAGAAAATGCATCACAAAGTTTGTAATGCAATTTCTCCTGAGCACAGAAATACCCCACATGTGGGTTTAAACTGATGTTTGGGCACACAACAACGCGGGAGGGAAGGAGCATTTGAAAAGCAGTTTTTGCTGGAATAGTTTTCAGGTGCCATGTCTCACTTGCAGGGCCCCTAGAGTACCAATACAAGGGAAACCCCCCACAGAATTCATCAAGGGGTATACTGAGCATTTTGAACCCACAGTCGTTTCACAGATTTTATTAACTTTGGGATGTGTAAATGAAAAATTACTAAAACATCACTTTATCCACAAAGTTTTCACAAGGAGTTAAAGGAGAAAAAGCTCCCCACAGGTTGTTAAACAATTTCTCCTGAATACGGCAATACCCCTTATGTGGTCATAATCTGCTGTATGGGTACATGGGGGGACTCAGAATGGAAAGATTGCTATTTGGCTTTTGTAGGGCAGATTTTGCTGGAATAGTTTTCGGATGACATGTCACACTTGTAGAGCCACTAAAGTACCAGGACAATGGAAACCGCCAAAGTGACATTGTTTTGGAAACTACACCCTTCACAGAACATATCAAGGGGTATAGTGAGCATTTTGATCCTACAGCTATTTCACATATTTTATTAATACTGGGACGTGAAAATCAAAAATTACTTTTTTTTCCAATAAACAGTCAAATTAGCCCCAAATTTTTCAGTTTCAAAAGAGGATAAAGGAGAAAAAACTCCCCAAAGTTTGTTACACATTTATATATATTTCAACAACCTACAATGCCCTAATCTTTAGATATCATTTTTGAACCAAGTCCTGGCAACTAAACATATGGATTATGCTCAACAAAGGAAAATGCTTGGCTGACTGGCTACTTATAATGTATCTATGAAAATTTATGGCTATTTGGCTATGATAATTTATCATTCTCTTTTCATATGAAATGTAACATCTTTCCAATGGTTTCTTTGACATCTCTATTGTTCAGACTGTAAATGTAAGGATTTAGCAAAGAAGTTATAATGACATAAGAGATAGAGAAATATTTCTGCTTGTTGGAAGAAGGATCTGTAGATGGTCCTAAGAATGTGATCATTCCAGACGCGTAGCACACAATAACCACCATGATGTGGGTGGAGCATGTGTAAAAAGCTTTAGACCTTCTTGCAGTATGAACCTTAAGTACAGAAGATATGATACAGACATAGGACAATGCAATAATTAAAAAGGGAAAGAAAAGAGTGAGGAAACTGAAAAAGAACATGGTCATCTCAATATCATGGTTATCTCCACATGATATTTTTAGCAATGATGCAGCCTCACACATAAAATGGTTGACCTTATTAGCAGAACACAATGTTATAGGCAGCATAAATTATGGAAAAAAGACATAGGCTAAAGTGAATAGGAATCCAATAAAAGAAAGACCTTGGCACACGCTCCACCTCATGACAGTGGAATAATGGAGAGAATGGCAGATGGCCACATATCAATCAACAGCCATAAGAGTGAGAAGCAAAGACTCATTAGCCCCCATCCATAGTAAAAGTACAATTTGTACAGTACAAGCCGTGAGCGATATGGTTCTTTGGGTTGACATGAGGTCTATCAGCAACTTGGGTACAGCACATAAAATGTTGCACATATCTATAACAGACAAAAGACTGAGAAAGAAATACATCGGAGTGTGTAAATGATGATTGACAAAGATTGCACAATTGATTACAACATTTCCAAAAATTGTTGCAACGAAGACAAAGAGGAAAACAAAAAATAGCAAAAAGTTAATTGTCATATTATCGGTATAACCGAGAAGAACTACTTCAGTGACCCCAGTCTGGTTCTCTGTGTCCATGGAGTAGAACATTCCAAATCTCTTAAGAAAAGGAGACATTTTGTTTCATAGATCATAACATGATGTAGTATTCTTCAAAAAAATAATATTGCGTTAAAGGCTCTGGCAAAATCTACAAGAGAAAAAAGGTTCCAGTAGGTCATTGATGTTGTAGTTAATCCTGTGCCATATTAAATTAATAAAATGATACAATGTAATAACTCGAGAAAAGAAAGATGAAACTGTCTTGGGTTTATCTCAGCCACAGTTATATCTGAGAAGGATGGGGATAGGAGTTTGCTGAAGGTTTTGGCGAAGCCTAGTAGAACAACTGCAATGATATCATCTTATTCTCCATTTTCATACTAAACTATAATTCAATTAGTATTCGCCCTTATTTCTATCATTTGGAAACACTATGTAACAAACTTACTCAAAAGATCTGCCGAAAGAAATCATTTGACAATTTCTAATTTTATTGCAAGCCATAACAAGTCATTTTTAATATTGAGTTCCATGAGACAAGAATATACATTGTATCTTTCATGGAAAGTTATCACATACAATTTTTTTTTAGCATTTTTATGTATTTTTAACAGAGGTTTAAAAGGGATTGCAAGGGGTGGAAGAAGTGTTAATGTTACAGTGTGTATAAGAGGTGTACAAAATGATCATTTTTGTCTTGGGATTGCTTGGGAATGAAAGAGGCTAAAGAAAAAATGTCAACTGCTCTTGGATCATTGAAGCAAAGCCTATTGAAGGATTCAAGCAGTTGAAGTTAATGAAGATTGTGAAATGTCCTCCGTAACAAGGACTAGATGGGCTGATTACCCCCAAAAACTGCAATCCAAGTTATTCACTTATAACCAGAGCAGGAAACTACATAACCATGTTAACTCACTCGAGCACCTTGCCCCCACTGCCACTCATGTATTTGACTTTTTTACTGATATGTCCTGCATGTCCATTGACAACCAGAGTTGTATCTTCATTCTCAATCTTATTTCATTTTATGTAGAAAACCCTGTTATTTATTAAACCATTAACCGTTCAGCATCAGCAGGACCTCACACATAAAACTATTCATCTTTTTGGGATAATATTGCAGTTATAGTTATTTGAAGGGATCGGATGATCACATGTATTGCTGAAGAAGAAGACGGAATTTTACGACACAATCTTCATGCATAGATCAACTTTTCCTGAGAATCCACACCCATATATCTAGCAGGACAAAATATTTTAGCCTAAACAAGATATGCAAGATCGTACCCAAAATGTGCCCAAAGACGTGCCATGTTTATGCCAGTGTCTAATTGTAACCACATTAGTAAATCTTGGCCAATTGATAGGAAAGAAAATGAACAAGAAAGAAAGCATAAATTAAAGAAGAGAAAATGAGAGAAGAACAATTAAATAGTTAGAAAAAGTCAAATAAAAATGAGACAAAAAAACCTAGTAACATAGTAGATGAGGTTGGATGAAGAAACGGAATCATCCAGTCCTATATTCCTACAGTGTTGATTCACATCTGAGGAATGCAAAAAAACCTTCGAGGCTGATGTCAATTGCTGAAAGTCAGGGAGAAAAATTCCTTCCTGATTAAACTCTGGATCATAAAAGAAAACGAGACAAAACATAAAAGAAGATGATGAAGAAGAAAAAGAAGAAATAAAAAGTAAAACGTAATAGAGAAGAGTAAAGACATCATAAAAGAAAAAAAAGTAAAAGAAAGCAACCAATTAAAAATAAAGAAAAAGAATACGCAGAAGAAGAACAAAAAAGAAGGTAGAAAAAGAAGTAAAGGACAGAAACGTAGAATAAAAAGTAAAGAAAACCAAGAGAAAGAAAAAGAAGACAGAACAAACAAAAGAAGAGAACAGTAAATAAGGCCAACAATGACTGATATTGTCCTATGAGTCGATAAGAGGACTATGAGCAGCTTAGCTAAGGATGAATAAGACAAGTCTGTAAGATATAACTTCTCAAATAAGAAATACATTGAAGTATATAAAGAGGGGTTCAGTATAATGACACATGTGATAACAGAATTTCCAGCTACAGAGAATAAATAGATCAAGACAACTATAGGAAATAAGCAGGAACTTGTGTTCATATATTTGGAGAATTCCAGATGAGACACTTCAGTGGCCAATGTCTTATTGTTCATGTCTGTCACAAATTCCTAAGAAAATAAATATGAATGAATAGTACAGGGTGATTTCATATTAAAGGTCAGAAGAAAATACTGCAGGGAATTTCCATCTTACCTTTACAATTGCCCCATGTGAAATATCCTCTAAGAATTTACCATTAACGTCAGTCTAAATAGTTTAATTATCCCTCAAATCTGCTATACTGAAGGTGCATAAATGGAGTAGTCAGGGAAAAAGACGGGAGAAGAAAAAGAACAATATAAGACACAAGTCAGGTAAAGAAGAAGAGGAAAAGGAAGGGAGAAAATGAGGAAGAGATAAAAAAAGGAAGAAAGAAGATAGAAGAAGACAAGACAAGAGGAAAGGAAATGAATAAGAAAACAAAAGGTAAAAGAGAAAATGAGAGAAGAAAAAGAAGTAGAAAAAATGCATATAAATGAAATTGTATTTACTACATTAGGAAAAGCACATTCAGAAATATAAGTATAGATTAATATAGAAAGCAGGACATTAATGCTAAAAAAAAATTACATTAGGGCCCAGAAGCTTTAAGATATGTTCCTACCCCACAGTGTCTATATGGTTCTGTATTTAGGAGCTATAGGCACTCGGTATGCTACTGTATCTCTTGAAATGGAGCCTGCAATGGAGCATGAATAAAATCAGAGGCACATAAAGGTGTAACGTGGCCCCATAGAGTTCTATAGATGCATACTACATAAATCCATGTTACAGCATGGTCCCTGATTCCTAGACTATTGGGCAACCAAAAAATAAAAAAAATAAGAAAAACTGCCAGAACGTTTTTAGAATTGCGGGTTAATGGTTGTACTGGGCAGATTAACTCTCCTTTTGATTCTTTTATTATGTATTTGAGCTGAGTTTTGAACATGTCACAATGTGCTGTGTAAGATTTACAGCCTGAAATAGCTTTCTAGATTACAAAAATTTCTGACAAAAAATAGAAAGCATTTTTTTTATTCAATTCAATGCCAATTGTGATTTACCTGTTAAACTTTTTCTACTTTCTACATGAAATCATAAATCCACGATAAATCCACAGCATTAGGGCAAATATAAGAGAAAAAAAATCTAGAAAAACAAATAAAACATTACAAAACAAACAATGACAAAACAAACACATCTACAGATAAACCCACGTACAATGCAAACCCCACAGCTTATAAAGCAATGCCAGGTAGTGGGGTGAGGATTGATTGATCGGCTCTGGAGAGTAATTACTTTTGCACAATGTGAAAGGTAAAAATCATAACATTAATAAAATAATAATAATTATGGCCAAGAAATTTATTGAAGTGGATGTCTTCACATTTTGTATTTGGAAATGGAAATTCAAAAAGTTGGTTGTGGACAAGAATTCTGATGTTGTCTGATGACGTAGAAAGTATTTTGCTGGGGTTAAGGCAGGGTTCACACTTCCTTTGGAGTCCGTTATGAAGGTGTCTGTTAAAAAAACCAAAAAAACGGACACCTATCATAACAGATAATAATGGATAATAACTGAAGTTAATGTGTCCGTTTTTTTAACTGATCCATTTAATGGATAGTGTCCGTTAGTGTGCGTTACTGTCTGTTTTTACTGTCCGTTTTTTTTTGTTTTTTTGTTTCTGCTTTCTGAGCATGCGTAGAAAAAAAAACATAGAGTAATAACGGACAGTATAACGGACACCCATCCGTTACTGTCCATTACTCATAGACTTTACTGTTAAAAAATAACGGACGCTTGATGTCCGTCATGAAGCGGACACAAAAGTCCTGCAAGTAGGATTTTTTGTCAGCGAAAAAAAACAGACATGTGACGGATTGGGTGTAAACGGACACTAACAGTCACTAACGGACACAAGATAAAATCCCATTGAAATTAATGGAAATTTTAACGGATTTCAGGCGGTTCAGCTAGTGTCCATTGCTAAAATCTTGTAACAGACAATAGCAACGGTACTGACGGTCACCAACGGTAGTGTGAATGCCCCCTAAACCTCATGTACATGAGAACCTTAAAGAGGTTGTCCAGGCTAAAACATTTTCTAATCTCCAGTGCTCCCCGGTCCTGCTGCTCTGCTGTCTTCTTGATGTGGAATTTCTTGCTGGCTATGATGTCCTAGTTCCCTTCCACTGAGGCCACTGATTGGCCTCAGCAGTCAAGTGCGGCAGGTACATTCGCAGGAAGGCAACAACAGAGCTCCAGGACCGGACCGTGCGAGGAGCACTGGAGACAGTTGAGGTATGTTTTTTTTGTTTTGTTTTTTTCACATCCGTCAGCCTAATTAATAAATAAAACTTTAGCCTGGACAACCCCTTTAAGGCTCAGTACAACCGTCAAGCCTTAATAAAACTTCCATATACTTTTATAGAGTCTTCCTGTAGCTTCACATATGGTTCTATATGGAGACATACATTAGAATCAATATAAATCTATAGGATGGTATGTAAAATAACTATTCTTCTGTAGTAGCTTTTCTTCTAGGGATGTATAACCTATAGCATACTGTTACCTGATGTTGAATAAATTGTGTAGCAACCTGTGTTATCGAGACTTCTGACCAGTAATTTTTATAAGCTGTACAACCCATTTAACCCCTTAGGAACACAGCCCAAAAGTACCATAAGGACCAGAAAATACATCTCACAGTTTGTTACGCAATTTCTCCTGAGCATAGAAATACCCCATATGTTGGTGTAAACTGATGTTTGGGCACACGGCAGTGCACGGAAGGGAAGGAGCGACACTTGGCATTTGAAAAGCAGATTTTGCTGGAATAGTTTTCAGGTGCCATGTCTCATTTGCAGAGCCCCTAGAGAACCAAGTACCAATGGAAACCCCCTAAAAGTGACCCCATTTTGGAAACTGCACTGACAGAATTCATCAAGGGGTATAGTGAGCATTTTGACCTCACAGCTGTTTCACTGATTTTATTAACATTAGGATGCGTGAATGAAAAATTACTAAAAAGTCACTTTATCGCCAAAGTTTTCATTTTCACAAGGGGTTAAAGGAGAAAAAGCTCCCCACAGGTTGTTAAACAATTACTCCTGCAGATGGCAATACCCCATATGTGGTCGTAATCGGCTGTATGGGTACATGGCAGGGCTCAGAATGGAAAGAGCGCTATTTGGCTTTCGAAAGGCAGATTTTGCTGGAATAGTGTTTAAGGTGCCATGTCACATTTGCAGAGCCCCTAAAGTACCAGTACAATGGAAACCCCCAAAAGTGACCCCTTTTTGGAAACTACACCCCTCACAGAACATATCAGATGGCATAGTGATCATTTTGACCCTTCAGCTATTTCATGGATTTTATTAATATTGGGACTTGAAAATGAAAAATCACATTATTTCCAATAAACCGTCAATTTAGCGCCAACCTTTTAATTTTCACAAGAAGATAAAGGAGAAAAAGCTACCTAAAGTTCTTTACAAAATTTCTCCTGAAAATGGAAATGCCTCATATGTGGATGTAATCTGCTGTAGGGGTACATGGTGTGGTTCAGAATGGAAAGAGCGCTGTTTAGCTTTTGGAGGGCAGATTTTGCTAGAATAGTTTTCAGGTGCCATGTCGCATTTGCAGAGCCCCTAAACTACCAATACAATGGAAACCCCTCAAAAGTGACCCCATTTTAGAAACTATGCCCCTCAAGGAATTTTTAAAGGGGTATTATCATTTTGAGCTTAAGAGTGGTTCCCAAAAATTAATGTACAAAGTGATTTTTTTTTTTTTTTTTTTAAATGTGCAGTTTCAGTGTCCAATACATTGTGCCCACTTTGAGTCATCAAAGACATGCACTAAAACTATTAAGTGGGCTATCCCCGGTATAAAAAAATTTGTAGCTTTTGATTATAGATTTAGAGGAACTTTCTGGACGCCATGTTGTTTTTGCAGAGACCTGAAGGTGCCAGTAAATTGGAATTTCCCAAGAAGTGACCGCATTTTGTAGGGGTAATTATAGAATATCTGCAAATGTGACATGGCATCCAAAAACCAACAATCTATATCTGCGCTCCAAAAGCACATAGCGCTCCTTCACATCTGCCTCCTGCTGTGTGCCCAAATGGCAGTTTACGCCCACATGTTGTACCCAGGATAATGTACTTAATGTCATATGTGGGTATAAACTGCTGTTTGGGCACAGCCGGGCACAGAAGGGAAGGAATGCATTTTGGTTTTTGGAGCACAGTTTGGTATTTGGACGCCATGACACTTTTGCAGAGCCCCTGAATTGCCAGTAAAATGGAATCCACCGACAAGTGACCCCACTTTGGAAACCACACCCCTGAAGGGATTTATCAAGTGGGGTAGCGAGCATGTTTAACCCTTGAGTGTTGCATTAATTTAATTTCCAAAAAGGAATGAACAACTGATAATCAAAAGTGAAAATTGCAATTTTTCCTTTTCAGTGCCTGATATTTTGTGCCCAGCTTGTGTCAGCAGAGAAACACACTCCAAAAAACTGGTAAGTAGGTATCCCTGGCACAACATCTTTTGGTGCATTCATATCTGATACAAACCAGGCACAACATATTACGCACTGAAATGACATATTCCTGGAAAAATTTACATTTTCTCCTTTCAAGCATCAGATTTATTCATTTCTGGAGAATAAAATTTAGCAACACTTGGGGGTTAAGAATGCTTACTGTACCCCTGGATAAATTTCTTCAGGGGTGCAGTTTTCAAAATGGGGTCATGTGATTCCAAGGGATTCCACTACCATTACCGCCATTTCAGGACTCTGCAAAAGTGTCATGACGTCCAAAAACCAAACCATCTAAATCTGTGCTCCAAAAACCACACAGAGCTCCTTCCCTTCTGTGCCCGGCTGTGCCCAAACAGCAGTTTATACCCACATATGACATTAAGTACGTTATCCTGGGTACACCAGTGTCATACTTGTGGGAATAAACGTCAGTTTGGGCACACAGCAGAACACAGATGTGATGGAGCTCTACGTAGCTTTTGGAGTGCAGATTTAGATGTTTGATATCTGGACCATGTCATATTTGCAGAGCCCCTGAGGTGCCAATAAAGTAGAATCTCCTAGGGAGTGACCCCATTTTGAAAACTGCACCCCTCAAAGAATTTATCAAGGGGTGTAGTGAGCATTAGTATCCCAGATGTGAATACACAGCGGATGGGTAAAAGTGAATATGTAAGCTGTGCGGAGTGCATTGGGAAAACCAAATTCCCTACTATTTCCCCAGTAGTTCCTCTGATTAGGAGGTCACTTCTGGTTTCTTTTCACTCATAAGCTTTAAAATTTTGGGTGTTCCCCTGATATTTGCTCACACAGTTTATACATTCTCTTCGTGCCACAGCCAATTATGCCCTAATGATTTGGCAATTTTTGAAGTTTTTGTCTTCACATTGTACAAGCTATATATATATATATATATATATATATATTTTTTTTTTTTTTTTCTGGTGATGTAGCCATATGAGGGCTGTTTTTTTTTTTGTAGTATGAGATGCATTTTGTAATGACACCATTTTGGGGCGCCTAAAACTTATTGAATACATTTTCTCAACTCTTTATGTGGTGGATTAAAAAAACATTACGTTTTACCTTTTAAATTTTTTGCCATGCAGCATAGAGCATAAGTAACATATTAGCTTTATTCTGCAGGGTAGTACAATTACGTTGATACCTAATTTGTATATTTTTTTGGGGGGGACATAAATAAATTATTTTTGCATCACAATATTCTGAGATGCGTAACATTTTTATTTTTCAGTTTGCAGAGTTGGTTGAAAGCTTACTTTTTGTAGGACTCCCTGTGCTTTTTATTTGTACTCTTTTTGACCACTTTTTATAGCATTTTTTGTAAGGTGAGATGGCGAAAAATCATTATTGTACAGGTTGTTACGGACACGGCAAAACCAATGTATTGTTTTTTATTAATTTTTAGTTTTTTTTTTTTTACATAGAATTCATTTTCTATAGGAAAGGCACATTTGTGGCTTTATTAATTTATTATTACACCCAGGATCCCTGCTGATCTGCTGTTTGAAGTGACCATGGCTTTTGTGCATTTGTCATTAGTGCTGTGTGATCTAATTACAGTCTTTTCACTTCTATGGGACAAGGCTGTAATAATTTTCCACAGTTGCTATAAAACAGATGCCATAAATGTCAATAGCGAAGGGGTCGCGGCACTCACACAATTTCCTCAGTCCCTTCAAACAGCTGATCAGGAGGTGTCCCAGGTGTTGGACCCCCACTGAGCTTTTATTGATGACCTATCCTGATGATAGTAAATGGAATAACTCTTGAGAGAGATTATCTTTTGAGGGATCTCCAGTCTCGTGATAGTGGACGGGGAAAGCCTAAATCCCCAGCCACTGTCTTGCTAATACATCATAAGCAGCAGAGATTGTCGCTCTTTTCTGCTGCCTTGAAATGTCAGTATAGTGACCTCCACAGGAAAGAGATGAGTGCAGATCTCACCTGCCAGAGGTCTATTATTAAAGGAAGGAGATATCAGGCTTTACCAACACCTTTTATGATGCTGCAGGGCCACAGCCATCCAGCTGGCCAAAGGAATCCAAACCCCTTGGCCTGGTCACGGTTTTACCCCTTGTGACTGTGATTGTTATGCCCTTGCCCAGAGGGACCTCTGTGACAAAAGAGAGCACCACTATTCTAAATGGAGTATATTAGGTCAGGGTTTATTCAGATTTTGCACTGGAGCTAAGATACTTTAAGTTAACCCTTTATAAAAGGTATATAGAGCACAGGCGATGGATGAAAATATTTGGCATAATGTGATGACAGACCAGGTAAGGGGGAGTTCTACACTCCTGGAATGCCTCATCTGATGATCTATGTTTCTAATGCTTTGGCTTCATCACTGAGTTGAGTCAGTCTGTAAAATATCTTCTATGTCCATTTCCTCTCCTCTACCAGCTTCAGTAAGAGTGAGTAGGTCTGGGGTATGTGTGGCTGCATCTCTGCCTATAGTGTTAGTTAGCATGGGTCTGCAGGGGAGCTGAGCAGTAGCCGAGTTCCTTGCAGCTGTCAAGGAATTCTCAATCCATTATTTTCCTAGGAGAGAAGACCCAGTGCAGGGTTTTCCAGTTTGTACCTGGTTGCATACAAGAAAACAAGTTTTGTGGATATCACAACTGGTGGGATCTCGAAAGTCAAGTAAAAAGTTTGGAATATTCACTAGTAAAGACTGTACTGCATATTATTTTCTTTGCCAGGGTGGAGGGAGCATTATTGCTGGCAGAATGTCCACTTCTCTAGGTTTTGACTTTGACATACTGCAGATTCTACTAAATGTAACCAAACTCACTACTTGTGTTTTTGAGCACTTTTCTTCAGATGAAGAACATGAAAGAGATTGATAGTTTTCTAATAAAGGGTGATAATAATAAGGTTGAGGTCATTGACTATTCAGTGGCCACTCAATACTTTTCCACCAGCATAAGAGTACATCCATTTGGGACCATTCCACCTGAATCTTGTGATGGAATCAGATGGGATAGAGAGAAGACCTTATCCACAATGACTTGTAATCTGTAACTCCAGTGACACCAGCATGAGGCAAAAGAGAGAAGGACTGGGCTTCTCCCTTACCCTGGGAGCCTGACACATGTCTACATTCCTTCTGTACTGTCTCTGTTAGGGATCCTTATGGGATAGGGTGCTTCAAGGCTAATGCATAGTCACGGCGTGTGGTGACATGGAGCTGAGCAGGTAGAGGAGACTACAGCACTGTAGCCCACCCTGAAACATGGGCTAGTTAATCCTGCAGCCAGGCCATGACCCTGCCTAAAGAGAGGAACATAATTAGGTTCCGAAAACCTCCAGCTTCCAGGACTGTGGAAGGAGGTGGAAATATATTTTTTTCTCCTCTTTTCCAGTTCATACATACCTCACTCCTCTCTCACTTAATCCATCTTTACTACTTTTATACATTTCTCTCCTCCACTTCACCTCTCTTTTTAACCCTATTTATACCTACAAATCTGTCATGTGAGATCTTCACTTAGGCTTTGCCCATTCTCATTCTATCCAGCTCTTTAATTTCCATTCATATTCTGATATCATTAAATATTGTATATCATTAAAAATTTGTATAGACCTGTCACCAAATGAAATATGAAGGTACAGAATAGAATTCTATAGAGTTTTGTGGGTGCTTTATTATGACTCTTTAACTTGAATGTTATACTGAGCAAATTTATGTCTACACTACGACCATAAAACTAGGGACCCATATTCCTAGATACTGGGACACTAAAATCCCAATATAAAACTAGGAGGCCCTCCTTATATTCCTTAACTTTTTTCGTTGCCGTGTAAAGGAATTAAGATTGATATTTATTTGGGGCATATAAATTGAAAAGCATAAAACATTGGCCTTTTAGAGTTCACACTAATATTATATATCTCCCAGATGTATCAACCAAAGAACAAATTAGCTGAAAGGCTAAAGTGTCTTTAACCATAATTCACACGTCTGATTTTTTTCATGTCGGAGTTAGAGTGGATACAGAAGGGAAACCTGCAAACATGAGACATCACAATGATAATTATTCACTTCTCGGCATAGCAAATTTCTCTTACATAGTAGATGAGGTTGGATGAAGACATCAGTCCATCAAGTCCAACCTATGACCCTACAGTCCCCTACAGTGTTGATCCAGAGGAAGGAAAAAAAAAACCCATGAGGCTTATGCCAATTGCCCCATTTCATGCGAAAAAATTCCTTCCCGACTCCAATCTGGCAATCAGTATAAAACCCTGGATCAACGTGCCCTTAAAATCTAGAACCCATAACCCGTAATATTGTTCTGTTTGAGAAAGGCATACAGGCCCTCTTTGAACTTGTTCAATGAATCCACCATCACCACTTCCTGGGGCAGAGAGTTCCATAGCCTCGCTGTTCTTTCTGTAAAGAATCCCCTTCTATGTTGCTGGTGAAACTTTCTCT
Source organism: Leptodactylus fallax (assembly GCA_947044405.1). Taxonomy (NCBI): domain Eukaryota; kingdom Metazoa; phylum Chordata; class Amphibia; order Anura; family Leptodactylidae; genus Leptodactylus; species Leptodactylus fallax. Next base: position 3,105,621 of record CAMRHE010000114.1, read on the forward strand.
CCTCCAGTCGTAGAGGATGTCCCCTTGTCACTGTCACTGTCCTAGGGGTAAAAAGATCATTAGAAAGTTCCTTGTGCTGTCCCTTTATGTATTTGTACATTGTTATTAGATCTCCCCGTAGACGTCTTTTCACTAAACTGAATAACCCCAAGTTTGTTACTCTATCGTTGTCCTCCAATCCATCCATTCCCCTAATAATTTTGGTCGCCCTTCTTTGTACTCTTTCTAGTTCAATTATGTCTTTCTTGTATACTGGGGCCCAAAATTGTGCACAATAGTCTAAGTGTGGCCGTACCAGTGATTTGTATAGAGTCATAACTATGTTCTTGTCATGATAATATACCTCTTTTGATGCATCCCATAATTTTATTTGCCTTGGCAGCAGCTGCCTGGCACTGGTCACTAAAGGTAAGCTTATTGTCCACCACAATCCCCAAGTCTTTTACAGTGGCAGTCTTACCCAATAATTTACAATTAAGGACATAATCATACATTTTATTTTGTTGACCAAAATGCCTAACCTTACATTTGTCAACATTAAACTTAATTTGCCAAGTCTCGGCCCAGGCTTCCAGCTTCCTTAGATCCATTTGTAATATTCTATTATCCTCCTCATTTTTGATTACCTTGCAAAGTTTAGTATCATCTTCAGATATGGACACCCTGCTCTGTAAACCCTCTGCCAGGTCATTACTAAAGATATTAAACAGGAGAGGGCCCAGTACTGACCCCTGTGGCACCCCACTGGTGACTGTGACCCAGTCTGAATATTTACCATTAATAAGCACCCTCTGTTTCCTATCAGTGAGCCAGTTGCGACCCCAAATGAATATGTTTTCCCCCAGTCCCAACATTCTCATTTTGCATACCAACCCTTTATGTGGTATCAAAAGCCTTTGAAAAGTCCAGATACACCACGTCCACTGCATTATCCATATCCAGTCTTGAACTGACCTCTTCATAGAAGCTGATCAGATTAGTCTGACAGGACCGATTCCTCATAAACCCAAGCTGATTGGGTGTTATAAGATTATTTACATTGAGGTACTCCAGGATAGCATCTCTTAGAAAGCTCTCAAATATCTTACCCACCATAGAAGTCAAACTTACTGGCCTATAGTTTCCAGGCTCACTTTTAGACCACCTTTTTGAAAATTGGCACCACATTTGCTATACACCAATCAAGCGGAACAGACCCAGTCATTACTGAATCCTTAAATATTAGATATAAGGGTCTGTCTATCACCGTGCCTAATTCCCTCAGAACTCGGGGATGTATGCCATCTGGACCTGGTGATTTCTCTATTTCAGTGTTTTGAAAGCAGCGCCTTCAGCTTACTCCCTAGATCCCTGAAATCATTTTTAAGGACCTTTTACCAACTGCTAGCTTTGTCATTTGTGCCAACGTGCACCATAACAGCTGGATCCACACCAGCCCCACCCAGTAATCTATCAACCCGATCCACGGTGCACATTTAAAGATAAGATCTTAATACTCATACAGTGATATAATAGTTATACAATAGCAAGAAACCAATAATGCAACAAAGCAGGTAAAACAAACATTACCCGGATGTGCCAGTAAATGTAGGTGTTTGAATTTCCGTTCCAAATACAAAATTATAAATTAATTTACTTGATTACAATCTTGTGTAATTATTATAAAATACCCTACACAATACACAAAAATAATTGATCTCCAAGGTGAACAGTTCTAATCACAATATCTAGAAATACTATATAAACTATCTAGTCACATTGTACTATGTGTATTTGTACAGTATAGCTTGTTGTGCCATATCCTGTTGTTATATTTTTGGAATTTTTATATATTTTTAATTTTTCATCAATTTTACTTTACCCTGATGTCATTGATTTATGACTTGATGTAGAAGGTGAGAAAAATCTTCACAGACAAAAAGTTCAAAAAGGTAAAGGACATTCTCAGATTTATTGGTGTTGAGTTGGGATTACCTTTTTCTCTTGTTTTATAATACAGATGCCTATTTCAGCCTGTACATCATATCCAAAGTTAAGATTTACTTAATCTAAATGTACCAGAATAATGAATCAACCATCATAAAATACTGGTGTACATTCCATGCAATTTATTATTTATTTTAGACACTTTTGAGCCTCATTGGATAGTTTTGAAAGTGTTTAGAAAATGGAGTGTGAAATAAAGAATCAATTCACTGAGGGTCCACAGACCAGTAATTAACACAAACTTCACAGTATCACAAGACCAAAAGATACTGTGAAGTTTGTGAACTAAAGAAGTCTTAATGCGTCAAATTGTGCCAAAATTGCACCAAAAGTTTGGTACAAAAATACCAAATCTATCACAGAGCCTGAACCACTGTGACATGCTTTCATCTTTTTCTCTGTTTGGTCTACTTTTAGGTTATCTAAATTTATGACCATGATAAAAGATCTCCCCAATTTTCCGATATTACAAACTAAGGCCAACATACAGGTGCATCTCAATAAATTAGAATATCTTTGAAACGTTCATTCATTTCAGTAATTCAGTAATACAATCCATAATCAGCGTCTTCCATGATTGTGTGTCCTACTGAACCAGACTGAGGGACCATTTAAAGGCTTAGGAAACCTTGGCAGGTGACACACTGAATTTACAATACTGAACTTTTTTACAATATTCAAATTTTCTTAGATTTTTGTTTTCATTACCTGTAATCCATAATCAACATTTACAGAAATAAAACACTTGAAATAGAAGACTCTATGTGTAAAGAACCTAGAAAATATAGGAGGTCGCTTTTTTTAATTAAATTACTAAAAGAAATAAACGTGTCAAAGATATTCTAATTTATTGAGATGCACCTGTAACTAGAGAATCAAATATATTAGAAAGAATTTTTCTAATTCTTATAGAATTGTAGTCACCCATTAACTCAGGGCTCGGACACCTGGCTGTATTATGGGTTTATGCTGCGTGAATTTATAGAAATCTATGGCCTCATGTACTTCTGTGTTGTATGCATATAGTTCCATAAGAAAAGTAGACAAATACATTGACAAATATATGACATTCAGTTTGTTAACCCTAATTTAAAAATGTTTCCCTAACTATTACATCCCACTAATTATTTTAATTTTCTTGTATTACCTTTTTTATTTAGTGGTTATCTTTTATCTTTTAATTTCTTCTCACTTATTCTATATCCTTTCCTTTATTTCTTCAATTCTTTTTCTTTCGGTGTCTTTACACTTTCTTCTGTCTTCTTTTGTCTTTCTTCCTTCTCTTTTCTCCTATTTTTTTTTCTTTCATTTATTTGTTTGTTTTCATTATTTCCATATTTCCCCCTTTTCTCCACTTTTTCTTCTCTTTTTTTTTTCTCCTTTAATTCTTTTCTTTCAGCAATTTTCCCCTTTCTTCTTTTCTAATTCTCTTCCCTTCTTCTGTCTTGTTTTCCTAAATCTCATGCCTTCTTTTTTCTTTATTTTCAGTCTTCTCTTCTAATTCTTTTCTGTTCATCTTCTCCTTTCTTGTTTTCTTTCCTGTTGATTATTTTCTTCTCTTGTTCTTTTACTTTTTTCTTCTTCTCTTTTATTTTTTCTTCTTTTCTTTCATTTTGTTCTTTTTGTTTTCGTCCTTTTTAATTCTTACCCTCTCCTCTATTTTTCTATATTCTCATCTTTTTTTCTGTATTCTGATTTTCACTTTACTCTTCTCTTTATTTTTTCTTCTGCCTTATTTTTTTGTGGGTCTTATGTTTCCATTCTTTTTTCTCCAACTCATCTCTTCTTTTATTCGTTCTTATTATCTTCTTCTACTTCATTTTTATCTCCCAATTTTTCTTAATATTAGCCCAGATTTATTAATGTTGTCTAAAATCTAGACTAGACAATCTTAAACTGTACCAGATTTTTCAAAGTGTCTGATGCTGGTGTATTCTTAGACTATCTCTTTTGCCTTTTTCCTTATATTTCTCAGCCAGAGTGACTGATACAGGCCCAGGTTTATTCTACATTTTGTACCGTCCTTGGACTTGGAATAATCTCATCTACTATTGCTGTACTATTCATTTACATTTACTTTCTTAGGAATTGAAAACAAACATGAACAATAAGACCTCCGCCACTGAATTCATTCTTTTGGAATTCCTCAATGGCTTGAAAACTAATATCTTCTAATCTCCTATATTTTTGTTGATCTTTTTATTCTCTGTAGTGGAAAGCTGTCTTATTATATGTGTCATTAGATTGAACCCTTTTTTACACGCTCCAATGTACTTCAATCTAATGTACATTTTTCTCCAGAATGTATTCTTCATAGACTTGTTTTACTCTTCATTGATGATACCTAAGCTGCCCATAGACCCTTTGTACCCTTATAGGACTATATCAATCATTGCTTGTTTCATACAATTCTTTTATATATAGGAACCACTGAATACCAACTCCTTGCCATCATGGCCTATGATCGATACATTGTCCTCTTCTCTCCGCTCCACTGTCACGTTCTCATAAGGTGGAGCATGTGTTGCTATCCTGCTACCTTTCTTTAGATATTTAGTTTAATAAATGTAATCAGTCCATTTCTTGCTATGCTGATAACTGTGTCTTATCCCAGCGAGATCAACCATTCCATATGTGAGGTCCAATGAGTGTTAAAGGGTTAACAACTGGTAGAGAATTTCACCAGAACTCCAGTAGTCCTTGGGCTTGTAAGACATATCATAGAGTCAAAGATACTAAAGTCAGTGAGGACAAGCTGATCTGGAGTGGGTGGACATGGGAATGCTATGGCCAGAAGAGAATGTCCAGTGTGTGCACTTGAGGTATAGCAAGATATTTCAGAGGAATTGAGGGGAATTGCAAGGATTTTTCTTGCACTATTCATCTATATTTACTTTCTTAGGAACTGGAGAAAACATGGAAAATAAGACAATAGCCACGGAAGTGATGCTTTTGGGATTTTCTAATGTCATGAAGATAAATATCTGTTTATTTCCTATATTTTTCCTGATCTATTTGTTCTCTGTATTTGGAAACTGTCTTATCATATGTGTCATTGTAGTGAACCCCTCCTTACATACTCCAATGTACTTCTTCCTGAGCAATTTATCCTTCATAGACTTGTGTTATTCATCATCGGCGATACCTAAGCTGCTCATAGACCTCTTATCCACTCATAGGTCAATATCTGTCATTGGTTGTCTCATACAGTTCAAAGTATTGTTATTAATAGGAGGTTCTGAATGCCAACTTCTGCTTGTCATGGCCTATGACCGATACGTAGCCATCTGCCGCCCTCTCCGCTACCATGTTCTCATGAGGCGGAATGTCTGCTTTTACCTAGCAGCCTACATCTGGATATTCAGCTTTATAAATATAACCATCCCATCATTTTTAATGCCCTTTATGGTGTGTTATCCCAACAAAATTAACCATTTCATGTGTGAGGTCCTATCGGTGCTGAAGTTGTCATGTGATGATACCTCTCTTCAAAAACTTGTAATATTTATTATGGGTTTCTTTTCTCTTCTTCTCCCTTTTGCACTCATTATTATGTCTTATATTTGTATTATATCGTCTATATTGAAAATTCGCTCAAGAGACAGATCTAAAGCATTTTCTACATGTACCTCCCATATTACTGTGGTGGCATTGTATTTTGGTACTGGAATGCTGACATATCTAAGACCATCATCATCAACAGAATATTCAAGTTATGATAAATATATTTCTATTTTTTTTGTCATGATATCGCCAACGATAAATCCTCTTATCTACAGTCTGAACAATAGAGATGTTAAAAAAAATACTAGTAAAGCTTCTTTAAGGATACATTCACATGACCACTGAAATAATGGCTGTGAAAAACAGATGAACAGTCCATTTTGTTTCACGGATATTTTGTATCGATTTTCAAGGATCCTTTATGGACTTTAGTGAATGAAGAATCTGTGAAATCGACCAAACATAGGACATGTCCTAAGTTTTGGCAGTCCATTAAAAGTGAGTTAACACCTTAAAATCAAAGTATTCTAAAAATGGGAGGCAGAGTGGGTTCAATAAATGGTACACGATTGGTGAACCTTTAGCCCTAAAAAAGTAAATTCTTCATTATTGCCCCCTCATTTCTACATTAGTGGCTCAATGAAAACTACAAGAGTTAAATATACTAGTTGTATTATTTGGCAGATATATTGCCCGGCGCTGCCCCACGTGACTTGTTTCAGGTTATCAATGTATTCCTATGAGATCCTTATTCTGGCTCAATGACCTCCAGCTGCTTTAAAGTAGAACAGGTGGGGCAATGTAACTGCTGAATATCATAACTAGTACATTTATCCCCTATTCTTCTAATGTAGAAACACGAGGGGTAATATAAAAATTTAGTTACTACTTTAGATGGGGTTTTGGGGCTTATTATAATGATTATATATCCACAGGATAGCTCATTAATATCTCATTGGTGGGGTCCAAAACAAAGCCCCCTGGCAGTCAGGTTCTTGAAGAGGCCTATTTCAATGAATAAAACTGAACTCCAATACCAAGCAAGGCCTTTCATATATATGAATAGTATTAGATTACTCCATGATTTTACTACTGAATACCCACGAAACATTATTAAACTTTGGTGTTTTCTCAAACCTCAGAATAAAATAAGTGGAGGCCCAAGGGAGGTGAGTAAAACTAGTCCAGAAGAGGCCTGAAAAAGACACTGGGGGATCACATGACGTCATAGGTAGGGATGGAGGAACCTCTCAGGATTTGTTTAGTTTTGTGTTCAGGTGGCTAAGGTCCAAAATTTTTTAGGGTTGAACAAGTTTGGTACAAACTACACCTTATCATGGCTTTAAACATAGTGTAGAATACCCTTAGGGATCCTAGGAACCTATCTACAAAACATAGTGTAGAACACTCTTAGGGCTCCTAGGAACCTATCTATAAAACATAGTGTAGAACACTTTTAAGGCTCCTAGGAACCTATCTATAAAACATAGTGGAGAACTCTGTCAAGGCTCCTAGGAACCTATCTATAAAATATAGTGTAGAACACTTTCATGGCTTTTAAGAAAAAATTAAAAAAAACATTCACATTCACCTTTTGCAACCTCTTTTGGGCCTCTTTGTGGTTTTTGGCACTCTGTCTTCACCTCCTTGGTGAAGTCTGGCACTCTCTTGTGATGTCATGCAGCATCATGACGTTATGATATTCGGTGTGCCCATATGACTTCCAGTGGCCCAATCACATGCCTCAGCGGTGACCCCGGGAACATGACATCACAGGAGAGCACCAGACACCACAAGGAGGCCTAAAACAGCTAATGGAAGGTGAGTATGAATGTTTTTTTTTTTCCATCTCCCCTGGGCCTCCACGTATTATACTCTGGTGTCTGAAGAGACCCTAAATTATAAGAGGTAGCCATTTTTGTTCACCTAAGATGAATCTCTATTTGTTCAGTTTTGTAAAAAAAGAAAATGGAATATTGGAGTCAAAGCCTGCTCAGTATGAGTCAGTTCGCCCGTCTCTAGAGGTGAGTAAAACTGAGTATAACTATTTTTTGTTTTTACTCACCTCCCCTGGACCATCACTTATTATATTCTGGGGTCTGAGGAGACCTTAGAGTATAATAATATAATTTCTGCTTTAAACTCAACAAGATCAGCCCATAACAAATCTGGTGAGGTTCTGCCATCTCTACTTTAAAAAGGGGTTTTTCTGCCTCCCATTAATTTATTTAGGATTTTCAGGCAGAATCCTTCTTAAGATACGGCATGATGCTTTTTCCCTCTAGCTGAAAAAAATCAGCTAAAGGAAAAAATATGCCACTGAACCCTCCTCCAAAATCTACCTGGCAAAAACTCCACTTCTTAGGCCTTTTGCCGTATTGTTATACTGTTTTATTCTGTATTTATTCTGTTGTATTCTGCTTACACTGTTAGGCTGTGGCCCCACGTTGCGAAAACGCAGCTTCTTTTGTTGCTGATTTTGCTGCGGATTTTTGAGCCAAAGCCAAAAATGTCTACAGATGGAATTGGAAATATTCAGGAAGTTCTTATACTTCTCCCTTCTGCTCAATCCACTCCTGACTTTGGCTCAAAAAACTGCAACGAAATCTGCAACAAAAGAAGCTGTGTTTCCGCAATGTGGGGCCTCGGCCTTACAACTATGTGCACTTTACAGCATTGTGCTGGATCTGTATAAATTAATTTTCCATTCTTGTACTGCTGTGTGGGGAGGAATAGCTTATGCTCTAGGTTTCCTAGTGGGAAAGATTATAGTTGTTGCTAGGAGCCCCCAGTTCTTAGATAAGATTAATTTCCTGTTCACTATAGATGGGACAACTATGGGGTAACTATTGTTAGACAGGGAAGGTTTAATTTCTCACAGAGCACCTTCAGCTCTGTAGGTTAGGTAGCAATAGTTAGAAACTCAGGCAGACCCATGTCATCGGACTCCCAGCTTGTATTCATAACCCTGCTGTTTATTGAACATTTCCCCAAGAGTGGCTGGAACATGTGGGTACCCAGATTGTAACAGAGGAAAGGGTAAGAGGGCTGATGAAGGAGTGAAGAGCATCGCCACGCCTGTCTCTGTGGGTAAGGTGACATACCACATGGGAACTCAACACAATCATGTCAATGTGACCCCCTCATCACGGTGTTGACCTGGGGCATGTAAGAGGATTTGGTGAAAAATCACTTAGACAACAAACTAGCAGCATCACAGTGAGCTCTGCATTGTTAATCTTAATACCTGGAATAATTGTCTATTGGTTTGGTGACAAACAGTATAGTAAACCATGAGATTTTAATAAGAACACGAAGAAGATACCTGGTGTAGGTAACAAATATACACTATAGATTATAGCATGCTATTAGAGATGGATGAACCGACATTTTTTTACAAAACAGAACAATTGGAGATTTATCTCAGGCAAACTAAAATGGTCAAAGCATCTGAAGAGCCCCAGAGTAAACAAAAAAAAGTTCAGGCCCAGTGAAGGTGACAAAAATAAAAAAACATTCATACTCACCTTCCGTTTACTCTTTTGGGCCTCCTCTCTTCATCTAACACTCTAATGTGTGGTCATGCGCCCAAGGTCACCGATGAGACTTGTTTTTGGGCCACAACCTATTAAACTCTGGGGTAATAACTTCATCTGTGTTTTCCTTAGATAGCTAGAAATTGGATAGATAGGTTCCTAGGAGCCCTAAGATTATTATACACTATGTTTTATAGATAAGTTCCTAGGAGCCCTAAGAGTGTTCTACACTATGTTTTATAGATAGGTTCCTAGGAGCCCTAAGATTATTATACACTATGTTTTATAGATAGGTTCCTAGGAGCACTAAGATTATTATACACTATGTTTTATAGATAAGTTCCTAGGAGCCCTAAGAGTGTTCTACACTATGTTTTATAGATAGGTTCCTAGGAGCCTTAAGAGTACTCTACACTATGTTTTATAGATAGGTTCCTAGGAGCCCTAAGATTATTATACACTATGTTTTATAGATAAGTTCCTAGGAGCCCTAAGAGTGTTCTACACTATGTTTTATAGATAGGTTCCTAGGAGCCCTAAGATTATTATACACTATGTTTTATAGATAGGTTCCTAAGAGCCCTAAGATTATTATACACTATGTTTTATAGATAGGTTCCTAGGAGCCCTAAGATTGTTCTACACTATGTTTTATGGATAGGTTCCTAGGAGCCCTAAGATTGTTCTACACTATGTTTTATAGATATGTTCCTAGGAGCCCTAAGATTATTATACACTATGTTTTATGGATAGGTTCCTAGGAGCCCTAAGAGTGTTATTATACACTATGTTTTATGGATAAGTTCCTAGGAGCCCTAAAAGTGTTCTACACTATGTTTTATAGATATGTTCCTAGGAGCCCTAAGATTATTATACACTATGTTTTATAGATAGGTTACTAGGAGCCCTGGGAGTATTTTACACAATGTTTTAAGCAAGTTTAAAGTGTGGTTCATACCGAATTTGTTCGACCTGAAACGAATCTTGGACTCCACCCACCTGAAACAAAGCAAATTCTAAGCGTTCTTTACTAAACCATTTTTAAGAATGTAGTTCCTTACATAATATAGCAATTTCCCAGTTGTTAATACTATGTTTTTACTTTTAACTACCAAAACATTACCTAACATACATAAAGTGCAGTCAATTTGCGTATTAAAGGGGTGTTCCCCTCTTAAGGATTATATTCAGACTTGCAGCTTATGCTAAGTGAAGTGTTTTACCCAATACATTGCTTTATCTATTTTGCTCTGTTTTCCAGATACAGCTAAATGTGTTTCCTCACTGTCTACAGCTTGTTGCCTAGGTTACAGACCTGCTAGAGGTTGGGATGATGACTCAGTCCCTGCACATAGCCATCTATATTTTCTTCTTTCCCTTTTTCTGCATATAACTTTCAGTTTTGAGCACTGATAAGGGTTAGATAAATTTCTTAAGCAGGCTTCTGTGTATGTAACTCCAGAGTTAACTGTGCCTTTACAACAAGCACTGAGTACATCACAGGCCTTAAAGGGGTTGTCTAGGATCTGAAGATCTTTGATACTGATGACCTATAGAGCTCCATACACTGTAGCAGTGGTGCCTTGAACTGCAGCCCTGCTCCTATTCACTTATAAAGGAGCAGGGCTGCTTTTGGTCAAATTATACAACAGCGCTTACCATCACCAATATTCCTCCACAGAAGCCACTTATACCTCAATATTTAAAATACACCACCAATACATCACCTTATATTGTGAACACATGTACCACAACAAAAATATATCAACCCATATACATAGACTATAGTTATTAGGTACATAATGTTTAGTGACGTGTATCACCTGTGATGACACTGTGTGTGGATCACAACATAAGGCTCTCCATAATTTAACAATCGCTTCCAGGACTAAGGATGGGCAAACTCTGAATATTTATTTCACCCTGTGTTCCATCTAAGCGATCCTCCGGTGCGATCTGAACTTGTACAGATAGAACCGGATGTGAAATTATTATACTCTGGGGGGTTTTCTTTTCGGAACCCAGAGTATAACATGAGTAGGCCCAAGGAAGGTATAAAAAAAAAAAAACAAAAAAAACATTGATAATTACTTTCCCTCACCTCTTTTGGGCTTCCTTGTGGCGTCCAGATATCATTTTCATCCTCCAGGCACATGACCTCTCATAAGAGCACCAGAGCCAGCATCTAGCACTCTTCTGTGACATCACGTGTCCATGGTCAACATTGAGGCCCATTATGACATGACGTCATGACGATCAGTGTGCCTATGTCACCATTGAGGCCTGCTCACAGTCCTCATCATGGACCCCGGGTGGCTCTGGTGCTCTTCTGAGACATCCATGTCCAGAGGAAGAAGAAACAGATCGCTGGACACCATGAGGAGGCCCGAAAAAGGTGAAGGAAAGTGAGTATTAATGTTTTTTATTTTTTACACCTCCTTTGGGGCCTACTCTTATTATACTCTGGGGTCTGAAGAGACCCCACAGTATAGTATTTTACTGCAAATCATGTTGTGGTGGCCATAATTTGGAATATATGGGAAAAATCTGGTTCGTTGGGAGCTGATTTGCCCAACATTAGTGGTAAGACATCACATTCCAGGGAACAGCAGAAATTTGGCCAGAACAACAATTGTGATTGCATCTCCATGTGTCTGATCTTGTTTCTGACACTTGATCTGATTAAACTGGATATTTTTGATGATAGCATAGCTTTAATTCTATAAGTAGATTTCTACATTTTCTTTGACTCTCTTAGTGTCATAATTTACTTTCCCCTGGCAGTAATTATTAAGCTACTGTGACAAAAAGAATTATTCTCTGGAGCCGATAAATGATGACAAATTCTTATAAATTATCCTAGAAATTACCCACAGCAGAGGAGTCAGTGCCAGTCACTAAGCCAAGTTCCTGAATGTATTACTGTATATTTTTATTTCCTATAATATTTATCTACAATTATGTTGTATGACAGAAAATGAGGCTGCACAAGAAGTCTATAATATTACTATTAATATTGTTGTTGTGGCTTATAGGATAATTTCTTTTCTTTAAAATTTTTTGTATTTAGGGTCATTTTTTTCTTTGTTTTAACACATTAGTGATCATATTATTTATCAATGAAATAGGTTACACATAAAAACAAATGGTCAATTGACTCTCATTTTGTGCAATTGTGTAATTTGTGCTTTTTGGAATATCGGATAAGTCAAATTGCTTCTCTGTGCGCTGTCTGAACAGGACAACTCAATGCAATGCATTCTAAATTATTTTTTTCCTTAGTTGACCTCAATTTCTTAATTAAATCTGGAAGAGATGTCAATAATTTTGTAGGTCTTATATGTATTTCTTTTTTTTTAGCAAATTACTACTACTACTAGTAATAATAATAATAATATTGAATAATAATTATAATTATTATTATTTAGAATATATTATATATAATTATATAATTATTGTAGTTTTTTATAATTTTACATTTAATATGTTAAATTGTATTATTATTAAGTGTATTATTTGTGGTTATTTATTGTTTAAAATTGTTTATTGAATTTTTTCAATATACATTTATTTTGAACTAAATTCTATATTTTTTATTTATTTTAGGCTGCATTTTGAGAAATTAATTTTATGTGCTTGAACAATCATCCCATAGCTCTTCTTCAGAATGTCAGGAAAAGCAAAAACTCATCTAGCGAAACTTTGAGAAAATATCAAGAAAATTTACATACTTATCCATATAATGTATTCACTGTAGTTAAAAACAAATTCAATGTCACAAATGCAGCAAGACAGGTAAAAGTTTCCCTCTGTGTCTTATGAACTTTTTATGCAAAAACTGAACTAAAAAAAATAATCAAGTCAATTGACTTTTTTCTTTTTTCCTTTTTTTCAAACAACAGAATTTAGCAAAATTTACAATTCTTGACTTGTCTATATGGACAACACCTTGGATTTTTTTTTTCTCCTCGTCTATTTTTTATTTAATATTCAATTCAATGGATATTTAAAAGAAAATCCACCAAAAATTCTATTGTTCATTTTATGGCATTGTATTTAAGTAAAATATTTATTCTTATACATTTTATATAATTTTACAATATCTAGTTTTCCCGTTTCCATGATGATGAAGTATGTTTAATGAAGGTGATCGGTCAACAGATTTTGTGATGATTAAATAGATTTTGTGCAGCTGATTGATCAACAGATGACTATGTCATACACATGTCTCAGAACTACTCTTAAGTGTTTAAAGTAGAGTGTGTTCCTATAAGCGGGGTGTTGGACAAGAATAACAGGAAGAGTTAGAAAACTTACCTAGTGAGGCAACATTGACAATCGGAGACATCCATGATAACAGTTGAAGGTTCTATAACAATGAACAAAACAAACAACTAAGTCATGTATTTCCCAGATATTTACTCTGTAACATGTAATTTCATTTCATGGTTCTAACAAATCAGACTATTGATACTGACTTAATCCTTCTAGGTTTTACCGATAGTAGGAAAATAAACTTTTTGTTGTTTTTTCTTTTCCTCATCATCTATGTTGTGACAATTTTTGGAAACAGTCTTATAATATGTATGATCCTTACCAATCCTCATTTACACATCCCAATGTATTTTTTACTCACCAATCTGTCCTTTATAGATTTATGCAACATATCCTGTGCTGTACCTAAGTTATTGATGGACCTTACCTCAACCCAGAGAACCATATCACTCATTGCCTGTAGCGTACAAATCTTCCTTCTGCTATGGATAGGAGCTAATGAGTGTTTGCTTCTTGCCCTTATGGCCTATGACCGATATGTGGCCATTTGCCGTCCTCTCCATTATCCCATCATCATGAGGTGGAGTGTTTGCTATTGGTTTACAGTTTTTGTGTGGGTATTTAGCTTCTTGATTGTCTTTCTTCCAACGGTAGCAATGCCGGTAACATTGTGTCACCCTAATAAGGTCAACCACTTCTTGTGTGAGGCCAAATCGGTGATAAAACTAGCGTGCAGTGATATTCGTGATAATAACATTTTTTTTTTTTTTTTCTGGTATCATCTCTCTTCTCTTACCCTTTCTAATAATCCTAGTGTCCTATATTTGTATCATATCTTCTGTATTAAAAATAAGCACTTCGGGAAGGTCTAAGGCTTTTTCCACATGTACCTCCCACATCACAGTGGTGGCTTTGTACTTTGGCTCCGGAATGGTCACATACTTAGGACCTTCTACAGATGCTTCTTCAGACCAGGAGAAATATGTCTCACTCTTCTATATTATTATATCCCCCATGTTAAATCCTTTCATTTACAGTCTGAACAATAGAGACGTCAAAGCAACCATTTCAAAGATGTGTACCGTCTCTGCCTATTCGGGTCTCTGCGCCACCCTCCGCTCGCATGCTGCGGCAAAGGAGGCGTGCTCAGTTTGATTCCTTGCGTAGGTTTCTTGTTGCTCAGTCTGAACATGGTCCTAGACAAGGTAATTGACTTTCATCCCCACCCGTTTCCTTCACCTTGGTTTTCTCTGTTCCACTAATGTTCCACTAATAGTTAATCTCAGTCTTGCCTGTGTGATTGACAGCCTGCCCACCAATCCAGTCTGGGGCTGGCCCAGACTTTCTATAAACAGGTTGTCAGCCCTCACATGGTCGCCAGTTATTGCTCTGACTTTGCCTGCTCTCTTGGTGCCCTTGTTATTTACTGTGCTATTGCTCTGACCTCTGGCTTGCCTTTTGACTATTCTTTTGGATTGTGATTTCGTACTTCATTGCTCGTCTGTTACCGAACCCTTGGCTTCCTGACCTCCCTTTGTGTCGTTTGTTCTGTCTTGTTCAGTGTTGTCACTTACTCAGTACTGGGATCGTCTTCAGGTTGTCCTTTTACCGTTTAGGGTAACTGAGGCAATAGGAAGGGACAGTGGCTGGGGTGAGATTAGGGCTCACTTGTCTCTGTCCTTCCTCCCAGACCACTGCAGTAGTGTCAGGGTATTGCTACGTTTGGCAAGACCCTAACAAGATGTTTTTGAGATTAATATGAAAGCAAATTACTAATCTGAGGTCAAATTATATGGCTATTAAACATAAAAAATTGATTTTTAGGACTACTAAAACTTTTTTCAATTGTTTTATGAAATCTACTGGTTAAGGCCACAATTTGACATCATGTATAGCCAATATATTAATTCTGGATGTTAAAATATATGACTTTTTTCTAATATGTGTTTATTTTTTGATTCTAGATTTCTTTTTATTCTATTTCCTGTACATGATTGTGGATACGGTAATCTTGCCTAAGCTACTGTCAGTAATGGACCAGGGATAGGTGTTATGTGATGTTAACTTCTATTGTAATCCTGTCTATCTTGTTTGTAATTTAAATGACTGCTGGTGACTGCTGCAATGAAAACCCATACAGAATTAGCAAGTGTCTATTATTAGGCTTCACAGCCAGAGTAAAATTTTAAAACTATAGATAGTGACATGGAAAACTAAATATATTGAAACTTCAAGGTCATTATTTGGTGACACAATCCCTTTAGGCTGAAGCCCCACATTGTGAAAACGCTGTGTTTTACAGTACCTGCAAAGTGGATGGGATTCTGGCTAATACCATTTTTTTTAAAAATCACAGCATGTCCATTATACCTACGTAAACGCTGGCATTTTTTGCATAGGTATAACAGGGGCAGAAAGTCCACAGAGGAAAATTCTGCAAAAATGCAATGAAAAACGCTGCTGAAAAAAACGTGATTTGTTTTCAATGTGAGGTTTGCCCATCACTGAAGTACAGCTTTGCATTGTTTTTTTTGTTATTGAATTACATGTATTTTTGGTTAAAACTAATTTTGTAATTAGAGCAAAAACCAAAAACACAGCAGAAATTGTATAGATATATATGACATACATACATATATAATAAATAGAGATGATATAAAAGGGGGACACAAAGAAAATACAGAAAAAATCCAGAATGGTAGAGTTCCTGGCAAAATGAGCATCGGGGCACGGTCATTCTGCATGGTCTGTATAGGGCTTTACTGATTTGTCTAGCTTCCCCTCCAGTTCTTACTCTTTTGTTTGTATTCTTATGCACACCACTGTCTGTTTGTGGTGTGTGGCTGATGTACTATATACCTTGAATTGGTGAACCCTCATATTAGAGGGTTACAGCAGAAATGTACTATTTAGCACTTATGGCCATTCTATATTTTTTCTGTTTGTGTATTTTCTTTATGTCCCTCTTTTATATCACCCCTATTTATTATATATGTATGTAATTAATAAAGATGTTCTACATTGTTTTGCTGTGAGTTTTTGGTTTTTGCTTTACAACATTTTTGTACTTTGATTATTATTAGCCCTATTGTTAGTATTTTTGTAATTAAGTTTAATAAAAAAAAAATAGCTTTGTTTTGCTTCAGCTGTATGTATAAGTAGCACAATACAAGTAGAGATGGGCAAACCAATGTGCTCTGAGCCGGGTTTAACGGAAATATTCCAATTTGTTCTGTTTTTAATTCATCCCTGACAAACTAAAGTAGACTCTGTGTGATGATTCCACTGAAATATGGCTATAACTCAGAGATGTATTTTGATCTCTGGGTATCGTATCTCTCTCTTACTTGCATTCATTCATAATGTGCACAGCCTACTCATAGGTACATTGCCAATAGTGGCCGGACTGGAACAATAGGGCTTTGTATCCATCCCAGCAGGGCTGCATTGAATTCCTACACAGTCCTGGCTGATCAAACAAACATGCATTGGTCAGCCTGAACTGGTAGATCAGACATGGTTGATAACATTGTATCATTTCACTTGGTCTCAGCTCAATATAAAGAATCTGGACTTGAGTGCGTTAGTCAATCAGACTTGCTGTCGCCGGTGACCTCATTCTGGGAGGTGGCATAAAGGTTATATAAGATGAGGTAAGAGGTGAGTGGGAGGAGATTGTGCTGGGACTACAAGAGACCATCATAGACTACAGAGTTTTTACAGACAGACTACTGGAATATAATGTGAAGAGCATGCAGGCTGGATTGTTGTATTAATGCCACATGCTAGGAGCCTCCACTGGGTTATTCACACATACCAGAGCATGTATGAGTGTTGGACTACAGAACCACATCAAGGACATGTGTGGTAAAATAACTATTTCACTTTTATGCCATTTTATTTTATTGCACTGTATCTTGTAACTAGTAACTGTTAATGGTTGCATACATCTGCATATCTGTTCTGAACTGCATGTGTTAGATGTTAATACCGACCCATTTAGAGGTTAATAAATATATAAAATTTAGAAAGCTTGTCTTGTATTTATCTTGTGGACCCAACACTCACTGGCGGTGAGTGTGGTTTTATATGAAAGAAGACTCAAGTGTGGGCCACCGCGGGGGGCGCACGGGCCCACCTGTGACACGTTTTGTGCAGTGAAAATACATAAGAGACAAGTGTGTGTGAGTGTGTGTGTGTGTGTGTGTGTGTGTGTGTGTGTGTGTGACATCCTGGCATCACCTGACATTACCTGACAGCCTCTCATGGTAGGAGGACTCCTTATATTGCTGATGTTACAAACAGTATATAGGATGCTGTGGACAGAACCATGAGGCATTTCCGTGATAGTTTAGCTAGGAATTGATGTTTTATTCATTAGTGCATGATACAAAGCAATTACTGCATTTTCCTCAGCAGTAAGGGCAAACTTGCAATAGAACTAGAGAATCTTAGGAGTAGGAGAAGTAGAATAAAGTTTAGTTAGATTTAATCGATTACAGGAGGATAGAGATAGAAATCATAGATAAGAGTGAGAGAGAATATATGTGCTGTCTTTTTATGTGAGCCTAACTGCTGGAGCAATACACACTGCAAAGTTAACCCTTGCATTGCCAAAAGTCTAATTTTGTCTAAGTCTGTTTTGCAATAAAGCATTTTGATCTGCAAAGTGTCTTACATTGTGTTTACTGACAAAGTTAGTCCTGTCAGCGAAAAATCTTTTGTTATGGGTTTTTTGGGCAAATGTTAAATTTTTTCATTAAATACATATAAACTGCTAATCTAATGACAAAACACTCATTCTTCATCACTTTTCAACTAGTGACATGGTCTCCCAAATAACAAGCCTGTAGAACTTACAAGGCATCAAAATGGGCAAATTTTTATATACACATAGCTTTTTGAAATATAACTGCTATATGTGTTTAAAAAAAAACAGTCAAGCACCTTTCTTTAACAAAGGGTAATTTTATGAGTGCTTCAAATTTAAATTAATAAAAGCAAGTGTCAGCACAGTGTATGGACAAAATCTGATTTTATATCCTTTGCTTAACATTCGTTTTTCTATAGACTTTCACTTTGACATAACTTTGGCTGTGTTTACCTTAGAGGGCTCTAAATAGGATATATAGGTACCTAGGAGCCCTAACAGTGTTCTACACTATGTTTTATAGATAAGTACCTAGGAGCACTGACAGTGTTCTACACTATGTTTTATAGATAGGTACCGAGGAGCCCTGACAGTATTCTACACTATGTTTTATAGATAGGTACCTAGGAGCCCTGACAGTGTTCTACACTATGTTTTATAGATAGGTACCTAGGAGCCCTAAGAGTATTCTACACTATGTTTTATAGATAGGTTCCTAGGAGTCCTGACAGTGTTCTACACTATGTTTTATAGATAGGTACCTAGGAGCCCTGACAGTGTTCTACACTATGTTTTTATAGATAGGTACCTAGGAGCCCTAACAGTGTTCTACACTATGTTTTATAGATAGGTTCCTAGGAGCCCTGACAGTATTCTACACTGTTTTATAGATAGGTTACTAGGAGCCCTGACCGTGTTCTACACTATGTTTTATAGATAGGTTCCTAGGAACTGTCCCTATTATGCCTATACGGAAAACGCCAGAATTTCTGCTGCAGATATTTTTATGCAATGTGTGGGTGGGATTAGTAAGAATCTCATTGACTTTGCAGGTACTGTAAAATGTTTCGGCAAAATATCAGCATTTACACTACGTGCAGCCCTGACCTTAAGGTGAGTTATGACCAGATTAAAGTTTTGGTTATAAATCAGCCCAAATATTTGTTCAGAAGAGTAAAGATAAGGGCTTCAACACTCTTCTTAGCCCTACTCTTTCTGTATCTCCTCCATGTTCAAGATCGGACACTGTACTGTGTCACTGGCACGTTCGGAGAGCAGTGCCCTCCTAGCTGTGTTGTTAGATGTATATAGGTGCACATCCCTGTAATCACAGGTCACAGCCAAATCCAATAATGAAAAAACGGTATACAGTACTGCCAAATTTATTTAGAGCTACAATGTCAGACAACAAAAATAGTAAGGCATTTTATATAGCAATGTCATTTATCAAGCTGTCCTACAAAGGCAAGAGATGTAGGGTAAAATATATATAACTAGCAAAGTCCACCAACATCACATAGATGCAAAATGATATATACTACAACAGACATGTAAATATATGACTGTGTTCACATCTGCATCAATGAATCTGTCCTGCAAGCCCAACTTTTTTGTCTAGCAATTTTAGTTAAAAATTACATATATCTGATGGAAACCCAACAGACCTCATTATAGTCAACTGGGTCCCGTGGGCTCTATTTCTGTCATAGAACAGATCAGTTCTTCTAGTCCTTTGATGGACCAGAACAATGTAAACCAAGACATGTGTGAATCTAGCCTTAAAAAGGAGTGTACTAAACAATGAAAAGAGAAGGTATAGTTTCGGAACCCACAGGGGAAGTACAGAATTGGGCATAAAGCATAACCTGTATGTACTGTCCATCTCCTCCAGCTGACTGCTGGTTCCTCTAGTCCAGTTGCCTGGACTTCAAGATTCAACCCAGCCAAACTGGCACCTGGAAGGTGCCTTTGTACTCCCTACACAGGCTTTGTAGGCGCACCGCCCCTGTAGAAAACCACCTATGCATATCTGTTATCAAACTGGAAGTGTAGGGATTTATAATAGGGGGCCCTCTAAAAGTGTATGGGTGGTATGTGATAAATCCATACATCCTAGCTATTGAAGAAAACTGTAATGCAGTTGAGTGAGTGAGACATACGCTCTTCAGGTGGCCTCCAAACATCCATCTTTGTCAATAAATAAATGTAGTCAAAGCTTCCAAAAGATGTTTTTGAGGATACTAATAATGTTCCCCTTTACACAAATAGACACAAAGTTGTAGCCCAATAGTTACTAGGCAGGGGCATAACTAATGGCTCTCAGACCCTAGTGTAAAAATCCAGCTTGGGCTCCCCTGTGCAACTTCTCTGCACAACCATCAGCCACATCCCATCTGTGAATCTTAGTAGTATTTCCATTTCCCTTTCCTTCTCTATCTGGGTCCAGACCATCATGAAGACATGACACAACATGCCTGTGCACACAAGCTTCCATTCATTCCTATTAGATTTTTTTTGTTTTTTTTCTCCTTTTTGACAGTGGAAGGCTGTGTGTCAAAAATCTTTTTACTCTTTTCCTTTTGCACCAGATGGTAGGGGAAGTAAGTTAATGATGCACAAGCTGCTGGCCAACAAACAAAATCAGAAAGTTGATCAAAGAAGTTTATATAGCCCTGTAGGGCCCTCTAGCATCTGGGTGTGGCCACAGCTGTGACAACTGCAATCCCGATAGTTATGCCAGTGTGACCGAGATATACACAGAGAATGGAGCAGGAACCAGACAGCGCCATTCTTTGTGTAGTGGCCACATCCGGTTACTGTCGATCAGCTCCGATTCACTTAAATGGGAGCTAAGCCGCAGTGACTTGGTCCGGCCACTACACAGAGAACAGCACTGTCTGCTTCCTGCTCTATTCTCTGTGTATCAGCTGCTGAGAACATCTGATCGTGGGGTTGCCAGGTGTGAGACCCCCACTGATCTGATATTGATGGCCTGTTAGGTTACTGGTTACAGCTATGAGGTATAGGTTACTAATATTTTCAGCCCAGAAAACCCCTTTAAGGATTACATTATTTTCATGAAACAAATAGGATAGAATCTTAATTATAGTCCCTTGTTTGGAATGATCAAACTCATTTATCTAATTATTTGTAAGGAGTAATTAATCTCCTGAGCTGATAATTTATGAAGATGTATTCTTGTAATGTTTTATAAGCTGAGGCCAGAACGGCACAATATTGTGTGTACAGTAAAATGCTGGCTGTCACTTCTTCATATTACTTTTCATTGTAAGTTACCTTTTGTTTGTCTCATTTTTTGCTGTTTTTGTGGCATTTTTTTTGTTTCTGAGGACTTTTTAATTCAAACGCAAAGGTCAGTAATAGGAATATAGGGGTCAGTCTAAATGTGTTTAATATTATTTTTCTTGAATTTTTTATTTTCTTTATTTTAATAAGTAAAAAAAATATAAGATTGAAGCAAAATGTGTTTAATTTAATTTTTATCATAATAAATAACAGGAATATATGAGCCAATCCAAATGTGTTTTGTTTTAAATTTCTTGAATTTTTGATGTTTTTTTTTTTCTTTTTTAAATCAAACACAAAGGTCAGTAACAGAAATATATGAGTCAATCTAAATGTGTTTAATCTTACATTTCTTGAATTTTTGATCATCTTTATTGTAATAAAAAATTAGAATATAGGAGTGAAGCCAAATGTGTTTAATTTAATTTAATTTTTATCACAATAAATAACAGGAATAGTTGAGTCAATCCAAGTGTGTTTAATTTTACATTTCTTAATATCATTTGCTGTAAAAAACAGAAAAGCCCAAATTCTTTTAAATTTCTTTTTTTTTTCTTTTTTTTTCCCTTTCTGAATTTGTTTATTTACTTTTTCTTCTTTTTTCTCTTTTTTTATTTATTCATTTTGCTGTAAAAAATAACAGGAATATATGGGTCAATCCAAATGTATTAATTTAAAATGTATTTTTCTGCTGTAGTAAATAACAGTGATACATCGGTAAATTCAAGTGTGTTCAATTTTAAATATCTTGAATTTTGGTAATTTTCTAATGTGATAAATAAAAGAAATATATGGGCCAGTCCAAGTGTGTATGATTTTAATTTCTTGATTTTTTTTTTTTTGTTTTGTATTTTTTTAATAAACAACTTGAACATATAGGTCAATCCAAATGTGTTTTATCTATTTTTTGTGGTAATAAATAACAGGAACATATAGGGCCAGTCCAAATGTGTTTCATTATAAATTTCTTGACTTTCTGGTGTTTTTGCTGCAGTGAAAAGGTTAGAATACTACTGATAGTATTTGACTAAGAGATGCAAAATGACTTTTCTTAGTACCAATAACATTTTCAAGACTAAGACTAGAGAAACCATCAGCATTGTTGTGCTCCACCAGTCCTCATAAAACTACAAGGAAGAAAAGCATCATATGAAATATATTAAATTCCAAGCTGCATTTGGCTGTGCTCAAGTTTTGCCTATTTTGGCTTTATAGTGTGGAAAAACCTGAAATTGTCAAAAGTTGAGTTGGGCGAAGCATGGCCAGATGTAGCTCAAATTTTAACTTGATATTGTATCTGCTATTTATATTGAAGCTGTTCGCCATGCAAGTTTATAAGTCAAAAAAATGGACAGTACATGGACATCATCTATATGCTGCCTGTGTTTCATCTGTTTTTTACAGATTCATTGCTATATGACATGAAAAAATAAAGCAGACAGCATCCTTGTTTTTCATATGCATGACAGATGTATGGCACACAGATTAGACATGGATCAAAAATGGAAATACACTAGGATGTATTTTTTATAGCCTTCAAAATGGATCATTCATGTGAAAGCAGCCTTAGGGCTTTGTTCATACAGTGGAATCTGCTGCTGATTTTGAGATGGATTCTGCCCCCAAATCAGCAGAAGAAGAATCTGAGGCAAATGTCTGCCTGAACTTCCCTTTTATATTACGCCGTGTGAACATACCCTAAGTGTGAGAAGCAAGCAGCTAGTCCTAGTTGTCCTGCTGGTGGAGCGCAACAATACTGTCTTCTTCTGTATGAGTAAATGAAATAGAGAGAGGACATATTTTGAGATTGTTTGCAGCAAACTGTTAGGATAAACTGGGCTAGCATTTTATTCTTTATGCTCTTTTCCGCAGATTTTCCGCCCCGGGCTAACCGTGGCGTTTGCACCACGTGGGCCCCCAGCCTTAAAAAGTTATTTAGCACTTTGTACTATTAAAAACAAATTTGAAGAATGTGAAAAAGATATACATTCTCCCTCCTTTTTTGCTTACATTTTCCTGTAAATATATATATATATATATATATATATATATATATATATATTTTTTTTTTTTTTTTTTTAAAGAAAAAAAAAGCAAAAATAAAAATTACATAAAAATAAAGCCCTACATGCCTCTGAAAAAAGACGTTAAAATTATTTGAATAACCTGAGTGAAAAAAAAATGTTTTAACCCCTTAAAACCACATGCACGAAAAAACAGAAAATGTGTCCGGTCCTGAACCAGAGAAAATAGCCTGGTACTGAAGTGGTTAAAGGCACATTAGCCTGTCTGCCCTAAAACTGGCCATACACATGAGATAAAAGATAGATGAAATGGCCAACCATAGCTTCATAAATTACCATGAATGACCACAGTAACTGCAATGGCCAATGGCAGAGTTTTGTGAAAAAAAATAAATATCTGTTGTGTTGGAAATTTGTAGGTTGGCCAAAAATATATGGATGTGACATAATAAGTCAAATCTGGTACAATCTGCCACTATGGGACATTGTATAGATGTGGCTGATGCAATCCCATGAATAATGCCAGGTAGGGCCCACTATTGTGAGAGGTAGGCTGCTTTATACACATAATGGAATGGAAGGTTCAGACAAAAAACTAATAGCCATCTTGGGCTTGTCTTGATCCTAGACCTCAACGATAAAATTCTCTGCTGGTAGGGAGATTGAGTCACTTTCCAGAAAATTTATACCACTAGTGGTAAATGTATTTTTTTTCTCTTTATTCAGCAGATACTCTGGAGGAAAATGTGAAAAAGCTAAAAATGTCATATGAAAACTTTCCATGGAAGATACAATGGATATTCTAATCTTTTTCAAGTTCTCTGTGGTATTAATTCTCATGGACTCTATACTGAGAATTACTTTTTTTGGCTGGTAATAATATTCAAAAATATTGTCTAAAGTTTTCTTTTGGCAGATCCTCTGAATAATCTTGTTGCATAGTGAGATATTGTTTGGAAATAATGTAGTATCAGATGGTACCAGAGCAGTCGTTCTGATCAGCTTCTCCAAAAACTTGCCAAAGCATCATACTCATATACCCATCCTTCTCAGATATAACTATGGCTGAGAAAAACCCAAGACAGATGAATCTGTATCTTCAGGAGATATTACATTGTATCATTTTTATTAATTTAATATGGCACAGGATTAACTCCAACATCAATAACCTGCTAGGAACTTTTTTCTCTAGTAGATTTTGCCAGAACCTTTACCAGATTGTAATTTTTTCGGAAGAATAATACATCATGTTATGAACAATGGAACTAAAAATGTCTACTGTTCTTAAGCAATTTGGATTATTCTACTCCATGGACATAGAAAATCAGACTGCGGTCGCTAAATTGGTTCTTCTTGGCTTTACCGATAATACGATAATAAACTTTTTGCTATTTTTTGGGTTCTTCTTTATCTATGTTGTGACAATTTTTGGAAATTTTCTAATCATTTGTGTAATCCTCATCAATCCTCACTTACACACTCCGATGTATTTCTTCCTCACTAATCTGTCTTTTATAGAATTGTGCAACGTTTCATGTACTGTGCCCAAGTTACTGATGGACCTCATGTCAACCCAAAGAACCATATCCCTCCCTGCCTGTAGTGTACAAGTTGTATTTATACTCTGGATAGGGGCTAATGAGTGTTTGCTTCTCACTGTTATGGCTGTTGATCGATATGTGGCCATCTGCCATCCCCTCCATTATCCCATTGTCATGCCATTTTCATATGTCTATTCAGTTTTGCTTATGTCTTTGTTCCATCATTTACAATGCCAGTAACATTGTGTTCTGCTAACAAGGTCAGCCATTTTATGTGTGAGGCTTCATCATTGCTAAAGATATCATGTAGAGATATCCATGACAGTGAGATTGTCATGTTCTTCTTCAGTTTCCTCTCTCTCTTCTTTCCCTTTGTAATTATTTTACGATCCTATATCTGTATCATATTTTCTGTATTTAAGGTTCATTCTACAGGAAGGTCTAAAGCTTTTTCCACGTGCTCCTCCCACATCATGGTGGTGGCTTTATACTTTGGCACTGCAATGATCACATTCTTAGGACCTTCTACAGATCCTTCTTCCAACCAGGAGAAATATGTCTCAATCTTCTATGTCATTATATCTCCAATGTTAAATGCTTTCATTTACAGCCTGAACAATCGAGACGTCAAAGCAACCATTGCAAAGATGTTGTTAAATTTTATATAAAAATGAGTATGATGAAATTATCAAAGCACTCAGCCATTCGCATATCCTAAAACAAGAAGTGCTCACCTGTGTTGAGCATAAGATGGTTCCAAAATCATAGGAGATCAATGTAGATAGTTGAAACATTTTATTGTTATATAACATTTGAGCAGATTCTCTTTTAAATGGACAACCCAAACAAGCTTGCCAAAGGGGACTAAAAATACTGTAGCCTCCAATTGGTTCAAAGAAAATCTTCACTTCACAGGAACCAAATCCAAGTAGATCCTAAGGTAATGACAATTTTGTTTCTGAGGAATGGGTGGGCTCTCAAAATGGGTGGTAAGAAATGAGTAAGCTGAGGATTGTGCTGGCTCAAATAACAAGAAGTCATCTAAGTATTGCAGCACTGAATGTATTTCCAACTACTCACTCTATAGTTACAGCACTAAAAGTAATTGATCACCCCATGGGGAAGGAATAGAGATGGATGAAATTATTCATTCCAAGCCAGGTTCGACGAAAATACTCCAAATTGTTTAGTTTTTAAGGAAACCAAATACTTTGCAATTTGTCTCAGATTAATTAAAATGGGCACCACGTCATGCATTGTGTAGTGAAAATACAGAAGAAACATGTTTATGTGATGTAATGACATCTCTTGACAACAAATGACAACCTCTCAGCTAATAATCAGTGGTCGGTAGACACCTAACAGTGGTGATGCCATAGACAGTAAATAATATGCCGTGGGCAGGCAGGAGAGCCATTTTAGTGATAGTCAAGCTGGGGATGAATGTGTTATTCATCACTGACTGATCCAAAGCCATTACTCCATTCTCTTCTTTAATACACAGCAGCAAAACTTGCAAAGAGAACTAACAAATCATAGGAGTAGGAGAAGTAGGACAAAGTTTAGTCAGGCTGAATCAATTACAGGCATATAGTGATATAAATCATAGGAGGGAGAATATCTGTACTGGTTGTGCGAGCCAGAATGCTGCAGCACATACACTGGACAGTTAACCCTTTCATTGCCAATAACTGCCGTTCTAATGGTAAATTAGTGAATCATCCTACTATTCTTTATTTTGCTAACAGGTTTTTCTTTGGTTAGTCAATATAGAATGACACAGCCTGTGATAATGTAACGTCTGCCTGTTCGGGTCTCTGCGCCACCCTCCGCTCGCACGCTAAGGCGAAAGGAGGCGTGTTTAGTTTTATTCCTTGCGTAGGTTTCTTGTTGCTCAGTCTGAACACTATCCTAGACGATGTAATTGATTTTCTGCCACACCCATTTACTTCACCTTGGTTTTCCTCTGCTCCACTAATAGTTAATGTCAGCCTTGCCTGTGTGATTGACAGCCTGACTACCAATCCAGTCTGGGGCAGGTCCTGACTTTCTATAAACAGGTTGTCAGCCCTCACATGCTCGCTGGCTATTGATTCTGTTTTGTGACTTGTCCCTGCTAGCTCCTATTCTGCTATTTCCTGTATTCCTATTCCTGACCTCTGGTTTTGTCTCTGACTATGCTCTTGGATTGTGATTGTGTACTGCATTGCTCGACTGTTACCGACCCCTTGGCTAGTTGACCTCCCTTTGTTTGTTGTTTTGTCCTGTCTGCGTTCTGTGTTGTTGCCTATATTAGGTAGGGCCTGTCGACCAGTTGCTGCTGTCGCCTAGGACAGATAGGCAAGTTAGCCAGGGACAGAGCGGGGGGTCAGCTTAGGGCTCACTGTCTTGTTGCGCAGCAGCACTGGGTAATTGCTCCTCTCCTCTACTGATTCCCTTACAGATAATCTGAAAAATCTCAATTTGTTAAGGTTTTTTTTTTTTTTGGTTGCCCAATAAACAGTGACACGGCCTGTGATAATCTGAAAATCTCTGTTTGGTATGGTTTTTTTCTTTTGTATACCCTATAAACAGTGACTCAGCCTGTGCTAACTACGTAAGGGAAAACCTATGAGGATTCGTTTTGTCCAATGTTGGGACAAAGCGATCCTTTTCGGTTCAATCCAAGCTTGTTGGGATAGATACAGACATGAAATTATTATACTCTGGGGTCTCTTCAGATGGAAGAGGAATGACAGCTTGCACCTCTTGGTCAACATCATCACCCTGGGTTGATGGAAGGGGTACTGGAGGAAGATGAAGATCTGGGTAAGGGTCATTGTGGAAAAGGAAGAGGAGGAAGACTCTTTTGAATGCAGAAGTGGCCTTGATATGTAAGAGACAGCAAGAGGAGGAAGCTTATCCTTATTTTTTGAAGATGATGATGACGACAAACATGCTGACCATGGCAGGCGCCTGAGTCCATGCACACACTTACAAACATGGCAGTCACTTCTTCAACACTTTTCAACTTGGCTCACAGCCACAACTTTGTCTTCCAAATGACAAGCCTGTAGCACTTACAAATAATCAAAACAAGATAATTTTTCTATAAAACCATTGCTGTTTGCAATATAACGGTCATGTGTGTATAAAAACAACAGGCAAGCACCTTTCCCAAAAAAGGGTAATTTTTAGAGTCTTTTAAATGTTAAAACATGTAAAAATGAGTATCAGTGCAGAGTATGGTTAAACTCTGAGTTTGTGTCCACTGCTTACCATCCGTTTTTCCATAAACATTCATATCACCTTCACTTTGACATAACTTTGGTTGTGTTTGCCTTAGAGAGTTAGAAATTGGATAGATAGGTTCCTTGGAGCCCTAAGAGTATCCTACACTGTTTTATAGATAGGTTCCTAGGAGCTCTAAGAGTGTTCTACACTATGTTTATAGATAGGTTCCTAAGAGCCCTAAGAGTATTCTACACTATGTTTTATAGATAGGTTCCTAGGAGCCCTAAGAGTATTCTACATTATATTTTATAGATAGGTTCCAAGGAGCCCTGACAGTATTCTACACTATGTTTTATAGATAGGATCCTAGGAGCCATGACATAGTCTTACAAACAATGTTTAAGCCAATTTAAGCTATGGTTTGTACACAACTATTATGAGTCTTTGGACCGGACATGAAATGAATCTTGTGAGCTTCACCCATCTCTAAAAACAAGATGTATAATGCTGTTTCTTATCTCCTCCGTCAGGTTTACTGCCAGCTTCTTTTGCAGCTCTTTTCAGATCTCTCTCGATAATATCTTCTAGGCTAGCCAGATTTACCAGCTTGAACTTCACGCCGGGAGTGGGACTCTTAGCAGTATAGTTATCTATGATTCTAGGAGTCCCTGCCTCTCAGCGACATAGTGTCCCATACTGTCAATGGTGTGGGACAGTATGTTGCTGGGAGGTAGGGACACTTATCATCAAAGATAACTAGGATACTAGGAGTCTTGCTCCCAGCATGAAGTTAAAGCCAGTAAATCTGGTTATCACATGGACTAAGTTTCACAGGAGAAACTTGATTGTGTGCAGCCAGCCTAAGGATGAGGCCTCATGTTGCTAAAATGCAGCTTTCTTTGATGCAGATTTTGCAGCGTTTTTTTGAGCCAAAGCCAAGGATGGCTACAAAAGAGATGGGAAATATATAAGAAGCATCTTATACTTCTACCTACTGTTCAATCCACTAAAGTCTTTGGCTCAAAAAAACCCATCAAAATCTGCAACAAAAAAAGCTGTGTTTGCGCAATGTGGGGTCTTAGCCTTAGGCTGGCTGCACACAACCAAGTTTCTCCACAGATAGCCTGATAGTGACTAGGCAGGGGCATAACTAATGGATTTCTAGTGCAAAATCCCAGCTTGGGCTCCCCTGTGCAACTTCTCCTCACAACCATCAGCCACATCCCATCTGTGAATCTTAGTAGTATTTCCATTTCCCTTTCCTTCTCTATCTGGGTCCAGACCATCATGAAGACATGACACAACATGCCTGTGCAAACAAGCTTCCATTCATTCCTATTAGATTTTTTTGGTTAATTTCTCATTTCTGACAGTGGAAGGCTGTGTGTCATAAATCTTTTTTTCTCCTTTAGGTCGAGCCCCACATAGCGCAAACAGTGCAGCGTTTTACAGTACCTGCAAAGTGGATGGGATTCTGGCTAATCCCATCCTCATAGTGCAGAAAATATCCGCAGGGGAAATGCTGCAATTTCAAAAATCACAGCGCTTTTGTAGATCACAGCATTTCAATTATACCTACGGAGACGTTGGTATTTTCTGCATAGGTATAACACAAGCAGAAAGTCCGCAGAGGTAAACTCAGCATTGCAGAAAAAAAAAATGCGAGGTGTTTCCGATACAGTCTTTTCTGCAGCGCTTTTTGGCTGTGGCTCACAATGTGGGGCCTTAGCCTTACTTTTTAAAAAAGAAAACGTAATCACTGCACTCCCTGTTAGATAGGTAGTTGGTGCTCTAGAAGGAGCTTATTCACCTTGTACTCCATTTTCTTCTGCTTCTCCTCATTCCAGTGGCAATCCGAGATCTGATGAAGGTCTTGCATGACCGAAAACATTTATCATCTTTTTTTCATGGATTGCATATTCACTGAATAAACACAACATATTTCTATCTTGCTGAGTGCCTGGATTACAATCTTAGCCTTACTTTTGCACCAGAGGGCAGGCAAAGTAAGTTTATGATGCACAAGCTGACAATCATCAAACAAAATCAGAAAGGAGATCAAAGAAGCTGTGACAACTGCAATCCCGATAGTTACACTAGTGTGACCAAGTGAGAGATATTGGTGCTTTAAAAGCTATGTCTGACAAGATGTAACTTTTTTCTTGAATCACAAACTTAAGGCACAAAAAGTTTTAATCTTAAAGGGCTGTCTAGAATAAAATTATTAAGGACTAAGGCATATATCATTAATATCGAACCAATAGGGGTGTTACACACAGTACCTCACCCTTATCATCTCGCTCAGCAGCTGATACACAGAGAATGGAGCAGGAAGCAGACAGCGCCATTCTTTGTGTAGTGGCCACATCCGGTTACTGTAGATCAGCTCCGATTCACTTAAATGGGAGCTAAGCTGCAGTGACTCGGTCCAGCCACTACACAGAGAACAGCACTGTCTGCTTCCTGCTCTATTCTCTGTGTACCAGCTGCTGAGAACATCTGATCGTGGGGGTGCCAGGTATGAGACCCCCATTGATCTGATATTGATGACCTGTCAGGTTACTGGTTATCTATAGGCTATCAGGTATAGGTTACTAATATTTTCAGCCCAGAAAACCCCTTTAAGGATTACATTATTTTCAAGAAACAACTAGGATTGAATCTTAATTATAGTCCCTTGTTTGGAATGATCAAACTCATTTATCTAATTATTTGTAAGGAGTAATTAATCTCCTGAGCTGATAATTTATGAAGATGTATTCTTGTAACGTTTTATAAGCTGAGGCCAGAACGGCACAATATTGTGTGTACAGTGTATGTATGCTCGCTGTCACTTCTTTGTATTACTTTTCATTGTACTTTACGTTTTGTTTGTTGCATTTTTTGTTTTTGTGACATTTTTTTATGTTTCTGAGGACTTTTTAATTCAAACACAAAGGTCAGCAATAGGAATATAGGGGTCAATCTAAATGTGTTTAATCTTATATTTCTTTAATTTCTTATCTTCTTTATTGTATTAAGTAGCAAAAATATAGGAGAGAAGCAAAATGTGTTTGATTTAATTTTATTTTTTTGCTGTAATAAATAAGAGGAATAGATGGGTCAATCCAAATGTAATTTTAAATTTCTTCAATTCTTGATTGTTTTTTTCTGTAGCAAATGTTGGCAAGTCCACATGTGTTTCATTTTAAAAATTTTGAATTTTGTTTATCTTTTTGATTGCTGTAATAAGTAGCAGGAATAGAAGGGTCAATCTAAGTGTGTTTCATTTTAAATATCCTGAATTTTGATATTTTTGTGCTCAGGTAAATAATAGGAATAGATTGGTAAAATCAAATATGTTTAATTTTAAATATCTTGAATTTTGGCAATTTTTGGCTGTAATAAATAACAGGAAAATATGGGTCAATCCAAATGTGTTTCGATTTAAATTTCTTGAATTTTTGGTTGTGTTTGTGCTTTAATAAATAACAGGATCATATAGGTCAATCCAAATGTGTTTCATTTTAAATTTCTTGATTTTTTGGTGTTTTTCCTGCAATAGGGATATTATACTATTGATGCAAAATGACTTTTCTTAATACCAGTAACATTTTCAAGACTAAGACAAGAGAAACCATCAGTATTGTTTTGCTCCACCAGTCCTCATAAAGCTGCAAGGAAGAAAAAACATATGAAGTACCATTTTAAATTCCAAGCTTATCGTGTCAAGTTTTCCGTATTTTGGCTTCATACAGTGGATAAACCTGAAATATGCAATATTTGACTTGTCATATGCATGGCCAGATGTGGCATACATGTTTCCCTTACGTCCTACAGCAGCACAATATGGGGTATTTCTCCCCCTGTGTGTTGTCTAGGACAGGTGGAACTTTTAATTAGCACAAAAACTTGCTTACTAACCTGCCCTATAAGAGGGCACGAGAGATCTCCCTCACCTGTGTTTTTTTCTGTCCTGTGTGAGACAGGTGGAGGAGGTCTCTTGTGACCTCTCTAGAGTTAAGGGGTTTTTTCTTACCTTGAGGTGGTCGTTCCTTCTGTTGCCAGCCTGCGTCCGTTCTTCTCAGCGCTTCTATCGGTAAATCTTCGGCCGGCGGTAGGCTTCGGCCTACCCAGAGGTGACGTCGGACTTTGCGACGGCCGGATCTCTTCTCTGTGTCCGGGTTCCCGTGCGGGTGGATTTTGCCGGACTCCTTCGCGCCTACTTCCGGTTCTCGGGAAAAGTGTGGTAAGTTTGGAAATTTAAAATTTAAAGGCAAAATATAGAATTCATTTTTGCTGCTTGTTGTTTGAGCCTCTGACTTAGGCTTATGCTCCTCTATGTTTCATTATGGCATTTGACCCGTTTTGGTGCTATAAATCTCAGGAGGGTAAGTAATATTTATTCTTGTTCATATATATTATATGAATTGTCGATTCATATCGCTGGCCTTGCTCTGCATGAATTCCTATGTATTTTTTCATTGTGGATTAGTTTTGTGTTTGGCTCTGCCTCCACTTATGGTTGCCTTATTCAGAGATTACCCTATTTGACTATTGCGTGTGCTGTTGCTACATTTTTTGCAACGACCGACCTCCTTAAGGTACCCCTCTTTTTCTAGTTCTGGTTGCGGTTTGTAATATTGGTATTGTTATTGTCTGTGACTTTTTGGTCTTTTTAGATGTCTTCTTCTGCTTCCGGCTCTGGTGATGGAGATTTTAGGAGGAAGAAATCCTCCAAGTGTAAACATTTAACCTGTTTAGATTGTAAGACTCCCTTGCCTGACGGCTACGAATTCACCGGCTGTCGCCAGTGTCGTGGCCCCCCTTCTGAGGAGCCATCCATACGTGAGGTTGTGACATGGGTGAAAGAATACATGGAGGACTCTCTCAAGGAGATCCGGAATTCTATCTCCCAGATCGCCAAGAGATCACGTCTTGAAAAACATCCTCTCTTGCGGGTCTCGGACGAAAATTTTCAGGTTGTGGATGAAACTTTGTCTTCTGATGACTCCGCTGAAGATACCAGCAGACCTCTCTTCCCACTCGAGAAAGTCAGTAGGCTGCTGAAGTCCATCCGGTCTAAAGACCGTGATGTTGATGGGGAAGCCTCCACGTCCACCTATAGAGGGCCCAGGGTCTTCCAAGTGGACGAGACATTAAAAAAGTTAATGTCTTCAGAGTGGAAATTTCCGGAGAAACCCTTTATAACTACTGGTAGGTTAAGACCTTGTTCCCCATCGCAGAGTCTCAACTGGATCAGTGGGGTCCTCCCCCTAAGATGGATATAGCGGTAGCCAAGCTATCTCGCCGCACTCTAGTACCATCTGAGGTGGAGCAAATCTGCAGGATCCTATGGACAGACGCATGGAGAGTACTCTCAAGAAGGCCTACTCAGTGGCTTCTGCTCAGACCTCGGTCGCTGTTGCGTCATGTGAAGTTTCAGCCAAACTACGGGCTGATTTGCTCCAGCTTGAGAGGGACATCGATTCTGGTGTCTCCAGAGACGAGTTACTTTCCTTCTTAACTTCGACTTCTTTGGCGGCAGAATTCCTAGCTGAGGCCTCCCATTATCAATTAAAGCTGGCGTCAAAGTCCTTGGCGCTTTCCACGGCGGCAAGGAGACCCTTATGGTTAAAACCTTGGAGAGCTGATTTTATCTCCAAGTATAACCTTTGTGCCTTACCATTTGAGCCAGGAAGAGTCTTTGGTAGTAGCCTGGATGAAATTTTAGAAGGCTTGGCTGATAAAAAAGGCAAAACTCTGCCTCAGTCTTTTAGGGGCAGATTTGGCCCTGGCCGCGGCAGAGGTTTTCCACCTCGACGTGGTCAGCAGTCCCGGAGGGAATCTAGGTATTATTCTAGAGGCTCTGGACGGAGATTCCCCAAAACCGAAGATAGAAGGAAGCCCAGTTTCTGACATGAGAAGCTGTCTTCCTGTGGCCGAAATTCCTGTCGGGGGTCGTCTCTCCCTTTTTCTCAGCGCTTGGCAGGAAAAAATTCAGGACCCTTGGGTCTTACAGTTAATTCAGCAAGGTTATGCAATCGAATTTCTCTGTCCTCCCCGAGATCGGTTCGTCCTAACTTGCCGTCTTCCCTCGTCTCAGCAAGGTATTTTGGAACGCTCCATTCAAGAGTATATCCGCAAAGGAGCTCTAGAAGAAGCTCCTTCTCTAGAAGAAGGTTTGGGGGTTTATTCCCCCGTTTTTCTAGTACCAAAGCCAGCAGGCAGATGGAGGATTATTATAGATCTGAGGTATCTGAACCGTTTCATCAGAAAAAAACGGTTCCGCATGGAAACCATAAGCTCAGTTTCTTCTTTTCTTCTCCAGGGTGATGTTTTTGTCACCCTAGATCTGAAGGATGCTTATTTGCACGTGCCAATTTACCCTCTGCACAGGAAGTTCCTAAGGATTGCGGTTATAGTTTCCGGCCACAGGAAGCATTATCAGTTCTCGGCCCTCCCTTTCGGGATCTCCTCGGCTCCCCACACCTTTACCAAGGTGGTATCTCCCATAGTAGCCGCCCTCAGGCTTCAGGGACTCTTTGTGGTCCCTTATCTAGACGACTGGCTGATAAAAGCCCAGTCAGTGTCTGTTGTGCTCCAGCATTTACAGATTGCCATATCCCTGCTTCAAAGCCTGGGATGGCTCATAAATTGGGAGAAGTCAGAAATCGTCCCCTCAACCAAAAGGAAGTTTCTTGGTTACTTCCTAGATTCAGACCGGCTGGAAATCTCCTTGACGACTGCAAGGAAAGAGAAATTAATTACAGCGGTTCGGCAACTTTTCAGGAGGCCGAGAGCGTCCATAAGAACTTTGATGAAAATTCTAGGTCTGATGTCATCTTCCATCATGGCAGTTCCTTGGACCTTATGGCATCTACGTCCTCTTCAGATGGAAATCCTAGGAATTTGGGATCACTCTCTGCCCGGTCTCAACAGGAGGATTCAACTCTCCCCCAGGACCTGTCTTTCTCTCAGATGGTGGTTGCACCTCAAGGACGGAAGGTCCACGGTCCAACCTCGTTGGACCCTGTTGACTACAGATGCATCCCTTAAGGGATGGGGAGCCCATCTGGACGGAAACTCCATAAAGGGAGTCTGGAGTGCTCCAGAAGGAAGGACGTCGTCCAACTGGAAGGAGCTCAGAGCTGTGTACCGTGCCTTACTCCATTTCTCTCCTCTTCTCAAGGGAAGAGCAGTCAAGATTCGCTCGGACAACATGACGACGGTATTATATGTGAACAGACAGGGAGGCACCAGATCATCATCCCTCCTCAGGGAGGCAGATCTGATTTTTTCCTGGGCAGAGAAAAATCTGACCCATCTATCCGCGGTTCACATCAAGGGCTCGGATCGGTTGAGTCGGGGTCGTGCCGTATCAGGAGAATGGTCACTCAATCCAGAAGTGTTCCATCAGATTACCCTGAAATACGGTCTACCGGAGATAGACCTCATGGCAACCCGACTCAATGCCAAGGTGGAGATGTTCTGTTCCCTGTACCAGGAGGACAATCCCTTGGCAGTGGATGCCCTGTCCATCCCTTGGAGGTCCAGGCTGTCATACATTTTCCCTCCAATTCCTATGATACCGAGAGTATTGATGAAAATAAGACAGGACCAAGCCTCTGTAATAGCCTTCATTCCATTCTGGCCAAAAAAAACTTGGTTTTCCCAGCTCATGGTGATGAGTCGAGGGATACTGTCCGTGGTGAGCTCCATGCGGGAGAATAACTCCCATCCCATGCATGAGACTGTGATTGCGCTGGGCAGTACTGTCAGTGACCGACTGCTCCACCCTAGGTGTGAGAAGGAGCGCTATCGGAAGTCTTTCCTCCCCACTGCGGTTAGGCTGTACAACCAACACCGACCTAAGCGGAGATCATTAGATACAGAGAACTGAAATATCTCTGCCTGTTAAATCCCCCCCCCCCCCTCCTGCTACGTCCTATCTGTCTGTCTGCTATTAATGTAATGCCTCTCACCTTGGAACATTCCTGTACATGTTGTATTTGTATTTGTATTTGTATCTGCTTATCTCATCTTATCTTATCTTTGCTGCTGTAACACACTGAATTTCCCCACTGTGGGACTAGTAAAGGACTATTATTATTATTATTATTATTATCATTATTATTATTATATATTGGAGGCTTCCCCCCCACCCAGAACCTGGTTTCCCAAGGATCACTGAATTGCCAGGATCTGAGGAGATTCAACCTGACAGCCTGGAGGTTGACCAGTCCCACCGAATGTATAGAGGACTGTCAGGAGCCGTCCTGAAGACGCTTTCCTGTGCTAGAGCTGAATCCACCAAAAGGAATTACCAGAGGACAGCTAAGATTTTTTTGGAGTGGTGCTCCAAAAGAGGCGTTGATATTTCTAATCCTTTGACTTCTCATGTTTTGGATTTTCTTCAGGATGGCTTGGACAGGGGCCTTGCCCCTGCTACTTTAAAGGTACAGGTATTGTCTTTATCCGCCCACTTAGACAGTTGTCCCAGGATTCCCTGGTTGCAAGATTCCTTAAAGGAGCGGTGAGGCTGAAACCTGCGGTATCTTCTCCTATTCCAACTGTCCTAGACAACACACAGGGGGAGAAATACCCCATATTGTGCTGCTGTTAGGACTAAGGGAAAACAGATTAACAATATAATCAACGATAACTGGATGTGTTGGCTTTATTGAATCTGTTTGTAAGTGTGCATAAAACCTTGAAAAGTCCTTTTACCAGTCTAGGGTAACCATGTTGGGGTCCCTGGTTTGGGACCCTTCCATGTGAAGAATTTTTCTATCAGAATGTCCTCCATGAAAAAAACAAACAGCACACGGATAGCACATAGACCTATTTTACTGAATGGAGATGTCCACATGTCCTGCTCAATCTTGCTACATAAACCTCGGCTGCTTCAGCCGCAAAGTCTGTGGCTCGAGACATCCCACTGATTATGCCTATTCATCTGAGCCTAAACAATGGCGGGAATCCATGGCGCAATGCTGATGTATTGCTTTGGCATTCCACTGGGGGCGCCAGGGGGCTGAAAACAAAGAAGAATCTTGGGCAATTTTCCACCATTTTCTATATGAGTGAAAGAGACAGAGAGAGGACTTTTTCTTAGACTGTTTGCAGAAAAAACTCAACTTCCATTTTCTTATTTTTGTTCTGAAAACTAAGACTAGTTCACTTTTTATTCAGATATTTTAGCTCTACGAAACAACGATACAATGCTACAATATTCAATATGTGATCATTTTTGGTCATTACCATAGAAATGACATCATAGTAAAAGCAGATTAAGACAAGTAGGTAGAAAATACAATGGGAAGGGTTAGGGATCAGGGAGATAAATAGGCAGGTGATACTTTATATGGTGGATCTTATAACCTGTTATTTCACCAAGTTAAGTAATTAAATCAGAGGCATACAGAGAAACCATGGGGCCCAATAGCAAAAGTCAGTATTACCTCCTTCCAAAAAAAAAGCAGAAAAAAAAGGCCAGTGGTTGTATCAATAATTTATTTTCTTTTGATATTTTGATATTTTGATATTTTATTTCCAAATAATACAAGCTGTGGGAATAATAATGGAATAATATCTTAAGATGGAAATGCAGTATCAGATGGTACCAGAGCAGTCGTTCTGATTAGCTTCTCCAAAAACTTGCCAAAGCCTTACACTCATATACCCATACTTCTCAGATATAACCAGGGGCGTAACTACCGGGGTAGCAGCGGTAGCAGCTGCCACAGGGCCCGGGACATTACGGGGCCCTGCGGGCCCCCGATGTTTTTTTTTTTTTTTTTTTTTTAATAGGCCGTTACCTGCTGGAGTAACCCCAGCAGGTTACGGGCCCAATATACTTACCGTTCCCAGGGGTCCCGCTTACGGCCGCCTGCGCTTCAGATTCTGCGGAGGCGGCTGTGAGCAGGAGCGGGGATCGGTAGGTAAGGCAGCGGGCCGAACCCCTCAATCTCTGCTATCATTTTACTACGGGGTCTTTGAAAAAACCCCGGAGCATAATAATCGGAGGCCCAGAGTTGGAGAGGGAACATAAAAAACAATGTACTTACCTCTCCTACGCTTCTCCAGGCTTAGGGCCTGTTTGGTGACATCCCAGACGTCAGCGGACGTCATTTTGCCTCGCGACGCCGGCCCGCATCATGTGACGCCGACCTGGTCCAACATTGAAGAAGGCTGAAGTAGCAGGGAGTGGACTGGAGCGAGGAACAGGTGAGCAACATTGTTTTTTTATGTTTCTATCCTCCCCTTGGTCTCCGATCATTATACTCTGGGGTCTGAAAAGACCCCAGAGTATAATAATTGTTCATGGGTGGTCCACAATGGGACATATACAGGTAATACTGTGTGCAGGGGCCACTATGGGGCAAAATACTCAGTGCAGGGGCCACTATGGGGAATAATAGTGTGTGCAGGGGCCACTATGGGATATAATACTGTGTGCAGGAGCCACTATGGGGCATAATACTGTGTGCAGGGGCCACTATGGGATATAATACTGTGTGCAGGGGCCGCTATGGGGAATGATACTGTGTGCAGGGGCCACTATGGGGCATGATACTGTGTGCAGGGGCCACTATGGGACATGATACTGTGTGCAGGAGCCACTATGGGGCATGATACTGTGTGCAGGGGCCACTATGGGGCATAATACTGTGTGCAGGAGCCACTATGGCACATAATAGTGTGCGCAGGAATGCGGTTTTTTTGGGGGGGGAGTGGAGGGGGCGGTCCGGGGGGGCGATTGGGGGCAGCGGTTTGGGGGGCGGTCCCATGTCAAATGTTCGCCTTGGGGCCCAGCCATTTCTAGTTACGTCACTGGATATAACTATGGCAGATAAAAACCCAAGACAGGTGAATCTGTATCTTCTGGAGATATTACATTGTATCTTTTTTATTAATTTAATATGGCATAGGATTAACTCCAACATCAATAACCTGCTGGAAACTTGTTCTCTAATAGATTTTGCCAGAACCTTTAACTCTTTGTCAATTTTTTGGAAGAATAATACATCATGTTATGAACAATGGACCTAAAATTGTCTCCTGTTCTTAAACAATTTGGAATATTCTATTCCATGGACATTGCAAATCAAACTGCGGTCACTAAATTGGTTCTTCTTGGCTTTACTGATAATACAACAATAAACTTTTTGCTATTTTTTGTGTTCTTCTTTATCTATGTTGTGACAATTTTTGGAAATTTTCTAATCATTTGTGTAATCCTCATCAATCCTCACTTACACACCCCGATGTATTTCTTTCTCACTAACCTGTCTTTTATAGATTTGTGCAACATTTCATGTACTGTGCCCAAGTTACTGATGGACCTCATGTCAACCCAAAGAACCATATCCCTCATGGCCTGTAGTGTACAGGTTGTACTTCTACTCTGGGTAGGGGCTAATGAGTGTTTGCTTCTCACTGTTATGGCTGTTGACCGATATGTGGCCATCTGCCATCCCCTCCATTATCCCATTGTCATGCGGTGGAGCGTGTGCCGCGGTCTTGCCATTTTTGTATGCCTGTTCAGTTTTGCTTATGTCTTTCTTCCATCATTAACAATGCCAGTAACATTGTGTTCTGCTAACAAGGTCAACCATTTTATGTGTGAGGCCGCATCGTTGCTAAAGATATCATGCAGAGAAATCCATGATAGTGAGATTGTCATGTTCTTCTTCAGTTTCCTTTCTCTTTTCTTTCCCTTTGTAATTATTTTACTATCCTATATCTGTATCATATTTTCTGTATTTAAGGTTCATTCTACAGGAAGGTCTAAAGCTTTTTCCACGTGCTCCTCCCACATCATGGTGGTGGCTTTATACTTTGGAACTGGAATGATCACATTCTTAGGACCTTCTACAGATCCTTCTTCCAACCAGGAGAAATATGTCTCAATCTTCTATGTCATTATATCTCCAATGTTAAATGCTTTCATTTACAGCCTGAACAATCGAGACGTCAAAGCAACCATTGCAAAAGTGTTAAATTTTATATAAAAAATAAGTATGATGAAATTATCAAAGCACCCAGCCATTCGCATATGCCAACACAAGAAGTGCTCATTTGTGTTGAGCATAAGCCGTAGGTTAAGGTGCTGGGTCCAAAATCATCGGACACATCAGGGCAATGTACATACAGGAGCATCTCAATAAATTAGAATATCTTTGAAATGTTCATTCATTTCAGTAATTCAATTCATAATCAGCGTCTTCCATGATTGTGTGTCCTACTGAACCAGACTGAGGGACCATTTAAAGGCTTAGGAAACCTTGGCAGGTGACAAAGAATTTACAATACTGAACTTTTTTACAATATTCTAATTTTCTTAGATTTTGGTTTTCATTACCTGTAATCCATAATCAACATTTACAGAAATTGAACACTTGAAATAGAACACTCTGTGTGTAAAGAATCTAGAAAATATAGGAGGTGGCTTTTTTAATTAAATTACTGATAGAAATAAACGTTTCAAAGATATTCTAATTTATTGAGATGCACCTGTAGTTGAAACATTTTATTAAATTATATAACATTTGAGCGGATTCTCTTTTCACTGGACAACCCAAACAAGCTTGACAAAGGGGACAAAAACTACTGCAGCCCAGAGATCCTAATGCACACCTGAATGCAAAGCCTCCAATTTGTTCAAAGAAAATCTTCACTTCACAGGGACCAAATCCAAAGCAGTGGCAATTTTGTTTCTGAGGAATGAGTGGGCTCTCAAAATGGGAAGCTGAAGAGACTAAGTTGAGGATTGTTCTGGCTCAAATAACAAGAAGTCACCTAAGTATTGCAGCACTCAATGTATTTCTAACTACTCACTCCACAGTTACAGCACTAAAACTAAGCACATAAGATGGATCTCCCCATGGGGAAGCAATAAAGTCGGCTACTCCAAGTTGTTCAGTTTTTAACAAAACTAAATAATTTGCGATTTATCTCAGATTCATTAAAATGGGTGTCGTGACATGCATTGTGCGGTGATAATACAGAAGAAACATGGGCAGGAAGAAGAGCCATTTTTGTGATAGTCAAGCTATGGATGGATGTGTTATTCATTACTGCATGATCCAAAGCCATTACTCCATTTTCTTCTGTAATACACAGTAGCACAACTTGCAAATAGAACTAAAGAATCATAGGAGTAGGAGAAGTAGAACCAAGTTTAGTTATATTGAATCAATTATAGGCAGATATTGATATAAATCATAGGAGGGAGGGAGAATATCTGTACTATACTGTGTGAGCCAGAATGCTGCAGTACAGACACTGTTAACCCTTTCATTGCCAATAATCAGGTGTGTGTTTTTTTTTTTTGGTAAATACATGCAAACTGCCACTCTAACGGAAAAACAGTAAAGAAGCCTGATAATCTGAAACATCATCAGTTTGTTAAAGTTGTTTTTTTGTTTTTTTTTGGTTACCCAATAAAAAGTGACACAGCCTGTGCTAATTCGAAAAAACTAGATTTGTTACGGTTTTTATTTTGTTTACTGTTTAATAAATAGTGACAGCTTGTGCTAACTAAATATGGTCGAACCTCTGAAGATTTGCTATGTCCAGTATTCTGACAAAGCAATCCTTTTCAATTTGGCCTGAACTTGTTCGGATAGAACTGGATGTGAAATTATTATACTCTGCGGTCTCTTCAGGTAATAGGTGTAGGCCCAGGGAGGTGTAAAAAATGAAAAACATTTATACTCATCTTCCGGGAGTCTGTGTATTCCTCCTCGTGTCATCTGGAACTCTTCTGTGACGCCATGTGCCCGCCCGAGGGTCACCGCTGAGGCCTGTGATTAGTAAGTAAGGCATTGCAGAGATCCGTCAACTTGGGTAACAAGTTAAAGTCTTGTAATACCCGATGGTAAACCTGTCAGGTACTGGACTATTCCCATTCAATTACTGCACAATAAAAGGTCCGTAATATCATCTACAGTTAGTCTGGGAAGGGAAAATCTGACAAAGTGGCATCCTTCATGTACAGTGGGGAAAAAGAGTATTTAGTCAGCCACCAATTGTGCAAGTTCTCCCACTTAAAAAGATGAGAGAGGCCTGACATTGCCATCATAGGTAGACCTCAACTATGAGAGACAAAATGAGAAAACAAATTCAGAAAATCACAGTCTGATTTTTTAAGAATTTATTTGCAAATTATGGTGGAAAATAAGTATTTGGTCACCTACAAACAAGCAAGATTTCTGGCTCTCACAGATCTGT
Organism: Leptodactylus fallax; assembly: GCA_947044405.1. Taxonomy (NCBI): domain Eukaryota; kingdom Metazoa; phylum Chordata; class Amphibia; order Anura; family Leptodactylidae; genus Leptodactylus; species Leptodactylus fallax. The sequence continues at coordinate 3,147,874 of CAMRHE010000114.1, forward strand.
AACTTCTTCTTTAAAAGGCTCCTCTGTCCTCCACTCATTACCTGTAGTAATGGCTCCTGTTTTTACATTATTATCAGTATAAAAGACACCTGTCCACAACCTCAAACAGTCACACTCCAAGCTCCACTATAGTGAAGACCAAAGAGCTGTGGAAGGACACCAGAAACAAAATTGTAGACCTGCACCAGGCTGGGAAGACTGAATCTGCAATAGGCAAGCAGCTTGGTGTGAAGAAATCAACTGTGGGAGTAATAATTAGAAAATGGAAGACATACAAGAACACTGATAATCTCCCTCCATCAGGGGCTCCACGCAAGATCTCACCCCATGGGGTAAAAATGATCATAAGAACGGTGAGCAAAAATCATTGAAAACACACAATGGGAGCAAGTGTATGACTTGCAGAAATCTGGGACTAACATAATAAAGGCTACCATCAGTAACACACTACGCCGCCAGGGACTCAGACCCTGCAGTGCCAGACGTGTCCCCCTGCTTAAGCCAGTACATATCCGGGCCCGTCTGAAGTTTGTTAGAGAGCATTTGGATGTTCCAGAAGAGTATTGGGAGAAGTCATATGGTCAGATGAAACCAAAGTAGAACTGCTTGATAGAAACACAACTTGTCATGTTTGGAGGAGAGTGAATGCTGAGTCGCATCCAAAGAACACCATACCTACTGTGAAGCATGGGGGTGGCAACATCATGCTTTAGGGCTGTTTCTCTGCAAAAGGACCAGGACGACTGATCCCTGTACATGAAAGAATGAATGGAGCCATGTATCGTGAGATTTTAAGTGCAAACCTCCTTCCATCAGCAAGGGCATTGAAGATGAAACGTGGCTGGGTTTTTCAGCATGACAATGATCCCAAGCACACTGCCAGGGCAACAAAGGAGCGGCTTCATAAGAAACATTTCAAGGTCCTGGAGTGGCCTATACAGTCTCCAGATCTCAACCCCATAGAAAACCTTTGGAGGGAGTTAAAAGTCCATGTTGCCCAGCGACAGTCCCAAAACATCACTGCTCTAGAGGAGATCTGCATGGAGGAATAGGCCAACATACCAGCAACAGTGTGTGCCAACCTTGTGAAGACTTACAGAAAACGTTTGACCTCTGTCATTGCCAACAAAGGATATATAACAAAGTATTGAGATGAACTTTTGTTATAGACCAAATACTTATTTTCCACCATAATTTGCAAATAAATTCTTTAAAAATCAGACAATGTGATTTTCTGGATTTGTTTTCTCATTTTGTCTCTCATAGTTGAGGTCTACCTATGATGTCAATGTCAGGCCTCTCTCATCTTTTTAAGTGGGAGAACTTGCACAATTGGTGGCTGACTAAATACTTTTTTTCCCCACTGTATACACTGCAGCAGGTCTTGTGTGTGATCGATCTTAACCACCAGCAGGTATATTCTTCAGATAATATCTGTCGTTGCTGAGAATTGCCAATAGTACTTAAAATTTGGGGTTGCACCCAGGTTCTAGGCATTGTGGCCTACTTAGTTCTCTAGGAACACTACTGCACCTTCTCTTCCACTTGCTCTGCTCGTACCAGAATGGATTTCTTGCCTCCTTTCTCTGGTAATAGTCCCGGGGCTTCCTAAGAACAGGAGGCTCTGGCGTGAAACATTCCCATTACATCATGGTAGAAATGTAAATCACTTACCATTAGGCTCCCTGACATTCACGGTCCCCATTATTAATAAATATTACAATAACACAATATTTAAGCCACAAAAAACATGAACTGAACACATGAACTTGTAATGCAGAGCAACACTCACTCTCCAATATGTCCACAGGGGAGGACTGAGATCTTAGCATAACACTCCTGGTGCCTAAGGACTGTTCCTCAACACTAATCTAACCTCATCCCAGCCAGATAAAAGATATGCCTTACTATTAATTTATATTTCTTCCAAGGTATGTCCTCATATAGAACAGTAGATGGAAGGCCCAGTAATGGTAGAGGACGACATTAGAATTCACGTACACAACCAACTTTTTGAATTTCCATTTCAAATGTGAAGAAATCCACATCATTGTCTGTAATTATTATCATTATTTTATTATTGTTATTATTTTTACCTTTGATATTAGGCAAAGATAATTAATCTCCAGAGCCGATCAATTCTCACCCCATTACTTGGTATTGTTCTATAAATGTGGATTTGCATTGTACGTGGGTTTACATGTAGATGTTGTGTTTGTCTTCTTACTGTCCTTTTTGTAATGTCTATTTATTTTTCTACATTTCTGTTCTTTTACAATTTTCCTTAATGTTGTGGATTTATGATTTAATGTAAAGTAAAAAAAAGTATTTGTGAACAAAAAAATTTACAGGTAAATCACTCTTGGCATTGACTTCAAATTTGAAATATTTTTTTTATTTTTTATTGAGAATTTTTGTGATCTAGATACCTATTTCAGCCTGTACCTCTTGCACACCACATTATGACATATTAAAAACACAACTCAAACACAAATTGAAGGATTCAAAGAGAGAGTTACTCTGTCCAGTATGCTCATTCACCATCATTCTAAAAATATACAAATAATTTTTCTTGTTTTTGCTGAGACTTTGTGGTCGCCCACTAATCTAGGGCTCAGGGACCTTGCTGTATTATGGATTTATGTAGTATGTATCCTTAGAAACCTACACTATACCTGTGCCTCTGATTTAATTGATGCTCCATTGCATGCTACACTTCAAAGATACAGTAACATACTGGGTGCCTATGGTTCCTTAATATAGAACCATACAGACAATATGTGGGGTAGCAGCATGTCTTAAAGCTTCTAAGCCATAATGTATTATCACACATCGGACCAGATTTACTAATAGTTAGACAGTGTAACCTTAGACAGGAAATCTGATACTACACCAGATTTATCACAGTGGCTGATGCTGGATGATAAATCTGGCGCATCTTGACACTGTCTAGTCTATGTTTATGCCACCTTTTAGTTGGTTTACTGTGAGCCATAATTTTTACGACACAATCTTGTTGCCTTTTGGAGCATTTAGGTCACGCCTCATTTTTCTGAGAATCCACACCCACATGTCGAGCAAGTTGAAAAAATTTAACCCAAACTAGATATGCCAAGAAGATAGACACGACTGTGTCTAGTTTTCACCACAATAGTAAATCTGGGCGACTGTTGTTAATGTTAATCTCCTTCTTTGACTGTTGGCTCACCTCAAGATTTTTCAGTGACACCTCAGCAGAGTCAGCAGACAGTCCTGCTGTGAACATGGAAAAAAAAAAAATCTATATTAATCTATATTTATATTTATGAATCTACATTTTCTAATGCAGTTAATATAATTTAATTTAGATGAAATTCTTTACTATTTTTTCTTTTTATTTTGTTTTCTTGTTCTGCTTCTTTTTATTGTCCTCTGATTTCTTCTTCTTTCTTGTATGTTTTTTATGTTTTTTCTTATTCATAGCAGAACTGAGAAATAATCAAATTATTTAGACTGAAGTTAATTGTGAATGTCTAGACGATATCTGACCTGGGGCAATTGTATTGGAAGTATAGAAATCCCATGTTGTGTCTTTTGTACTATCCTTTGATAAAATCACCCTGTACTATTCATTCATATTTATTTTCTTAGGAATTTGTGACAGACATGAACAATAAGACATTGGCCACTGAAGTGACTCTTCTGGGACTCTCCAAATATATGAACACAAGCGCCTGCTTATTTCCTATAGTTGTATAGTTATCTATTTATTCTCTGTAGTTGGAAACTTTGCTCTCACATGTGTCATTATACTGAACCCCTCTTTATATAATCCAATGTATATTTCATCTTCTTTTTCTTCTATATTGGGGCAAATTTATTTAGACTGGCATTTTGTACACAAGGCAGTAGAAGGGTTTAAAAATTGCTCCTATCCTCCCCCCACCACCTCCACTCTTCTCTACTTCTTTTCTCTTTTTCTTTCTTCTTCAACTACTTTTATATTGTTTTCATTTATTATTATTTCAATGTTTTTTTTTTCATCTTTTTATCCTTCTCTGTCTTGTTCTCTTAACTTATTTTTATCTTCCAATTTTTTTATTAACCTTCTTTTCTATCATCTTTTCCTCCTTCTCCTTCTCTTTTTTCTTAGCTTTTTATTTGTTCTTCATCTTCTTCCACTCTTCTTCTTTTCTCTTCTTCTTCCTTTTCTCACTTTAGTCATTTTTATTATTCTTCTCTCTACTTTATCTCTCACTCTTATCTTTTCTATTGCCCTTTAATATGAAATTTTCCTGTTGATATGAACAATAAAACGTTGGCCACTGACTCCTCTGGGATTCTCAAAATACATGAATGTGAATATCTGTTTATTTCTTATTGGTTGCCATGATCTATTCATTCTCATAAAGGAAACCTCTGTGACATTATACTGAACCCCTCTTTGAATGCTACAATGTAGTTTTTTTCTCAGAAATGTATCCTTCATACACTTGTTTTATTCCTCTTCAACATTGGCTTACTTATACATTTTAAAGTGATTCTGCTAAAAAAAAGCTTCTGAATTCCAATTTTTTTCCATGACCTATGTCCTATAAATTCTTATCTGTCCTCCACCCCCACTATCACATTCTCATGAGGTGAAGAATTTGTTGTCATCTAACAACCTTTGCTTGAAAATTTAATTGCATTAATGTCATCATCCCATACCTTGCAATACCCATAACTGTGTATTATCCAAAAAAGATCAATAATTTTATGTGTGAGGTCCTTCTGGTGCTTAAGAATTGGTTCAAATGCAACGTAGAGTTCTACATAAAAAGGAATAAGGTTGAGAATGATGACAAAACTCTGGTTATCATTGGACATGTAGGACATATCATTAATAAGATCAAGATCCCCAGTGACAGTGAGGACAAAGAGCTCTGGAGTGAGTTATCATGGCAATGTAGTCTCCTGCCATGGCTAGTACTTAATACCTGGTTCTGGGATTGTTTCAGTGCTTGCACCTTAACTATAGGAGTTTTGTTGGGTAATAAAACTATCTAGTGCATGTTAAGGAGAACCACTACAACCACCAACTCCAACTGTTTGAACCCTTCAATAGAAGACGCTCTACTGATTCTGGCACAAGTTCTCTACTGTCGGATGGGCAGGGCCAGGCTGTCTGCTCCATGCTTGGGCTGCCCACTTGACAGTAGAGAGCCTAATTAGCATATTGTATTATGAAACTAACAACACTTGCTCTGGAATAGAAGGGGATAGAGAAAAAAATCCAACTGTGCCGAAATCAGTGGATTATTGATTGGCACCTACTGAAGAATGCAAAGAGTTGGAGTTGGTAGAAGTGGTGAAAGGTCCCCTTTAAATGTCCAGAGAAGATTTGATTTGGAGTACTTATCTATTAAAATAGTTTATTATATATTTTCTTTGCTTCTGATATGGAATAATCTCACACTATCCATTTACTTCCTTAGGCATTGGAGACAAATATGGAAAATAAGACAATGGCCACTGAACTGATTCTTCTGGGATTTTCCAATGCCATGAAGACAAATATGTGTTTATTTCCTATATTTTTATTGATCTATTTGTTCTCTGTAATTGGAAATTGTCTTATCATATTTGTCATTATAGTGAACCCCTCCTTACACACTCCAATGTACTTCTTCCTCAGCAATTTATCCTTTATAGACTTGTGTTACTCCTCATCGGCAATACCTAAGCTGCTCGTAGACCTCTTATCCACTCATAGGACAATATCAATCATTGGTTGTCTCATACAGTTTAAAGTTCTTCTATTAATAGGAGGTTCTGAATGCCAACTTCTTGCCGTCATGGCCTATGATAGATATGTTGCCATCTGCCACCCCCTTCACTATCACGTTCTCATAAGGTGGAGTGTGTGCTGCTATCTAGCCACCTTTGTTTGGCTATTAAGCTTCATAAACACAATCATACCATCCCTTGCAATGCCCTTTACTGTGTGTTACCCCAACAAGATTAACCATTTCATGTGTGAGGTCCTATCGGTGCTGAAGTTGTCATGTGATGATACGTCTCTTCAAGAGCTTGTCATATTTATCATGGGTTTTATCGTTCTTCTTGTCCCTTTTGTGTTAATTCTTGTGTCCTATTCTTGTATAATATCTTCTATATTGAAGATTCGCTCAACGGGAAGATCTAAGGCCTTTTCTACCTGTACCTCACATATTACTGTGGTGGCAATGTACTTTGGGACTGCAATGCTGACGTATTTAGGATCGTCATCAACTGATTCCTCAAGCCATGATAAATATTTTTCCATTTTTTTTGCCATGATATCTCCAATGATAAATCCTCTTATCTATAGTCTGAACAATAGAGATGTCAAGAAAACACTGGAAAAGGTCATAAAGTGAATGTTCTTATAGAATCCCATTGAGAAGATATTGATAATAATAATATACTTGATATAAACATGCAGAGCTGTGAAAAAGTATTTGACCCCTCATAACATTTCTTATATTTTTATTAATATGTCACAATTAAAGGGAGTCTGTCACCAGGATGAAGCATATTAAACCAGCTACACAGTTAGATAGGTCAGGCTAACTTGAATGTAAGGCATTTTTCCCAATGAAAATTGGTGTCTCTGTTGCTGAGATATTTATTTATTTCACAATATGAAAGCAAGCAATCTGGAACACTGAGGTCTTCCTCTTACTAAACTACAATCTGTCCTGGATGTGGCCGCCAGACTTATTTTTCTGTCAATTCAGTGCACAGATGCATCTGTGTCAGTGTGTCAGTCGCTGCACTGGTTTCCTGTCCACCACAGAATACAATATAACATTATCGCGCTTACCTATAAATCCCTCCATAGCGCTGACCTCCCTACATCTCCTCCCTCCTCACTGTCTACCGCCCTAACCGTCCTCTCCGTTCTGCCAATGACCTTAGACTTGCATCCTCTGTTATCTGAACATCCCACTCCCATCTCCAAGACTTTTCTCGAGCTGCACCGGTGCTCTGGAATGCTTTACCCTGGACAATTAGATTAATAACTACAACACCTTCAAACTTGCCCTAAAATCACAACTGCTTATCACATGACCTGATCACACTGTTGTACACTTCCACACACTACACTAAAATTTCTTATTCTAAGACTTCCTTCCTACTCTATTCCTCAGAAACCTGCAAGTTACCCTAACATGCACTTAGTATTTGTTTATTCACAGCTACCGGCTGGTGACGGCTCATACAGCTTCAGTTATCTGACCTTACTTATTAATACATGACTGGACCATTGTACCAAACAAGCCCTCTGACCTCTTGTGTCCCCCTATCTCCTCATAGACTGTAAGCTCTCGTGAGCAGCTCCTTCACTCCTATTGTTTGATACGGAAGAGTGAAGAAATCAGGCGATACCTTTTAGAGGCTAACTGAGTATATTTATAAGTAAGCTTTCAGGAGTACTAGCTAGCTCCCTTCATCAGACATGGTGTGATACAAGAACTGAAAATTCACATATTTTTATACACATGGTTTTCAAAGAATTTTAGAGTCGTTAAAAAAACCCAAAACAAAATGCAATCTAAGTAGAGAAGTTATTTACAACAGGTCAAAAAAAACAATCTGGAAAGTTGTGGTGCGTGACAGAGGGATCTGTTATCTGTTTGCTATCAGGAGGTGATTTGTGACCCTCACAGTTCATACATAGTGTGACATGAAGCTGGCATGAATATTGAGTTCAGTTCATGGTTTGATACGTTAATTCTTTGTCACATTGTAATTTCAAATACTGTCTGTTCATGAACCCTCTAATTTGTAAAAACAGGGTGTAGATAAATAATAATTCACCCAAAGCTACATTTAAACTCACTTCACTAAATTCCCTAATACAAATCAGCAGGAGTATACAGGAAAAGACTCCAAACTAGCGTAATGCAGTCAGTCAGTCAAACAAATGTCAGTCTGTGCTGTCTGAGGATTCCGGCCTTGTGTCACACCAACAGACCCAGAGGCTGTTTTGACTGCTGCTGGAGTACTAAATCCTGAAACCCATGCTGGCTAAACCTACATCAGCAAAGCTGAATTAACCCTACGTGTTTCATCTATCATAATCGTAACCGCTGTCATTAGAGTGGTCACACTAAACCACCACTATGTAATTTAACAACAGCTTGTACTGCTTTTGCAGTGTCATCATAACCCCTGATGATTTTGATAGATGAAACACATAGGGTTAAAGAGTACCCTTCCTGTACTCATGCACATGCAGTTTTATATACCACTAGAAAACCGACAATGCACTGTATTCAGCGCACTGTCGGCTTTCCCATTATGTGCCCTGGGGCTGGAGATATCGGTGCCGTTAATTTCAGCACCAATCTCTTTCCACTGTCAGAAGGGTGCTCCTGACAGTCTAGCTGGGCTGTGAGGAACGTTCCCCCTGACAGCACTCGTCCATAGACTTGTATTGGGGGGACCGCAAATTATGAATCATGTCCAATTTTTGGCTACATTTGAGGAACAGATCAGTGTAGGGAATCATATACTGTAAGTCTTTTTGCAGATCCGTGATTGCAGATGACATGCAGACATGTGTTTTTGTGGATTGTGGATCAGTATTTACGGACAGTAAAAAACATTACTGTCGTGTGCAGCCCGAGGCTCTTCCCACTTGTATTCTGATACCCGTTTCGATATTTATAGAGTAGGTCCTATAGGTCCCATAAGGTATCAGAAAGGAGTATAGAAAGAGTCTCGGGCTGTACACTTGCATGAGGCCTAAGTTTTTACCAAAAGCAAATAAAGAACTAAATAAAGAACCTAAACTCACCTAAAATACACTTTCTCCTATGCAAAAAAAGAAAGTCAAAAAGGCCAAATGCCAAACAATATACGAAAATATGTTTCCCATTATTATTATTGAATACATAAATGTGAAGTACAAATAAAAAATTAAAAACATTTGAAAAGTCCAAAAACATGTACTATAAAGATGTACATGGGTCTCAGTCATGATGAACTGCTGAGTCCAAACCACATCCCCCTACACATACAAATATAATGAACCAAGATTTGTGCTTAGTTCTCCAAGATGGTGTGAACTGACCCAACTGAGCTCCTTCAAAAACTGCCTTCAAGTGTAGCAAGAAGAATTGATAGAAGGCAAAGGGGAGGTCACACCATATATTGAGGATATTGAGGCCCACAAACATGATATAAGCAAGGTATTTGGTTTTTGTAGATGGAAGAATAACTGTTTTCAGAGAGGCCTCTATCTGTAGTCCAATGTTGGTGGATACCAATGTACAGCTGCATCTCAATAAATTAGAATATCTTTGAAACGTATATTTCTTTCAGTAATTTAATTAAAAAAGCCACCTCCTATATTTTCTAGATTCTTTACACACAGAGTGTTCTATTTCAAGTGTTTTATTTCTGTAAATGTTGATTATGGATTACAGGTAATGAAAACCCAAATCTAAGAAAATTAGAATATTGTAAAAAAGTTCAGTCTTGTAAATTCAGTGTCACCTGCCAAGGTTTCCTAAGCCTTTAAATGGTCCGTAAGTCTGGTTCAGTAGGACACACAATCATGGAAGACGCTGATTATGGATTGTATTACTGAATTACTGAAATGAATGAACGTTTCAAAGATATTCTAATTTATTGAGATGCACCTGTATCAGACAGCTGGGGTAGATAGGAACTAGTGAATTTTGTGAGATTCATCTTGAAAATATTGACAAGGTTTGTATGCAAATTCTGGTTTAAACAGAACTTGGCAGGAAGAGGCCAGAAGGGGTAGAGAGAAGACCAAATGCCATGGTGGAGGTCTTACTTTCTATCAAGGACCTCCATATTTTTGGTGGGTCCTTTTATTTGCAAAAAAACTTTAATAAACAGGATTCTAGAGGTTATAGTCGGTATAGATGAGTAACGTGATGTTTATTCAAAATTGAAGATAATTCAAAGAATTTGATTAGAAAGAAGAAATACCCATTGAAATGGAGTCCAGAATAAATAAAGGGTTTTTTGGGTTTTTTTTTTTTTCATGTGTATATTCATATAGTAATAGTATGTATATAATAAGTTTTAGAATTTAGAATTCGAATTATTTTGGCACTGAAAGCTTCATATCTTAGATGGTATGTCCTATATATGTAGTTAGCATTTCTGTTTTTCACTATTTATAATATACTTTTTAAACCTCATGTGGTCTCTATATGAATATTTTATATAATAGAAAAAGAGGAAATAATTTATTAATTCACTTACACTAAAAAAAAAAATTAAGTTAATTTTTTTACATTTATTTTTTTCTATTTATTTACATATTTTTTTAGCATTTATTATTTATTTTTATTTTCACATTTATTATTCAGGTCACTTATTTGTTATCATTTAAATTATATTTGTATAGTCTGATCTCCAATCTATACCATTCCTGAGATCCATAATATTGGTTTATATATAGGGCTCAATAGATATATACTTTATTTGATGATTTTCAGACTTACAGTGATGGCCAAAAGTATTGGCACCCCTGCAATTCTGTCAGATAATACTCAATTTCTTCCAGAAAATGATTGCAATCACAAATGCTTTGATAATAATATCTTCATTTAATTTGTCGTCAATGGAAAACCACAAAAAGAATTGTCAAAAAGCCAAATTGGATATAATTCCACACCAAACATAAAAAAGGGGGTGGACAAAAGTATTGGCACCCTTTGAAAAATCATGTGATGCTTCTCTAATTTGTGTAATTAACAGCACCTGTTACTTACCTGTGGCACATAACAGGTGGTGGCAATAACTAAATCACACTTGCAGCCACTTGAAATGGATTAAAGTTGACTCAACCTCTGTCCTGTGTCCTTGTGTGTACCACATTGAGCATGGAGAAAAGAAAGAAGACCAAAGAACTGTCTGAGGACTTGAGAAGCAAAATTGTGAGGAAGCATGAGCAATCTTCAACGAAAGATTGTGCGGATGGTGGCTAAAGAACCTCGACTAACATCCAAACAAGTTCTAGCTGCCCTGCAGTCCGAGGGTTCAACAGTGTCAACCCGTACTATCCGTCGGCGTCTGAATGAAAAGGGACTCTATGGTAGGATACCCAGGAAGACCCCACTTCTGACCCAGAGACATAAAAAAGCCAGGCTGGAGTTTGCCAAAACTTACCTGAGAAAGCCAAAAACTTTTTGGAAGAATGTTCTCTGGTCAGATGAGACAAAAGTAGAGCTTTTTGGGAAAAGGCATCAACATAGAGTTTACAGGAAAAAAAAAAGAGGCCTTCAAAGAAAAGAACACGGTCCCTACAGTCAAACATGGCGGAGGTTCCTTGATGTTTTGGAGTTGCTTTGCTGCCTCTGGCACTGGACTGCTTGACCGTGTGCATGGCATTATGAAGTCTGAAGACTACCAACAAATTTTGCAGCATAATGTAGGGCCCAGTGTGAGAAAGCTGGGTCTCCCTCAGAGGTCATGGGTCTTCCAGCAGGACAATGACCCAAAACACACTTCAAAAAGCACTAGAAAATGGTTTGAGAGAAAGCACTGGAGACTTCTAAAGTGGCCAGCAATGAGTCCAGACCTGAATCCCATAGAACACCTGTGGAGAGATCTCAAAATGGCAGTTTGGAGAAGGCGCCCTTCAAATCTCAGGGACCTGGAGAAATTTGCCAAAGAATGGTCTAAATTTCCAGCAGAGCATTGTAAGAAACTCATTGATGGTTACCGGAAGTGGTTGTTCGCAGTTATTTTGTCTAAAGGTTGTGCTACCAAGTATTAGGCTGAGGGTGCCAATACTTTTGTCCGGCCCATTTTTGGAGTTTTGTGTAAAATGATCAATGATTTGACTTTTTTTTTCATTTTCTTTTGTGTTTTTTCATTGCAAGCAAAATAAATGAAGATCTTATTACCAAAGCATTTGTGATTGCAATCATTTTCTGGAAGAAATTGAGTATTATCTGACAGAATTGCAGGGGTGCCAATACTTTTGGCCAGCACTGTAGCAGTAATTAGTTCAAGTCTATACAATGCAATACTATGTTATTATGAACTGTAGCGATGATTACCATCATTTTCCGTAGTTCTCCCTTTGAGATATATGGAGAGATGGAGTGCGCCTGCGACGATGATGTGACTGACTATTGTGGATGGCTATTAGATTATATTGTGCATGCGTGAGCTTTTGACATTGCGACCTCTCGCAAGGCTTGCTCTGAGAACACTCGGAGGTTGCAGCTAAGGGGGATAATGGCGCCATATATGGGACTATATATGGATTCAGATACCTGGCCTCCACTGTGCAACCCCTGACGAAGCGGGGGCAAAACGGGCATTGGTGCTGCAGGTGGAGGTTGCAAGTGGACTCAAATTTACCACTAACAATGTATTATATGGTCTCAAAATCACCTACAAAAGTTAAAAGATTCCAAAGTTATCACCCCAGAAATTGACATGTCCAAAATTGGTTGTGATACCAAAGGGGTTAAGGATTGCATTATTTTCATAAAACAAATATGACAGAAGCTTAATGACAGTGCCATGTTTGGAATGATTAATCTCATTTAATTAATTGTAAAAAAATAAAGAATAATAATAATAATAATAATAATAATAATAATAATAAATCTCCTGAGCTGAAAATTTATGAAGATGTATTCTTATATAAAATGGAGTCAGAGCAGCGCGTTCTCTGTGTGCAGAAATACGCTCTGTGTCACTTGTTTGTAATATTTACTCTTTGTTATTTATTTCATGTTTGTATCATTTTTTGTTGTTTTTGTGGTATTTGTAATGTTTCTGAGGACTTTCTAATTCAACCAAGAAGGTCAGTAACAAGAAAATATGCATCAATCTAAATGTGTTTAATCTGCAATTTCTACTATTTGTGGCTGTTTTTTTTTTTTTGTTTGTTTGTTTTTTTTGCTGTAATAAATAGCAGGAACATTTGGGTCAATCCAAATGTACTTAATTTTAAATTTCTTGAATTTTTGGTCATTTTATGCTGCAAATAAAAAAGATTACTATGGTAAGTGTTCAAATAAGAGATGCAAAATGACTTCCTAGTACCAGAAACATTTTCAAGACTGAGACAAAGGCCCCACATAGTGAACCGCAACAAAAAATGCGGAGAAAAAAATTATAGCAAAAATGTATTGCATTTATTTCCGCAGCATTTTTTCATTGTATTTTTGCTGTGTTTTTCTCTGTGGATTTTCTTCCCTTATCAAATCTATAGGGAAAACGTGAGCATTTCTGCAGCTAAAAACTCAGCTTTTCCTCAGTTGTTTTTTGGATGAGTTGTGTGGATGAGATTAACTAGAACTTTGCTAGTACTATAAAATGCAGAAAAAGATGCATTTCCACAACATGGGACCTTAGACTAAGGCCGATTGCAGACGACCATGTGCTGCTGGCCAGCCATCAATTAAAGGCACAGGCGGCGCACGGTGGGACATGCGGATGTCACCCATGTGCTGCCCGTGCATGAGCTGTGCTTTCTCAGCCCCTTTCATTAAATGAATAAGAGCCACGGAAGCAAGGGCCGCAAAATAGGACAGGACTGGACTGTCGGCCCGCACACGTGACTGTGTAATTCACGGGCATGCGTACGTGCCCATAGAAATGAATGGGTCAGTGTGCTATTTGTGAAATACATGGATAGCACACTGATCAAGGCCATGGTCGTCTGCAAGTGGCCTAAGACTACAGAATACAGAAAATAGGTTCTTCAATGAATGAATGACATAAAAGCTAAACATTTCATGTGACAACTTTCCATGAAAACTATAATGGATATTCTTGTCTCATGGAACTTAATATTGAAAATTACTTTTAATGGCAGGTAATAAAATAAAAAAATTGATTACATTTGTTGCTACAGATGAAGAACATCTAAAGATTTGGTTATGGTTTGTGTGGTTCAGTGCAAAAGATTTGTTTCATGTCGAATAAGTTTGTAATGTAGCAGACTTTAAATTGGCTTAAAATATAATTTATGACACCGTCAGGGCTCCAAGGACTCCATCTATAAAATATAGTATATGAAACTGTCAGGACTCCTAGGAACCTATCTATAAAACATAGTGTAGAACACTCTTAGGGCTCCTAGGAACCTATCTATAAAACATAGTGTATAATAATCTTAGGGCTCTTAGGAACCTATCTATAAAACATAGTGTATAATAATCTTAGGGCTCCTAGGAACCTATCTATAAAACATAGTGTAGAACACTCTTAGGGCTCCTAGGAACTTATCTATAAAACATAGTGTATAATAATCTTAGTGCTCCTAGGAACCTATCTATAAAACATAGTGTATAATAATCTTAGGGCTCCTAGGAACCTATCTATAAAACATAGTGTAGAATACTCTTAGGGCTGCTAGGAACCTATCTATAAAACATAGTGTAGAACACTGTCAGGGCTCCTAGGAACCCATCTATGAAACATACTATAGAACATTCTTAAGGCTCCTAGGAACCTAATTATAAAACATAGTGTAGAACACTCTTAGGGCTCCTAGGAACCTATCTATAAAACATAGTGTAGAACACTGTCAGGGCTCCTAGGAACCTATCTATAAAACATAGTGTAGAACACTCTTAGGACTCCTAGGAACCTATCTATAAAACATAGTGTAGAATACTCTCAGGACTCCTAGGAACCTATCTATAAAACATAGTGTAGAACACTCTTAGGACTCCTAGGAACCTATCTATAAAACATAGTGTAGAATACTCTTAGGGCTCCTAGGAACCTATTTATAAAACATAGTATAGAATACTCTTAGGGCTCCTAGGAAGCTATCTATAAAACATAGTGTAGAACTCTGTCAAGGCTTCTAGGTAGAGATGGGCAAATTATTTTGTAATGAACCAGATTTGTCCCAAATATTACAAATTGTTCAGTTTTTAGAACAGAACAATTTGGGAATAGTCTCGATGAACTAAAATAGCTGCCACGAATAGATGTTAACAGGACTACCACCACGGGGCTAATATCAGTGGTGGTCCAACTATCACAGAAAAGCCACTGAAGCTATATTCAATAGGTGAATTCAATAGGTGCAGCTGCTCTCCTGTGATTGACCCATTTGAATTTAGCATCAGAGCAGGTGCTCTGGAAGATGCCACATGACTACTAGGCAATGGGATCTGTCATTATATGTTACAACAGCAGAGAAGAAGGAGGAACACACAGATACCTGATTTAAAATTTCTGTTAACTGCTGCCTTATCTTTCATATCATTTCATATCATATCTTTCATATCATTCTCAGGACGTACAACAACCCTTTGGCTACTGGTGATGCTGCCAAGGTCAAAAGTGTTTCTGTTGCCATTCACATTCTTATTGTTAGTATTTGTGGTGGATGGCGTGACAGTAACACAAGTGCTTCCTCTTTTTCCTTTAGCCTGCCCCTTGCCCTGTTTTTTTTCCAGTAATTTTACTTCACTGCTTATATAGTAGTGATTCTCAACAATTCTGACACTGTTTTAGCTTTTTGTTTGTTTGTTTTTTTGTTTTTTGTTTTTTTTACTAAAAAACTCAGTTTGAATAAAATTAAGAAAGAAATTAGATTTAGCAGTGAAAGTGTGAACTGATCCGTGAAACACACTTCATGAATGAGCTTGAATTTTTGCAGTGATAATAGCAGTTTGAATTTGTTTACTAACAAAAAACACTATCTTTGGATGGAAATTGAAGATATGATGAACAAATGCAGTCGTTCTGCTAGGCTTCACCAAAACTTTTTTCAAAATCTTCAGCAAAATCAGCTATCCATCCCTCTGAGATATATCTATGGATGAAATTTATAGCATTTTATATATTTTCTATTAAGCTTTGATATGGAATCATTTCACACTATTCACTTACAGTACATGTTTTAAGCAATGGAAATATAAGACATATGGAAAAAATAAGAAATTGGACACTGGACAGCGAATTGATTTTTCTCGGATTTTCCAATGTCTTGAAGACAAATATCTGTTTATTTCCTATATTCTTCTTTATCTTTCTCTCCTCTGTAATAGGAAATTGTCTTATCATATATGTCATTATAGTGAACCCCTCCTTACACACTCCAATGTCCTTTTTTTTTACCATGTACTTCTTCTGCTTTAACCCCTTGTGAATGTATAAATTGTAAAGTTAAATAAACGTATTATTGAAAAAATTGAAATGTGTAAATGTCACCTATATTTTGTTATAATTCCTGTGAAGCATTTAATGATTAATACACTTCCTAAATTCTGTTTTGAATTATTTCACAAGATCAGGTTTGAATATGGGGTGTTTTATGGGAGTATCTAATCCAGCGGCCTTTCAAAGTTCCTTCAGAACTAAATTAGTCCATTAAAAAATTATTTTGTAAAAATAGAAAATTGCTGTTTGAATTATAACATCTACAAATATTAAAGAATGTTCAAATTTTTGATGTCAACATAAGGCAGAGATATGGTAAATTATGTTTATTAACTTATTTAAGTGGCAGTGGTATGTACGAAAAGCAGATAATTTCAAACATTGAAAATTGTTTCAAAAATTTCACCAAATTTCCTATTTTTCATAGATAAATGCAAAACATATTAACTTAAATTTACCACTGACTTGAAGAACAATGTATTATGTGAAAATGGTCTCAAAATCACCTAAGAGTTCTATATTAAAGTTATCACCACAGAAATTAACATGTCAGATTTAAAAAATGGGGCTTTCACATGAAGCCCAAAACGGTGATACCGAGGTTAAGGATTGCATTATTTTCATAAAAAAAATATGACAGAATCTTAATTACACTGCCTTGTTTGGAATGATTAAGCTAATTTTTCTAATTATTTGTAGAAAAAATAATTAATCTCCTGAGCTGAAAATTTATGAAGATGTATTCTTATATAAAGTGGAGTCAGAGCAGCGCATTCTCTGTGTGCAGTAATACGCTCTGTGTCACTTGTTTGTAATATTTACTCATTGTAATTTATTTCATGTTTGTATCATTTTTTGTTGTTTTTGTGGTATATGTAATGTTTCTGAGGACTTTTTAATTCAATCAAAAAGGTCAGTAACACAATATATGGGTCAATCTAAATGTGTTTAATCTAAAATTTATTGTATTTGTTTTTTTGTTGTTTTCTCTTTTTTTGCTGTAATAAATAACAGGGACATTTGGGTCTCTCTAAACATGTTTAATTTTTTGAATTTTTGATCTTCTATGTTGTTATAAATTACAATAATATAGGCGGCAATCCAAAAATGTTTCATTTAAATTTCTTGAATGTTTGGTAATTTTTTCTGCATTTGCTGACTTGATGATTACTATGGGTAGTGTTCAAATAAGAGATGCAAAACGACTTCCTAGTACCAGCAACATTTTCAAGACTGTGACAAAGGCCCCAACATAGCGAACCGCATAAAAAAAAATGCTGCAGAAAAAACCACTGTGAAAATGTATTGCGTTTTTTTTTTCCACAGCATTTTTCATGCTGTCATGTGTTTTTGCTGTGTTTTTCTCTGTGATTTTTCTTTCCTTATTAAATCTATAGCAAAAACACAAGCATTTCTGCACCTAAAAATTAACATGCTGCATTTTTCAAAATCATTTTTCATGTGTTTTTTTAAAACGCTGCTCATCTGCAGTGTTTTTTTTTCTGCAATATATTGATGAGATTAACTAGAACATTTCTGGTACTGTAAAAAAATCCTGCGAATTCCACGATGTGGGGACTTAGCCGAAGAGTACAGAATACAGAAAAAAGGTTCATGAATGAATGAATGAAAAGGTCATTTTCGCACAGAATTTTTACCAGTCATGCTGTATGTCTATTTTTCTCTTTGTTCAAAAGATACCATAGTACAAAATGTATTAAAAAAAGCTAAAAATTTCAGATGGACCCAGAACCACCCCTTAAAAATTACTTTTTATGCCAAGTAATAAAATTAAAAAAAATGTTTGTTGCTAGAGACAGCGAACTTCTGAAGATTTGTTTTTTTTCTATGATTTGGATGGTTCAGTCCAAAGATTTGTTTCAGGTCGATTAAGTTTGTAATGAAACTGTTTTAAGCCAGTTTAAACTCTTAGTGTATGACACTGTCAGGGCTCCAATCACTATATATCTATCAAACATAGTGTATGACATTGTCAGGGCTCCAATGACTATATACAGTGCCTTGCGAAAGTATTCGGCCCCCTTGAACTTTTCAACCTTTTGCCACATTTCAGGCTTCAAACATAAAGATATAAAATTTTAATTTTTTGGTGAAGAATCAACAACAAGTGGGACACAATTGTGAAGTGGAACGAAATTTATTGGTTATTTTAAACTTTTGTAAAAAATAAAAAACTGAAAAGTGGGGTGTGCAATATTATTCGGCCCCTTTACTTTCAGTGCAGCAAACTCACTCCAGAAGTTCAGTGAGGATCTCTGAATGATCCAATGTTGTCCTAAATGACTGATGATGATAAATATAATCCACCTGTGTGTAATCAAGTCTCTGTATAAATGCACCTGCTCTGTGATAGTCTCAGGGTTCTGTTTAAAGCGCAGAGAGCATCATGAAGACCAAGGAACACACCAGGCAGGTCCGTGATACTGTTGTGGAGAAGTTTAAAGCCGGACTTGGATACAAAAAGATTTCCCAAACTTTAAACATCCCAAGGAGCACTGTGCAAGCGATCATATTGAAATGGAAGGAGTATCAGCCCACTGCAAATCTACCAAGACCCGGCCGTCCCTCTAAACTTTCATCTCAAACAAGGAGAAGACCGATCAGAGATGCAGCCAAGAGGCCCATGATCACTCTTGATGAACTGCAGAGATCTACAGCTGAGGTGGGAGAGTCTGTCCATAGGACAACAATCAGTCGTACACTGCACATATCTGGCCTTTATGGAAGAGTGGCAAGAAGAAAGCCATTTCTCAAAGATATCCATAAAAAGACACCAAACATGTGGAAAAAGGTGCTCTGGTCACATGAAACCAAAATCCAACTTTTTGGCCACAATGCAAAACGATATGTTTGGCGTAAAAGCAACACAGCTCATCACCCTGAACACACCATCCCCACTGTCAAACATGGTGGTGGTAGCATCATGGTTTGGGCCTGCTTTTCTTCAGCAGGGACAGGGAAGATGGTTAAAATTGATGGGAAGATGGATGGAGACAAATACAGGACCATTCTGGAAGAAAACCTGTTGGAGACTGCAAAAGACCTGAGACTGGGACGGAGATTTATCTTCCAACAAGACAATGATCCCAAACATAAAGCAAAATCTACAATGGAATGGTTCACAAATAAACGTATCCAGGTGTTAGAATGGCCAAGTCAAAGTCCAGACATGAATCCAATCGAGAATCTGTGGAAAGAGCTGAAAACTGCTGTTCACAAACGCTCTCCATCCAACCTCACTGAGCTTGAGCTGTTTTCCAAGGAAGAATGGGCAAGAATTTCAGTCTCTCGATGTGCAAAACTGATAGAGACATACCCCAAGCGACTTGTAGCTGTAATCGCAGCAAAAGGTGGCGCTACAAAGTATTAACTTAAGGGGGCCGAATAATTTGGCACGCCCCACTTTTCAGTTTTTTATTTTTTACAAAAGTTTAAAATATCCAATAAATTTAATTCCACTTCATGATTGTGTCCCACTTGTTGTTGATTCTTCACCAAAAAATTAAAATTTTATATCCTTATGTTTGA
This sequence comes from Leptodactylus fallax, assembly GCA_947044405.1. Taxonomy (NCBI): domain Eukaryota; kingdom Metazoa; phylum Chordata; class Amphibia; order Anura; family Leptodactylidae; genus Leptodactylus; species Leptodactylus fallax. The sequence goes on from CAMRHE010000114.1 coordinate 3,167,560, forward strand.
AACCTGAAATGTGGCAAAAGGTTGAAAAGTTCAAGGGGGCCGAATACTTTTGCAAGGCACTGTGTATATATATATATATATAAAACATAGTCAAGGCTTCTAGGTAGAGATGGGCAAATCAGTTTGCACTGAACCATATTCAACCCAAATATTACAAATTATTCAGTTTTAAACAAAACCAAGCAACTTGGGAAAAATCTCAATGAACTAAAATCGCAAATAGATGATAGCGGGACCACCACCGCTATTATTAGTGGTGGTCCCACTATCACAGAAGAGCCACTGCCACTGTTGAATTCAACAATTGGCCCATTTGAATTTTTTGCCAGAGCAGGTACTTTGTCAGATGCCACATGACTACCAGACAATGGGTTCTATGTCATTACATGTTCTAACAGAAGAGATGGAGGAGTAACACACAGAACCCTGACTCAAAATTTCTGTTTAACTGCTGTCATATCTTTACTCTCAGGAAGTACAATAGCCCTTTGTCTACTGGTGATGCTGCCGAGGTCAAAAGTGTTGCTGTTGATATCCACATTCTTATTGTTAGTACTTGAAGTGGGCGATGGCATGACAGTAATACAAGTGTTTCCTCTTCCTCCTTTAGTCTACCCTTTGCCCTGTTTTTTTTTTCCAGTAATTTTACTTCATTGCTTTTATAATAGCGATTCTCAACAATTCTGACACTTTTTATTTGTTTTTTGGGGGGTTTTTTTATAAAAATTTTAAGAATTTTGAAGAAAATTAGTAAAGAAATGAGATTTAGCAGTGAAAGTGTGACCTGGCCAGTCATATTACACTGTAACACACTGCCTGAGTCAGCTTGGATTTTTGCAGTGATAATGGAAGTTTGTATTTGTTTGTTAACAAAAAAAAAATCTTTGAATGGAAATTGAGGATATGATAATACCAGTGTGATTTGTCTCAGATGAACCATAATGGCCATTGGCTCATGTAACACGAGGTAGAAGAACAGTGGAAGAGGATCACATGGTCTCTGTGACCTATTTGGGTTTCTGGCATCACCTGACAGCCTCTAAGCCAATCATTAGTTATAAGTGAAGAGATTATAGTACTGATATGTACAATGCTGATAGAGTATAATAAGTGGAGTTCCAGGGTAGGTGAAGGAAAATATCAAACTCTTACTCACTTGCATAATCAACTTGTCTCACCTCTCCTGGGCTTCTTTGCAGCATCTCTACAGGCCTTTTCCAGCTGACAACACACACTGGGGTGACCACTGAGACCTGTGTTTGGGGCTCAGCAGTCATGTGAGGTCACAACTCTGGGTCTTAGCGTTGTGATGTTGATGCATCCCACATGGCTGCTGAGACCAGGCCTCAGCCATTACTCTGGGGCATGCGACATCAGCCAGAGGCTGGAAGAGGCCTGAAGAGGATGCCAAGAGATTCTTAGACACTCAGGAGAGTTGAGGCAAGATGAGTATAAGTTTTTGTTAGTTTCCCTCACCTCCCCTGGGCCTCCACTTAATATCTTCTCAGAAGCTCAGAGTTTAATACTGTTGCATGGGTGGCAAACCCCAAAAGTTTTGTGTTTGGGTGAATCCAAAACTTTTGGAAATTTTGGATCAAATCCAGTTGTAAACTAATTGGTTCAACCATCCATAGTCTGGAGTATAGTTTAGTTAGATTTAAAGGGGTTTTCCAATCTCAACTGCAATTAGCTGACCTGATAGCTGACATAGCTCTCAACTATTCCAGTAGAGCAAAGAGCAGGTAATAACTGAATGTGATAGAAGGAATGCTCCGGAGAACTCAACCCCCTCCCATCCTGAGAGCAGGAAGTGATGTCATTCAACCTGTGCCTAGCTGCTGCTAGATAAGACCAGGCTGGGGACCAAGGTATTGATCTGTAAACAATAGGGAGGAATAATCTGATATAGAATTGTCATTAGGAAAACTAGCAGGAAAGCTAGCAATTTAGATAGGATCCTTGTGATTGGAATACCTCTTTAATCAATTATACACAGATAGTCAGAAAATTCATAGGGGTAGGGAGAGAAGCTCTGCGCTGTATTGTGACTGCAGTGTTTACTTTGTTACACATACACTGGCCAGGTTTCTCTTTCAGTGTCAAAAATCTAATTTTGTTTTTTTTTTTATTTTTTTTTTTCAGTACCTTTTAGTACCAGATATCACTGTGTTAATTTTTCTTTTTTGCAATAGAGTTAATTTATTTTAATACAGTGTCAGATATGCCAATAGTGTAGCTCGTTGCTGTGATCTGTAACTGTCCATAGAGTGTCTTGCATTGTTGTCACACAGTGGAAAATCTCATTGATTTTGGTAAGGCTTTATATTTTTGCAATAGTGTTTTTTGTTAAACAATACAGAAAAACTGCTATTTTCACTGCAAATATCCAAGCTGACTCACACAGTGTATTATACTTTAATACTCACTGTTCGGGTTACCCATTCAGTGCTAAAGCTCATATTATTTTTAGGTATTTTTTTGAAATATTGTTTTTTTTGTTAACAAACACATAAAATTATGACATTATCGCTGCAAAACTCTGACTCATGTCTGGTGGTTACGACACCTGTGCAGTTATTCTGTGAAGTCGGGGACGTACACCTGAGGTCCAATGAATGCACACTATATGTGCACGAGGTGTACTCCTGTGGATTCACTAAAGAACTGTGCCAGCACCTGGGAGTACAGGAGATGGGTAAGTATAAATATTTTTTTTTTTTTTTCTTATCACGGGCACATATTTAATTGAAAGAGCGCACTTTGGGACACTAAACCCTCAGTCCATAAGGACCTGTGTGGGGTTTAGTGTCCCAAATCTTCCTGAAAGATTTCCTTTAAGAACTGTTTTTGAAAAGGTGTTTTGACAAGGTTTTGGAGAAGTCTAGCAGAACTGCACTGGTATCACCATATCCTCAATTTCCAACCTAAGATAGTGCTTTTTTTGTTAACAAACACATAAAACCTGCAATTATCACTGCAAAAATCCAAGCTGATTCATGCCGTGTGTTCAAGTCTAATACTCACTAACTAGGCTAACCTTTCACTGCTAAATAGAATTTTGAATCACATAGCTATGACACTTACAATCATGGTAAGATGGCAACCTATGCATGTAGACACATAACTTACTAACACTAACAAATTCCTGAATCAGCTGTACCTGGCTTACTAACAGTTCTGGACAATACATTAACACAGAAATAGTAGATAATTCCTACCAGATATGCTTGCACGGGGATAATGAAGTATAAGTGTGAGCAGTACAAGAGATGGCACCACAATGTCTTGTGGGAAGGTTTCTTAATTCCAGAATATCTTGCTTTACTCAAGATGCATTGCGGCTCCCATAATGCAATTGCATCATATAAGGGGAATTCAATAAGTAATGTAACTAAAAGACCACTAGATGGTGATATCATCTCACTAATTAGAATCAACCATTACCACAAACATGTAAAATAAGATAACACTTTTTGGCATCAGATTCTGATCCACTGGGCAGAACACTAGTACTGATACCACCCATTAGGTGCAGGCCATGTTCCAAAGCCACCTCCTCCAGTTCCTCCTTTTCTTGTACCATTTTCCACCCCCAATGTCACCAAGACATGCCATTGCTTCCAGATCCCATCCCTCAATTCATGGCTCTAAGGTCATACACACATGGCATTGAAAATGTTGCAGTGTCTGTAGGTTGTGAATGATTACTAAATGCAAAAAAAAATTACAGGGGCAATGTGTGATTTTGAAATGTTGCATTGGAGGCTCATGAGGTTAGTGCGTCACCTTCTGAAGCCCTTTAAGGAGGCCACCACATGTGTCAGCAGCAGGGACAATTGCAATATCAGTGAAGTAATTCCTTTATTATATATCTTACAAGAAACACAATCAGGCAAAGAGAGGTAGAATAATAATACCAACTTTTACCTCTTGGTCACTGTCACTGTCCTAGTGCGGTAGAAGATGAACTGGACAAAGATGAAGAACTGCATCTGGGATGTCTAGACTGGAGGAAGACTTGCCTTTCAATGCAGAGAGGGGCCTTTGATATTTCCCGGCCAGGGTGTAGGCTGGATCTTATTTGTTTTCCTTTGAATTTTGTGAATTGTCATTCTGCCAATGTTATGCTGCTGTGGCATTTGCTCCAATATGGTGTTAACCGGGATGATAATCCAGGTTCTCTTCTGGCTCCAAAGTGGTATTCTCATGGTCAGAAAATCCTTTTCATTCAGAGGATATTCCAGGTTTTTCAGCTGGCAGGCCAGGCAATCTGACAATATGCCACAATTTTTTTCTTGAAAATCTGTAATTATAACTCCTCCAGCTTTAATGCTGTGCTGCTGTGGCATCTGTTCCCATACAGGGATAAGATTTGGCACCTTCTTATAAAAGGCAATTCTTCCATTTTCAACTTGCAGGCAATCCACACACGCTGGAATTTTGTCACAAATGTTTCTTCAAATTCTGTAGCTTCCACTGTCACAGTGTTGGTATAATAACAAAATATACACCATTGCTTCTTCCAACATCAATGTTTTTCAACCAGACACATTGCCACAATTTTTTCTTTAAAATAACAAGCCTGTTGCACTTACAAGTCCCCTACAAGTTTAATAAAACCATTACTATTTCCAATATAATCCCCATATGTGTATGGAAATAATTTTTGGAATCTGGGGGTTTCAACCTGGTTCCAAACTCTGGGTCCTGCAAACAAGCCCCTGACCCCTTAGCTGCTCCTGATTTCCCAGGTAATTACCTATGCATTTGCTATGGAGGGGGGGGGGGGCTGACTATAGCAAAGCCAGCACCCATAGCACAGGTAATTACTTGTGAAATCTGGGTGTCAGTTAAGTTTAACTTCCCTGACAACTCCTTTAAAAAGCATAATGGAAAGTGAAAGCCCAGTGTATGGTTAAACTAGCAGTTTGTATCCACTATCATCATCCGTTTTCACATAGACATACATATCACTGTCACTTTGATATAACATTGGCTGTGCTTGCATTAGAGAGATAGAAATATGCTAGATGGATGTCTAGGAGCCCTAACAGTGTCATAAACTAAGTTTTATAGATAGGTCCCTAGGAGCCCTGGCAGTGTCATACACTATGTTTTAAGGCAGTTTAAACTCTGTTTTGTTCAACCCAAAATGAATCTTTAGACCAAGTCACCCAAATCCAAAATTAAATAACTATTCAGAGGTTTACCCATCTCTACTCAAGACAGGTAAATCTATGTCTTATGGAGATATTACGTTGCATCATTGTTATTCATCTAATATGGAACATGATCAACTCAAACATGAACAATCTGCTAGGAACTTTTTCTCTAGTAGATTTTGCCAGATCCTTTAAAGCATTGTCAATTTTTTTGGAGAATAATACATCATGCTATGAACTATTGAGCTAAAAATGTCTCCTGTTCTTAAGCAATTTGGAATATTCTACTCCATGGACACAGAGAATCAATCTGCGGTCACTAACCTTGTTCTTCTTGGTTTTACTGATAATAAGACAGTGAACGTTTTGCTATTTTTTGTTTTCTTCATTATTTATGATGTGACAATTTTCGGAAACGTTGTAATCATTTGTGTAATCCTCATCAATCCTCACTTACACACCCCGATGTATTTCTTCCTCACTAATCTGTCTTTTATAGATTTGTGCAACATTTCATGTACTGTGCCCAAGTTACTGAGGGACCTCATGTCAACCCAAAGAACCATATCGCTCATGGCCTGTAGTGTACAAATATTATTTCTACTTTGGATAGGGTCTAATGAGTGTTTGATTCTCGCTGTTATGGCTGTTGATGGATATGTGGCCATCTGCCATCCCCTCCATTATGCCATTGTCATGAGGTGGAGCGTGTGCCGTGGTCTTGTCGTTTTCATGTATATATTCAGTTTTGCCAAAGTCTTTCTTCCATCATTTACAATGCCGGTAACATTGTGTTCTGCTAATAAGGTCAACCATTTTATGTGTGATGCAGTGTCACTGCTAAAGATATCATGTAGAGATACCTGTATTAATGAGATTGTCATGTTCTTCTTCAGTTTCCTCTCTCTTTTCTTTCCCTTTGTAATTATTTTACTGTCCTATATCTGTATCATTTTTTCTGTATTTAAGGTTCATTCTGCAGGAAGATCTAAGGCTTTTTCCACGTGCTCCTCCCACATCATGGTGGTGGCTTTATCCTTCAGTACTGGAACGGTCACATTCTTAGGACCTTCTACAGATCCTTCTTCCAGCCAGGAGAAATATGTCTCAATCTTCTATGTCATTATATCTCCAATGTTAAATCCTTTCATTTACAGTCTGAGCAATCGAGACGTTAAAAGAACCATTGGAAAGATGTGAAATTTCATATGAATACATTATGATAAAATTATCAATACAGTCAACCATATGCACATGCCAACACAGGAAGCGGTTTTCTATGTTGCGTATAAGCAATTGGTTGAGGTTCTGGGATTTGGATCTTAGAAGATATCAGGGCAGTGTGGATAGTTGAATATTTTAGTAAGTTATATAACTTGCTTGTTTTTTAACATTTAAGCAGATTTTCTTATAACTGGACAACCCCTTTAAGCTTATGAAAAGTGACTGCTGCAACCCAGAAGTCCTCATGTACGCCTGATTATAAATCCCAGTAGCATATCTACCGTGACCTTAGGGGGCCCAGTGGGGCCATGGCTAGGCAGGCATGAGCAGGAACGGCACTGGTAAGTAAGGCCGTGGGCCTGGGGCAAGACTTGTCTCACTGGCAGTTTCGTTCGGACCGAACGCATCCGAACTGAAACAGCTAATATTATACTCTGGGGTCTTCAGACCCCAGAGTATAATGATCAGAGGCCTAGGAGAGGTGAGCAAGCATAAAAAAGTGTTAGTTACCTCTCCTAGGCTCCAGCTCAACTCCCTGCTGTTTTCGGACCTCTTTAGTGACGTCACAGTTGTCATGTGGGTCAGGTCAGCATCATGACATATAATGACGCTGGCGTAACCCACATCTGTGACGACATTGAAGAGGGCCGAAGACAGCAGGGAGTTGTGCCGGAGCCCAGGAGAGATAAATAACACCGTTTTTGTATGTTTGAGTACCACTGGTTTTTATACTTGTCACCTCCCCTGGGCATCTGATCCTTATATTCTGGGGTCTGAAAAGACCTCAGAGTATAATGATATTTCATGGCCGGAGTACCCAAAAAATTTCAGGTTCTGCACTATTTTCAACTAACACCATAGGGGCCACTATGGAAAATAATACTGCGTGAAGGGCCACTTTGGGACATTATACTGTGTGGAGTGGCTGCTATGTGACATTATACTGTGTGGAGGGGCCACTGTGGGATATTATGTTGTATGGAGGCCACTTTGGAGCATTATACTGTGTGGAGGGGCCACTATGTGCATTATACTGTGTGGAGGGGCCACTATGTGCATTATACTGTATGGAGGCCACTTTGGAAAATTATACTGTGTGAAGGGGCCACTGTGGGACATTGTACTGTGTGAAGAGACCGCTATGGACATTATACTGTGTAGAGGGGGCTGATATGTGACATTATACTTTGTGGAGGGCTCACAATGGGAGGGTTTTTTTGCTTCTGAGAAGAAAGTGGGCTCCAAAAATGGGAAGCCAAAGATCAGTGGAAGACAAGCCAAGACTAGTGTTGAGCGAACCCGAACTGCACACTTCTGGTCCGTACCTAACTTCATGCGTTTAGGTACCCAATCCCGACCCCGAACGTCAGTGCTGAAGTTCGGATCTGGGTCCGGGTTCAGTTCATCCCTAAAGCTGGTTGATTAACTACTGAGCAGCCAATCAGCCAGCTTTAACCCCCTTCATGCATTGTCAAGTACATGTACGTGGGCGAATGTGGGTAGTTACGTGATGGTGATCGAGCGGGCTCAGAAGCAGAGCCCGTGCAATCACCGTGGGAGCCCAGCTGTATCTGACAGCCAGGCTCCCGCTGCAACAGTGGGGACGGTGATAACACTGATCCTCGTTGATTAACCCTTAAGATGCCGTGGCCAATAGCGACTGTGGCATCTTAGGTGTTTGTCATTGAAACGTGGGCGGCATTGAGAGCGGGTTTTAGCTGTCATTTATCAATCCTTAAACCCCGATTGTGCCAAATGTCCCCCTCGGCACCCGCCGTGGCGAGATTGGTGGGTGCCCATATGCATCTTCTGCAGCCTGGGGTCTGGCCAGTGCCCCCAGGCTGCTAGGATCCCCCAGTACCTGCTTGATCCTGCCAAGAAGAGAGAAAGTCAGCCTATGCATCCTCTATAGACTGCAGTACAAGTGTATTGCAGTCTATAGTGCTGAACCATCGATCAGTGTATCGCTGGTTCAGGTTCCATAGTGGGACATCACTAAAAAGTAAAAAAAAAAGTTTTACAGCCATTTTTGGGTCACAAAGTTCGGGTTCCCATTGATTTCAATGGGGTTCAGGTTCGGGTCAAGTTTGGGTACCCGAACCGAACTTTTGGGCAAAGTTCGGCGGAACACGTTGAACCCGAACTTTGATGGGTTTGTCCAACACAAGCCAAGACTGTACTGGCTCAAATAACATGAAGCCATCTAAGTATTACAGCACTGAATGCAGTCCTAACTGCCCTCCCGACATCTACAGAACTAAAGATACCTACCTTTCGTTGCCTTCTGTGGTAAGATATAACACTGTAACAATTTATCTCACTGGAAAAAGTCAGATTAACTCAGCTACATTTGTCAGCATGTGATATGGAGCACCACATGGATAAACAACTGTCTACGTACTGTAGTATTACTTTTCCCACATACAGCTCAACAGAAAAACTATTGGGTGGTATCAGAAGGAGACAAGTAGAAGATCTAGTGTTTGTTTTGCCATAAATGGTCACTAACTTTTCAGACAACTTCAGAGAGTGCATGTAATTCTGATCCAACATATAATCTACTTTAATTAAAAATGTGGTTGCTTTCTGCCTGAAAAACCTATCTAAATTTTATGCTATTTGATGTCTCCCTTCTAGCTAATTTTCATATCCTCCTTTGTTACCAGGGAAGTATATCTAAAGAAGCAAGACTGAATCATAGTGAGTAGAGGGGGAGGTGCTTTTCCCTCTTCACACAGTGAATGCAAATGGGAGGGGCTTATTCTCCTTACAGAATGTCTATAAAATGTTCTGTGCAAAGGACTGAATATTCTGCAAATCTTGCTTACAATATAAGAAAAACCTTCTATGTACTTGTATCTACTTCTGCCTGCTTGTGTTATTATAGATGGGATATTATTCACAGAGAGCAAGCAGCTTTACTGACTGTGCTCATAGATTGTTTATTCTAGTGATTTAGCTGCTTGACTGCATGTATTTGCCATGGATTTACAGTTCAGTATTCCTGGATCTCCTATATTATGGTCCCTTGGGCCCTCAGTTATTTGTTTGCTATTGTATGGTGACTCCTGGCAGATTGCAGAATGGCTTCAGTAATGGATTGGATTGGGAGGGGGGGCAGTTTGCATTTGAGACAAATGCAAAATGTGTTTCAGTCATATTAAAAGCAGGAAAACTGATAGAAAACCACATATAAAGGTTTATACAGTCACAGAACAGATTGCCCAGAAAGATGCTGCACATATTTCAACTTTTCATGAAAAGTCAGCTACCCCTTAAGAACCCTTAAGAACCCCTTCACCCTAACCCTGATCCACACCAGAATATATGGCAAACTACAAATCTTCTCAAATGCTGCCATTAGATGACTAACCCATCAGATGACCATCAGTCGCAGGTCATGGGTCTTGCAACAGGATAATGACCCAAAACACACAGCTAAAAACACCCAAGAATGGCTAAGAGGAAAACATTGGACTATTCTGAAGTGGCCTTCTATGAGCCCTGACCTAAATCCTATTGAACAACTTTGGAAGGAGCTGAAACATGCCGTCTGGAAAAGGCACCCTTCAAACCCGAGACAACTGGAGCAGTTTGCTCATGAGGAGTGGCCAAAATACCTGCTGAAAGGTGCAGAAGTCTCATTGACAGTTACAGGAATCGTTTGATTGCAGGGATTGCCTCAAAAGGTTGTGCAACAAAATATTAAGTCAAGGGAACCATCATTTCTCTCCAGGCCTGTTTCATGAGTTTTCTTTTTTAATAAATTCTGTTGAAGCCTGGTTGGAAAGCAATGTCTGACTTTCATTTGTTCATTTTCATAGAATTTTTATATATTATTACTTTTGTCAGATTCAAGTTATTTCTGTGACTATTGTGGGTTTTTCTTTCATTAAACGAGGGGTACCAACAATTTTGTCCACGTGTGTATGTATAAACATGGAGGAAAGTACGCCCCCAGACAAAGCCAAGAGGTGCAACGTGCATCAGGGACTTGTCTGTCAGGCGGGTTTGTATTGGGGAGGGGTTTCCATTTTTGTTGGACTTTGAGGGATTCCTTTTGGATATTTGGACATTTGGTTTTTGCTGCAACTTGTTTTATGTGCATTTCTTGATATTACTACTCATCTTTTGAATATATATATATATATATATATATATATATATATATATATGTATTTATACATTTTATCGGTATATTTTTTTTACCTGCATTTACTATTTGCTGCTGTATTACCTGGTTTCAGCCTGTGAAGGTTATTCATTTTTATACATGGAATAAATATAGTTGATTTTTACAATGTTGTGGGCATGTTTTTTTGGTTTGTATTATATGCGCATGGTCCACTTATTTGGAGATTTTTGGAATTGGCCTAGTGTATAGTATTGGCTTGTTTTCTCACATGCAACCAGACACAAACTGACTACTGTTACACTGTAGTCACACATGCCTCAGGCATACCCACTCTTACTGAAGCTGTTAGAGGAGAGGAGACTGACAAAGAAGATGTTTCACAGACTGAGTTGACTGTGTGAGAAAGCTAGAACATCAGATGACATATTTTGGGAGTGCAACTCCCCCTTCCATGGACTGTCATCATCCCATTCTGCCAATGGAAACTCATCAGATACCACCCTTCTAAGGAGTCTGTGCCTGGTTACTCTCAAGTTTTTGGATGGTTGAAGAGTAGCAATGGATAAAATCTGCTTCTCCTTGAAGTTTTCAGGCTGGTTCATCATCTCCCACTCTCAAAGATAATAGGGCAGGGCCGCAGTGTTAAAATAAAGTATGTTTAAAGAATGTCTATAAAGATGAAATTGCTCTATTGCACAAGTCTCAGACAATATTAGATTATTGGCAGTGAAAGAGTTAACAGATTCACCCAGTCACTGCCTATGAACCTATCCTATCTCTATTTAATTCTAGCTCTAATCTGCCTGTGTAATTGATTCTCTAGGTTCTCCTAGTCCTCTAACTATTGCTTGAATTCCTATAGCCTTTTCTGAACTGTGTTATAGACTATGGTGCAGTGAGATGGATCACAGATCTATTTGCATGTCCACCATTACAGCAACTAAAGGCTGAAAATGAATGCACAAGTTCTTAGTCTTTAGCTACCCCCTGTAGTTACACTTCTGCCTTAGAGTATAAAAAACAATCTGTGGGTGATGAACCCTAAAAATTTACAGTGCTGCTAAACCCAAAGTTTTTGGAAAAGTTGTAATTAACCTAGTTTATTTCAAGCCAGTTGGCCTATACCTAATAGCAACCACTTTCTTTCTTTTTAATTAGTTATTACTTTTTAAGAAATTCTATATTTTTGTAAACAATTCAACAATTAAGTCTTTAATTAGTAAATGAAGTAGACGAAGCCTTGTCTTGGGACTAAAATAATGAATCCCAAGAGTAGAATAAAGGTTTTTATACAGCCCAGGGTCATACCCATTGTCATCTGCACTTTGAGCTCAATGGATGTGCTTCTTTCTGCTGTGTATCTTCTTATATCCTGTATTCTGCTTCATATTGACTTCTTGAATGTTTTTCTATTTATTCAGGTATTACATTGTCATTATAATTGTGAGAAAAATAAATGTAGTTTTTTGAGGCTCTAAAATATAGTAATGGAGAATGTTAAACTGTTAGGGGTCAGAAAGAAATTTTTTTTTTGCATTTTATGGCAGCATCAATGTAACGATGGCAATGGAGCCCAACAACTAATGGGGCTCATCTGAAGCTAAAAACCAGGATCAGATGATGGAAAGATGTTGAAAAAACAGAATGGAGTCACATTTTAGGCTTTGCTATGGAGCCCTGTGGTAACTTGTTACTCCTGTATGGCAGGCTGGACTATGTCACGTGGTTTTTACTTTTTTTATTAGTTCTGACAGACGTAGCCATCTTTAACTTGCAACAGATAACTTGCTGCATTGTGATATCTTTTCACAAAAGCCATTGAAAAGCAAGCTTTTTGCACTTGTGTCCTTAACTTATAAAAGGGGAGGATAATAATAGACAACCATTGTTTTCTTCTTTTGTAGATAAAACACTTTACTGTGCAGTTCTAGCACTCTTAGCACCAGTACACTATTTTGCTTCTCAGGCCACTTTAATTCTAGACTTACACCTTACTTACACAAGGATGCATTTACACTCTTGGCTGCTTATACCCTTTAATCTTCTGTTACTCCATCATAGACTAACTCATTTGTGGTCCTTTCTGGACACATAGACACTCACAAGACTTACTGTATTCTACACCAAGTAGCTTTTCTCTTGTTGGTGGTTCTGCTCCTTTGCTCTTTCTAGCCTACTCTAGGGTTCCAAGGTAATTAGTTAACCAAAACCAAGCAATATTTAGTAGTCTCAGACCCCATCTGTTCCTCTAGACATGGCAGCCCCTCATCCAACTGTCACTAACTGCTCACTATCTCCCAGCACCTGCCAGTTATAGATGGACCTAGATCTCTTCCTGAGCTGCTGCATACTAATACCCAGAAGCTAGATGAACTACTACTCTATTTAACCCCTTAAGGACGCAGGGTATTTTGTACATTTTTTCATATTTTCCTTCTCTGTCGACATAGCTAAGGGAGGGCTTGTTCTTTGTGTGATGAATTGTACTGTCATTTTGCACCATTTTGGGGTACATATTATGTTGTGATTAGCTTTTATTAATGTTTTTGGAGGGTCCATGTGAACCTGGGCTCTCTGATCCCCAGTGCAATGTACTGTAATACATAGTATTGTAGCACCTTGGACATAGGCTCCCTATGTGTAACAGAGAGCGGCGATCAGTCGGATGTCACTCGGCCTCCTGGCTGCCATGGCAATCCCTCAGACCCCATGATCTTATCGGGGATCCAATGGGTGGCAAAGGGGTAATCTTGCCCACAGACTCCTGGATGCTGTGATTGCTATTGATCATGGCATCCAAGAGATTAATCTGCCGAAGTCGGAGTCCCTGGCGGCTAGTCCCAGGCCTTGCTTGTACAAAACAGCCGAGTGCCAGAAGTAATGCCATGGGCACAGCTCCTGTGTCTGTGGCATTACAGCACTGTACTGTTACGGCTCTGAATGTTAACTACATGCTCATTGCGACATAATAGTATGGTGCAGAGTGGGAAGGGGTTATATAGGCAGTGTCACCCCCTTACACTTTCCCCGGGCTACACCAAGCAAGGAAGGGGTTAAAATTAAAAGAAACCATACTCATTTGTCCTTTGCTCCACTGTCCCATCCACAGTCCTCATTACTGGTTCCATACGTCTGATGAAGCTACACTAGAAGGCAGCGATACATGAGGGGTTCTTGTCGCTCTCCACCAACAGGTCATTTTTTCTTACCCTTTTCCTTTCATTTTCTTTAGGGATTTTTGCTAGGATCGATTATGTGTGATGTTATGGCTGTGATGTTGTTGTAGTAGTGTTGTAGATGCAATTTATTTATATGACCCAGGGATATATTTTGTCTGGCTACAGGGGGAGGGTCTCCTATATTTTTGGTGAGCTCCAGTGGTTGAGTGGTTTAAAATATTTTTAGGTCTCCATTTGTATTTTGCGTAGTATGAATACAGTGATTATTCAGATAATTGGGATGTGCACAGTATTGGTTGTTCTTCCTCTTTTTCTTCTTTCTACATATGTATATGTGGGTATATGACATAATTTGCAGCACCCCTCTCTTTCTATGTGGTGCCCATCATGATTTTTGTTTTTGATATGGTCCTTGGTACATCAATCACCCAATGCTAAGGTTTGGTATTAAATATCATTGACAGTTACTGTATATTTGATAACGGATATAATTTTAACTTTGGAACATTTTATACAACATCTCTGACACAGCAGAAGCCAGAGCCACCAGTGGAAACTAGAGGAGCTATAATTGAAATTATATTCAGCAGGAACAAAACTGGACACCCAACTCTGCCAATGTGGCATAGCAGTTGTGAGGTATTTAAACCTCCATCAATGCTTTGCAAAGGGAAGTTTGAAGGGTCAGCTTGGCATGAGGTCTTCTGCTGAACCTTCTTGACTTATTATTTAGTTAGTGTTTCAGTTTACTGGAGGACATTTTAGAGCTTTGGTAGATTGGTCAATCCCTAGTGATGAGGTCCAGATAGTAAGCGTGTCATCCTGTATATTTTCTGTAGGTGATCCTGATTATAGCATGCTGGATTTGGTCTAGTGATGAAGATGAAGTTCTTGGGTGAGTTGACTTAAGAAAGTAACATCTTCCTATGATCAAAATGGAAAGACCTGATAAAAGGGAGTAGCCAAACGGATGTATTTTTGGGACAATCAAGGCTATCAAGACCATGATCAATGGGACTATTTGTAAGGACAACATGGTAATTTATATGGAATCATCTCTGGAAATTTTCTCACACATTTATATTTACTTTCTTAGGAATTTGAGACAAATATGAACAATAAGACATTGGCCACTGAACTCATACTTCTTGGATTTTCCGATGACGTGAAAACTAATATTTGTTTGTTTCCAGTATTTTTCTTAATCTATGTATTTTGTATATTTGGAAACTGCCTTATTATATGTATCATTATACTGAATCCACCCTTACAGACTCCAATGTACTTCTTCCTTGTGAATTTATCTTTCATAGACTTGTGTTACTCCTCATCGGCGATACCTAAGCTGCTCGTAGACCTCTTATCCACTCGTAGGTCAATATCAGTCATTAATTGTCTCACACAGTTTAAAGTTCTTCTATTGATAGGACAATCTGAATGTCAACTTCTTGCCGTCATGGCCTATGACCGCTATGTTGCCATCTGCCACCCCCTCCACTATCATGTTCTCATGAGTTGGAGTGTGTGCTGCTACCTAGTGACCTTCATTTGGATATTTAGCCTCATAAGTACAATCATCCCATCCCTTGCAATGCCCTTTACTGTGTGTTACCCCAACAAGATTAACCATTTCATGTGTGAAGTCCTATCCGTGCTGAACTTGTCATGTGATGATACCTCTCTTCAAAAACTTGTGATTTTTATCATGGGTTTTATTGTTCTTCTTCTCCCTTTTGTGTTAATTCTTGAGTCCTATATTTGTATTATATCTTCTGTACTGAAGATTCCCTCTGCAGGAAGAGCAAAGGCTTTTTCCACTTGTACCTCACATCTTACTGTAGTCGGAATGTTTTTTGGGACTGGATTAATGACTTATTTAAGACCACCGTCTGAATCTTTACACCAGAACAAGTATGGAGTTTTTTTTTTATGCTATGATATCTCCGATGTCACATCCTCTTATATATAGTTTGAACAATAGAGAGGTTAAAAAAACACTTGCAAAATATTTAAAATGTAATCTGATTCACCATGTGCAAGGTGCCAGCCAGGAGGACAGATAAAGGGTGACATACACTACCTGTCAAAAGTTTTAGAACACCTACAATTTTTCAGTTTTTGCTGATCTTTACTCAGTTCACTGTCTCAGATGAAAGCGTAGAAGAGATAAAAAGGTTAAGATGAATAAAAATAATGGATTAATTTTGTTTCAAAAAACTAAATCTAAATTTTTGACTCTTCAGTCGCCACCTTTAGCTCATACAACAGCTTTACACAATTAAGACATTCTTTCTACAGTTGCATTCAGATATTGTTTAGAAATTTCTTCCCAACAACGAGACAGATTGTGCTTTATAAATCAGGCACATGTCTGCGTCAGACTGGAGATCTACACCGGTAAGAAACTGGTGTAAATTTCCTCTATAAGGCTGAGGCCCCACGTTGCAGAAACGCGTTTTTTTGTTGCAGATTTTGTTGCGTTTTTTTGAGCCAAAGAAAAGAATGTCTACAAAAGGAATGGGAAATATATAAGAAGCTTTTATACTTCTACGTTCTGCTCATTCCACTCCTGGCTTTGGCTCAAAAAACTGCAACAAAATCTGCTACAAAAAAAGCTGCGTTTCCGCAACGTGGGCCCTCAGCCTAACTCACAAAAGAAACCTATGAGGCTAAGAGTCCCTGATTCCCCTTGGCTCTACTGTTCTTTACTGTAATTGGATTTTCGGTATGGGCACAGCAGAGACATGGGAAGTAGGGACTGCTAGATGGATAGATGGATTCCAGTTCAGGAGTTGATCTGGGAATTACTTCCAACATCCAATCTGCATCTAATAGACCAAACCCATCAGTGTGAATCCAGAACAAAATACAAAATACATGTAGTTAATGGGGTATTCCCACAAACATAACCATTTTTAAATTTGTAGATAATTAAAAGTTAAACATTTTTGCAAATATAAGTAATTAAACATTTTTAACATAATTAAACATATCTTGTGGTCACAAGTTGTTGTTTTGATCGGTTGCCAGTGGATATGACCATGAATGCAGGACCTTTCTAAGATCAGAAAATCAGCCATGATGTCCGTATTGTGGCCGGGATATCTTCTGATACATGTAGTGTCCCTGCCTGATAACCCAGATACAATAAGAAAATCATGGCTGGGTTCCTGACAAGTCCCAGATGATAGAACGTTTCTGCATTTGTGGTCGTATCTATCGCCAACCGATCAAGACAACAAACTGTCACCATTAAGATAGTTAGAGAAAATCTTTAAAACTCTACAGAATTTTTAACTACTTATATTTACAAAAATTTAATTATCTACAAATATAGATATGGTCATGTTCATACCCCTTTAAGCCAGAATTGTGGCAATTCTATCCCATAGTGTTTTGCCTGAATATTATGTACAATACTTTTCTAAGCACTTTCTAGGCAGCATCTACATCTGCTCCGTCCTGTTTTTTGAGCACAATATACACTGGTGGACAAAATTGTTGGTACCCCTCGTTTAATGAAATAAAAACCCACAATGGTCACAGAAATAACTTGAATCTGACAAAAGTAATAATATATAAAAATTCTATGAAAATTAACAAATGAAAGTCAGACATTGCTTTTCAAACATGCCTCAGCAGAATTTTTTAAAAAAGAAAACTCATGAAACAGGCCTGGACAGAAATGATGGTTCCCTGAAAATAATGTGACCAAAGGGACATGTTAAATCAAGGAGTGTCCACTAATTAGCATCCCAGGTGTCTACAATCTTGTAATCAGTCAGTGGCCTGTATATAGGGCTACAGATACTCGCTGTGCTGTTTGGTGACATGGTGAGTACCACACTCAACATGGACCAGAGGAAGCGAAGGAAAGCGTTGTCTCAGGAGCTTAGAAAGAAAATTATAGACAAGCATGTTAAAGTTAAAGGTTATAAGACCATCTCCAAGCAGCTTGATGTTCCTGTGATTACAGTTGCACATATTATTCAGAAATTTAAGCTCCATGGGACTGTAGCCAACCTCCCTGGATGTGGCCACAGGAGGAAAATTGATGACAAATCAAAGAGAAGGATAATACGAATGGTAACAAAAGAGCCCAGAAAATAGAAGTTTATGGAAGTTGAGCCTGTGAAATAGCTGAAATTGTTACTATCACCACTGCCACAACCCTCTTTATCTGATGTCATCTTGTCATTCTGACCCGGTTGCCAGGTCCTACCGGCAAAAGAATCATAAATGGCAATGTAATCATCATTTTCCCCGCTTTTTTGTAACACATTATCATGGCTATTCACACCCTCAGAATTTCCACCTCCAGATTTCCCCCTAGCTACCCTATCAGAACAACTACCAGTACTAGCAGTATCACACCATTTGCCACTACTACCTCCACTACCACCAACAGTCATCATGTCTTCTGCCTCCCCTGCTCGCACACAAGACAGCTCTGGCTAGGAGAAATAGATTATTCATCGCTACCAGGAATCGCTACCAGAAAAGCCCTGTGGTAAATTTCGAGTTATGTAGGAGGAGGAGGAAAACACAGAAACCTAGGTCAAGATCACTTCACTCTCTGAAGCAATATCCTCCTGTGACTGAGATGAGCCATCTAAATAATCAAAAACTTCATCTTCTTTCTCAGGAAGTACAACAATGCTGCAGCTACTGGCGCTGCCACCAAAACCAGAAACAGTGTTACTCTTACCACCTACATTCTTATTGTTAGTAGTAGCACTTGTACGAGTGTTTCCGCTTCCCCCTATAATGCACTACTGTGAGTAGGTTTAAAAAAAATGTTAACTCTTGCTCAAAAAAGTCCTTAACAAAACATTTTTCACTAACAGGATTGTCTTGTCAGTAAAAAAGTATGTTTAAAGAATGTGTATAGAGATGAAATTGCTGTATTGCACAAGTGTCAGTCAATATTAGATAATTGGAAATGAAAGGGTTAACTATCTGTGTAAGCAGAAGCAGCAAAGATTCAACCAGTCATTTCCTATGAACCTATTCTATGTCTATTGAATTCTAGCACTAATCTGCCTGTGTAATTGCTTAATTCTCCTGGTCCTCTAACTATTGCTGGAATTCCTATAGCTTTTTCTGAACTTTTATAGCCTATGATGTAATGAAATGGATCACAGATCTATTTGCATGTTCACCATTTACAGCAACTAAAGGCTGAACACAAATTCACAAGATTTTGTGCACCATATGAAATCAGTACTGTAAGGTCCACCTACCACTGTCTATTGTTGGTACCACGTCACAGACATGATGCATTACACACATGTATTCCCATTCATTTTCTCATAGCGCAGTCATTTTTGTTCATCTGAAGCGATGCAATTTGTTCGGTTTTCATGGAAATCCAAATCATTTGGAATATTTGGGTCGAATATTGTTCATTAGGAACCGATTCTCCCATCTATAGGACCTTCTTAGGCTTCAGGGCCTGGTAGCAAATGCTAAGTCAGCTCCCCCTGTAGCTAAACTTGTGCCTCAGAATATAGAACAATCTGTGGATGGTGAACCCTAAAATTCTAAGGTCTGGCTAAACCCACAAGTTGTAATGAACGCAGTCATTACAGGCCAGTTTGCTTATACCTAATAACAACCTTTCTTTCTTTTTGATTCATTATTATTTTTAAATTTCTATGTTTTTGTAAACAATTCAACATCAAGTCTTTAATTAGTAAATGAAGTAGACGAAGCCTTGTCTTGGGACTAAAATAATGATACCCAAGAGTAGAATAAAGGTTTTTATACAGCCCAGGGCCGCACCCGTTGTCATCTGCACTGTGAGCTCAATGAGTGTACTTCTTTCCGCTGTGTGTCTTCTTGTATCCTGTTTTCTGCTTCACAGTGACTTCTTGAATTTTTTTTCTCTTTATTCAGGTATCTCATTGTCATTATAATTGTGAGAAAAATGTATTTAGTCTTTTTGAGGCTCTTAAATTTATTAATGGCGAATGTTAATCCAGAGATCTGTCAGGGGTGAGAAAGATTTTTTTTTTTTCTATTTTATGGCACCATGAATGTTACGATGGCAGTGGAGCCCAACAACTAACGGGCCCCATATGGGCTAAAATCCAAGATCAGATAAAGGAAAGTTGTAAAAAAAAACAGAATGGAGTCACATTTCACGCTTTGCTATGGAGCCCTGTGGTTACTTGTTTCTTATGTATGGCAGACTGGATTATGCTAAATGTTTTTTGCTTTTTTTTTCCCTTTGTTATTTTTATAGATGTAGCCATCTTTAACTTGCATCAGATAACTTGCTTCAGTGTGATATTTTGTTTCAAAAGCCATTGAAAAAGCAAGTTTTTTGCACTTTAGCCTTCATGTTAAGGATTGTGTACTTAAAGGGGTTTTCTGGTCCCCAAACAAAAATTATCGTTGGGCAGGAAAGGGGTTAAAATAAAAGAAACCATACACATTTGTCCTTTACCCCACTGTCCCAGCCCCAGAGTCCTCAACATTGGTTCCTTACTTCAGATGAAACAGCACTGGTAGGCAGAGATGCACAGAGGTTTTTGATCCCTGTCCTTTCATTTCCTTTGTGCAATTTTTGATTATGGATTTGTGTTAAGGGGCGTAACTAGAAAATACTGTTCCCCATAGCATACTTTTGACTTGGGCCCCCCACCCCTGCATGGCATAGTGCCCTGACATGGTAAAACTCCCCAATTACACACACTACAATGTCCCACAGTGACCCCTTCACCAAGAATAATATCCCAAAGTGGCTTCCAGACAATATAATGTCCCAGAGTGGACCCTCTACACAGTATAATGATCCAAGGTGGCCCATCCACCCAGTATAATGTCCCATAATAGCTCCTCCACACAGTATAATGCCCCACAGTGGCCCCTCCACACAGTATAATATTCTATTGCGGCCCCTCTACACAGTAAAATGTCCCATAGTGGTCCTTCCACACAGTATAATGTCCCATAGCATCCCCTCCACACTGTATAATGTCCCATAGCAGCCCCTCTACACAGTATAATGTTCTATAGTGGCCCTTCAACACAGTATAATGTCCTACAGTGGCCCCTCCATACAGTATAATGTTCCATAGCGGCACCTTCCACACACTATAATGTCTTACAGTGACCCGTCCACACAGTATAATGTCCCACAGTGACCTCTCTACACAGTATAATGTCCCATAGTGGTTAACACACAGTATAATGTCCCAAAGTGGCCCCTCCACACAGTATAATGTCCCATAGTGACCTCCATACAGAATAATGTTCCACAGTAGCCCCTACAGTTTTCGTTGCAAATATTGCAAAATTATCAAGTTTGACAGAACCCAAATTTTATTTTATTTTTTATTTTTTTACCACTTACAAATTAGTATTATACTGAGGGGGTCTTTTCAGACCCCTGATTATAATGATCAGAAGCCCAGGGAGATGACAAACATATAAAAAGTGTTACCTCTCCTGGACTTCGGAGCAGATCTTTGGCCCTCTTCAATGGCATCACAGACGTAGGTTACACCTGCATCATTATGCATCGTGACAACGGCATGACCCACGTGACAGCAGGGAGTCACGCCGGAGCCCAGGAGCACAGTTTTTTATGTTTGTCACCTCCCCTGGGCCTCTGACCATTATACTCGGAAGAGACACTAGATATAATAATAGCAGTTTCGGTTCAGGTATATTCGGTCCAAACAAAACTTCCAGGTGATCTTAGCGAAATGAATCTTGCGAGGTTCGCCCAACAAATACTCTTGCCTTGGGCCCATGGCTTTACTCACCAAACGCTGTGCTTGTCCATGGTTGCTTTCACTTCCCCTTAAGCCCTCCAGGAGGCCCCGTGCCTCCCATATCATGTCGCTGTCAGTGATGTCCTGACGCTGTTCAGGGTCAGTAACGTGATATGGAATGCATGTGGCCCCCTGGCAGGTCTGAAGGGGAAGTAGAGGTGGGAATGGGCAGGAGCAGGGATCGGTAAGTAAATAGGGCCCGTTACCTGCTGGGATTAAAACAAAAAAGCAGCAGGGGCCCACTGAACCCCCTAAGGTGCTATGGCAGTTGTTCCACCACTGCCTGTGATGTAGCTGTAATAATATCATAGTTGCTATTTATTCATATGACCCAGGTATATATTTTGTCTGTCTACAGGGGAGGGTCTTGTATGTTTTTGATGAGCTCCAGTGTTTCAGTGGTTTTAAATGTTTTTAGGTCTCCATTTGTGTTTTGTGTAGTATGAATAAAGTGATTTCTCTGACAACTGGGAAGGGCACTGTTTGTCTCATTGTTCTTCCTCTTTTCTCTACAATTGTGGGTATATGGCATCATATGCAGCACCCTCTCTTTCTATATGTGTTGCCCCTCATGCTTTTTGCTTTTGTACATGGTCCTTGGTTACACCGTTTAAGCAATTATATCAATCACCCAGTATTTGGCCGCTGCAACCATTCACTCTGCTCAGTGGTCACATACATATTTGGGTACATCAGCACTGTAAATGTACCAATTCATGCAATCATGACATACTCAAATATCATACGTGGCCCCTGAGGTCAGTGATTTGCTGCAATGGCCACAGTGGGGGTGACTGATATCATTTCTGGTGCACTGGAAATGAAGGCTAATCCTGAGGACTGAGAACCATCAGAAAACCACTTGAACTTTCCACTTTCCATACACTTTTCTAAAAGGTTGGTATTACTTGAATGTCATTGACGGCTATTGTATACTTAATAAGATTTTCTTCTCTTGAACCATTCTGATCATACAGATATAATTAAACAAGAAGTTAGTGACCTTATACAACAACTCTGACATAGCACGAGCCAAAGCCACCTGTTGAAATTACAGGAACTACTCAGAAACAGTCATTGGAATTGTATTCAGCAGGAACAAAACCGGACAACCAACTCAGCCAACGTAGCACAGCAGTTGTGATATACTCTTTCGGAGAGGATATGAAGTTTTCATAAGGCCTCCATAAATGCTTTGGAAAAGGACATTAGAAGGTCAGCTTGGCATGAGATCTTCTACTGAACCATCTTGACTTACTATTTAGTTAGGGTTTCAGTTTACTGGAGGATGTTCTGGGTGAGTTGACATAAGAAAGTAACATCTTCTTATTATCAAAAAGAAGTAGCCAAGTGGGTGTATTTTTGGGACAATCAAAGTCATCAAGACCATGGTCAATGGGACCCTTAGTCATGACAACGTGGTAATTTATATGGAATCATCTAAAATTTTCTCAAACATTTATATTTACTTTCTTATTAATTTGAGAAAAATATGAAGAATAAGACATTGGCCATTGAAGTTATTCTTCTTGGATTTTCCGATGACGTGAAAACTAATATTTGTTTGTTTCCAGTATTTTTCTTAATCTATGTATTTTGTGTATTTGGAAACTGTCTTATCATATGTATCATTACACTGAATCCACCCTTACAGACTCCAATGTACTTCTTTCTTGTGAATTTATCCTTCATAGACTTGTGTTACTCCTCATCGGCGATACCTAAGCTGCTCGTAGATCTCTTATCCACTTGTAGGTCAATATCAGTCATTGGTTGTCTCATACAGTTCAAAGTTCTCCTATTGATAGGAGAATCTGAATGTCAACTTCTTGCCGTCATGGCCTATGACCGATACGTTGCCATCTGCCACCCCCTACACTATCATGTTCTCATGAGGTGGAGTGTGTGCTGCTACCTAGTGACCTTTGTTTGGATATTTAGCTTCATGAACACAATCGTTCCATCCCTTGCAATGCCCTTTACTGTGTGTTACCCCAACAAGATTAACCATTTCATGTGTGAGGTCCTATCGGTACTGAACTTGTCATGTGATGATACCTCTCTTCAAAAACTTGTAATTTTTGTCATGGGTTTTATTGCTCTTCTTCTCCCTTTTGTGTTAATTCTTGTGTCTTATTGTTGTATTATATCTTCTGTACTGAAGATTCCCTCTGCAGGAAGAGCAAAGGCTTTTTCTACTTGTACCTCACATCTTACTGTGGTGGCAATGTTTTTTGGGACTGGAATAATGACTTATTTGAGACCATCATCTGAATCTTTATACCAGAACAAGTACGGTTTTATCTTTTGTGCTATGATATCTCCAATGTTACATCCTCTTATATATAGTTTGAACAATCGAGAGGTTAAAAAAAAACACTAGCAAAATATTTAAAATGTAATCTGATTCACCATGAGCAAGATGCCAGCCAGGAGGACAGATAAATGGTTAAAGTCGTAAGTGTAAGTGAGTATGTTATGACATAAACTACCAGTCAGAAGTTTTAGAACACTTCAATTTTTCCAGTTTTAATTGATATTTATATGCTTTAATATCTCAAATGTACTTTGAAATAAAAATGTAGAAAAAAATAACCATGTTATGATGAATAAAATAATAAAATAACTTTGTTTTAACAAATTAAATCTAGATTTTTGACTCTTCAGTCGCCTCCTCGAGCTCATGGAACAACTTTACACAAATGAGGCATTCTTTCTAAAGTTACATTCAGATGTTGTTCAGAAATTTCTTCCCAACAATGGGGCAGATTTATGAAGACTAGCATTTCATATGACAGTCTTAATAAAGGAAAGGCCTGGCAAGCCTAAGACATGTCTGAGTTATCAAGAGGCTCTGATCTCTCCATAAATGAGCTGCACCAGATTGGAGTTTTATTCCAGTTAGTGACTGGTGTAAATTTCTGATATAACTTATGCCAGAAAACTGGCATGAGTTATAATAAATATATTAGGTCAAGGTGTCCCTGGCATGCTCTGCCCACATTTGCAGAGAGTGGTGAGAAGGGCACAGAACGGGGAATGTGTTGCAGATTTGGCTCAAGAAAGGTCCTTGCGCCACATATGTGCCACAATATCACCATGAAAAACAGGCACAGAGGTTTAGATAAATTCCCCCATTGTTGCAGAAGTTCTACAAGTTAACTGTATTTGCTCTCACCCTTCCGTCTGATTCACCCAAAACAAACTCAATGGTGTTTAGTTTTGAAACTGTGCAGGTTATTCCATTCTTTGAGCCTTTCAAGCTTCTTCTTGTCTACTTGAGTAGGTCTGAAATAACCAAGAAGTATGTTTTAGATCATTGCCTTACTGTAATATGAACCCCTGACCAACTAGGTGCACACCAGAGGGTATTACATAGGACATCAAAATGCTATGGTAGCCTGTTTTGGCCATTGTGCCAGTCACGCTGTGCTAGTGGCCAACTCTAGATTCAACAAGAGTCCCAGATCTTCACATTTCTTCCTCCACGTTTGACAGTTGGTGTCACAGACTCAGGAACTATCCTGCTTGGAGGACCAATGGAAAGAGCCGCGCAAATCCACAGTTATGATGTAAATCTTTATTCCAAAACAAACAAATTGTACACGACGCTTTTGGGGCAAACAGTCCCCTTTAGCAAGTGTATAAAAGTATTGGACAATAACAAATAACCGTATGTAAGTACCTGCATTAGAACGTAAGAACAACCCACTCCCAAAGAGTGGAGTAGTGAGGTAGGCTAAATGAGTAAACAAATTTCCAAAAAGAGAAGTTAGAATAATAGCTCCAAACTATAGTGGGATTTAGATAGCAGAAACAAAAAAGTAGATAAAGTGCTAATGTTTGACAAAGTCTATTGTTGATAAAGTGACTTCCCAAAAGAACAGCACTGAATCAGTTAGAAGAGGTGCACACAATTGGTGCCAAGGCATAACATCAAAGCTCATTAAATTGACATGAGAGATAAGCCCAAGGTTATAAAAAAGAGGTTAAACCAAAAAAACAAAAGTAATGTTTACCTTAAAATGCCGTAAAGACTGCTTAAGAGCAGAGGGATTATGCAGGTACCATTAACTCACCGCTGCATGTGGTGAGAATATACAGTATAGCGTCTTTAGAATGAGTTTGCACATGCGTGAAACCACTATTTTGCGAATGTCAAATGGAATGAACCGGTTCAGAGCCTTTTTGTTGTACTGCGCATGCGCGAAACCGCTAATTCGCGCATGTCAGAGTGAAAGAATAGAGAGCAATGTGGTTCTACTGCGCATGCGCGAAAATACTAACTCGCGCATGTCAAGTAAGAACCGAGCGAAAGAGGTAGAAAGACTTCAAATAACGCATTGAGCATGCGTGAAACTACATAAAAGGCAAGCCTAGTGTTAAGATAAAAGAGTTAGCGCTTATTACTACTAATAGTGTGGGAAAGGGGAAGTGTAAATAAATAGGTAAAAACAGAAAAGAATTAAGCATATGATGGACTATGAAACATATGGATAGACACATGTACCCAGGAATAGAATATCACAATTAAATAGAAAATATAAAAAACTTCACATATAATTATATAAAAAACTAGCTGTACAATTCATATAAAACTTGCCTTATGAAAAAAGTTTAAACACAATAAAAAACAATAAAAACAGAGTGAGAATATATTAATATAATATAATAATATGTTGCAATTAGAATAATAAATATATAAATAAATAAATTATTGTACATTATACAAGAAACACGTCACATCCTCTAAGGATTCGTTAAGCCCCTCTGGGGATAATGTATTCAATTTATAGATCCAATACATCTCCCTTTGTTTTAAAGTATTAAATCTATTAGGTGTTTCACCACTAATATGATCTAGTGGTAACACAACAAAATCGTTAAAACTATTATTATGTTGTAAATGGGCATGTCGAGAGATATTGTGTTTCAAAAAACCACTATTAACATTGGAGCGGTGTTTATTTATTCTCTCCCTTAAATGCATTGTGGTGCAGCCCACATATTGTAGGCCGCAAGGGCATTCCAAAAGATAAATAACATATGGTGTGGAGCAATCTAATCTATATTTGATCTGGAATGTCTCACCTGTAGAGTGACTCTTGAAAGTCGAAATATTGTGTTTTATATTATAGCAACATTTACATTTAATATGTCCGCACTTAAAACTACCAACTTTAACTCTGAAAGGGGTTTGCATAATTTTGGTAGTTTCTTTCTTACGTAGGCGGCTCGGGGCCAGCATATTTTTAACCGTTTAAGCACGTCTGAAGGTGATTCTAGGTTTAACAGGTGGAGTACTTTTGAGGTACTGATCGTTCCTCAGGATATGCCAGTGTTTTTCTAGAATTTCCCGTATCTTATTGCGTGTACTATTAAAAGTGGTAATAAAATTATTTCTAAAAGACAAGTCAATTTTGGCTTTCGGGTGAACGCTGAGGCATTGTGCCTGAGTTAAGCTGCCTGCTTTAATATTGGCAGCCTCAATAATCCCTGAGGGATAATTTTTTTCACCTACTCAACAATGTACAAAGCCCCTTTGTAATGTACCAAAGATGTCAAACTTCGATTCATCAGTCCATATGGGTTATCCATTCATCTCTTTGTATAGTCCACTGGTAGTGCTGCTTGGCCCAGGCAATCTTAGCAGTTTCTTACTGATTCTCAACCTGTCAGACCTGCAGATAGAAATCTTCTCGTCATAGTTGAAAAGGAATTTTGTTGATTTTTGCTGCATTAACCCTTTAAGGACACAGGGTAGTTTGTACGTTAATATTCATGGACTTTTTTCATATTTTCCCTCCTCATCTTACAAACATCATAACTTTTTTAGTTTTCTGTCTTCATAGCTATGTGAGGGCTTATTCTTTGTATGACAAGTTGTACTTTCATTTGCCACCATTTTAGGGTACATATTATGTTTTGATTCGCTTTTATTAGGGTTTTTTGAGGGTCCATTTGTTACAGCGTTCACTCTGTATTAAAAATGACATTGCAGCTTTATCCAGCGGGTCATTACAATTAATTACAATCAAGCGCTACAAAGAAATTGGCTCACATGAGGACCGCCCCAGGAAAGGAAGACCAAGAGTCACCTCTGCTGCGGAGGATAAGTTCATCTGAGTCACCAGCCTCAGAAATCGCAGGTTAACAGCAGCTCAGATTAGAGTCCAGGTCAATGTCACACAGAGTTCTAGCAGCAGACACATCTCTACAACAACTGTTAAGAGGAGACTGTGTGCAGCAGGCCTTCGTGGTAAAATAGCTGCTAGGAACCCACTGCTAAGGACAGGCAACAAGCAGAAGAGACTTGTTTGGGCTAAAGAACACAAGGAATGAACATTAGATCTGTGGAAATTTGTGCTTTTGTCTGATGAGTCCAAATTTGAGATCTTTGGTTCCAACCACCGTGTCTTTGTGCGACGCAGAAAAGGTGAACGAATGGACTCTACATGCCTGGTTCCCACCGTGAAGCATGGAGGAGGAGGTGTGATGGTGTGGGGGGGCTTTGCTGGTGACACTGTTGGGGATTTATTCAAAATTGAAGGAATACTGAACCAGCGTGGTTACCACAGCATCTTGCAGCGGCATGCTATTCCATCCGGTTTGAGTTTAGTTGGACAATCATTTATTTTTCAACAGGACAATGACCCCAAACACACCTCCAGACTGTGTAAGGGCTATTTGACCAAGAAGGAGAGTGATGGGGTGCTACGCCAGATGACCTGGCCTCCACAGTCACCAGACCTGAACCCAATCGAGATGGTTTGGGGTGAGCTGGACCGCAGAGTGAAGGCAAAAGGGCCAACAAGTGCTAAGCATCTCTGGGAACTCCTTCAAGACTGTTGGAAGACCATTTTAGGTGACTACCTCTTGAAGCTCATCAAGAGAATGCCAAGAGGGTGCAAAGCAGTAATCAAAGCAAAAGGTGGCTACTTTGAAGAACCTAGAATATAAGACATATTTTCAGTTGTTTCACACTTTTTTGTTAAGTATATAATTCCACATGTGTTAATTCATAGTTTTGATGCCTTCAGTGTGAATCTACAATTTTTATAGTCATGAAAATACAGAAAACTCTTGGAATGAGAAGGTGTGTCCAAACTTTTGGTCTGTACTGTATGTACTTGCGATTATTGATCTAAAATGTAGATCAACCCTATCCAGACCATTTTCTGGCCCCACATCGATAAATATAATGTAAACAGAATCATTTTTGTGGTCACTGCTGACACATTGCCATAGCTGAAAAAAGCATTTTTTCATTAATTGGAAAAAGGAAGAAGCAACTGAATAACATCTCCTCTCGTAAGATTGTTCATTGTGTCTTGGGACTAATATACTAAATCTCAAGAGTAGAATAAAGGTTCTTATACAGCCCAGGGTAACTTCATTGCCAAATACACATTGAAATCAATGGGTGGAATTACTTTGCTGTGTGTTTTCTTATTTTCAGTTTTCTGGCTCACACTGTCTTTTTGAATCTTTTTATATTTATGTTGTTACCCACTATAAATGTAATGGTGAGAAAAAATTAATTAAGCGTTTTGACATTTCTAAATATTTAGTCATGAGAAATATAAACCCAGCGATCTGTCAGGGGTTAGAAATAATTTTTTCCCCATTTTATGGCAGAATGGATTAACTAGCAAGGTTTGCAGATTTACTATAATGATTCCAGTGGCCCCCAACAACTAAGGAGACTCATCTGCACCCAGAGGTAGGTTGTATTCATCAATGACTATGGAATCAGATGATGGAAAGATGTTGAGACAAACTGAATGGAGCCACATTTGAAGCTTTTCCTGTGGTTACTTCTGTATCTCAGACTGGTTTATACCAGATGGGATTTGCAATTTTTGTAAAGTGATTCTTTTGACTTTCCATTCAGTTTTTGAAAGAGTTGTTATCTTAAAGTCATAGACATTGATTATTCATAGCTTAACCACTTCACTTCATTTTCCCTGGTTCTTGACCTTCAAAGTCCGCTGAAGCTGTATCAGCTCAGATATCATACCAGATGTGCCTCGGCAGGTACTTTTAGAATATCCTGATAAGTGTAGAAAAAAGGGGACAATGCTTTTCATTTTTGAAATAGTTTTCCCTCCCCATTATGGAGATTTTTATGTAGTTGACTCTTTTGTGTTATTGGGCCAGGGCAATGTAGCGGTGTTCTTTTGTTTTTATTTATTATTTTTATTTTATTTTATTTTAGGAGGGATGTAGCTTTCTAGTATATGCGGAGCTTATCTGGGTTCTCTAGAACCTAGCAGTTCCTGCTATTCCTGGGTCGGTAGGAAGCAGCACAGTGGTGGCTTCCATAGCCATATGCACATCTCTCATTCAGTTATAAGCCATCCCTGCCTTCTCTTTGGGATGTCCAGCTCTTGCTAACAATCTTGTGCAGCTACTAACTCTGCAAGGATGTATAGGTTTGTCCATGCAGAGTAAATTGCGAACCATCTGGTCGTATATACTGTAGGCAACCGACAGTTGGTAAGTGTCTCTCTCTTCCCTTCTCCTTCTTCTTCCCAACACCTGGCACCTCCATTGGTCAGTTGTCCCCAGCATATGATACACAGGTAATGGAGAAAGGTGGAGACATCTCTGTTCTCTATGTAGTGTCCAGATCAGGTTACTGCAGTCACTTCACATTCACTTGAAAGGGACCTAAGCTGCAGTGACTAAAGTCAGCCACTGCTTCCTCCTCTGTTTATCAGCAATTCCTTGGACCCACCCATGGAAATTATTCTCAAGGTTCACCCCCAACTGTACAAACAATGTAATTATCTTGTAATAACATTGCAAATGTTTCTTTGCATTTGGGGACATCAAAGACCCTGATTTACAACAAGGCCAGCATCCCATGAGGTCTTCTGCTCGACCTTTTGGGCTTATTATTTGGTCAGGATTACTGGAGGATTATGGGATGCTCTAGTAGCCCAGTTGAACCATGGCGCTGAGTTCCAGCGGATATCATTCTATATATTTGAGGTAGGTGATGATGATTAGAATGTGCTAGACTGAAAGGGATGATGAGGAGCCCATTATAGTCTTCACTAATAATCAATTGCTAATATATTGTGTTCCCATAGTATATATGTATACTGCTCATTCCTATATTACTGACTCAATTCAAGAATGTTTACCTATGATCCAATTACTTAGAACCTACCAAGTCCAGAAGCCTTGAGTGAAGGCATGTTTTGGAAATATTAGCCAAACCATTAGCACTGCCTTGTAGAGAGACAGGCCTGATGTTTAGGTCAGATAATGTTTTTTAGAGTTAACTATATGTCACATGAATAATTATGCTAATTATCCTATGACAGTGACATTGATTGTAAGTGGATGTTCTGATGGCTGGTTGCCAAAAATTTGGCTTAAAGCCCATATTTTTGGGATATTGTCAGACATCTCATTTTTTGTTTTGTTTGAAATGGTTTCTAACTCTAAGACTATTTCTGTAACATCATGCCTAAATAAACTTTCATCTGCTTTTATTCACCTGAGAGATGGTTTTCTATAAAAGTTTCTATAACAAGCACTAGCTCGAGATGACATAGAAATGGATTCCAAATAGAGACTCATAAAGGAAAGACCTGAGAGAAGGGCAAGATCACCAAAAACATCAAGACCATGGTCAACATAAGTATAAGGACAATATTGTAACTGATATGGAATCATCTCTGGTAATTTTCTCACACATTTATATTTACTTTTTTAGGAATTGGAGACAAATATGAACAATAAGACATTGGCCACTGAAATTATTCTTCTGGGATTTTCCAATAACATGAAAACTAATATTTGTTTGTTTCTAGTATTTTTCTTAATCTATGCAATTTGTGTATTTGGAAACTGCCTTATTGTATGTGTTATTATACTGAATCCCTCCTTACAGACTCCAATGTACTTCTTTCTCATGAATTTATCCTTCATAGACTTGTGTTACTCCTCATCGTCGATACCTAAGATGCTTGTAGACCTCTTATCCACTCATAGGACAATATCAGTCATTGGTTGTCTCATACAATTTAAAATGTTTCTATTGATCGGAGCCACTGAATGCCAACTCCTTGCCGTCATGGCCTATGACCGATACGTGGCCATCTGCCGTCCCCTCCACTATCACATTCTTATGAGGTGGAGTGTGTGCTGCTATCTAGCCGCCTTTGTTTGGATATTTAGTTTCATAAATGTAACCATTCCATCCCTTGCAATGCCCTTTACTGTGTGTTACCCCAACAAGATTAACCATTTCATGTGTGAGGTCCTATCGGTGCTGAAGTTGTCATGTGATGACACCTCTGCTCAAGAACTTGTAATATTTAGTATGGGTTTTATTGTTCTTCTTCTCCCTTTTGTATTAATTCTTGTGTCCTATAGTTATATTATATCTTCTGTACTAAAGATTCCCTCTGCAGGAAGAGCAAAGGCTTTTTCCACTTGTACCTCACATATTGCTGTGGTTGCATTGTTTTTTGGAACTGGACTAGTGACTTATTTAACACCATCATCTGAATCTTTATACCAGAATAAGTATGGGTTTGTTTTTTGTGCTATTATATCTCCAATGATACATCCTCTTATATATAGTTTGAATAATAGAGAAGTTAAAAAAATACTCATAAAATATCTAAAATGAAATCTGCTTCATCATGCGCAAGGTGTCGACGAGAAGTCCTTTGAGAAGAACCTCCTCAACATTGAAATTGCAGCACACAAAAGGACAAACCATAAGTCTATGAAAATCAAGGTGGAAGTAACCGGAGTCACTAAGATGTGCAAATGATCAAATATTCCAGCACATCACTCCAATGTGGGAGGGCATAAAAGTCTGTCTGAAGGTAAAGAGTTTTAGTCACATGAAATCTCAAAAATGAGATCAAATGGTGTGGGATGATTGTGCAATGCCCCCTGTTCATCAGTGTGCCAGTTATCGCAACTTGTTGAAAACTGAGAGGGACAGAATTCTTGAAATGAGAGACCTTGGTTTATGCATCTATGCATCTAGACCGACATGTCAACACTTTTTAACGTTGTGTGTCCTGGTGGTTGGGAGAGCAACGAAAAACTGAAATGACATCAAGAGGGACATAGGAGAACCTCTGCACAGACGGATCATGTAATTGGAAGAATGAGCCTAGGGTGGTAAACAGTGTCAACACAAACCATGAGAAGGCACTTGTACAACGATGGGTTATGAGCCAGATACCCAGATGTCCAGATACAGATGTTCCATTGACCTCCTGCCACTGCTCTCAAAGGCTATCATGGAGCACAGCAAGATGACAATGGAGGCTGGAATTGAGGTCTATCCTCTTCAGTGATGAGTCCAGCTTTTACCTTGAATGCAATGCAATATCCTTATCCCAATATTATGGTGTGGGGTGGTATAATTGATTCTAGCTGAACCCCTCTAGTTTTCATATCAGGTACACAGCTTGGCGTAACACTGATTTGGTCATGCAACCTGTGCTATGTCCATTTCTCATATGTTTTCCTAGGAGCTATTTTCCAAAAGAACATTCCATATGTTGCTTATTCTACTGTGAGCAGCCTATGTGGCCTAAATGGGCTACCATGGCCTGCAGTGTCTCTGGATTTGTCTCCCATCGAACACATCTGGGATCTCATTGATTAACATTGGCAAAGGTAGACAGCAGATAATTTGCATGACCAAGTGCATTCAGAACGTTTCCATTTATTTATCATTTGCATATTAGTAACCCCTTCCTGCCACAGACATTTTTAGATTTTTTAAAAAATTTTCTGTTCACAGAGCCATATGAGGGCTTAATGTTTGCTGGTTAAATTGTACTTTGTAGTGGTGTCATTGAATATTCCATAAAATGTATTGGGAAGCTGGATGGGATGGCATTGAAGAAAAACTTAATTTGCGTGAATTTCTTACAAGTTTTGTTTTTATGCTGTTCACTATGCAGCCAAAATTATTATTATTATTATTATTATTATTAATATTATTGTTTATTAGAAGTCACCTGTATTCTATGGGTCAGTACATTTCTAGGGATGTCAAATTTACATAGTTGTATTTACATTTTAATACCTTAAAAAAATCCAATATCTATTGCTTTTATTGCTTTTCATAAAAATTTTCATTGTAGAAAAAATGTGGTTCAGCTATTTGGATTTTTTTCTTCTGCTACGCTGTTTACTGTATGAGAAAAACATTTTTATAATTGCGGACTGGGCTTTTTTTGGACACGGCTAGTCATAATTTGTATGCATTTCACTTTATTTAGTTATATGTGTTCTAGGTAAATGGGACTAATTAGAATTTGTCTTACTTTTTTATTTTTTACACCACCTAGGGGTCTTGAACCCCAGAGCGTCTGATCACTAATGCTATGCATTTCACTGTATTGCAAAATACCAGCACTTCTATTAGAGGCTGCATAGAGCAGCCTGTAATAGAGGCAATACAGAAACAAGCCTGGTAGACTTTCATCTCATCTCAGGGGCTGCAATCCACCCCAACATGGCGCCGTCCATGCACTGCCAGGTAAATTGCATCTCATTCAGCTTTGAACAAGGTTCCCAAAGGGAGTTAATGCCCATGATCAATTACCGAAAGGTCTATTCTGTATAATACAGTGGAGACCCGGCGGCTATGTTGGCCACTCAGCATCTGAGTGGCCGCCATATTTAAATACTCGATACCCACCGTACTATTGTGACAAATGTTGGGAAAGGGTTAAAATGTTTATTGATCCTGTGATTTCCATAAATCCAAGATCTTGCTGTTACAGTTTTAATGTTAAGGTGCGTACATACAATAATTTTGTTAGCACTTTCTGGACACATATAGGTAATATCTACATCTCTGCTGTCCTGTTTATTTGAGTGTTGTAGGAAAATACCACTTTTTACTATTTATTTAATGTAAACCAGCCCTGGACAGGCCGCTTTAAAAAAAAAAAAACAAGGCTGAGTGGGGCCTGTTCTGGGCTGGTTTACGAGACCTCTGCATGTCAGCGCAGGCGGCAATACAATGACGTCATCACGCCTCCTACGCTGAGACCCAGACGTCGCGGACAAGAAGAGGAGCAGCGGCTCCATCAAGACATCGCAGGTAGATGCGGATAACTTTTTTTTGTATATATATAAATAGGCCGTAACCTGCTGGAGTATCCCCAGCAGGTAACGGCCTATTTATTTACCTACCCCGCGTCTGCTCGTGGCTGCCTCCGCTTCCCTTTCTGCTATGGGACTTTGAAGGGGAAGTGGATGCCGCTGTGAGCAGTCGCGGGCTTCAGTAAGTGAGGCCTCGGGCCTCAAATACTACTATTATTATACTCTGGGGTCTTTTCAGACCCCATAATATAATAATAGGAGACCCAGGGGAGGTGAGGGAACATAAAAACCATTGTAACTCACCTCTCCTGCGATCCAATGTTACTCCGAGCAGGCTTCGACCCTCCGGTAACGTCATCAGGTCATGTCGCCAGCCTGATCACGTGACGTGTGTGCGCAATTAAACAGGGCCGAAAGCTGCAGGGAGTGCACCGGTCTCCAGGATAAGTAAGTAACACTGGTTTTTATGTTTGACACCTCCCCTGGGTCTCCGATCATTATACTCTGGGGTCTGAAGAGACCCCAGAATATAATAATAGTTCATGAATGGGTCACTATGGGGCATAATACCGTGTGCAGGGGCCACTGTGGAGCATAATACCGTGTGCAGGGGCCACTGTGGAGCATAATACCGTGTGCAGGGGCCACTGTGGAGCATAATACCATGTGCAGGGGCCACTGAGGAGCATAATACCGTGTGGAAGGGCCACTATGGAGCATAACACCATGTGCAGGGGCCACTATGGAGCATACTACCATGTGCAGGGGTCAATATGGGGCATAATACCGTGTGCAGGGGCCACTAGTGAGGATAATACTGTGTTCAGAGTTTGCTGTGGAACATAATACCGTGTGCAGTGGCCACTGCGGGGCATAATACCATGTGCAGGGCCACTATGGAGCCTAATACCGTGTGCAGGGGCCACTATGGAGCAAAATACTGTGTTCAGAGTTTGCTGTGGAACATAATACCGTGTGCAGTGGCCACTGCGGGGCATAATACCATGTGCAGGGCCACTATGGAGCCTAATAGCGTGTGCAGGGGCCACTATGGAGCAAAATACTGTGTGCAGGGGCTGATGCAAGGAACAATACAGTGTGCAGGGGCCGCTGCGGCCTTAATACTGTGTGCAGGGGCTGCTGTGAAACATTATAGTGTGTGTAAATGGGGCGCTATAAACAGGGGCTATGGCGTCTGTTTATATTATACGCTGTCTGTTTATAGTGACCGTGTGATGTAATTACAGCCTAGTCACATAGACATGTACAGGATGAGGCTGTAGTTACATTACATGGCCGCTATGAGGTGAATGACACTATGTAAACAGAGAAGTGATAATGGTACTTACACAGGTACCATTCAAACAGCTGATCAGTAGGGGTCCTGGGTTTTTGAGCCCCACTGATTAGTTTATTAATGACCTGGAAAAACCTTTAATTAGTTTACACCTGGGGCATTATTAATAAGGGGCACTATTTATACAGGGTACACACAGACATTATTAATATAAAGATGCACTTGGGAGTATTATTCATTATGGGGGGCTGTATCATATATTTTATAATTGGGGGTAGCAGCAGGAGGGGTGTGCAGGTGAGGACAATGTGGGTCAGGTGTCTGGAAAAGTGAGGAGCCAAAGATGTCTGTTGCAAACTTTACAGAGACTGGAAGAAGTGGTCATGGTGGTCCAAAGGGAAGAGAAGGGAAATGTGAAGGATTAGTCAGAGACGTCACCTGTAAGTCACAAAATGTTACTGCCCTGTATTCACCTAAATGATAGAGGATAAATACCTGATTGATGGGGGTCTGTCTGCTGAGACCCCCACTGAGCCTGAGAATTGGGTTTTTCCTCCCCACTGGGTGGGAATTTAGCCTGGCTGCAGCCATATATATAGGCGTATCGCTTGGTGGATGGACGAACCCGCGTGGCTCTCATTCACTTCAATGGGAGCGCCGAAGATACCCGAAGTCCAGTACTCAGCTATCTGCGGCGCTACAATAATAGAGAATGGGGGCCACGTGGGCTCGTCCATCCACCAAGCAGAAGATGTGTGAAGTTACTTTCATTGTTAATGCCGTGTTGTTGATCTGATACTGAAGTAATACAGGAAGAAGAATTTTTAAAATCTGTTTTATAACTTTGTGTATTGTGTATATTGTGCGACGATAACAGCGTGTGAAGCTAGTAGCAAGGAAACTCAATTTTTTTTTTTTTTTTTTTTGGGGGGGGGGGGCGTCTTTCTATAGTCCACCTCAGGCAGCAAAGAGGCTAGGGTCACCACTGACTATCACATCCGAGAAATTAATTGTCCATGATCAGAGTTGACCCTGCTTTGAAAAACAAAGACCAATATTGAACCCGCTCAACCCCTGAGCATGGCAGCCCTTAGCTCCTGAGCAAGTGTCAGACCCCTGCTGAAAAAATTACCCTCATACCACATCCTCCTCCTAATTTTATACCATTTTTTATTGGCTTGCTTTGTGACAAAAAGTTGCAATAGCATTTTGTTGCAAATTCTCACATTTTAAGTCCGATTTTACATCGGAGTCAGGGAACCTCCTGTTACGCCTTTGCATTTAAGTCAGTTGTATTGGTGCAAGTAAGCCACAATTCTGGCATATTTAGTAAATCTACCCCACATACCAGCCGGCAAAAAATGGAAATGAACGGTGATAATAATATGGACCTGGACACCTATGTAATTTTAAGGCTAGATTTAGACAACTGAGTTTCCGCTGTGAAACTCGGTCCATGTGTGCACTGGATTTACCATGCCGGGAGAGGGACTCCTAGCATAATTGTTATCTATGATGCTAGGAGTCCCTGCTTTCCAGTGACATACTGTCCCGTAGTGATAATAGTATGGGACAGTATGTTGCTGGGTATAGATATCTATTATGCTAGGAGTTCCTCTTCCGGCATGATGTCCAGGCCTCTAAATCTGGCGCATACATGGGCAGAGTTATATGGGTCTTGGAAATCTAACTTACGTGAGAAGCTATGTGAAAATGTAATTTATGGACAAATGAACATTATCCTAAACCCTGGCACACTAGAGGATGGTGAAATATCTGAGGCTTAGAATCTGAGTTTCTAATTCTGAAAAAAAATTGTCACAAACCACAAGCACTTCCTTATCGATCCTTGAAGACTGACTTGGAATATTGTGACTAAAATTAAACCTTTCAAATGCAAAACTACTAATATTAAGATTAAAAAAGACCACAATTGGGAATGGGAAACCTCATGAGTTTTGTTTTCCGAATGTTCACAAGGTTTCACAAGTTTCAGTTCGGTCCAAACTAAAAGTCCTATTGTTATCTTTACCCCCCTCATAATCACTTTTTTCACCTTTCCTGGGCTCTGTCTCAACATCTAGTCCTCTTTCACTGGTGTTCCCCATATCTCTCGACCTCCTCTGTGATGTCACCATCCTCAGGTCACCGCTGAGGCTTCTTGACATGCCGAATTTAACATCATTATGATGCTTTGAGGATGGCGTCATGAAGTCAAAGCCTCCATCTGAACACTGAGGTCCAATCACAGGCCTCAGAAGTGAACTGAGGTCGCTGACATCATATAGGAGATCTGAAGATACTGGGAACACCCAAGAAAGAAGATTGGTTGGGAAGTCTCGGTCTATTATTATGCTTAGTTGTCAGAGTGAAAATAGCAAGATATAGCACTTTTTAAAAATCTAGATGGTGACATGGAAAATTAAAAAAAAAATCAAAAATTCTTAAAAATATGTTTAACATAAAAATGTGGTGACACTTTCCTCATCCTCAAAAAAGCATCTGTCTGCCACAGGTATAGAGAACTGGTTCAGGAAGAGGCTTAAGAATAATTTAGAATATGAATCACCTGTCCACAGCTCTCTATAGCAGCTACCGTTCTTCAAATCCTCTTCTTCAGTGCTATCCACCATGTTCATGGCATCAATTGCCCGCCCATCACCTCAAAGTCCTGTAATTTGTCAAAGCAGTGACATGGGAAGTAACACGTCATATAGTTATGATGCTCCAGAGTCATCACATCTCATAAGATTTACTGATCCCTAGCTAAGACCCCAAAATATCATTAATTTTCATGAAAGCTTTCTACAACCCTATTATGGTGGATCTTCAAAATAAACTTTGCCCAGAAATATATGAAAAGACCATATTAAGTAAGGGTTAGACCACAGAAGATGGTTTAGTAGACTACTTCTTACAAATACTGGGTAAACCTTGCAAGATCGCTTTGCAAATATTTGTGAGGTTTGCCGCCAGTTTTGATTCAGTCTGAACCAAAGTGCTGTTATACTTTGGGGTCTCTTCAGACCCCAGAATATAAAAATTGAAGGCCTGGTTTCCTTGCCTCTCTAGGTCTCTGCTGTGGCCTTGGTTCCTCTTTTACATCGTTTTCTTACGGCCTCCTGGGAGATGTCACTGGTGCTTGATCACTGCTGAGGCTTGCGATTGTGCCTTAAGTTATTTGGAGGGAATCAATGCCATGATGTTGTCATAGTGTATAATAATATTTGGTGAGTGGTGAAAGAGAAAATTTCTGGGCTCAGCCAATCGTTTGGAACACACACCCGGCTCATTACGAGTTGGTGCTCTACGAATTGGAAGATGAGGCAGAACAGAGGAGATCTGAAGAGATAAGGGAAGGTCTCAGTGTTTTTTTTTGTTTGTTTGTTTTTTACTCACCCTCCCTGGGCCTTCATTTATTATATTCTGGAGTCTGAAAAGTAAAGTAATGATTTGTGGATGGTGAACCCCAAAAATTTTGGGTTCAGCTGAACCTGAATTTTTTTGAAAATTTATAACAAATGAAGATGGGAGAACCTCACGAGATTCGTTTTGATGAATTTCCCAATTTGATTTGGGCAAAACTTGTTTGGCGCAAAAAGGGAAATGTTACTGTTATACTTTGGGGTCTCCTGGGTAAGAGCATCAAGATGTCAACGCATCATATGTGATCACTGAGACCCAATCACAGCCAGGGGTCAGAAGAGGCCAGAACAGGACACCGGGGGAGAATAAGGAGACCAAAGAGTAAAATAGTGATTGGGGAGGACAAACCCAACACTTTTGGAAAATTTAGGTCGAATCTGAATGGTTCACTCATCCTTATTATGGCTTATTAAGAATTGGTTAGCCCATCTTTAATAGGAACTTCTTTCTTTTCCTCTTGAGGTTTTTTTTTTTTTTTTTACTTTTTTTTTTTATAGAAAATTTTATCCATTTATCAAAAATTCAACAAATAAGTCACTAATTATTCAGTAGAGCAGATGAAGCAAGTAAATAACTCCCACGCTTATTTGTTAGCCTTGTCTTGGGACTAAAATACTGACTCTTGAGAGTAGAATAAAGGTTTTTATACAACCTAGAGTAACTCCATTGTCAGGCACAGATTACATGTAATGGATGAGCTTCTTTATGCTGGGAATTTTTTATATCCTTTTTACAGTTCACATTGACTTCTACAAAGTTTTTACATTTATTCAGGCATCTAATTGCCG
Organism: Leptodactylus fallax; assembly: GCA_947044405.1. Lineage (NCBI taxonomy): Eukaryota > Metazoa > Chordata > Amphibia > Anura > Leptodactylidae > Leptodactylus > Leptodactylus fallax. Next base: position 3,207,659 of record CAMRHE010000114.1, read on the forward strand.
ATGTAATTGAATTCAGACGTTCTGAGGTTATAAAAGTTAACTGATGGGGAATGTTTATTCGCAGACCTGCCAGGAGGGCTCAGGAAGGATTTTTTTCTCATCTCATGATAGCATGTACCTAGCAGGCTTGCAGGTATATAATAGCAGCTACAACGGGGCCAAGCAACTTTGAGGGCCAATATCCATCCAGAATTAACTGCAGTTCATGATGGCTCTGATGATTGAAATGACTCTTCATCTAATACAGACCATGCACATGTCTTAATGGCATTGTAAACATTTCATTGCACATACAGGACATGTCATTAAAAAGGTCATAGACCCTATGGACAAGTGGTTGGCTTCAAGGTCAGCTCATCATGGGGTCTTCAGCTGAACCTTTTGGGATTTTATTATATTAAGATTAGACCATTCAGGCCGTGGTTAAATTAAAATATATGAAGACATTTTGATTTGGAGCAATTGCAGACAAGATATGGTACTTAGAATCTTAGGTACTCACTTACAGTACAGTATATTTGCTTTCTTAAGAACTTAAGGAAAACATGGACAATAAGACGTTGGCCACTGAGGTGATTCTTTTAGGATTTTCCGATAACATGAAAACTAATCTTTGTTTATTTCCTGTTTTTCTCTTGATCTATTTATTCTCTGTATTTGGAAACTGTCTTATCATATTTATCATAATACTGAATCCACCCTTACAGACTCCAATGTACTTCTTTCTCATGAATTTATCCTTCATAGACTTGTGTTATTCCTCATTGGCGATACCTAAGCTGCTCGTAGACCTCTTATCCACTCATAGGTCAATATCAGTCATTGGTTGTCTCATACAGTTTAAGGTTATTCTGTTGATAGGAGCCACTGAATGCCAACTTCTTTCCGTCATGGCCTATGACCGATACGTGGCCATCTGCCACCCCCTCCACTACCATGTTCTCATGAGTAGGAGCATATGTTTCTATCTAGCTGCCTTTGTGTGGATATTTAGTTTCATAAATGTAATAATCCCATCTCTTGCAATGCCCTTTACTGTGTGTTATCCCAACAAGATTGACCATTTCATGTGTGAGGTCCTGTCGGTGCTGAGGTTGTCATGTGATGACACCTCTGCTCAAGAACTTGTAATATTTAGTATGGGTTTTATTGCTCTTCTTGTCCCTTTTGTGTTAATTCTTGTGTCATATAGTTGTATTATATCTTCTGTACTGAAGATTCAGTCTTCTGGAAGATTGAAGGCCTTTTCCACTTGTACCTCACATATTACTGTGGTGGCAATGTTTTTTGGGGCTTCAATGATGACTTATTTAAGACCATCGTCTATCGAATCTTTGAACCAGGACAAATATTTTTTAATTTTTTGCGCTATTATTTCTCCAATGTTAAATCCTCTTATCTATAGTTTAAACAATAGGGAAGTTAAAAAAATAATTGTAAAATATCTATAAAAAATAAATGCACGGTGGAAAGCAGCGGGCAGATAGATTAGATAGTGGTAAGTAGACCAGAATCTTGTATGGCATAAAACACTTATGTAAGACATCCCAAATGAGATTTTTTTTTGTCTGGGCACTGCTTATCAATATCTAGACACTGTGCATAGTATTTTGTGTCCTGGGGAGCCCACTGGACCCAGTGCAGGTGGTGGGTGACAGAAGGATACTGTCCGTGTTGAGCTCCATGCGGAAGAAGAAGCCCCCTCCCATGCATGAGACCGTGATAGCGCTGGGCAGTACTGTCAGTGACCGACTACTTCACCCTAAGTGTGAGAAGGAGCGCTATCGGAAGTCTTTCCTCCCCACCGCGGTTAGGCTGTACAACCAACACCGACCTAAGCGGAGATCAATACACACAGAGAACTGAAATATCTTTCTGCCTGTTAAATCCCCTCCCCCCCTCCTCTGCTATGTCCTATCTGTCTGTCTGCTATCAACGTAATGCCTCTTACCTTGGAACATTCCTGTACATGTTGTATTTGTATCTGCTTATCTTTGCTGCTGTAACACACTGAATTTCCCCATTGTGGGACTATTAAAGGACTATTATTAAAGGGTTGTCCAGAAATTATAACTCAGGGTCAGTGGCAGTTGGTGTAAAACAAAATAAAAAGTCATACTCAACTATCCCTGGCACAGTCCCGGTTCCCTTTCCCTCCCATACTGAAACTCACCGGGCACTCACATGACTTCTGAGACCGATTAGCAGCCTTATCGGGTTGCTGATGAGGGACCAGTGACGTCATTCATCTACTAGTTGGTTCTGGTAAGGTACTCTGTATGGCAGTATTTTATTATGTATATCATATTGAGCACTCTAAGTTAAACTGTGTCTTGATTGTTAACCACAATAAGGATAAGAGGAAGAACTTAATGGCATCTTCAGTAGCATAGAGTCTCATGTGCATGGACATATTATTGATAGAGATGGGCAAACCTCACAAGATTTATTTGTTTCAGGTTTAGGTGGTTCAAGACCACAAGGATTTGTTTCTGGTTAAATAAGTTCAGTATGAACTACAGGATAAATTGGCTTAAAACATAGTGTTTAACCTATCTATAAAATATAGTGTATGACACTGTCAGGGCTCCTAGGAACCTATCTATAAAACATAGTGTAGAATACTCTTAGGGCTCCTAAAAAAATGAATGGTAAGCAGAGGATACAAACTCAAGAGTTTAACCATATACTGCACTTACATTCACTTTTATGCCTTTTATCATTTAAAACACTCCAAAAATGACCCTTCTTTTGGGGAAAGGTTCCATGCCCATGGTTTTTTAGACACACATGGCAGTTATATGACAAAAAGCAATATATTTATAGAAAAATTAGCCCGTTTGGATGGCTTGTAAGTGCTATAGGGGCTTATTGTTTTTATTTAGGAGACAAATTTGTGTCTGTGAAACACTTGAAAAGTGATGAAGAATAGACTTTTCAAAAAAAATAAAAAAATTCTATTTTATCCCTTCATGGGAGCAGATGTGAAATCAAAATAGCATTGGCATTGAAAGATTTAAATGAAATATCTACAAAGTTTGTAATTTATAAATATATTTTTTTTAGATTGTGAACCTATAATTCTCTTTATCTGTCAAGATTTTCAAAAAGTTCCCTGTGTGCTTTTGTTAGTATGCATGTGATTTTATAATTTAATAAAGGTTTAAAAATACTGCACCTCTGCATATTTTGTTCCAATGGTTTCAGACACTTTTTTAAAATATTTGCTTTGATTTTCCACAATTTGTTGAAAAATGTATATCTATTTGATTGCCTAACACTGAGGCCCCCACAAATAGATACAAGGGGAATTCAATGGAGTGATGTTGAATATGCTTCAATGTGCACTACTTTTCCATTCCATCTCTGTGGAACTGACAAAGATCGAATTCTACTTGACTGTCTCCATCACTGCCATAGACTTTGAATGAAATGTGTGACCACCGCTCAATTGAAATGGGTGATACAGGACCATGATCTGGTGATGAGTTTGGGTCCCTTTCGTGTTACCATTAACAATCAAATTGTGTTTCATAATAGTACCAGTTAATATTCAAAATATATATTCAAAGATCTATTGGGAAACTGGAAAAAAAAATCAGAATGGGGTGTAATTGGAAAATAATCCATGTCTTTCTTAAAGAGCTTTGTTATTAGGGCATTCATTACTCAGCCAAAATTACATTTTTCTTTTTTTTAAGGTTTTAACCACTTAAGAATATTCAAAACTGTGCAATAACAAACTAAAAATTTTTAGAGTCGCTATATTCTGACACCCGCAACTTTTTTTATATTTCCATGTACGGGGCTGCATATGGTGTCTAGGAGGCAATTTTTTTTCCTTTAGCTGATTTAGGAATGACGGGACCTTCAGGCAGATTCCACCTTTTCAAGTACATTGAAATTATTTTTTTATAGCAATTCTTACAAAAAAAGTTGCACAAAAAACTTTTTCTTCCCACCTTCCATTCATTTCAATGGGCTTTCCAAGGAAGAATCTGCCTGAAGATAGGTTCAGTCGCTTCTTTTTAACTCTAGCTGAAAAATCCGCTACGGGAAAATATCTGCTCCTGACTCCCATCAAAATGAATGGGAGAGTTGGGGAGGCATTTTTTGAGACAGATTTTGAAGAGGACTCCGACTCAAAATCCACCTGCAAAAAAAAAAAATCAGCTGTAAAAAGTCTTTTTTCTGGTTTAGATCACATACGGTCCAGGTTGCTTGCAGTCATTGAGGGTTATTGGAAAGTAGATCATCCCTACCTGGACCATTTTCAGGCCCAACGTCCATAAATATAATGTAAACAAGGTATTTTTTATTGTTATTGCTAATATATAAACATAGATCAAAGAAACATTTTTTTTTCCTTTAATTGGAGAATGGAATAGGTGAAGCAACTGAATAGCATCTCCTCTCCTGACATTGTTGACATTGTCTTGGGACTCATATACTAAATCTCCGGAGTAGAATAAAGGTTTTTATACAGCCCGGAGTAACTCCATTGTCAGATACACACTGAAATTAATGGGTGTAATTACTTTGCTGTGTATTTTCTTATATTTAGTTTTCTAGTTCACATTTTTGGAGTTTTTGGATGTCTTTATCTTTATGCTATATAAATCACTATCAATGTAAAGGTGAGAATTACGAAGTAAATTTTTTGTGAGTTTCTAGAAATGTAGTAATGAAAGATATTAATTCAGATATCTGTCGGGCATTTGAAAGATTTTTTTTCCATTTTATGGCAGCATGGACATAACGAACAAGGTTACAGACTTTACAATTATAAGATGCCCAACAATGAAGGAAGCTCCTCTGAACCCAAAAGAATCATGTAGTCATTGGTGACTGCGGAATCAAAGGAGGGAAAGATGTTGGGAAAAGCAGACTGGAGCCACATTGGAAGCTTCACCATGGGTGGTTGCTTCTGTATGGCAGGCTGGTTTATGCCAGATGGGATTTGTCATTTCTTAAATGGATTCTTATTAACTTTTCATGCAGATTTTGAAAAAGTGGACAAAGTGGTTGTTTTGATACTCAATAATTTTTGATAGTTTAATTTATTTTATTTTTTTTGTTCTTCTTCTTCTCATTGATACCTGAAGATTTTTTTTTATTTTGGCACAGATTTTGGTCATGTCAGAAGAGAGGGTCACCAGTAGATAGTGGAGAAACTGTTGAGGGCATTCATTGTAATAGCTTTAAGGAGTGATAAAACCAGACAGCTCTCTCCACCAGCATTATACACTACAGTTACACTTGCTTAGAATCACAGATGTTAAATCTTCCTGTGTTAGGAGAAGATAAGAGGTTATAAAGAATTCCTCCAGTAATCCTTTGGCTGATAAGATTTACTACATGGAAGGGGTTCTAATGGGATAAATATATATTGATGACCTAAAGAAAAGTTATCAATATCAGACAGGTATATCTTGGACCTCAAAAGTTTAATTATGCTTTAAAAAGGAAAGAACTGGTAGAAGGACAACTTGGTAATTAATATGGAATAATCTCTGGTAATTTTGTGACACATTTATACTTACTTTCTTAGAAATTGCAGACAAATATGAACAATAAGACATTGGCCACTGAAGTTATTCTTCTGGGATTTTCCAATGACATAAAAAATAATATTTGTTTATTTCCAGTATTTTTCTTAATCTATGTATTTTGTGTATTCGGAAACTGCCTTATCATATGTGTCATTATAGTGAACCCCTTCTTACACACTTCAATGTACTTCTTCCTCAGCAATTTAGCCTTCATAGACTTGTGTTATTCATCATCAGCGATACCTAAGCTGCTCGTAGACCTCTTATCCACCCATAGGACAATATCAGTCATTGGTTGTCTCATTCAGTTTAAGGTTATCTTATTGATAGGAGCCACTGAATGCCAACTTCTTACCGTCATGGCCTATGACCGATACGTAGCCATCTGCCGCCCCCTCCACCACCACATTCTTATGAGGTGGAGAGTGTGTTACTATCTAATCGCCTTTGTTTGGATATTTAACTTCATGAACACAACTATCCAATCCCTTGCATTGCCCTTTTCTGTGTGTTATCCCAACAAGATTCACCATTTCATGTGTGAGGTCCTATCGGTTTTGAGGTTGTCATGTGATAATACAAATGCTTTTGAACTTGTAATATTTAGTGTAGGTTTTATTGCTCTTCTTCTCCCCTTTGTATTAATTCTCATGTCCTATTGTTATATTATATCTACTGTACTAAAAATTCCCTCTACATGAAGAGCAAAGGCTTTTTCCACTTGTACCTCACATATTGCTGTGGTGGCAATGTTTTTTGGGACTGGATTAATGACTTATTTAAGACCATGGTCTAAATCTTTATACCAGAACAAGTACGGTTTTGTTTTTTGTGCTATTATATCTCCAATGTTACATCCTCTTATATATAGTTTGAACAATAGAGAGGTTAAAAAAACACTCTCAAAATATCTAAAATGAAATCTGATTCAACTTGAGCAAGGTACCAGGAAGAAGTCCTTTGTGGAGTTCCTCCTCAACAATGAAATAAGAACACCAAGAAGCAGATATCTTGGACCTGAATCTTGTATGGCATAAAAACACTTGTATGACATCCCAAATGAGATTTTTTTTTTTTTGTCTGGGCCCTGCGTATCAATATCTGGACACTGTGCACAGTATTTTGTGTGAGTCCTTAAATGGTTGTCCAGAAATTATAACTTAGGGGCAGTTACTCTTTGTGTAAAACAAAATAAAACTTCATACTCAACTATCCCTGGCACTCCATTGTACAGTCCCGGTTCCCTCTCCCTCAAATACTGGAACTCACCGGGCCGGACCCAGAGAGGCTCACATGACCAGAGGCCTCATCGAATTGCTGATGAGGGATCAGTGATATCATTCATCTACTAGTTGGTTCGGTTAAGGTACTCTGTATGGCAGTATTTTATTATATATATCATATTGAGCACTCTATGTTAAACTGTGTCTTCATTGTTAAACACAATAAGGGTAGGAGGAAGAACTTAAGGGCAGCTTCAGTAGCATAGAGTCTCATGCGCATGGACATATTATTAATAGAGATGGGCAAACCTCTCAAGATTTATTTGTTTCAGGTTCAGGTGGTTCAGGACCAGGATTTGTTTCTGGTTTAATAAGTTCAGTATGAAGCACAGGATAAATTGGCTTAAACTATACTGTATGACACTGCCAGAGCTCCTAGGGACCTATCTAGAAAACATAGTGTAGAATACTCTTAGGGCTCCAAGATATATGTCTATAAAACATAGTATAGAACATTCTTAGCTCTCCTAGGAACCTATCTATAAAACATAGTGTAGATCTCTCTTAGGGCTCCTAGGAACCTATCTATAAAACATAGTGTAGAATCCTCTTAGGGATCCTAAAAAAAAAACAAGTGGTAAGGAGAGGATACAAACTCAAGAGTTTAACCATACATTGTGCTGACACTCAGATTTAGGCATTATCATTTAAAACACCCCAAAAATGACCCTTCTTTTGGGGAAAGGTTCCATACCAATGTTTTTTTTTAGACACACATGGTTGTTATATGACAAAAAGCACAGTTTTGATGGCTTATAATGATATATATATATATATATATATATATATATATATACAGTACAGACCAAAAGTTTGGAGACACCTTCTCATTCCAAGAGTTTTCTGTATTTTCATGACTATAAAAATTGTAGATTCACACTGAAGGCATCAAAACTATGAATTAACACATGTGGAATTATATACTTAACAAAAAAGTGTGAAACAACTGAAAATATGTCTTATATTCTAGGTTCTTCAAAGTAGCCACCTTTTGCTTTGATTACTGCTTTGCACACTCTTGGCATTCTCTTGATGAGTTTCAAGAGGTAGTCACCTGAAATGGTTTTCACTTCACAGGTGTGCCCTGTCAGGTTTAAAAAGTGGGATTTCTTGCCTTATAAATGGGGTTGGGCCCATCAGTTGTGTTGTTCAGAAGTCAGGTGGATACACAGCTGATAGTCCTACTGAATGGAGTGTTAGAATTTGTATTATGGCAAGAAAAAAGCAGCTAAGTAAAGAAAAACGAGTGGCCATCATTACTTTAAGAAATTAAGGTCAGTCACTCCGAAAAATTGGGAAAACTTTGAAAGTATCCCCAAGTGCAGTGGCCAAAACCATCAAGCGCTACAAAGAAACTGGCTCACATGAGGACCGCCCCAGGAAAGGAAGACCAAGAGTCATCTCTGCTGCGGAGGATAAGTTCATCCGAGTCACCAGCCTCAGAAATCGCTGGTTAACAGCAGCTCAGATTAGAGATCAGGTCAATGCCACACAGAGTTCTAGCAGCAGACACATCTCTACAACAACTGTTAAGAGGAGACTGTGTGCGGCAGGCCTTCATGGTAAAATAGCTGCTAGGAAACCACTGCTAAGGACAGGCAACAAGCAGAAGAGACTTGTTTGGGCTAAAGAACACAAGGAATGGACATTAGACCTGTGGAAATCTGTGCTTTGGTCTGATGAGTCCAAATTTGAGATCTTTGGTTCCAACCACCGTGTCTTTGTGCGAGGCAGAAAAGGTGAACGAATGGACTCTACATGCCTGGTTCCCACCGTGAAGCATGGAGGAGGAGGTGTGATGGTGTGGGGGTGCTTTGCTGGTGACACTGTTGGGGATTTATTCAAAATTGAAGGAATACTGAACCAGCATGGTTACCACAGCATCTTGCACCGGCATGCTATTCCATCCGGTTTGCGTTTAGTCGGACCATCATTTATTTTTCAACAGGACAATGACCCCAAACACACCTCCAGATTGTGTAAGGGCTATTTGACCAAGAAGGAGAGTGATGGGGTGTTACGCCAGATGACCTGGCCTCCATAGTCACCAGACCTGAACCCAATCGAGATAGTTTGGGGTGAGCTGGACCGCAGAGTGAAGGCAAAAGGGCCAACAAGTGCTAAGCATCTCTGGGAACTCCTTCAAGACTGTTGGAAGACCATTTCAGGTGACTACCTCTTGAAGCTCATCAAGAGAATGCCAAGAGTGTGCAAAGCAGTAATCAAAGCCAAAGGTGGCTACTTTGAAGAACCTAGAATATAAGTCATATTTTCAGTTGTTTCACACTTTTTTGTTAAGTATATAATTCCACATGTGTTAATTCATAGTTTTGATGCCTTCAGTGTGAATCTACAATTTTCATAGTCATGAAAATATAGAAAACTCTTGGAATGAGAAGGTGTGTCCAAACTTTTGGTCTGTACTGTATATATATATACAGTGCCTTGCGAAAGTATTCTGCCTTCTTGAACTTTTCAACCTTTTGCCACATTTCAGGCTTCAAACATAAGGATATAACATTTAAATTTTTTGGTGAAGAATCAACAACAAGTGGGACACAATCGTGAAGTGGAATGAAATTTATTGGATATTTTAAACTTTTGTAAAAAATAAAAAACTGAAAAGTGGGGCGTGCCAAATTATTCGGCCCCCTTAAGTTAATACTTTGTAGCGCCACCTTTTGCTGCGATTACAGCTGCAAGTCACTTGGGGTATGTCTCTATCAGTTTTGCACATCGAGAGACTGAAATTCTTGCCCATTCTTCCTTGGAAAACAGCTGGAGCTTAGTGAGGTTGGATGGAGAGCGTTTGTGAACAGCAGTTTTCAGCTCTTTCCACAGATTCTCGATTGGATTCAGGTCTGGACTTTGACTTGGCCATTCTAACACCTGGATATGTTTATTTGTGAACCATTCCATTGTAGATTTTGCTTTATGTTTGGGATCATTGTCTTGTTGGAAGATAAATCTCCGTCCCAGTCTCAGGTCTTTTGCAGACTCCAACAGGTTTTCTTCCAGAATGGTCCTGCATATGGCTCCATCCATCTGCCCATCAATTTTAACCATTTTCCCTGTCCCTGCTGAAGAAAAGCAGGCCCAAACCATGATGCTGCCACCACCATGTTTGACAGTGGGGATGGTGTGTTCAGGGTGATGAGCTGTGTTGCTTTTACACCAAACATATCGTTTTGCACTGTGGCCAAAAAGTTGGATTTTGGTTTCATCTGACCAGAGCACCTTCTTCCACATGTTTGGTGTGTCTCCCAGGTGGCTTGTGGCAAACTTTAAACGAGACTTTTTTATGGATATCTTTGAGAAATGGCTTTCTTCTTGCCACTCTTCCATAAAGGCCAGATTTGTGCAGTGTACGACTGATTGTTGTCCTATGGACAGACTCTCCCACCTCAGCTGTAGATCTCTGCAGTTCATGCCGAGTGATCATGGGCCTCTTGGCTGCATCTCTGATCAGTCTTCTCCTTGTTTGAGATGAAAGTTTAGAGGGACGGCCGAGTTTTGGTAGATTTGCAGTGGTCTGATATTCCTTCCATTTCAATATGATCACTTGCGCAGTGCTCCTTGGGATGTTTAAAGTTTGGGAAATCTTTTTGTATCCAAATCTGGCTTTAAACTTCTCCACAACAGTATCACGGACCTGCCTAGTGTGTTCCTTGGTCTTCATGATGCTCTCTGCACTTTAAACAGAACCCTGAGACTGTCACAGAGCAGGAGCATTTATACGGAGACTTGATTACACACAGGTGGATTATATTTATCATCATCAGTCATTTAGGACAACATTGGATCATTCAGAGATCCTCACTGAACTTCTGGAGTGCGTTTGCTGCACTGAAAGTAAAGGGGCCGAATAATATTGCACGCCCCACTTTTCAGTTTTTTATTTTTACAAAAGTTTAAAATAACCAATAAATTTCGTTCCACTTCACAATTGTGTCCCACTTGTTGTTGATTCTTCACCAAAAAATTAAAATTTTATATCCTTATGTTTGAAGCCTGAAATGTGGCAAAAGGTTGAAAAGTTCAAGGGGGCGAAATACTTTAGCAAGGCACTGTATATATATATATATTTATATATATTGTGGGGAGGATTGGCTCAGTGGTAGTCAGAGACAGACAGACAGACAGTCAGAGACAGACACAAAAGGGTCAGGTATCAACAGGTTGTACCCTGTACGTTTATTTTCAAAAACAGCAAAACAAAATAAGCCTTAACAGTAAGGCAAAAAATAACAGAAATCCTGCTCGTCTGAGCAACTAACTAAACAAAAAAGTCCTACCTATACGTATGGATTGCTCCAGCCACATGGTCAATACACAGGACAACAACACAAGCAAATGTTCACTCTGGTCTCTCACCAGTTGTCAGGGTCTTAGGACAGAACCCGGCTCCTCCTCTCCCCAAGGAACTGCTCAGGACTGAGAACTTAGCAACCTTTTATAGGCCTTTGATGCGGCCAAGCTCCCACCTGTGTTTCCTAGTAAGACAAGAAGCAGTTAACAAAATGATTTCTCACAACTGAGGTTTTGTTGCCTGTGTTGTAAACCCACTTACCACACATATGTGAGGAATCTGGGTGAGACATAGCGGCCCTCCAGAACCTTACCAGTCACTTTCCACTTTCTCACAATATATATATATATATATATATATATATATGATGCTACAGGGGCTTATTGTTATTTGGGAGACAAATTTGTGGCTGCGAGACACTTCAAAAGTGATGAAGAACTGGCTTTTCAAAAAAAAAAAGCCATCAAAATGTATCTCCTCATGGGAACAGATGTGAAATCAAAATAGCTTTAGCATTGAAAGATGTAATGACATTTGTTTTTTTGACATGGGGACCGTTATTAATGTTTTTTTTTTTTTTTTAAGTGTGGTATAGCTGAATGTGATGGACCAAGTCACAAAACACATCTATCTGAGGGGTGGTTGCATGAGTGGCAGTATGACCTGGAATAATGTGATGGACTGGGCCATGAAAGATAATGTTTGGTTGTTTAGGAGTAGCAGGCAGCAATATAGTAAATGGAACATAATACAGGAAGATGGTGGCAGCTCTATTCAGAGGCATCAGTTGGAGGTGTTTAAAAATCATAGGTTATTTTTTGATTCATTGTAACTAATTAATAATGAATCACAAATAATTTATTGAGCCTCAGCGGTGACACCTGACATCACTGAGGAGTCCCAGACGTCACAAGGAGGCTAAGAAGAGGTAAAAGAAGGTGAGTATAAATGCCTCCACCTATTATTCTCTGGGTTCTGAAGAGACCCTAGAGTATAATAGATTCTCTTTCGGTGCTATCCAAACAAGTTTGGACCAAACTGAACGTGGGGATCGCTTCATCTGAACACAGGACAAAGTTCACCCATTTTAACAAATGGAGATCTTTCAGATTTGCTGGGTGCATCACACTGTTTATTGGGTGAGCAGTAAAAACACCCTTAAGCCAAGACCCCACGTGGCGTCCCGCAGCAAAAAAGCCCTGCCGGAAAAGCCAGTTTCTTTTGCAGACTTTCTACTTCGATTATATCTGCACCGGCAGAGGTGAAGAGGAGAAGGACAGAAGTGATTACCCATGCCAATAAAATCAGTAAGTATGTTGGGGTGGGCTGAGTTAGTTAGGTAGAGCTAATAGTCCACGGGCTAGCTAGGGAAACAGGGAGGGGGGTGCCAGAGAAAACGGGGGAGGGAGTGAGAGGAAGATGTGAGAGAAAAGCAATGCATCATGGTAGTTGTAGGATAAAAGAGCAGGAAGCTACACCATGTAAACAAATGCAGAGGATGCCGAGAGCTCCCAGAGAAACATCACTCAAAACACTGCTAAAGGTATCTGGGTGCTCTTATTAACCCATTAATAGCACTAACAGACCTTTAAAAAAAAAAAATTATCCAGAAAACCCCTTTAACAAATTTCAGATTAGCACACATTTCCACACATATTGGAAAATTGTATACCTTTTTATTATACAAACAGTACCATTTGTCTTTCAATATTGGTCTGAAAGTGGACAACCTCTTTAACAAACAAGGATTTTTCAGATTAGCAGGCTTTATTACACTGTTTATTTGGTGAGCAAAAAAAAAAAAGTGGGGTTATGACTAGACGCTGGCGTATACATGGCTTATCTTTGTCGCAGTGTAGCGCAGTGTGGCATATCTTTGGCATATCTTGAGGTATCTGGTTTAGGCCAAAATTTTCAACATGCTAGGCATGTGGGTGTGAATTCTCAGGAAAAGGGAGCGTGACTAAAATGTGCCACAATGCATCAAAACTGCAACAAACCAGTTCTGAAAAATTCTGGATCAAAGTAAGCCAACTAAAAGGTGGTATAGATGCAGTTTAAGGCTGAGGCCTCACATTGTGGAATCGCAGCATTTTTTGTTGCAGATTTTGCTGCATTTGTTTGAGTCAAAGTCAGGAGTGGCTTGAAAAGGAATGAAAAATATAAAGGAAGCTCTTAGACGTTTCCTGTATGTTAAATCCACTCTTGAATTTGGCTCAAAAACCGCAGTAAAATCTGCAATTTGGGGCCTTAGCCTAAAGATAGGCCAGATTTATCATCCAGTATCAGTCACTGTGATAAATCTGGTGTAGGATCAGACTGTCTAAATTTACACAGTCTAACTATTAGTCAATCTCTATTTCTGTTAATGCAATTTTTGATTTGTCCTAAAATCATTTATTTGATAAATTCTTTAATTTTTTTGTTTTACTTTTCTTTCTTTTTTTTTCTTTATTATTTCCAGGATATTTAAATGAAATATCTACAAAGTTTGTAATTTAATAAATATATTTTTACAAATTTATTTTATTTAGACTTTCAAATGTAATTCTCTTTCTGTCAAGTCTTAGATTTTTCAAAAAGTTCCCCGTGTGGTTTTTTAGTATGCATGTGATTTTATATTTTAATAAAGGTTTACAAATACTAAAACTGCTCCTCTGCATATTTTGTCCCAATGGTTTCAGACACTTTTGCAAAATATTTGCTTTGATTTCCCACAATTTGTTGAAAAATGTATGACTATTTATTGCCTAACACTGAGACCCCCACAAATAGATACAAGGGGGATTCAATGGAGTGATGTTGAATATGCTTCAATGTGCACTATTACTCCATTTGACCCTTTCATGCCTCTGTCAATTTTTGTTTTTGCATTTCCGTTTTTTTCTCTCCCCATTCCAAGAGTCATAATTATTTCAGTTTTCAGTTCACAGGGTCACATGATGGCTTATTGCTTGCAGGACAAATTGCACTTTGTAATGTCACTATTCAATATGCTGTACAATGTACTGGGAAGCTGAAAAAAAATTCAGAATGAGGTGGAATTGGAAAAAAAAATGCATTTGCGCCAATTTCTTATGGGTTTAATTTTTACGGCATTCACTATGTGGTAGTAATGATGTTACCTGTATTCTGTGGGTCAGTATGAACACGCTGATACAAATTTATATAGTATTTGTAATGTTTTGATACCTTTTAAAAAATTTAAAACTTAAAATAGAAATAGAACGTGGCAAATGTTTGTGTTGCCATGTTCTGACACCTGTAACTTTTTTATATTTACATGTATGGAGCTGGGTAAGGCGTCTTTTTATGCAGGACAAGATGGCGTTTTTATTGATACCATTTTGGGGAAGGTTCTGATAGTTTGATCTCTTTTTATTCCATTTTTTTTATAGGAGGCAAAGTGTTGAAAAAAAAAAATCGCCATTTGGCCATTTTGATTTTTTTTCCCCGCTATGGCATTCACCATATGGGATAAATATTTTTAGATTTTAATAGTTTGGACATTTTGGAGCGCTGGAGATTTAAAGTGTTTATATTTAATTTTGTTTATTTATTTTTATATGTGATCTAGGGAAAGGGGGGAGGGATTTACACTTTTATATTTTTTGTGTTTTTTTATACTTTTAAAAATGCTTTTCTTTTTTTCTTTTACTTTTATTTCATACTGTTCACTGCAATACTAATATATTGCAGTGAATAGTAAAGTAAATTGCCTTCTATTAAATGCTGCCTCTACCATTTGACCGTGGCATCTAAAGTGTTAACAGCTGCGATCAGTGTCGGCACCAATTGCCGCTGTTAGTGGCGGGTCCTGCCTGTATTATACAGTCGGCATCCTCTGGGTATGGAAAGAGCTCAGTTCCTGAGCTCTCTCCATACACCCCTTCACGCATAATAACGTAAATTAACGTGAATATGCACAAAAGGGTTAATCTCTATGGAACTGATAAACATAGAATTCTACTTGACCGTCTTCATCACTGCCATAGACTTTGAATGAAATGTGTGACCACCGCTCGATTCAAATGGATGATACAAGGCCATGATCTGGTGATGAGTTTGGGTCCCTTTCATGTTACCCCTAACAATAAAATTGTGTTTCATAATAGTACCAGTTAATATTCAAAACGATGTATTGGGGAACAGGAAAAAAAATTGAGAATGGGGTGTAATTTGCAAAAACCTGTTTGTGTGACTTTACAAGCTTCGTTTTTACGGCATTCATTACTCACTTACCAAAATGACATGTTACCTGCATTCTATGGGTTAGTACAATTCCAGGGATAACACATTTATACAATTTTCATTTTTTTAGGTTTTAACCACTTAAAAATATCCAAAACTTTGCAATAAGAAAACATTTTTTTAGAGTCACCATATTCTTACCCCCATAACTTTTTTCCATATATGGGGCTACATAACGTACCTTTTTCTTGCGGGGCCAGATGTACACACACATAATAATGTGCCTTTTGTAGCTGACCTCATGCAGTCAGTGTTTTTACTTCTAGGAACTCAACTGTAGGAAAGCAATGGACAAGGAGACAGTGTCAATAGTTGGGGCAGGCAGGTGAACATCTACAGACAACGGCGTGTGGATCTCCACAGAAAGCATACTAGTATATTTACACCAGGCTCAGACATGGAAGCCTGGTGTGAACTGACCTACTCTCAGTATCTTCTTGGATCTTTCTCTTCTTCTTCCTCCTTCTATTTGTCTTACAGCCTGCCGATCTCTTATCTTATAATAGAAGTTTCAATCATAATCAAAATCTAAGTCCTGCAAATGAGGAGTGAGATGGAGCATGGAGCACATGGTGGAGTTCAAAGGCTGATGCTATGGTTACTTTGAGATATTTCTCTTTTCATGCTCTTCCTATGAGTCCCCTACAAGCTACATTCTCCTTTCCTGTCCACCTTTTTCCATGGTTTCTGTGGCCTCTTGAGCTTCTCAGGCACTTTTGAAAGTAAGTTAATGACCATGACTAACCTGGTCCACATTAAGGGTAAGTTCATCCAGAGATTTTTGCAGGCAGATTTTTGAGGCAGATTCCACCTCAAAATCTGCCTCAAAAATGCCTCCCAACTCTCCCATTCATTTTAATAGGAGACAGCCAATTTGTTTTCCTCTAGCTGATTTTTTCAGCTAGAGATAAAAAAGGAATGATGGGACCTACAGGCAAATTCCACCTTTTCAAGTACATTGAAATTAAATTTTTTATAGTAATTCTTACAAAAAAAGTTGCACAAAAAACTTTTTCTTCCCACCTGCCATTCATTTCAATGGGGTTTGCATGGAAGAATCCACCTGAAGATAGGTTCAGTCGCTTCTTTTTAACTCTGCTGAATATCAGCTTAGGAGCTATCTGCTCCTGACTCCCATTGGAATTAATGGGTAAGTTGGAAAGCTTTTTTTGAAAAAAAAAAAAAAAATCAGCTGTAAAAAGTTTTTGACTGGTTGCTTGCAGTCATTGAGGGTTATTAAAAAGTAGATCATCCCTACCTGGACCATTTTCAGGCCCCACGTCCATAAATATAATGTAAACACTGTATTTTTTATCATTATTGCTAATATATTAACATAAATCAAAGAAACATTTTTTTTCCTTTAATTGGAGAATGGAATAGGTGAAGCAACTGAATAGCATCTCCTCTCATTGGTAACATTGTCTTGGGACTCATATACTAAATCTCCGGAGTAGAATAAAGGTTTTTATACAGCCCGGGGTAACTCCATTGTCAGATACACATTGAAATCAATGGGTGTAATTACTTTGCTGTGTATTTTCTTATATTTAGTTTTCTAGTTCACATTTTTGGATTTTTGGAGTTTTTGGATGTTTTTATTTTTATGCTGGTCAATCACTATCAATGTAAAGGTGAGAATAATGAAGTAAGTCTTTTTGAGTTTGTAAAAATGTAGTAATGAAAAATATTAATGCAGAAATCTGTCGGGGATTGGAAAGATTTTTTTTTCCATTTTAATACAGCATGGATATAACTAACAAGGTTGCAGACTTTTCTATTGCAAGACGCCCAACAATGAAGGAGGCTCCTCTGAACCCAGAAGAAGGATGTAGTTTTTGATGACTGTGGAATCAAAGGAGGGAAAGATCTTGGAAAAAGCTGACTGGAGTCACATTGGAAGCTTCACCATGGGTGGTTGCTTCTGTATGGCAGGCTGGTTTATGCCAGATGGGATTTGTCATTTCTTAAATGGATTCTTATTAACTTTTCATGCAGATTTTGAAAAAGTGTTTTTTTTTGATACTCAATGATTATTGATAGTTTAATTAATTAATTTTTTTTGTTCTTCTTTCTTCTTCTTCTCATTGATACCTGAAGATTTTTTTTTATCTTGGCACAGATTTTGGTCATGGCAGAAGATAGGGTCACCAGTAGATAGTGGAGAAACTGCTGAAGACATTGATTGTAATAGCATTAAGCAGTGATAAAACCAGACAGCTCACTCCACTAGCATTATACCCTACAGTTACACTTGTGTAATGGAATCGCCAGTTGAGCAATTCCCCAGTGCTGCTGCAGAAACCTGAGAAGAAGGGAATGACAGAGACAGTGAGTCCTAAACTCACCCAACCCCTGTCCCTGCCTATTTGTCACACTGTCCTAATGACAGGAGCAACTGGGCAGCAAAACCCTTCCTAGAAATAAGTGACAACACAAAACGCAGACAGGACAAACAACAAAGGGAGGTCAGCTAGCCAAGGTCAGCTAGCCAAGGGGTTAGTAACAGTCAAGCAATGCAGTACCAAAATGAAATCCAAGAGAATAGTCAAAGTCAAAACCACAGGTCAGGAATAAGAATACAATAATAACAGAAGAGAAGCTAGCATGGGCAAAGTCACAGGACAGAATCTCAATAGCCAGCGTGTGTGGGCTGATGACCTGTTTATAGCAAGTCCAGGACCTGCCCCAGACTTGATAGGTAGACAGGCTGTCAATCACACAGGCAAGGCTAAGATTAACTATTGAGGAGCCGAAAGAAACAAGGTGCAGGAGACGGGTGTGGCTGAAATTCAATTAGATAGTCTAGGACAGTGTTCAGACTGAGCAACAAGAATCTTAAGCAAGGAATCAAACTGAAAACGCCTCCTGCACCGCAGCGTGCGAGCGGAGGGTGGCACAGAGACTCGAACAGGCAGAGACGTTACAACTTGCTTAGAATAGTTACACAGTTACAGTGGGGAAAAAAAGTATTTAGTCAGTCACCAATTGTGCAAGTTCTCCCACTTAAAAAGATGAGGCCGGCCTGTAATTGTCATCATAGGTAGACCTCAACTATGAGAGACAAAATGAGAAAACAAATCCAGAAAATCACATTGTCTGATTTTTTTAAGAATTTATTTGCAAATTATGGTGGAAAATAAGTATTTGATCTCCTACAAACAAGCAAGATTTCTGGCTCTTACAGACCTGTAACTTCTTCTTTAAGAGGCTCCTCTGTCCTCCACTCATTACCTGTAGTAATGGCTCCTGTTTGACATTGTTATCAGTATAAAAGACACCTGTCCACAACCTCAAACAGTCACACTCCAAACTCCACTATGGTGAAGACCAAAGAGCTGTGGAAGGACACCATAAACAAAATTGTAGACCTGCACCAGGCTGGGAAGACTGAATCTCCAATAGGCAAGCAGCTTGGTGTGAAGAAATCAACTGTGGGAGCAATAATTAGAAAATGGAAGACATACAAAACCACTGATAATCTCCCTCGATCAGGGGCTCCACGCAAGATCTCACCCCGTGGGGTCAAAATGATCACAAGAACGGTGAGCAAAAATCCCAGAACCACACGGGGGGACCTAGTGAATGACCTACAGAAATCTGGGACTAACGTAACAAAGGCTACCGTCAGTAACACACTACGCCGCCAGGGACTCAGATCCTGTAGTGCCAGATGTGTCTCCCTGCTTAAGCCAGTACATATCCGGGCCCGTCTGAAGTTTGCTAGAGAGCATTTGGATGTTCCAGAAGAGTATTGGGAGAATGTCATATGGTCAGATGAAACCAAAGTAGAACTGTTTGGTAGAAACACAACTCGTGTTTGGAGGAGAGTGAATGCTGAGTTGCATCCAAAGAACACCATACCTACTGTGAAGCATGGGGGGGGCAACATCATGCTTTGGGGCTGTTTCTCTGCAAAGGGACAAGGGCGACTGATCCGTGTACATGAAAGAATGAATGGGGCCATGTATTGTGAGATTTTCAGTGCAAACCTCCTTCCATCAGCAAGGGCATTTAAGATGAAACGTGGCTGGGTCTTTCAGCATGACAATGATCTCAAGCACACCTCCAGGGCAACGAAGGAGTGGCTTCATAAGAAGCATGTCAAGGTCCTGGAGTGGCCTAGCCAGTCTCCAGATCTCAACCCCATAGAAACCCTTTGCAGGGAGTTGAAAGTCCTTATTGCCCAGCGACAGCCCCAAGACATCAGTGCTCTAGAGGAGATCTGCATGGAGGAATGGGCCAACATACCAGCAACAGTGTGTGCCAACTTTGTGAAGACTTACAGAAAACGTTTGACCTCTGTCATTGCCAACAAAGGATATATAACAAAGTATTGAGAAGAACTTTTGTTATTGACCAAATACTTATATTCCACCATAATTTGCAAATAAATTCTTTAAAAATCAGACAATGTGATTTTCTGGATTTGTTTTCTCATTTTGTCTCTCATAGTTGAGGTCTACCTATGATGACAATTACAGGCCGGCCTCATCTTTTTAAGTAGGAGAACTTGCACAATTGGTGGCTGACTAAATACTTTTTTTCCCCACTGTACATAGTAGATGAGGTTGAATGAACACATCAGTCCATCTAGTCCAACCTATAACCCTACAGTGTTCATCCAGAGGAAGGCAAAAACCCCATGAGGCTTATGCCAATTGCCCCATTTCAGGGGAAAAAATTCCTTCCCGACTCCAATCTGGCAATCAGTATAAAACCCTGGATCAACTTGTTCTTAAAATCTAGAACCCGTAATATTGTTCAATTCTAGAAAGGCATCCAAGTCCTTTTTGAACTTGCTCAATGAATCCACCAGCACCACTTCCTGGGGCAGCGAGCTCCATAGCCTCGCTGTTCTTACTCTAAAGAATCCTCTTCTATGTTGCTGGTGAAACTTTCTCTCCTCCAGACGTAGAGGACACCCCCTTATCTTTGTCACTGGCCTAGGGGTAAAAAGACCATTAGAAAGTTCTTTGTGCTGTCCCTTCATGTATTTGTAAATTGTTATTAGATCTCCCCTCGCAGATATAATATAGTGTTCCTGTGTTAGGAGAAGATAAGTTATACTTTTATTATATTTTAATATAGAGTATATATTATATCGGCTGATAGTATTTCCTACATGGAAGGGGTTCATATGGGATAAAAAATATTGATGAAAGGTCATCGATATTAGACAGGTAGATGAAAACATCAGAGAAAATAAGAGTGGGGCCAAGGTCACTTCAAACAGTTATATCTCGGACATCAAAAGTTTAGATATACTTTAAAAAGGAAAGACCTGGTAGAAGGGGATAGCCAAGTGCCTGTATTTTTAGGGTAATCAAAACCATCAAGACCATGGTCAATGGAAATATTTTTAAGGAAAATATTGTAACTGATATGGAATAATCTCTGGTAATTTTGTAACTTCTATTTACTTTTTTAGAAATTGGAGACAGATATGAACAATAAGACATTGGCCACTGAAGTTATTCTTCTGGGATTTTCCAATGACATAAAAACTAATATTTGTTTGTTTCTAGTATTTTTATTAATCTATGTATTCTGTGTATTTGGAAACTGCCTTATAATATGTGTTATTATACTGAATCCACCCTTACACACTCCCATGTACTTCTTCCTTGTGAAGTTATCCTTCATAGACTTGTGTTATTCATCATCAGCAATACCTAAGCTGCTCGTAGACCTCTTATCCACTCATAGGACAATATCAGTCATTGGTTGTCTTATTCAGTTTAAGGTTATCCTATTGATAGGAGCCACTGAATGTCAACTTCTTACCGTCATGGCCTATGACCGATACGTTGCCATCTGCCGCCCCCTCCACTACCACATTCTTATGAGGTGGAAAGTGTGTTGCTATCTAGCCGCCTTTGTTTGGATATTTAGCTTCATGAACACAATTGTCCCATCCTTTGCAATGCCCTTTACTGTGTGTTATCCCAACAAGATTAACCATTTCATGTGTGAGGTCCTATCGGTGCTGAGGTTGTCATGTGATGATACCACTGCTCAAGAACTTGTAATATTTAGTGTGTGTTTTATTGCTCTTCTTCTCCCCTTTGTATTAATTCTTGTGTCTTATTGTTATATTATATCTACTGTACTAAAAATTCCCTCTGCAGGAAGAGCAAAGGCTTTTTCTACTTGCACCTCACATCTTACCGTGGTGGCAATGTTTTTTGTTACTGGATTAATGACTTATTTAAGACCATGGTCTAAATCTTTATACCAGAACAAGTACGGTTTTGTTTTTTGTGCTATCATATCTCCAATGTTACATCCTCTTATATATAGTTTGAACAATAGAGAGGTTAAAAAAACACTCTCAAAATATCTAAAATGAAATCTGATTCACCTTGAGCAAGGCGCCAGCAAGAAGTCCTTTGTGGAGTTCGTCCTCAACATTGAAATTACAACACCAAGAAGGATATGTCATAAGGTTTTCCAAATCGAGGAAGTAGCAAGTGTCACTAAGATCTGCAAAGGATCAAATTTTAAAAGCACCTACAGTAGCTCCAATCTGTGACATCTGGGAGGGGCCTCAAAAATTAGACCAAGTCTTGTGGAATGATTGTGTGATTTCTCCTGTTCACTGATGGGCCAGTTATCTCCAGTTGTCGCAAACTGAGAGGGACAGAATCCTTGAACTGAGACACCTTGGTTTAACACTCTGGCAGATCACAATGTCAGACATATATTAAAATCAATGGGTGTCATTCTTTCTGCTGTGTACTTTCTTACATCCAGTTTTCTGGCTCACACAGACTTTTTGAATGTTTTTGTATTTATGCTCTTAATCATTATCAATGTGATTAGGAGAATAATGAATTGATTTGGCATTTTTTAAAAATGTAGTAATAAGGAATATTAATCCACATATCTGTTGGGGTATAACTAGGAAAGCTGCAGGTTTGAGAACTGCAATGGTGCCCAACAACTAAGGGGGCTCATCTAAAGCCAGAGATGGGTTGCAGTCATTGATAACTAAAACGATCTCCAAATGCATGACTATGGAATCAGATGATGGAAAGATGTTGAGAACGACTGAATGGAGCCACACTTGAAGCTTCGCTATGAGGCCCTGTGGTTACTTCTGTATGGCTTTTTACTATAAAGGTTTTTAAAAAGTTGCTGTTAAGTTAAAGTCATAGACATGACTGCTTATTGACAGTTTATTTTAATAAGAATCTTTTCTTTTTGTCTTTGAAACCTGAAATTTTTTTGTGATCTTGCAATATTTTTTTTCCAAGATTTTAGTCACAGCAGAATCACCAGTAGACAGTAGAAAAACTACTCACCCAATATATTTGATATTTTAGTAAAATTAAAGTGGACATTCATAGTAGCATTCAGCAGTGATAAAACCAGACAGCTCACTATACCAGTATTAGACCCTACAGTTACATTTTCTTGGAAATATTGGGACCTATTCAAAGGAAAGACTTAGGGGCTAAATAGGAACTAGTAGGGGTTTGACCATTGATCATCTGTTCTCAGGTATGGTCAGTTCCGTTCTCTATGTAGTGGCCAAACCAGGTTCCTACAGTCAGCAACAATGTCGCAGGGCAGCCACTGCTTTATGCTCTGTATATGAACGGTCCCTCAGACTCCCCCAAATATAATGATTCTCAAGATTCTCCCTCCAACTTTACAGACCATGCAATGTTTCATTGCATATGTGGGACATTAAAGATCCTAATTGACTACAAGGCCAGCATCTCATGTGATCTTCTTCTGCACCTATTTGACTTATTAGTTGGTGAAGACTTGAGCATACTGCTTGGTCTTGTGGTGTAGTGAACCAGTCGAACCCTGGTAGTGAGATCCAGAGGATAAAGATTCTATATATTTGAGGTAGGAGATGAAGATTAGAATGTGCTAGACCAGACCTAATGATGAGGAAAGTATTTTTGGTGAGATTGTTAAAAAATTTCCATGTTCCACTATCTGTATAAGAAAATCCTAAAAATCCTGCAATTCTGATACTGTCCGCTAGGCCGAGACTTCATGTTTTCTGTAGGAGATTTCTTTGCTGCAGCCACCTCATTTACAACACACTGATGATGACAGTTATGAAGTATATGTAGATAAGACTCCACCAAGATAGAATAGAAAGAATAGAATAGAATAGAATAGAATAGAATAGAATAGAATAGAATAGAATTTATCATAGAAAAGAAATTGGTATGCCATGGTAGCAGCTTGGTACAGTACAATGCAATAAAATAAAGTAAATACAACACAATGCAGTACAAGGGGGGATATAGCACAGGGAATTTAGTTATGAGGCTAGGTCAGTGGTAACCAGTGCAATACCTGGAGTTTTTTGCTAAGCCTTGGTCTTCCCCCACTCCCACCTCATGACATATCCGGATGTCATGACCACCTCTCTATTCTTCCTGCTGTACATGATGTTGAATAGGTTGAGGACACATACAATCTGTGAAACTTCTTGGATTTGCAATGTGGTTGGATTAGGAGGACGCTAAAGCTACTCTGTACTGTGACGTTATTGTTTTATTGGATGCTCTGGATTCTGCAACATAGAGTCCAACATCTCTCGACTTCTTTTCTCCACGGCCTGTGAGAAGCTGGTTAGTGAAGTGCCCATTACAGACCTGGCGCTCTTTACCAGTTTTTCAAGTCTATTCCTATCCCTCTCCTTTATGGCGCTACCCCAGCTGTGGCTTGCTAGCACGATGTGGTATAAAATCTCTAGCATTTTGCTGCATTTATGAAAGGAGTGTAGTTTCCTATGAAGGTATAGTCAGCTGTTAACTTTGTTACAAACCATGTCCACTTGTTTCCGCCTGACTAGCTTGTTATCGATATGGATTCCTAAATACTTGTCGTTCTCAATTATTTCGATCTCTCGTCCCTCAGTATCTGGTGGCTGTACCTCCAGGGGTCTTCTGCCGAATCTTATGATCATCTGATTAGTTTTTGCAGCATCTAGTAGCAGCCCATTTTCCTTTCTCCATTCAAAAAACTTGGATGTTATTCCTCTGTACTCATCTTCAGAGTCTCCCCCAACACATCCCACCACTACTACTAGTCGTCCAATAATTTCTGTAGGTGACAGAGCCATGAGTTATGCCTAAAATCCAACGTATAGATTGCAAACAGGAAAGGGGACAACACTGTGGGACTCCGATGCAACTTAGTACTGATTCTGATATGACTTTTCCCTATTTTAACAAACTGTGGTATGTCTAATAGATGGTCTATAGTCCACTCTATAAAACATCTATAGGGTAGCTCTATTGTTGTTAGTTTATAAATCCAAAGGAATTGAGGAAAAAAGTTGAACATGCTTGAGGAATCGAAGAAAGAGACCTGCACCAAGTTGCCAGCGTCTTCGAGGAGTATATTCTATGTAGCAGGTACATTACGGTATCTTCCACCCTGATTTTTTTGTCTCTATGCATATTGTAGGAGGTCCATATGGTCTGTTACAGCCTGCAGTAGTCGCCAGAGCATGAGCGATCTTCATCACCAGTGAAGTGAGAGCGATTGGGTGAAAAGCCATTAATTCAACTGGACTTGATTTTTTTTATCACTGGAACAATACATGATGTCTTCCAAAGACATGGCACTAAAGCCTCCTTTAAGCTTCTATTATTCAGAACCTCGCCACAGTCTCTACGTGAATGGTGGCATGTATGGGGTCATTGTCTGTTTGGCGATACTGCAAAGGTGACAATCTTCATCATCGAATAATCCTCAGAGCCTGTCTTCACTGGTCTCGGTGCCCAAGTCAAGCTCCAGGGAAGGTATAAGTGAATAAACTAAAGTGAAAATGTTGCTAGCCATTGTTTGTCTTGTGAACTGCGATATTTAATGGGTTTTGCTAACAAGTTGCAATATTATATTGACTTGGTTTCATAAGAAATTCGTCCTTAAACGAATTCCAGTATAGGGTTTGTTCACATCAGAGCATGACTTCTGTTTTTATCCTCCAAAACAATAAAAATAAAGGATATTTAAAATGACGGGCACCAACAAAGCTCCGAAGATCCCATTGTCTATAATGGAGTCCATTGGGCTTCTATTCTGGTTTCCATCATTTTGCAGGATTAAAAGTTCTTTATGCCAAAAAAAAAAAAAGTATGCAATCCATTCTGTGAATAAGGAGCCTCCAATGCAGATATGACCTGCAGAGGTCACCTGATACAAGCAGGACTTCCTATTCTTATGTGAACCAGGACAGGCCAGGAAAAGGAATAAGCAGCAGTGGCAGTGGTTGGAAACAGAAGACTAGAAGAAATTGAGTTAAGTTTTTTTTATTCTCACTTTTTCCAGGCAACAGGGCTGTTTTTCAATTATGCTGGACAAACCTTTTAACCCACAGCTGTAACCAATGCCAGGGGTTTTTGCAGTGACTTATTCTCCATTATAAGGGAGTGAGTGTTTATGCATATGACCAGCTTAAGATTAGAGATGAGATAACTGGTTCATAATGAGCCAGGTGTGTTACAAATTTTCCAAAAATTTCAAGTTCAGACAAACCAAAGATTTTTGGGTTTCATCATCCACAAGTAACTATTGTACTCCAGAATCTCTTTCCTAGAGTATAATAAGTGGAGTCCCAGGGGAGGTAAGATAAAATGATAAACAGTGATACTCACCTTCCCTCACCTCTCATGGGCTCCCTTGTGGTGTCCAATGCACATTCCCTAGCATCTTCAGTCCTCCTAGGGCCTCTTCTAGCCTCCTCTGTGATGTCATGGGCACCCGGTGGCTGCTGAGGGCTATGATTGGGCCTCAGCAGTCATGTGGGATGTGCTGATGTCATGACACTTTGACACAAACATTTGCTTCAAAATTCTCACATGAGTCGATACATCATAGAAGAGGCTGTAAGAGTCTCAAAGAAGACCAACAATGCCAGTGAATGCACGCCTGATACCACAATGGAGTCCAGGAGAGGTAATAAGTATCATTGTTTATTATTTTACTGAAACATTCTATAGGGCCTCTGACTATATTATGGGGTCTGAAGAGACCCTGGAATATAATAAAAGAACTTTAGCTCGGACCCAACAATTTTATTCCAAAACTAAATTGGCAAGCAAAACCTGTAAGTATTTGTAAAAGGCATCTTATGAGGTTCACCCATCTCTACTTAAAGGGGTATTCCCATGAACATAACCATATCTATATTTGTAGATAATTAAAAGTTAAACATTTTTGCAAATAGAAGTAGTTAAAAATTCTGCAGAGTTTTAAAGATTTTATCTAACTATCTTAGTGGTGACAGTCTCTTGTCTTGATCGGTTGCCAATGGATACGACCACAAATGCAGAAACTTTCTGTGGTCTGGGATTTGTCAAAAACCCAGCCATGATTTTCTTATTGTGAGCAGGTTATCAGGCAGGGACACTACATGTATGAGGAGATAACCCGGTCACAGGAGGACATCATTGCTGATTTTCTGACCTTAGAAAGATCCTGTATTCATGGTCGTATCCATTGGCAACCAAACATGACAACAAGACTGTGATCACGAGATATTAGAGAAAATCTTTAAAACTCTGCAAAATATTTAATTATTTATATTTGCAAAAATGTTAAACTTTTTATTATCTACAAATTTTAAAGAGGTTATGTTCATGGGAATACCCCTTTAAGCTAAATTAATTTTCAATAATTGGCTAGGAAAAATCATGATTAAACCAGTGGTTATTGGGAATTTACTAGAGATGAGAGATTTTTCCCTCAATTAATTTCAGGTCAGTTTCACTATGAAACAAAAGTGTTCCAAATGCCATGAAAAGTTTTTACTTTATTTTCCATGACTAAAAGTAACCTAAAACTCATAATCTAAAGTTTAGATTCTATGGTTTAAGTTACTGTAGGTCTTTGTAGGTAAAGAAACGACAACCAATGACAGCTATGAGTTGAGACTCTAAGCTTACAGCTCTCATTGGCTGGCTTCCCGTGGTTATTGACCTATTTTTGAAAGGTAGGTCAATGACCGCGAGTAACCAGGTCATTGTAAGCTGTCTTTGGCTGGTTTAGATCATGTGTGGTCTGGGTTTTCCCTGATCATTGACATACTTTGAAACTAGATCAACCCTATCTGGCCCCATGTCTGTAAATATGATGCAAATAGAGCTATTTTTGGTGTGTCCATTGCTGACACATTATCAAAGATAGAAGAGCCATTTTTATTTGTTTCTTTAATTGGAAGTGATCAGATAAATCCGCTGAATAAACTCCCCTCTGATTACATTGTTAACATTGTCTTGGGACTAATCCACGAAATCTCAGGAGTAGAATAAAGGTTTTTATACAGCCCAGAGTAACTCCATTGTCACATACACATGGGTGTCATTCTTTCTGCTGTGTATTTCCTTAAATCAAGTTTTCTGGTTTTCTGGTTTCCACATTGTGGAAATTTTTGTTGCAAATTTTGCTGCGTTTTATTTTGTAATGGCATTGTAAATGTTTTATTGCACATGCAGAACATCAAAGATTCTGATGGACTACAAGGTCAGCTAACCATGAGGTCTTCTGCTGGATCTTTGGTGATTACTATTTAGTAAGGACTTCAAATGGAGGATATTGTGGTGTTCTAGGAGCCCAGTAAAGGCCTGCTGGTGCGATCCAGAAGCTAAGGGTATTATTCTGTATATTTGGGGAAGGTGAGAATAATTAGAATTTACTAGATTGGAACTGATGTGGAGACTGACTCTTTCTATATTCAAAATGGAAGAACCTGATAGAAGGAGATGACCAAGTGCAAGTATTTTTGGGATAACCAAAACCATTTAGACCATGGTCAAAAGGAGTCTTTGTAAGGACAATATGTTAACCGATATGGAATCATCTCTGGTAATTTTCTCACACATTTATATTTACTTTTTAGGGATTGGAGACAAATATGAACAATAAGACATTGGCCACTGAAGTTTTTCTTCTGGGATTTTCCAATAACATGAAAACTAATATTTGTTTGTTTCCAGTATTTTTCTTAATCTATGCAAATTGTGTATTTGGAAACTGCCTTATAATATGTATCATTACACTGAATCCACCCTTACAGACTCCCATGTACTTCTTTCTTGTAAATTTATCCTTCATAGACTTGTGTTACTCCTCATCTGCAATACCTAAGCTGCTCATAGACCTCTTATCCACTCATAGGTCAATATCAGTCATTGGTTGTTTCATACAGTTTAAGGTTATTCTATTGTTAGGAGCTACTGAATGCCAACTTCTTGCCGTCATGGCCTATGATCGATACGTTGCCATATGTCATCCCCTCCACTATCACATTCTCATGAGCTGGAGAGTGTGTTACTTTCTAGCTGTCTTTATTTGGATACTTAGTTTCGTAAATGTAATAATCTCATCCCTTGCAATGCCCATAAAATTGTGTTATCCCAACAAGATTAACCATTTCATGTGTGAGGTCCTATCAGTGCTCAAGTTGTCATGTGATGATACCTCTGCTCAAAAATTTGTAAATTTTATTATATGTTTTATTGCTCTTCTTGTTCCGTTTATACTAATTCTTGTGTCCTATAGTTGTATTATATCTTCTGTACTAAAGATTCCCTCTGCAGGAAGAGCAAAGGCTTTTTCCACTTGTACCTCACATATTACTGTGGTGGCAATGTTTTTTGGGATTGCAATGATGACTTATTTAAGACCATCGTCTACTGAATCTTTATATCAGGACAAGTACAGTTTTGTTTTGTGGTCTGTGTTATCTCTGATATTACATCCTCTTATATATTGTTTAAACAATCGAGAGGTTAGAAAAACACTAATAAAATATTTTTAAAATTAAATTTGATGGGGTGGCGCCTAGCAGTGGAGCATAATGGCCGCATAACCTCTCAGCTCCTGGTATGAGCTCCTCATTAGTGACTACAAGTGATGAAGCCTTAGCAAGATCCCTTCAGTTTGGATCCTAAGCTTCCAGCACATGTCAGGATTCCAAAGAAAAGAAAAAAGGTGGTTAAACCGCAGGAAGCACTCCTTTTGGATAAAGATGCTGTACGGATCAAACACTCATCTTTTCCTCTCATATTTCTCGCTCACTACACAACTAAAACTAGAGGGGTGTTGATAGTTATTAGAGACTCAGTGGCATTCCAGCTAATTTTCCAATATTCAGACCCAAAGGGTCACTATATCATACTAGTATGCTCTATTAACAGTGTTACATACACCTCGGTGTTGGTTTACACCCCTAACAAGTGTCAGATATCTTTCTTTGGGAAACTCCTAAAGGCTGTTGGCAAGAGGAAGCAGGGTTGCTTACTTTTGATGGGAAATTTTAATATGGAGCCAGACCCTTCTGTGGACACTACCTCTGGACTCCCATTATCTTTCTTCTCCTTATTGCAGGTTTTATAGCGCCATGAACTTTGATAGTTGGCAAATCCTCCATAATACTGAAAGGGACTACACCTTTTTCTCTAATGTACATAATAGCTATTCTCACATAGATTTATTCTTGTCTGAGAAGTCCACTCTTCCTCTTGTCATGAAGTCTGAGATTTCGCAGATAACCTTGTTTGACCACACAGCTCTTATGTATGATGGAGTAATGACTGCTTGATGTCTCTTTCTAAATACAAATCAATCCTGGAGAATAACCTGAGGGAATTTTTTTTTATTTTAATACTCCATCAATGTCTCACCCTGAGATGTTATGGAAATCTCACAAGGCCTTCATTAGAGGTACCTTCATCCGCCTCGGTCAGAAAGATAAGAAAAACAGAGATGACCCAGTTACTTCAGAAAATAAAAGATATTGAAACTAATAATAATCTCCTTCCCCATTTAAGACGTCAACTTAGTGCCTGCTTATTACACAAATATGAAAAGAACCTGAAGAAGGTCAAAGCTACCTATTATTCTCAATTGAATAAAGCTGGAAAGCTCTTATCTTCCAAACTCAAACAGAAACACGCTAAGTCGAAAATCCCCTTTTTGTAAAGCTTGGACGTGAAGCATAAAATCCATGACCCCTAAGGGTATTGCAAATGCCTTCAAGACTTTTTATGGAAGTTTTTATAATTTGGCGGAACACCCCACTATTGCCCCCTCTTAACAACTGCCCATCTACCAAAACTTACAGATGCCCAACTTAACTTCTTAAATGCCCCTGTCTTATCCCAAGAATTGATAGCAACAATCAAATCCCTACCCTCACGTAAGTCTCCGGGTCCAGATGGACTGACTAATGAGTACTATACTTTTTGCAGATTCTGATTAACCCGTTGACCTCCTTTATTCAAAATACTATAGAATCCAAGTCACTCCCCATGGAAAACCAAGAGGCATTGGTGGCCACTTTGCCCAAACCTGGCAAGTCTCCAGACTTGCCTCAGAATTTTAGACCTATATTCTTGCTAAATACCAACAAGGCTTTGTTAAGGGGCCTCAATCCTATGATAATACCAGATGAGTTCTAAACCTAGCCCATCACATTAATTCTACAGGTCTAGAGGCGGTTCTGCTGGCACTCGATGTCGAGAAGGCATTTGACCACATTTGTTGGTCGTACACCTTCTCGGTGCTTAAAGCTTTGGGTTTCTTGGGTAATATTTTGGGAGCCATTGGAGCTTTATAGTCGGCACCTTCTGCTAAAGTTTTCACTAATGGCACCTTGTCAGATGCTTTCTGTATTACCAACGGGCTCAGAAAGGGTGCCCAATGTCACCTTTAATATTTGTTCTTTCCATGGAACCCCTGGCCCAAACACTCTCGTCAATGGTATTACTATTGGAAGTAGACGATATTATTCTTACTCTATCTATCCCCAACACATCTCTCCAAATAGTAACTGATTTTATGTCTCAATTCGGACAATTATCTTACTATAAATTAAATATGACTAAATCTCAGGCCCTTCCATTTAATTTACCACCGTCCCTCCTTCATTCCTTTACGAGATACTTACCACTTTTGACTGGAAAAATTACAAAAGGGTTGCAGCCTTTAAGATGCTCTGGCTGTCAGAGCTCCTCTACCTGTTCCGTACTTTCCCCATGGCCCTCCCTTCCTCATTTTTCGAGATGGTGCAGAGGAGGATATCCAAGTTTATCTGGAATGGTAGAAGACCTCGAATAGCCAGGAGCCCCCTGTTCAAACACAAACTAGCTGGTGATTTGGGGGTTCCAATTGTACACAACTATTACTTAGCTACGCTGGCTGCACATTGTGCAAGGCGGTGATCAATGGATACGTCTGTTCCTTGGATAAGCATTGAACATTCTTGTATATCCCCCTTGAATCTCAAGGACACCTTATTGCTGCCCTTTTGGAACATCACACCACCTAGCTCATTGTTGCCTACGATGCGGGCCTCCCTGCCTTCATGGACGACGCTCTATGCGAAATCAAACCCCAAGAAATATTTTGATATTTCTAATACACCTCTGTCACTTCTACCCTGGGCTATTCCGGATCTTGACATCACTGATTGGTAATTGATTTGCAGGGGATTACTCAGGTTTCTCAACATTACTCAGAAGATGGGCGTGCTCTGTCCTTTACAGAACTGAGACAAAGATTTAATATCCCCACTGGTCACTTTTATAAACATATCCAAATGTTACATTTTCTATCTAGGCGCCCCTCTGTCCCTGTACCCCACAACATTATGGTTTTTACATGGATCTCTAAAGGCTTCAAAAGCCTAAAAATTTTCTACAACTAAATGGATAATTCAGCCTCCTTTGTCAAGTCTACCACTTTTAGGTACTGGGAGAAAGACCTAGGGACTACATTCTCTCCAGCGGAGTGGTGCCAAGCCATTCTTCTCTTAAATGTCATTGCATGGCATTAAAAATCACATTACGTTGGTGCCAGTTTAGACATGGCCTATCCCTCCTTCCCGGAGACTGTTGGCATGGATGAGGGGGTAAAGGGACGCTATTTTACATTTCATGGCAATGTCCTACTATTTCCACATACTGGAAAGAAGTGTTTGATACACTTTTTGAAATTTTTAGTTTTAATTTCCCTTGTACTCCATATTTGGCAATGTTGTTACTTTGGGCTCCCCCTGTATTATATCCACACAAATGGATCCTTTGCAAAATTTTCACCATAGCCAAGCTCCTACTCTTACAGTGCTGGAAAACAAATACCGTTCCGTATATTGAATCCCTCATCTCTGCTATTAATGCTACCTACTCATATGAGAAAGCAATTGCTTTGGGAAATCACTCGTTCCCTTCTTTTGTTGCAACTTAGGAAGTGTGGGCTCATTGCAAATATGCACTATTATGATGTTCACTTCCATGTTCATCACTCTGGTGACTACCCCGTGGGTAGAGGATATGTCTGACCTTTGATTATTTAAGATCATTGTCCTCTGCTCTACTATGTTTGTGATGGCTATCCTCCATGCCAAGCCTAAAATCTCCACCTAATAGATTGCTACCCAGTGCCCACTATTGTATTCCTTGTTTCTATACTGACATGTACCCCACTGCACATGGTGAGACTGACTCTTTAATATTCAATTATGTCCCAAGACCCTTCTAAGCAATCCGCCTCCCAGCTTGCCTGGGAGAAGGCTTGCTTGGACTTACTGTCTTTGATATCACCGCGACTGTCTGTGCTTTACCATTCACCATTCTTTGTCTCTCGGGATACTCATTGTGTGCATTGCTGTACATATTTATTGTTGTTTTTATTCTGCTCTTTATAATAATGCCAAAAATTATTGAAACAAAAAAAAAAAAAATATTTGATTCATCATGTGCAAGAGGCCAGCCAGGAGGGCAGATGAGAGGTTAACATGGCAAGTGTAAGTGAATTGTTTTCAATTATTTTTTGGGCATTTTGCACCTTCTTTATCTGGGGACTGTATAGCAATATCTGGCCACTGTACATAGGGGAGGATTTTGGAATACCAAGATTTATACCGTCTTTTTTGTTTTTTGGAAAGCCTATAGTACTCAATATGCGCGCACAGGTTCATAGTGAATGGGATGTGACCTGAAACTTCCCAAAATTATATTTTCTGATGATTAGTTTCAGGCAAACTGGCAAAGATAGCCTTAGCTAAGGAGGAAGCAGAGAACAGGACGATCACATGAACCAGGTGGGCTTTCCAATAATTCCTTACATCAGCCTCTGTGGGTGCAGAGGTCACTGATGATGTCATAGGTTTTATGTAAGAGAAGTACCAGAGAGGAGCCATTTTGTGGAGAAGAAAGCAGAGAGAGAGAGAGA
Source organism: Leptodactylus fallax (assembly GCA_947044405.1). Lineage (NCBI taxonomy): Eukaryota > Metazoa > Chordata > Amphibia > Anura > Leptodactylidae > Leptodactylus > Leptodactylus fallax. Next base: position 3,241,270 of record CAMRHE010000114.1, read on the forward strand.
GAGCAGAGACAGACCTCAGCCAGCAGGGACAGTACAAAAATCAAGAAAAAAATGCACTACTACAGGAAAAACATAGTAGTCCAGTAGGCCGTATAATATGCTGAGAATTGTTTTTTATAGGATATTTCTTTGTTGCAGACACCTCACTTATAGCAGATTGATGATGACAGTTATCAAGTATATGTAAAGACACAGAATCCACCAGTCAGAATTTAACATAATATAATAGAATAGAACTTTATCCTGGAAGGAAAATTGTTATGCCAAGGTATCAGCTTGGTACAGTACAATGCAATAAAATACAGTATAATACCATACAACACAATGCAGTACAAGGGGGGTATAGGTATATTACAGGGGATACAGGTATGAAGGTTTACAGTGGTTTACAATGCAAAACCTGGCATTGTTTGGCCAGTCATGGTCTGTCCATCCCCTTCCTATGCTGGGTCATATCTGGATGTCATGAGCACCTCTACATTCTTCCTGCTGGACATGGAATTGAATAGGTTGATGGTAGTTGGTACAAATAATTTACAAAATTCTTGGATATACAACATACTTGAATTAGGTGCCCGCTAAATCTATTGCACTGTGACATTACTGTTTTATTTAGTGGATGCTCTGGGTCCTGCATGATAGATTCCAGCTACTCTCCAATTCTACTCGGCAAGAAGCTGGTTAGTGGGTTGCCCTTAGAAAGTACAGGCGACTGTTACCTTTGTTACAAACCATGTACAATTGCTTCCACTAATCTAGCTTGCTATTGATATAGACCCCTAGGTACTTGAAGTTCTCAATTATTTTGATCTCCTGTCCCTCAATATCTGGTGGCAGTACCTCCAGGGGCCTTCTGCCGAATCTTATGATCATCTGCTTAGTATTTGCAGTATTTAGTAGGAGTCCATTTTTCTTGCTCCATTGAGCAAACTTGGATATGATTCCCCAGTACTCATCTTTAGAGTTTCCCCCAACACATTCCACCATTACTTCTGAGTTATCCGAGAATTTCTGTAGGTGACAGATCTTTGAGTTATACCTAAAGTCCAACATATAGATTGCAAACAGGAAAGGGGACAGCACTGTGGGGCTTCAATGCCACTTGGTACTGATTCTGATGTGATGTTCCTTTTTACATAACTGTGGTCCATCTAGTCCGTGGTCCTCTCTGTCAAAGTATAGGGTACCTCCATTGTTGTTATTTTTCATCTCAATGACCTTGCGTTAGCCTAGTGTTGAACGCAGTTGAGAAATCGAAGAAGGTGACCTGCATCATGTTGACAGAGCCCTCCAGGTAGGAGTATATTCTATGTAGCAGGTACATTATGGCTCTTCCACCCCGATTTTTTTGTCTGTTCTAAAATTGTAGGGGGTCCATGTGGTCTGTCATAGCCTGTAGTAGCTGCCGGAGCGCAAGCCATTCTAGTACCTTCATCACCAGTGAAGTGAGAGCGATTGGGTGAAAATCTGTTAACTTAACTGGTATTGGCACAGGAAAAATACATGTTGTCTTCCAAAGACATGGCACTAAAGCCTTCATCAAGCTTCTATTAAACAGAACAACATTGCAGTCTCAACATGGGCAGTGACACATCTGGGGAAACGGTCACTTTCGCTGATACAGCAAAGGTGCTGATCTTCATCATTAGATAGCCCTCAGAGTCTGTCCTCAATGGTCTGGGTGCCCAAGTTTGGCTCCAGGAGGGGGTTCCAGTGCATGAGTGACCAGAATGGCAGGACAAGGTAGACTCGATTTTGAAGGTAAGGAAAGTAGTCCAGGTTGCCCTGCTGGGGATTGAGGGTTTGGGAGAGAAGATGGCTGTGATAGGGGACATAGATGGAAGCTTGAAGCAAGGTCAGGGAATGGGGAGAGTAGGGATTGCAGGGAGAATAATCACAGTTGATACAGAGGTTTTGCATAGTTTGCCTTTCCACCAATGTATTATTTTTTAAATTTTTTTTTTAACATTTTTGCATTTTTCCTGTGGTATTGCCACTGCCAGTTGTAAGCCACATTGTGAAAGATCCTCAGTGCGCCAACCCCGCAGTGGCCCACACCTGAGTCTTCTTTCATATAAAAACCATACTCACTGCCAGTGAGTGTTGGGTTCACAAGATAAATACAAGACAAGCTTTCTAAATTTTATATATTTATTAACCCCTAAATGGGTCGGTATTAACATCTAACACATGCAGTTCAGAACAGATATGCAGATGTATACAAGCATTAACAGTTACTAGTTACAATATACAGTGCAATGAAATAAAAGGGCATAAAAGTGAAAATAATTACTTTACCACGCATCTCCTTGATGTGGCTCTATAATCCAACACTCACTCATGCTCTGTCATGTGTGAATAACCCAGTGGAGGCTTCTTAGCATGTGGCATTAATACAACAATTCAGCCTGCATGCTCTTCACAGTGGTTTGTCTGTAATATCCTGTAGTCTGTCTGTAAAAACTCCTCATAGTGTTCTCTTGTAGTCCCAGCACAATCTCCCCCCACTGACCTCTTACCTCATCTTATATACCCTTTATGCCACCTCCCAGAATGAGGTCACCGGCGACAGCAAGTCTGATTGACTAACGCACTCAAGTCCAGATTCTTTGTAAAGAGCTGAGACCAAGTGAAATGATACAATGCTATCAACCATTTCTGATCTACCAGTTCCGACTGATCAATGCATGTTTATTTGATCAGCCAGGACTGTGTAGGAATTCAATGGAGCCCTGCTGGGATGGATACAAAGCCCTATTGTTCCAGTCCGGCCACTATTGCCAATATACCTATGAGTAGGCTGTGCACATGATGGGTAAATGGAACTAGAGAGAAATACGCTACCCAGAGATCAAAATACATCTCTGAGTTATAGCCATATTTAAGCAGAATCATCACACACATTCATTACCAAATTTACTGCATCACATTGGTGAAGTTATTTATTTCCTGTGGTATTGCCTGACGTAAGCCATATTCATTGCTAAATGTGTCATACGTCAGCGGTGCTGGTAATTATTCCTTGTTGTGTCGCTACTTCTGCATTCATTACTGAATTTACCACAAAATCCATGATAAAATAGAAGAAGTAAAATGTCTGGAAAAAAACAAGGAAGAGGTCAGGATGGGGTATAGGAGGAAGAGGAAACACATATGCTCCAAATAAAGTCAAAATTGAGAGACAATTGAGACATGTCTGCCTAGGAGCCCCCATCCACCTCCAGTCCTCCTCACTCAGTCAGCGCTCCACGGCCTCTGTCAGCGCCACCAATAGAAGCAGCAGAAGAAAGCAATGGCAATGGCAAAATGTTGAGTTAAAGTCTTTAGCAACTGTTTACTTAACACGTTAAATGTCATGTTAAACCTGAATACACATTCTTAATATCTACAGACTCCAGATTTATCCTGAAATACCTGTCATAATTTGATATTTTCTCTGTTACACAGTACTGTGCAAAAAGTTTAGGCAGGTGCGGAAAAAAAGACTACAAAGTAACAATGCTTTCAGAAATAGAAAGGCTAATTGACCATTGCAAAATCGCGTTGTTTTTAGCAACCTGGGCCCCGGCTTTAAGGTTAAGTCATCAATATCCATAGCAATTAAAAATCCCTTGAATGCACAGATCCCATTGTTTTTCATGATGCGGAAAGCTGCATTTTACAGTACATGCAAAGTGAATGAGATTCTGGCTAATCCCATCCACACATTGAGGGAAAAAAATGCTGCAGAAAAGTTGTATTTTCCCTATAGATTTAATAAGGGAAGAAAAACCACACAGAAAAATGCAGCAAAAACATAATGAAAAATGCTGCAGAAAAAAATTCAATGCATTTCCCTTGCGTTTTTTTCTGCAGCATTTTTTAGCTGCGTTCCACAACACCTTAGCCTATAGAAATTATGAAGAACCAGCACTTTACTGGTAGTCATATTAACACATGTCCCAGTAAGACAAACGGCTATCCATGACATGATGCATTTTTTCGTATGCTTCATAGATCAAAGACCTGCTAAAAATCACTTCAGTCTTAAAGTAACACTACATATAGAAGCAGAATACAAAAAAAAAAAAAATAGAGTAGATATAAAGTAAATAACATGTCTCATTTAATTCTATGGATAGGTTGCAACAAGCCTAAAAAGTGTGAGTTTGGGGTTAAAGGGTAAATACAGTGGGGAAAAAAAGTATTTAGTCAGCCACCAATTGTGCAAGTTCTCCCACTTAAAAAGATGAGGCCGACCTGTAAATGACATCATAGGTAGACCTCAACTATGAGAGACAATATGAGAAAGCAAATCCAGAAAATCACATTGTCTGATTTTTTAAGAATTTATTTGCAAATTATGGTGGAAAATAAGTATTTGGTCACCTACAAACAAGCAAAATTTCTGGCTCTCACAGACCTGTAACTTCTTCTTTAAGAGGTTCCTCTGTCCTCTACTCATTACCTGTAGTAATGGCTCCTGTTTGACATTGTTATCAGTATAAAAGATACCTGTCCACAACCTCAGTCACACTACAAACTCCACTATGGTGAAGACCAAAGAGCTGTGGAAGGACACCAGAAACAGAATTGTAGACCTGCACCAGTCTGGGAAGACTGAATCTGCAATAGGCAAGCAACGTGGTGTGAAGAAATCACCTGTGGGAGCAATAATTAGAAAATGGAAGACATACAAAACCACTGATAATCTCCCTCCATCAGGGGTTCCACGCAAGATCTCACCCCATGGGGTCAAAATGATCACAAGAACACAGAACCACATGGGGGGACCTAGTGAATGACCTGCAGAAAGCTGGGACTAACGTAACAAAGGCTACCGTCAGTAACACACTACACCACCAGGGACTCAGATCCTGCAGTGCCAGACGTGTCCCCCTGCTTAAGCCAGTACATATCCGGGCCCGTCTGAAGTTTGCTAGAGAGCATTCGGATGTTCCAGAAGAGTATTGGGAAAATGTCATATGGTCAGATGAAACCAAAGTAGAACTGTTTGGTAGAAACACAACTCGTCGTGTTTGGAGTGAATGCTGAGTTGCATCCAAAGAACACCATACCTACTGTGAAGCATGGGGGTGGAAACATCATGCTTTGGGGCTGTTTCTCTGCAAAGGGACCAGGACGACTGATCCGTGTATATGAAAGAATGAATGGGGCCATGTATGGTGAGATTTTGAGTGCAAACCTCCTTCCATCAGCAAGGGCATTGAAGATGAAACGTGGCTGGGTCTTTCAACATGACAATGATCCAAAGCACACCGCCAGGGCAATGAGGGAGCGGCTTCGTAAGAAGCATTTCAAGGTCCTGGAGTGGCCTAGCCAGTCTCCAGATCTTAACCCCATAGAAAACCTTTGGAGGGAGTTGAAAGTCCGTGTTGCCCAGCGACAGCCCCAAAACATCACTGCTCTAGAGGAGATCTGCATGGAGGAATGGCCCAACATACCAGCAACCTTGTGAAGACTTACAGAAAACGTTTGACCTCTGTCATTGCCAACAAAGGATATATAACAAAGTGTTGAGATGAACTTTTGTTATTGACCAAATACTTATTTCCCACCATAATTTGCAAATAAATTCTTAAAAAATCAGACAATGTGATTTTCTGGATTTGTTTTCTCATTTTGTCTCTCATAGTTGAGGTCTACCTATGATGACAATTACAGGCCGGCCTCATCTTTTTAAGTGGGAGAACTTGAACAATGTGTGGCTGACTAAATACTTTTTTTCCCCACTGTAGCAGGGAATCGCTTTCTAGTGGCTCAAAGTTTTGGACGACGAAATAAAATGTATGATTATGTACTTAATAGTAAACTACTGGGTAAAACTGCCAATGAAAAAGACTTGGGGATTGTGGTGGACAATAAGCTTACCTTTAGTGACCAGTGCCAGGCAGCTGCTGCCAAGGCAAATAAAATTATGGGATGCATCAAAAGAGGTCTAGATTCTCATGACAAGAACATAGTTATGCCTCTATACAAATCACTGGTACGGCCACACTTAAACTATTGTGCACAATTCTGGGCCCCAGTATACAAGAAAGACAAAATCGAACTAGAAAGAGTGCAAAGAAGGGTAACCAAAATTATTTGGGGAATGGGTGGATTGGAGTACAACGATAGATTAACAAACTTGGGGTTATTCAGTTTAGAGAAAAGACGTCTACGGGGAGATCTAATAACAATGTACAAATACATGAAGGGACAGCACAAAGAACTTTCTAACGATCTTTTTACTCCTAGGCCAGTGACATTGACAAGGGGACATCCTCTACGTCTGGAGAAGAGAAAGTTTCACCAGCAACATAGAAGAGGATTCTTTACAGTAAGAACAACAAGGCTATGGAACTCTCTGCCCCAGAAAGTGGTGATGGTGGATTCATTGAACAAGTTCAAAGAGGGCCTGGATGCCTTTCTCGAACAGAATAACATTATGGGTTATGGGTTTTAGATTTTAAGGGCACATTGATCCAGGGTTTTATACTGATTGCCAGATTGGAGTCGGGAAGGAATTTTTTCCCATGAAATGGGGCAATTGGCATAAGCCTCATGGGTTTTTTTGCCTTCCTCTGGATCAACACTGTAGGGGACTGTAGGATTATAGGTTGGACTTGATGGACTGATGTCTTCATCCAACCTCATCTACTATGTAACTATGTAAAAGTTGAACCAAATTTTCAATTTCTTTTTGTATTTTCACTTTTTGAAATATCTTGCACTTTGCTAAGAGACTGAACTTCTATAGAATAATGAGCAGCTTGGAATCAGTGGGATTGTCTATAATTAATCCCAGATGATATGGACTATTTTATAAGCTGACACTGTTACTGTGTATGACAATGTGCCCCCCATCCTGTTCACTGTATTTTGCTTATTTGGATTTCATCTCCTGTTCATGTCTGCATTTATTCTTACTGTGCCTTAGTGTAAACCATGGAGGTAAGTGACAATCCCAGTGCATGGAATGGAAATGATTCCAACAGGATAAATTCTGCAGTTCAATATTTATTTTTTGCTTTGGAAATATCCCTAAACCTGCTGATTCCGCCTGTAGGATGTCATGTTACAATGATTCCATACTTTAAATATGTTTCTTAACATTTTACCAAATAAACACCTTGAGATTACAAATGAATGAAAATGTTAATTTGGATTGCAATGACTACATTTCCTAGTACAGAGCCAATATGTATGACAATGGAGTCTGAGATATCGATACGTATGTCTATCCCTGCTAACCCTAAGCGTAATACTAACCCTACTAACTTTATCCCACCCAACATGAACACTAATAACCCTGATTTTACTATTGTTACTTGAACTCTGCTAACTTATTTGAACTATCATTTACAATAAATATCGATCCATAGTTCAGCCTCTGTTGGAAATTCATCTGTCAGCAAAAAGGAAGTCAACAGAGTTTCACTCTTCTTTGCTTGGGCACTATAAGGGAAAATTCACACAAGAGGTTAATTGCATTAATATTCGAGACCAATTATCTGGTCTTGGTTTGAAGAAATCCTTGCACTGTCTAAAAAACATCCCCGTCCAGATGTACAGAATAGATTTTACAACCACAGGAATGTCTGAAACAAATCTACAGAGTGTCAATTCACACTAAATAATATGTTGCACTAAGCAGATCACTGGCACAAACCAGATACTATTATAAGCAGAGGTTGTGAAGGTACTTGAGGGGAGAACACACCATCTCCAGCAGTTGTCACTTTTAGGCCATGGCCCCACATTTTTTTGAGACATATATATATACTGTAGACAATAGTGACTCAATAGTGACTACAAAAATGTATTATTCCTCATTATAACAACCTGTAGAATAATGTCAGATTTTTCCACTCACCCAAAAATGGTATACAATTTATTTAAAAATTAAATAGTGCCATAAAAAATACAACTAGGCACATATCTGATTTTCCCCACCATGTAATCCCACAGTGAAGTCATCATAAAATGTAATAGTGGATAGCATAATAAATTAATCAATTATGAATGATATAATTATAGCATATTAATTATTTTCATACATTTTGCTATAATATATATATATATATCATATATAGTAAATGCTAATCTACATTAACAATAATGTCAGAACTAATATTATATAACAGGAAAAGGACACAGACAATGTTAAATGATAACATAAAAAATAATAATAATAATAACAATAATAACAGTAATAGTAATAATAATAATGATATAATAATAAAAGTCAACATATCTGGAATAATTAAAGTTCTAAGGCAAAACATTTATTTGATATTATGTGACACATGACATGATGAAATCCATATAGTCATTTCTAAAATCTATGATGTGTTCAATATCTTTCCTCTCCGTTCTTCATCACAGAAAATTCTAGTCCACAGACCAAAATGTCTTCTGTTATTCCCAATGCATTTTCTAAAAAGTGTAACCAACGCTCCACTTCCAACTTTTTTCTCAAAAATTTATATTTCAAAATTTCCCTTTCCTTGTCCAATGACCACTTCCAAGCTTAGTCAGATGTTTAGACCATTTTTTTCTTTGACTTTAAAAAGAAGAAAGTTCTCTCAAAAACAAATGGTTTAGGAAATGTTTTACAAACGTTCTAATCAACGCTGAAGATTTTAAAGATTTCACAAGATGGTCAGAAACAACACCACAGTTACTGAACTGATCCTTTTGGGTTTTTCCTATGATTTAAGAATAAACTTTTGTCTGTTTTTATTATTTTGCATAATCTACGTGGTAACAATTTTTGGGAATGTGTTTATAATCTATGTGGTGTTGATAAACCATCACTTGTGGACTCCCATGTACTTCTTCCTTGTCAATCTTTCTTTCATAGACTTGTGCAATGCCTCCTCAGCTGTACCCAAGCTGTTGACAGACCTCGTTTCTGGTTATCGAATCATCTCTGTTAGTGCTTGCCTCATACAGTTCAAAGTAATATTGTTCATAGGGACTACAGAGTGCAATCTATTGGCTGTCATGGCTTATGACCGCTATGTTGCCATCTGCCACCCTCTGTACTATCTCATAATGATGAGATGGAGCATGTGTTATCGGTTGACTGCCTTTGTGTGGTTATTCAGCTTTACAATTGCCATTGTGCCATCTTTTGTATTGCCGGTCTTACTATGTTATCCAAATCAGGTCAATCACTTTATGTGTGAGATTCTAGCACTGCTCAAACTGTCATGTGATGATACCCGAATTAAAGAAATTGTGATATCTTCACTTAGTTTTGTCAGTATATTTCCCCCCTTTGTCTTTATTGTATCGTCATATATTTGTATTATATGTTCTGTCCTAAAAATTCAGTCTACTAAAAGATCTAAGGCTTTCTCGACATGTACCTCCCATATTACAGTGGTGGCATTGTATTTTGGTACTGGGATAGTCACTTATTTTGGACAGTCAGACAAGGACTCAGTAAACCGTGAGAAATATGCCTCTATTTTTTATGTTGTTATTGCTCCAATGTTAAACCCTTTAATTTATAGTTTGAACAATAGAGAAGTAAAAAGAACAAAAGTGATTTTCAAAAAATTCTTTTTACAATAAAAGTAAATACACATTTTACATCTGTTTCTTTAGAATCATCCAAAAATGTTTTGTAATAATGCAAATGTTTGCAAATAATTGTTGCCAAATGTTGCCTAGATAATGCGATGAGGTGAATATGAAATATTTTAGAGATGAAGAAGGATTAAAACTTCACTTGGCCAATGTCAATCTAAGCATCTGAACAGTCAAAATATTAATGTTCTGGAAATACCAATTAATCTCATTGAAGGCATTTTGATCCCTATTAATATTTATGTGGTAATGTAGATCAATACCCATACTATTAAAACAAACCTCTCTCTATAGAACATTCTTATATAACTTTTTTTTAAAAGGATATTCTCCTTTTAGATGATCCAAGTCATAACAAAAAATATAAAAGAAACATATTCAGCTGTTTAGGAGTAGCAGCTAGCATCAGCAGCAGTACAGCAAATGAAGATGATGATAAAGGGAGACGATGACACCACTACTCGGAGGCATCAGTCGGAGGTGTTTGATCCTCATGGATCTGTGCCTTATTCATTTTGACAAAAGCACTGAGCACCCTTCCAGCCATTATACTTGAAGCCAGACAAGATAGAACCCCTATGGCAAACTGGGCCAGCTCCTTCCACTGCTCTAATCTCTAAATATTGGCCCAGAATTCCATTAGGTCAGAGTTACAGAGTTATCTGCTGGACTATAGGTGCACTCTAGGTATGACTGTACCTGCTGGTGAAGTCATTTGCCTGATGTGGCTCCAGTTGGCGCTGTGAGCTGACAAATTTCTGGTTCATCATCTTCCAGATACTGTATTGGGCCTGGCTGCTGCTGCTTCTTTTACTACTCCTGACACTTGTGGCACTGGCAGAGGAGGTGGAGCAGTGGCTGAGTGAGGTGGACTGGTAGGGAGCAGAGGCCACCTGGATACACATGAGACTGACAGTTGAAGTAGTCTCTCTAAATGCTATTGCAAGCTGTGTATACAGCCTATCCTGATAATTTTTCTTCCCTTTGGGAAGAAGGGATGAATTTCTCCATTTTGTCTTTATAGAGAGGGTCTAAGAGCACTGCTATCCAGTGCTCATCCTTCTGCGTGATCCTAATAATACACTTGCCGTGTGTAAGCAGCGGACCATACAACTTGCCATGCTTGACAGCATATGTACGGACCTAGGGGCCTACCATGGCTGCGTGATCATCGTTATCATCATCATCATCTTGAAAAAGATAAAGGTCAGCCTCCTCCCCTGACTGTGCCTGTGATATATCAAGGGCCTCCTCCACATCCAATGTAGAGTCTTCCTCTTCTTCCTGTCTAGAAGTCCCAGTTCTTCTACTATAATGATCTTGACCTAGATCGTTATTGTCCTTTATTTACAGAGTGATAACATTGACTAAGAGATGGAAACTATTCTTCCTCTTCCATCCCTCATTGCATGAGTGTAAGGGTTTCCTGTAAGATATACAATAGAGGGATCACATCGCTGATGCCTCATTTGTCCCTGCTGACAATTTTGGTTGCTTCTTCAAAGAGCTTGAGAAGCTGGCACAACGATGTATCTCAAAGTAACACAATATCTCTCTACTGCATGCAATAATTGTTCACTGCCTTCTGCTGCTCACACAGATGCTCCAGCATGTTTAAGTTGGAGTTCCATGAGTTTGAATGTCACAGATAAGATGGTACAAAGGCAGAAAGTTTTTGTCACTCCAATTTGAGCAGGGTGTTTTTAGCAATGTAAGAACAGCTGAAATGCACAGAGATTTTTTTGCTCATGATGAGCACTTTTTTTTAAGCCACCATATAGGCAAAAGCTCTGGTGAAAATGGTGGCAGGAATATGTCAAGAGAGGAGGATCCACAGTAGGTGGTGGGGCCTACATGATTTGGAACTAGGCCTGCACAATTGGGGTGGAACTAACACCTGCCTTGCTGCATCTCTGAACTGTGGCTGCTGCTTCTCAAAACCTCTCATTGACCCAGTGGGTCGTGGAAGCCATGTGTTGTCTTTGTCCATATTTGCTGCTCCACATGTTGACAGTGTCATGAACCTTTCCCCAGACTGATATATCCAAGGAAAGGTCCACATTGTGCAAAACATGGCGATATAAAGCAGGGTCAGCTTTCCTAGAAAAATTATGGTGGCTAGGTATCCTCCATTGAGGTTGAGCGCATGACATCAGTTGCGACTGCACCGCCAGCACCTTGGCTAGGTGTAAGTTAAGTTGCACATTTGCCAGATAGCTGGGCATATATTGCTGTCTCTCGGCCACACATTTCCTTATATATGCCTGTCATTGTCATGGAAGAGGAGGAGAGGGAGTAGTATAAACAGTTGGTGATTATGATGATAACGATTATCATGTGCTGGTGCTACATGTAGATGTGGCCTGTCTACAAGTAAGATCACGGGGAGAGAACAGCCTTGTTCACGTTCCCTGATAATGCCACTGTCAAGTCTATCTTTCCAAATAGGAGAGTGATGCCTTTTCATGTAGGTATGTAGAGCCGTTGTACCTACAGTTGTTTTTGCACGGCCGCAATAGGTTTCTGCTTGCAGCTTTTGCACATTACCATGGATTTATTGTTTGGCAATGTCCAAAAAATTCCCATATGGCAGATGCTGCATGTACTTGCTGTCGCCAGCATCACCAACAGAGGAAATATGTCTATCACTACCACCACCTGTGCTACCACCCCACCATGCAAGGTTCCCCAGGTTTGCCCCAGGCAGGCTTTTTGGATGTTTGGCCTGAGCAATGGCTGGAATCATTACTATCACAACTGCCACCACCTTCTTCATCTCATGTCACCTTATCACCCTGACCCAGTTGCCAAGTCCTATCCACAAAAGCATCATCATCAATGTCATCATCATCTCTTCCCGCCTTTTTCTAACACATCATTATGGCCTTGCACACCCTCAATTACTAGCAACAGTAGTAGTACTCCACCCCCTGCCACAGCTACCTTCAAGACCAACAGTCATCAAGTCTTCCTCCGCTGCTTGCACACAATGCTGAATGTTCTCATCCAGCTCATCAAAAAGAGAAGTAAGTCTGCTTTGACTAGGAGAAATATATTGCTCAGCAGGTACCACATCATCAGGGATCTGTGACTGTGACGAATCACAGTCCATACAGGGAAATGCTTCAGCAATGACTATTTTGTTCAGATTAAGAACAATACTCCATCACACTGTGTATGTTCAGTCACAAGAGCTGAAAAAAAACATGAAATTACAAAAAAAATTTTTTAAGATTTGCACAGACTAGACTGTATATTTGTTGAACAACAAGAAACCACTCGCCAAAAAAAGTCCTTAGCAAAACATTTTTCACTAAAAGTGTTGTCTTGTCAGTAAAAAAAAGTATGTTTAAAGAATGTGTATAGAGATGAAACTGCTATATTGCACAAGTGTCAGACAAAATTAGACTATCGGCAGAGAAAGGGCTAACAGTCTATGTAAGCATCAGAAGAAGCACAGAATTGCCTAGTCACTATGTCTACGATGAACTTATCCTATATCAATTCTGAATGCGGCGGCCAGGCTCATCTATCATTCTAGACGCTACAACGATGCCTCCGGTCTGTGCCGGTCACTACATTGGCTGCCTATTCAATACAGAGTACAATATAAACTTATCCCCCTCATCCACAAGGCTCTCCATAATGCTGCACCTCCCTACATTTCCTCCCTCATCTCTGTCTATCACCCAACCCGTACTCTCCGTTCACTCAATGACCTAAGACTAACATCCTCTATTATCAAAACCTCCCACGCTCTTATACAAGACTTCTCCCGAGTTGCACCACTTCTCTGGAATGCTCTATCCCAGACTATTAGATTAAGCCCCAATTTCCACAGCTTCAAGCGTAAACTAAAGACATATCTTATCAGACAGGCCTATCACAACTCCTAATGTAAACCCTTCCGTAGTTAGATTCCCTAAAACATACCCTCCTCTTTTCACGCTCCCGCATTACCTCACAGGATATGATGCCGTATCAGACTAACTTTATATGTCCAGACACCATCTGCACGTTAAAGGACATGACTGGTGACGGCTCATACAGCTTATACATGTGTAATGACAGTAACCTCTATTACAAAATTGTCTGACCATTGTACAAGCAATGCTACGTCCGTTGCGCCCCTGCTACCTTTTGTGTCACCCCCCTCTACCTCATAGATTGTAAGCTCTTGTGAGAAGGGCCCTCAGTCCCAGCATGTGAATTGACTATTTCTTTGTAATGTATCTTTTTTGTCAGTACTTTGGACATACTATTACGTCCTGTGCGCTTGGTACTTAGCGCAACAGGGCGTACTAATACGCCCTGGGGCGGCCGCCCGCTCACTATCTGAGCGGGCAGCATCGGAACCGGGTGTTAGCTGTAACTGACAGCTAACACCCTGATCCATATCCCCCGGTCAGAACTGAGTTCCAATCCGAGGTTTTAACCCCTTGGATGCCACGGTCAAACATGACCGCGGCATCCAAGGGGTTCCGCTATGTTGCCGCTCCAATCGGCACCCCCCGTGGCGAGATCGGGGGGGGTGCCGATATCTATAACCTTCAGCCCGGGGTCTGCTTAGTGACCCCAGGCTGCCTGGAGACCCCACTACCTGGTTGATCCTGCCGAGACCTGCGGAAGTGAGGCTATGCGTCTGCATAGCCTCACTTCCTGTATAGATTGCAAGACACTTGTAAGCTCGTGTCTTGCAGTCTATAGTGCTGAGCCAGCAATCAAAGCATTGCTGGCTCAGGTGTCCTAATGGGACACATGAAAAAGTAAAAAAAGTGAAAAAAAAATAAAATAAAGTGTTTTAAAAAAATTAATAAAAGAATAAAGCCCCAAACATTCCCTTTTGCTATATAAAATGAATTATATAAAAAAACCCTAAAAATTAATAAAAACAATGCATATTTGGTATCACCGCGTCCGTAACAACCTGTACAATAAAACTGAAACAATATTTAATGTACACGGTGAACGTCGGAGAAAAAAAAACGGAAAAAACTCGCCAAAAGAAATGACTTTTTGCCATCTCACCTTACAAAATATGCCATAAAAAGTGATCAAAAAGTCATATGTACCCCAAAACAGTACCAATAAAAAGGACAGGTTGTCCCGCAAAAAATAAGCCCTAAACCAACTCTGTAAACCGTAAAATAAAAATGTTACGCATCTCAGAAGATGGCGATGCAAAAACAATTAATTTATGTCCCCAAATGGGTTTTTGTTCTGCAAAATTAGTATCGCAAAAAAAAAAACTGTATAAATGAGGTATCGCCATAATCGTACCAACCCGTAGAAAAAAGGTAACATGTTACTTATGCTTTATGCTGCATGGTGAAAAATTTCAAAGGTAAAACGCAGTGTCAGAATTGATGGGGTATTTTTTAATCCAACAAGAAAGAGTTAATAAAATTTATTCAATAGGTTATAGGCGCCCAAAGATGATGTCATTACAAAATAAATCTCAAACAACAAGCCCTCATATGGCTACATCACCAGAGAAATAAAGAAAATATAGCTCGTACAATGTGAAGACAAAAACCCCAAAAATCGCCAAATCTTTAGAACATAACTGGCTGCGTCAGGAAGGGAATGTATAAGCTGTGTGAGCAGATATCAGGGGGCACCCCAGATTTAGAGCTTATGAGGGAAAATAAACCAGAAGTGACCCCCAGATTGACCTCCCCAATAATAGGAACTACTGGGGAAATAGTCGGGAATTTGGTGTTCCCAATGTACTCCGCACAGCTTACATATTCACTTTTCCCCATCCGCTGTGTATTCACGTCTGGGATACTAATGCTCACTACACCCCTTGATAAATTCTTTGAGGGGTGCAGTTTTCAAAATGGGGTCACTCCTTTGGGGAATCCACTTTTCTGGTACCTTACAGGCTCTGCAAACATGACATCTGAAACATCTGAATCTGCACTCCAAAAGCCACATAGCGCTGCTTCTCTTCTGCGCCCGGCTGTGTGCCCAAACTGCAGTTTATACCCACATGTATTACACTTGTCGTACCCAGAATAACGTACTTAATGTCATATGTGGGTATAAACTGCTGTATGGACACAGCTGGGCACAGAGTGGAAGGAGCGCTATTTGGTTTTTGGAGCACAGGCTTGGACGGTTTGGTTTTTGGACGCCATTGCACTTTTGCAGAGCTGAAACGCCAGTAAAGTGGAATCCCCTGACATGTTACCCCATTTTGGAAACTACACCACTGAAGGAATTTATCCAGGGGTACAGTGAACATTTTTAACCCCCAAGTGTTGCTATAATTCATTATCCATAAATGAATACGCAGCTGATTGTATCAGAGATGAACGCTCCAAAAGCTGTTGTGCCCGGGATACCCGCTTAACAGTTTTTGGAGTGTGTGTCTCTGCAGACATAAGCTGGGCACAACATATCGGGCACTGAAATGGCGTATCTATGGAAAAATGTTATTTTTAACTTTTCATTATCATCTGTGCATTCATTTCTGGAAATTAAAAGAATGCAACACTTAAGGGTTAATAATGCTCGCTACACCACTTGATAAATCCCTTGAAGGGTGTAGTTTCCAAAATGGGATCACAAGTCTGTGGATTCCACTTTACTGGCAATTCATGGGCTCTGCAAAAGTGACATGGTGTCCATAAACCAAACTGTGCTCTAAAAACCAAAATAGCGCTCCTTCCCTTCTGTGCTCGGCTGTGCCCAAACAGCAGTTAACACCCACATATGGCATTAAGTACGTTATCCTGGGTACACCAGTGTCATACATGTGGGCATAAACTGTAATTTGGGCACACAGCAGGGTGCAGATGTGAAGGAGCGCTATGTGCTTTTGGAGCGCATATTTAGATTGTTGGTTTTTGGATGCCATGTCACATTTGCAGAGACCCTACAATCGCCCCTACAAAATGGGGGTCACTTCTTGAGGAATTCCAGTTTACTGGCACCTCCAGGGCTCTGCAAAAATAACATGGCGACCAGAAAGTCCCTCTAAATCTGTACTCCAAAAGCTAAAAAAACACAGTGCTCCTTCCCTTCTGAGCCCTGCTGTGTTCCCAAGCAGCAGGTTACACCCACATATATAATTTTTTCCCCCCCGGGATAGCCCACTTAATAGTTTTAGGAGTTCATGTCTCTGATGCCACAAAGTGGCCGCAACATATTCTGAAATTGGATATTTCTTCAAAAACTTCAATTTTCACTTTGTACATTAATTTTTGGGAAGCATTTTTAGGCTCAAAATGATAATACCCCTTGATACATTCCTTGGGGGGTGTAGTTTCTAAAATGGGGTCCCTTTTGAGGGGTTTCCATTGTATTGGTACTTTAGGGGCTCTGCAAATGCGACATGGCACCTGAAAACTATTCCAGCCACATCTGCCCTCCTAAAGCTAAATAGCGCTCTTTCCATTCTGAGCCCTGCCATGTACCCATAAAGCAGATTACATCCACATATGAGGCATTTCTGTGTTCTGAAGAAATTGTGTAACAAACTGTGGGGTGTTTTTTCTTCTTTAACCACTTGCAAAAATTAAAAATATGCCGCTAAATGGACGGTTTATTGGAAAAAAAGTAATTTTTCATGTTTACGTCCCAATGATGATAAAATCTGTGAAACAACTGTGAGGTCAAAATGCTCACTATACCCCTAGATAAATTCTATGAGGGGTGTAATTTCCAAAATGGGGTCCCTTTTGAGGGGTTTCCATTGTATTGGTACTTTAGGGGCTCTGCAAATGCGACATGGCACCCGAAAACTATTCCAGCAAATTCTGCCCTCCAAAAGCTAAATAGCGCTCTTTCCATTCTGAGCCCTGCCATGTACCCATAAAGCAGATTACATCCACATATGAGGCATTTCTGTGTTCTGAAGAAATTGTGTAACAAACTGTGGGGTGTTTTTTCTCCTTTGCCCTCTTGTGAAAATTAAAAATATGCCGCTAAATGGACGGTTTATTGGAAAAAAAAGTAATTTTTCATGTTTACGTCCCAATGATGATAAAATCTGTGAAACAACTGTGAGGTCAAAATGCTCACTATACCCCTAGATAAATTCTATGAGGGGTGTAATTTCCAAAATGGGGTCCCTTTTGAGGGGTTTCCATTGTATTGGTACTGTAGGGGCTCTGCAAATGCGACATGACACCCGAAAACTATTCCAGCAAATTCTGCCCTCCAAAAGCTAAATAGCGCTCTTTCCATTCTGAGCCCTGCCATGTACCCATACAGCAGATTACAACCACATATGGGGCATTTCTGTGTTCAGGAGAAATTGTGTAACAAACTTTGGGGAGCTTTTTCTCCTTTGCCCTCTTGTGAAAATGAAAAATTTGGGGCTAAATTGACAGTTTATTGGAAAAAAATAAATTTTTCATTTTCATGTCCCAATGTTAATAAAATCTGTGAAACAGCTGTGGGTTCAAAATGCTCACTATACCCCTTGACATGTTCTGTGAGGGGTGTGGTTTCAAAAATGGGGTCACTTTTAGGGGGTTTCCACTGTTTTGGTACTTTGGGGGCTCTGCAAATGCAACATGGCACCTGAAAACTATTCCAGCAAAATCTGCCCTACAAAAGCAAAATAGCGCTCTTTCCATTCTGAGCCCCACCATGTACCCATTCAGCAGTTTATGACCACATATGGGGCATTGCTGTGTTCAGGAGAAATTGTTTAACAAACTATGGGGTCCTTTTTCTCCTTTAACCCCTTGTGAAAATGAAAACTTTGGGAATAAAGTGACGTTATAGTAATTTTTCATTTATACATCCCAGTGTTAGTAAAATCTGTGAAACAGCTGTGGGGTCAAAATGATCACTATACCCATTGATGAGTTCTGTGATGGGTGTAGTTTCTAAAATGGGGTCAATTTTAGGGGGTTTCCATTGTTTTGGTACTTTGGGGGCTCTTCAAATGCAACATGGCACCTGAAAACTATTCCAGCAAAATCTGCTTTTCAAACGTCCAGTGTCGCTCCTTCCCTTCTGTGCACTGCCGAATGCCCAAACATCAATTTACACCCACATGTGGGGTATTTCTGTGCTCGGGAGAAATTGTATAATAAACTGGGAGATGCATTTTCTCCTTTAACCCTTTGTGAATGTGTTAAATTTAGGGCTAAATGAAGGGATTAGTGGAAAAAAATGAAATGTCTAAATTTCACCTCGATATCGTTTTAATTCTTGTGAAATGCTTAAAGGGTTAACAAACTTCCCAAATGCTGTTTTGAATTATTTCAGGGGTGCAGTTTTGAAAATGTGGTGATTTATGGGGGGTTTCTAATATATAGGCCTTTATAATCCCCTTCAGAACTGAAGTGGTCCCTAAAAAATTAGTTTGGGAAATTTTCTTGTAAATCTGGAAAATCGCTGTTACACTTGTAAGCCTTCTAACATCCAAAATAAATTAAAGGACGATTAAAAGATGATGTCAATATGAAGCAGAGATATGGTAGATAATATTTATTAATGTATTTGGGTGGTATGACTATCTGTCTGAAAAGCAGAGACTTTCACATTTTGAAAATTGCGATTTTTTTTCCAAATTTCCATCAAATATCCTATTTTTTTATAAATAAATACAAAAATATTGATTAGTGTTTACCACTAACATGAAGTACAATGTGTCACGAGAAAACAATCTCAAAATCACTTGAGTAAGTTAAAGCGTCTCAAAGTTCTTACCACATAAAGAGACACATGTCAGTTTTGAAAAACAAGGCCTGGTCCTTAACGCACTTTTGGGCTGTGTCCTTAAGGGGTTAAAGGACACGACTGGTGACGGCTCATACAGCTTATACATGTGTAATGACAGTAACCTCTATTACAAAATTGTCTGACCATTGTACAAGCAATGCTACGTCCGTTGCGCCCCTGCTACCTTCTGTGTCACCCCCTCTACCTCATAGATTGTAAGCTCTTGTGAGAAGGGCCCTCAGTCCCAGCATGTGAATTGACTATTTCTTTGTAATGTATCTTTTTTGTCAGTACTTGAACCCTACAAATTGTACAGTGCTGCGGAATATGTTGGCACTATATAAATAAAATGTATTATTTTAATAATAATAATAATAATAATAATATTAATAATAATCTATTGAATTCTATCACTGATCTGCCCTGTGTAATTGCTTGACTCTTTAAGTTCTATTAGTCATCTAACTATTGCTGCAATTTCTGAATATGAACTGTGCTAACTAAGCCTATAGCTTATGATGTAGTGAGATGGATCACAGATCTATTTGCATGTCCACCATTTACAGCAACTAAAGGCTGTGAACAAATGCACAAGCTTTTCATATTGTATATGGCATCTTCACTTTAAGGTCCACCTACTACTGTCTATTGACTGTGGGGTTATTAGATGTTATCCCAGCGGGGCTAAACAGCTTAAAACATAACTTTAAATATCTATCGTATAAAAAGACCTCAAAAATACAAGTCAAAATAACAAAAAAACATTAAAAACACCTCTTATATCACAAAAAGATATGGTCTTACCTCCAGGTGAACACCACATGGAGGAAAAGATGAACAGGATCAAGGGTTAGGAGTTTGCCATATCTCATTCAGTGAAGCCTTCAGTCATGCCAGAGACATTGGGAAATTTCACACCCTAGTTCACCCTAAAAGTGAGCCTCAATTCAGAGGCTTTATCTGTAGTTTCTTTGTATTTCCAGTGCAAACTTTTTTAAATTTCTTGTACTTTGCAAAAAATCTAAACTTTCTATAGAATCATGAGCAGCTTGGAACCAGTGGGATTGTCTATAATTAATCCCAGATGATATGGACTATTTTATAAGCTGACACTGCTACTGTGTATGACAATGTGCCCCCCATCCTGTTCACTGTATTTTTGCTTATTTGGATTTCATCTCCTGTTCATGTCTGCATTTATTCTTTCTATGCCTTAGTGTAAACCATGGAGGTAAGTGACAATCCCAGTGCATGGAATGGAAGTGATTCCAACAGGATCAATTCACACTTAATAATATGTTGCACTAAGCAGATCACTGGCACTAACAGGTACTATTATAAGCAGCGATAATAAGATATTTAAAAAGTATATTATTTCTCATCTAATGTATCAAGTATAATCTCATTTCGTAATGTATCAAATTCTTATTAAAGGTCTTAACACATTCATCTAACAAAGGTCCCGATGTCTGTGCCAAACTTATTCCTGCTGAAGTGTTCATATGGTATAAGGCATGTACTGACAGGCTCTGTATACTGCATTTTAATAGGAAAAAATGCAATGTTATTCAGATTTGTGGAATTACAATTACACCATTAGTAAAAATGTGTAAAATGTACAATTTTTTTATATCAATACTTTATATATAGTAAAACAAAAATGAAAAATATTTACAAATGTGATTTCCCTTACCATGTAAAAATCCCATACTGAAGTCATTATGCAATTTAATATTGGATGGCATAATAAAATAATGAATTATGATTGATATTATTATAATGTAAAAAATGTATTTGGTTTTCTGTAGCAGCATACCATGTGGTTATGAGTAATGTCAGAACTACTATTATATAACAGGAAAAGGACACAGAAAATCTTAAATGACAACCTAAAGCATATTAGAAATAATAATAATAATAATAGCCAAAATATCTGGAATAATTAAAGTTCTAAGGCAGGACATTTAGTTAGTATTATATGAGAAATGAGTTGAAAGACCCACAGGGTCATTTTTAAAATCTACTTTGATGTGTTCAATATCTTTACTCTCCTTTCTTCATCAGAGAAAATTCACAATGTATCTTCTAACTAGTGTAATCTTCGCTCCACTTCCAACTTTTTTCTCAAAAATGTATCTTTCACAATTTCTCTCTCTTTGTCCAGTTACCATTTCCAAGCGTAGTCAGATGTTTAGACTGTATTTTATTTGACTTAAAAAAAAAAAATTTCTCTTAAACACAAATGTTTTAGGAAACGTTTTACAAAAGTTCTAATCAAAGTTATAGTTTTTGAAGTTTTCACAAGATGGTTAGAAACAACACCACAGTTACTGAACTGATCCTTTTGGGTTTTTCCAATGATTTAAGAATAAACTTTTGTCTGTTTTTATTATTTTGTATAATCTACGTGGTAACAATTTTTGGGAATGTGTTTATAATCTATGTGGTGTTGATAAATCATCACTTGTGGACTCCCATGTACTTCTTCCTTGTCAATCTTTCTTTCATAGACTTGTGCAATGCCTCCTCAGCTGTACCCAAGCTGTTGACAGACCTCGTTTCTGCTTATCGAATCATCTCTGTTAGTGCTTGCCTCATACAGTTCAAAGTAATATTGCTCATAGGGACTACGGAGTGCAACCTATTGGCTGTAATGGCTTATGACCGCTATGTTGCCATCTGCCACCCTCTGCACTATCCTGTAATGATGAGATGGAGCATGTGTTATCGATTGACTGCCTTTGTGTGGTTATTCAGTTTTACAATTGCCATTTTACCATCTTTTGCATTGCCGGTCTTACTATGTTATCCAAATCAGGTCAATCACTTTATGTGTGAGATTCTACCACTGCTCAAACTGTCATGTGATGATACCCGAATTAAAGAAATTGTGATATTTTCACTTAGTTTTATCACTCTATTTCTCCCCTTTGTCTTTATCGTATCATCATATATTTGTATTATATGTTGTATTCTAAAAATTCAGTCTACTAAAAGATCTAAGGCTTTCTCGACATGTACTTCCCATATTACGGTTGTGGCATTATATTTTGGTACTGGGATAGTCACTTATTTTGGACAGACAGACAAGGACTCAGTAAACCGTGAGAAATTTGCCTCTATTTTTTATGTTGTTATTGCTCCAATGTTAAACCCTTTAATTTATAGTTTGAACAATAGAGAAGTAAAAAGAACAAAACTGATTTTCAAAAATTTTTATTTACAATAAAAGTAAATACACATTTTATATCTGTTTCTTTAGAATCATCTAAAAATGTTTTGTAATAATGCAAATATTTAAAATAATTGTTGCCAAATGTTGCCTAGATAATGCCATGAAGGGAGTATAAAATGCCTAATGTCTCATTGAATCTAAGCATATGAATAGTCAAAAAAATTAATGTTCTGGAAATACCAATTATTCTCATTAAAGCCATAATGATCCCAATTGATATTTATGAGGATCAATATATCAATCCATACTTTATTAAAGTATTACCAAGAGGAAACCCATGCAAACATGGATAGAACATACAAACTCCTTGCAGATGTTGTCCTTGGTCAGATTTGAACCTATTGTCCAACATGGTCCAATATGGTGGCCATTTTAAAAGCCAATTTGATTTTTCAAATGGGAAGGGGTGCATATGACATATGTATCTGATACAGATACATAAACATACTTAACTATAGCAACATGCCACACACACAGGATGGGGTTCCCAACTACCATATTCCATTTATTCAGGTATCTCCATACCTTTGTACCACCATGTATATTGTACTCTACTAATATCACATGATATTCCCAACATATGCTGAAGGAACAATCTGAGGAGTTAAAGAAAAGGAAATCCGCACTCAAGTAGTATGAGTTTTAAATGATGAATTTTATACCATGTGCTATGATGACAGGCAAAACATGGCATAATGTAATGGCCAAAGAGACCTTCATCAGATACCATAATCGTACAGTTGTAACACTATGAGGAGTGCTACAACCTTGCAGTTATGGTATTTGATGAAGAGACCAAAAGCTT
This sequence comes from Leptodactylus fallax, assembly GCA_947044405.1. Lineage (NCBI taxonomy): Eukaryota > Metazoa > Chordata > Amphibia > Anura > Leptodactylidae > Leptodactylus > Leptodactylus fallax. Next base: position 3,264,579 of record CAMRHE010000114.1, read on the forward strand.
ATGCCATGTTTTGCTGGTCATCTTAGCACATGTTAAAAAATTTATTGAAAACTCAAACTACCGGATATTTCTTATTTTTCATGTCTTCCAAGTTGAACACCTACTTCCACACCCACCAAGACAAAATGTCGCTTGATCCACTTTTACAATGGGAAGAGATGGACACAAGAGGCCATTGACAAAGACATAAACTCACGGGTGGACCAATGGAAGTACAGTATAAAAAGGGGATAGAGGACATGTATGCCGATCACTGTTATTATGTTGCAACACTCCATTTGACAAAGATCATTAGGATTCCAAAAATAATGCCCCTTCTGGCTCCAAAGCCCAAGGTGCCTGGTATTTATAACTGTAGAGACCCACAAATAATATCACATACAGTAAGGAAATGTTCTTAAATGGAGTTTACCCATAAACCAAGTTGATAGTAGTATAATGTTGTACCGTGTTAGCCATTGAAAGTAGTGGAAGATTGAAGAAATCAGGCGATACCTTTTAGAGGCTAACTGAGTATATTTGATAAGTAAGCTTTCAAGAGTCTAGCTCTCTTCTTCAGACATGGTGTTATACAAGAACTGAAAATTCACAGATTATTTATACTCTGTACACATGTTCTTCAAAGGATTTTAGTGCTTAAAAAAAACCCAAAACAAAATGCAATCTAAGTAGAAAAGTTATTTACAACCGGTCAACAAATCAGTCACCTACAGATAGTTGTTTCAGCGTTCTTACCCATCATCTAGTTGGCTAGGTGAGAGGGCAGTGACATGGGTCTGGAGGAGTACTATGTTTCCTTGAGAATCCTGCCTTTGTAGGCCTCTTTTCCAGGTGTCAATGACCTCTACCATAGCGAACCAAAATCCTGATCTGTATTGGCAAGGGACAACCCTAAAACAGAAGGGTGTCTTTTTTTTTTTTTTTTTTTTTTTTTCAATTGAAAGTTTATCGACTTTTCAAAATATAACATGAGTAACAACAGATATAGTCTGTATACAGGTAAGATTGCAAAAATCCAGGCATGCAGAAGTAGAGTCACAATGAAAGTAGAGTCCATGGAGTAAACACTGCCAAGGTCAGGGCATACCCAGACCACAGTTGTCAATGAGCAATATGAAATAGCTATGACAAAAGTGCATCATAAATACACAATACTGCTGACTGTATACGGCAAAAGGGGGGGGTGGGGAAGAAGAGGACAGGTAGAGAATGGAGGGGGGGGATGGGTGGGTAGAGAGGAGGAAAGAAAAAGAAAGAAAGAAAGAAAGAAAGAAAGAAAGAAAGAAAGAAAGAAAGAAAGAAAGAAAGAAAGAAAGAAAGAAAGAAAGAAAGGAAGAAAGAAAGAAAGACTGATTCAAGTAATCAATTTCAGCCATGGGGACCAGATTTCCAAGTATTTAGTATGAGTATGGAGTTTCCAGCTGATGAGCTCTTCAAAGCGAGCAAGTTGTGGACTTTGTTAAGCCAAAGTTGCACAGCTGGGGTGGTTGTTTGGAGCCAAAATTGCAGAATAATTGATTTGGCAGCTGTCAGCAAGTGTGCCAGGAGAATGTCACTGGAGGGGTTTAGGTCAGTAGGGGACAAGGCCAGGAAGATTAGTTCCGGCAGGGGCGTAACTACCGGGGTAGCAGCGATAGCAGCTGCCACAGGGCCCGGGACATTACGGGGCCCCGCGGGCCCCCGATGCTTTTTTTTTTTTTATAATAGGCCATTACCTGCTAGAGTAACCCCAGCAGGTAACGGGCCCTATATATTTACCGTTCCCCGGGGCCCCGCTCATGGCCGCCTGCGCTTCCAATTCTGCTGAGGCGGCTGTGAGCAGGAGCGGGGATCGGTATGTGAGGCCGCGGGCCGAACACCACAATCTATGCTATCATTATACTATCTTTTCAGACCCCGGAGTATAATAATCGGAGGCCCAGGGGAGGTGAGGGAACATAAAAAACAATGCACTTACCTCTCCTGCACTTCTCCAGGCTTCGGGCCTGTCTGGTGACATCCCAGACGTCAGACGACGTCATTATGCGTCGCGACGCCGGCCCGGATCACGTGACGCCGGCCTGGTCCTACATTGAAGAAAGCCAAAGTAGCATGGAGTGGACCGGAGCGAGGAACAGGTAAGCAATGTTGTTTTTTTATGTTTCTATCCTCCCCTGGGTCACCGTTCATTATACTCTGGGGTCTGGAAAGACCCCAGAGTATAATAATTGTTCATAGATGGTCCACAATGGGGCATAATACTGTGTGCAGGGGCCACTGTTGGGCATAGTACTGTTTGCAGGGGCCACTATGGGGAATACTACTGTGTGCAGGGGCCACTATGGGGCGTACTACTGTGTGCAGGGGCCCATGGGGGGACGGGGTACTGTGTGCAGGGGCCACTATGGGGGTACTACTGTGTGCAGGGGCCACTATGGGGCGTACTACTGTGTGCAGGGGCCACTATGGGGCGTACTACTGTGTGCAGGGGCCACTATGGGGTGTACTACTGTGTGCAGGGGCCACTATGGGGTGTACTACTGTGTGCAGGGGCCACTATGGGGCGTACTACTGTGTGCAGGGGCCACTATGGGGCATACTACTGTGTGCAGGGGCCACTATGGGGCATACTACTGTGTGCAGGGGCCACTATGGGGCGTACTACTGTGTGCAGGGGCCACTATGGGGCGTACTGCTGTGTGCAGGGGCCACTAAGGGGCGTAATAGTGTGCGCAGGAATGTGGTTTTTGGAGGGGGAGGTTCGGGGGAGGCCCCCATGTCAAATGTTCGCCTTGGGGCCCAGCCATTCCTAGTTACGCCACTGCGTTCCGGTGTGAGAGAGACATTTGTGCCTTTGAGTTTGCAATCTATCAGGTGTCAGGTACCATCTGCACAAAATTTTGTAGTGGTTTTCTTGTAGTCGTATACATCGTGAAAAGCCATGAGTGTGCTTTAATATCTGCTGGACATCATCTGAGCCTGAGTAAATGTGCCAAACTCCTGTTCCCAAGAATGGATAAAGACAGGTTTTGACAGAATGTTAGAGTATATAAACGTAGATAGTAGAAGAGATGTTCTGCGTAACATTTTGGTCTTAGACAGTAAAAGTTTCTTAAAGAATGTCAAATCGGTGCAAGACTGAAATATCTTCCAAAAGAGAGATAAGTAATGGTTCAGGTGTTGTAAGTGAAGAAAGTTTCAGTTTGAGGTCCAGTAAAAGAACCAAGATTTGCTGGGTGGTGAGGGTAGCACCAGTAGGCGCCAGATCTCTCAAAGTAAGCGTATTCAGTTTGTCCAATATGAAATTGTAGGTTGGTTCTTACCGACTGAGTAGGTTCGGTATAAGTCTCTCTGGGAGAAGCAGGGATGTCAGAGAAGCTAGAGACTGTTCTAGATCTTTCCAGACATCAGAATGGCCTTTTAGTAGTTCATCCACCAATTCAATTGTACTGCCTTACAGTATTTCAAAATGTCATGTAGGCCAATACCACCCATTTGCTTCTTGCATATAAGCTGGGACCACGAGATGCAAGGTGTCTTCTTTCTACGAACGAAAGATGTGAATAGACTTATCAGCACATGTTGTATAAGGCAGATTGGTCAGTTGTATAAGGCAGCTGAGTCAGTTGTGAGGGATATTCCGAGGTATGAAAGAGATGAAGTGTTCCACAGGAAGGGGGTCATGGAGCATAAGGTATGTTTTGCAAGGCCTGAGGGATTGTAACGTTCAGAACTTCAGACTTTACCATATGTTTTTAAGAGATCAATAATGGCAGGGAGTCCCTCTTTAGGATTGATAATTACAAATAGTACATCATCCGCAAAGGCCGTAGCCTGAAGAGTTTGATCTTATATGTAAAAGCCTTGAATCCCCAGGTGTTGTCGGACTGCCTGTAGGAGAGTTTCCAGTACTATTATAAAGTGTCAGTAACAAAGGGCAGGCCTGCCTTGTGCTGTTGGAAATTCCGAAAGTCTCTGAGAGTGTGCCATTGACTCTTATAGGAGACAAGGGTCGTTCATAGAGAGAAAAAATTGCAGTGATGAGGCTGCTATGGGGTGTCTTTTCTTTTTGAGAGAGATTTTCTGGTTTGGCTTTTAGTGATTCCACAAGACTTCTTGGAAGATTGGCACTGACTTATAGGATGATAGCTTTCAATAGGTGTTGTTAAATAAATACATTTTTTTAACACAAATTTTTATTGAAGTTTTTGTATAGCAGTAAGCAAACAACAACACAGTAACAACAAAGGTGGTGGGTAGGATAACGGTTAGGGTTAGGGAGTGGAGCGGAAGAGGCGAAAAAACAAGATACATCAGACGGGTAACAGAAAGGATCAGGGGAGGGAGGGCAATAACAAAGACTCTGTCACAGCAGAGCCAAATGGTAAGTCCAATAGCAAAAGCAAAGACAAATATATATCATAACAATAAAAACAAAGAAAGGGGTAAGAAAAGATAAGAAAGGGGGAAGGCTACAAAGAAACAAAGGGGAAGGCAGACTGAAACTCAGCAGAGTAATAAAAGTGATTCCACAGGAGCCACATTTGTTGGTGGTCCCTATCATCCTGCTTCAATTCCGCAAGCAAGGTTTCCATGCTGCTGATGCGTAAGACCTACTGAAGCCATCACAACAGAGTGGGGGGTGTCGGAGACTTCCACAGTCTAGGGATAACTGTCCTTGCTGCTATTAATAAAAAACCTAACAGTCTACGGGTATGTTTTATAAACTTTTGTGGGAAAATAGAGAGGAGGAGTGGAGCAGGTTTATCATGCAGCGCAATTCCAGTGACCGTCTGATTAATTTGATAGAAATCTGACCAATAGGGGCGTAGGAGTGTACATCCCCACCAGACGTGTACCATCGCACCCCTGGCATCGTTACATCTCCAGCAGCGATCCGATGTAGAGAGGTATATCTCATGGAGGACAGAGGGGACTCATGTAGTTAGTTTCTTGTGCCTTGCAAGAAATAGAAAATTTATGGCACGCCTGAAAAGCCAAAGACCACATGTCCGGTGAGAACGAGATCCCCAATTCCCTCTCCCAAACCTTCGCAAACGCTGGCAAGCAGGCATCTGAGTCCTCCATGAGCATTCCATAAAAAAGTGAGACAGCATGAGCCTGAGGACTAGGTGAAAGGCAAAGCTGCTCAAAAGGCAACAGTTCCCTATGAAGGTTATTAGACACCTTAAGAGTGGCATAGAAATGAGAGAGCTGGGCGTACTGCCAGTGGGAGGCACCAGAGTCAGGGTCTGAACCTGGAGCGAGTACGTCAGAGCGGATAAATACATTTTTATTCAATAAAGGGACAGAACCTACCAAATCACCCAAGTTTTTGTGCTGGAATACATTGGCAAGGTTTTTTGTAATAAATTGGTGAACAACGGTTGTGAATTTTTTTTTTCATTAAAATATTTTTATGTGTGTGTGTTTTTTAATTATTATATAATACATTATAATAACTATTACAGAAGAAGATATTTTGCATATGATTTTATGGCCCCTCTTTCAACTGATGCAACCAGTTCAATTGTGATGAGGGGACAATGACCAGAATAACCCTTTAAAATGTCTCCTTCTTGGATCTGTATTGCAGTCTATGGTAAAATCCCTTCAGAAGGCTCCTAGTTGCCATTGCATTCAAAAGGGAGCCTTTTAAGGGGGGGAGCAAAAGTGAGAGTAATCAGAACTTCTCAGCTGCTATGGTTACATTTGACCATGACACTTGAGGGGTTCAATGCCTGCCATCAGAAATTTGTAAAACAGCAGAGACCCCATGGCTATGGCAACTGTTCAGTACCAGAAAGGGTGCCATATTCAAAGTCCCGACATCTACCATACTATTGTACCTACGGTCAGCTCTCCAACATGGTGGTCATATTGAGCCTTGGTCATGTGCATGAAGCCCATCGAACTATACCAGGACTCATGTACAAATCCATCTTTTTGAATTTCAATTTTCAAATATAAAATGTGAACAAATCTTCATTAAAATTTCTTGTAATTATTCGATATTTTTATTTTACACAATAAGCAAAAATAATTAATCTCTGTGGACGATCTGTTATATAGAAATGTTATATAAACTGTAGGATCTCACTGTGTAGGTGTATATTGGTAGAGCAGTAGTTTTGTCATGTCTTGTACTTTTTGTAACTTTTATCTATTGTTTTTCGCTTTTGCTTATTACGATTTACTCTAATATTGTGGATTTATGATTTTTTGTAGAAAGTGGAAAAGCTCTTCATAAACATTACAGGTATACTGTTTTAAATAAAAATTACTTTGTGTTAGTTTGTTTTTTTGTTTTTTTTTAGTTATTTTGATTTTCTGATGTGCTGCATAAAACAGAAAACATGTTGCAAAAATAAAATACTCTATAAAAGGCACTATGGAGAGGACGTTCTAACAATGACAATATTTCCAGTACCAGGTGGGCTTATTTGCCAGATATCTCCTCCTGATGTCCTGTTCCTTATGTCTCACATACCCTTTAATTCTATTGACCAGACACATGTATCTTTTCCAATATGGGTACTGAATGTGTACAGACCAAAAATGAAATTTAATCTATTGTTCCAAAAAGTTTCCTGTGTGAGAATGGTCATATAAAGACTACTATAAATTCCTATATGGCACTACAGACTGCAGGCTCTATGGGACTCATGAGAACTCCTTAAGGCACCATTTTCTCTTATAAAAGCAATGTTTCTAAAGGAGAATGAGTAAGTAATATGGTAGGTGACGGAACATGTAACACTGATTTTTGCCATGAGTGTAGCTATAGGGGATGAAGGGGTAGCAGTGGTGGGGGGCACTGGTGCCCATGCAGGGGTAAAATCCATTCTACCACCTTGGAAGACACCAGTATTATAAATAGCACATGGTAGATGGTGGTCCAGTACCAGATTTTACTCTACGCCCATCATAAAAATGGTTTCTATGAGAGAATCAACTGAGAAATCAACAGAAGTAAGTGACAAAGTTAGCTCTGCTACATTGGAACATTCTCTCTGCTCATTCTTTATGTTCTATTTCTCATACTATAGAAATTCATGTAGACAATTATATCAGACTGCAAAATTCTTAACAAACTGCAACATATAAATCAAGCAGAGTTAACTGGAACTTCTGAAATTGGTCAAACTGCTGCATTGTGATATCTTATCAAAGAAGACAACAGAAAAAATATAAATGTTTTTTTTTTCAATGATTTTTCATTGGTTTCTGATGTCTTCTGTGATAAAATATTGCGCTGCAGCAGATTAACCAATTGCAGAAGTTCGGGTTAACTCTGCTACATCTGTACATGGTAAAAGAAAACATCGCTTTAATAAATGTCACTGCTAGGAGGCTTTTTGGTGAGTTTCTGTGATAGGAGACAGATGTAGCAGATATGTCAGATTGCAACGATAAATTACATGTTTATAGAAACTCACAGATTGTGAGATCACAAAAAAGGTGTGTGACAAGCTTAGCTTTACTCCATTTACAGTCATGGCCATAAGTGTTGGCATCCCTGAAATTTTTCCCAGAAAATTATTGAAATTCCACATGTTTTGTTATACACATGGTTATGTCCTTTGTGTGTATTGGAACAACACAAAAAAAGCCAAAAATGACATCATGACTATATCTCAAAGGGGTTGCACTATATTGACATTTTGATAACTGACTGAACGATTAACCCCTTAATGGCCAGCCCGGTTTAGACCTCTCGGATCAGCTTTTTTCACATTCCAAGATAACTAACTTTTTTAAATTATTTTCTGGCAACATAGCAGTATGAGCTTGTTTTTTTATGGTGTGACTTGTGTTATTCAGTGGCCTAATTTCGGAGTACAAATAAGCTTGCTGATGAAATCTTATTAACTTTTTTAGTCGGGTCGGGGGTTGAAAAAAAACTGCAATTTTTGTGTGTGTGTAAGTTTTGCTATATGCACTGTGTAGTATATATAATATGTTACTTTTATTCCATGGGTTACAAATTTTACCACAGTACAATTTTTTTAACATTGTTTTTATGTTGTATTATATTTGTGCAATAAAAAGAATTTTCTTAACAAAAAAATGTTTGGCTTGCCATATTCTGAATGTATATAACTTTTTCATTAACAGAGCTGTAGGGTTGAATATTTGTGGAAAAAATTCATATTTTAATTGGTACAAATTTGGAGTACATACTGTAGGACCTTTCCCATTTACTGTGCTTTAGTGTTGCAAGGAGGTAAGTGACAATCCCAGTGCATGGAATGGAAATGATTCCAACAGGATAAATTCTGAAATTAAATATATTTTACTCTTTTTAGTTTTGGCAATTTCCCTCAATCTGCCACTATAAGAGAGAATTCACACAATAGGTTAATTGCATTAAGGTTTGAGACGTTCCCACTCATCTGGTCTTGGTTTGTAGAACTCCTTGCATTTGCTAGGAAACAGTCCCATCCAGATGTACAGAATAGAGTTTGCAACCACAGGAATTTCTACAACAAATCTGCAAAATGTCAATTCACACTAAATAATATGTTGCACTAAGCAGATCACTGGCACAAAGAAGTTACTATTATAAGCAGAGGTTGTGAGGGTACTTGAGGGGTGCACACACCATCTCTTGCAGTTGTCAGTTTTAATATACTGCCAAAATCCCACCATGATAAATAGGATCAGAGATGACTCCAATATCATGTTTAACCCCTCATGTGCTGCAGTCAATAGTGACTTGGCAAAGGGAATGCATACAAATAATAAGATATTTAAAAAGTATATTGTTTCTCATTGTAACAACCTGTAGAATAAGGTAAAATGGCAGATTTCTCCACTCACCCAAAAACGAAATATGATTTATTTGAAAATTAAATAGTGCCATTAAAAAATACAACTAGACAGATAAAAAAACCAACCTTTCTAGGGCTGCATTAAAGGAAACACTAAACCACCAACAGGTCCATATGATCTGGGGGATTAGTACTATCCACACAACTAGAGATGAGCAAAGTTTTCAAAATTTTGATTCGCCAACTTCGCTGAATTTTCCAATATGATTCTATTTGATCCGAATTAAAGCACGGCAAATAAACAGCTATTTCCTGTCTGCAGAGAGTTGGGGTGGGCGGCACAATGTCGGAACCCCTTGAATGCCGCGGTCATGTTTGACCGCGGCATCCAAGGTGTTAAAACCCTTGATCGGTTGTGGAGCAGGGTGTTAGCTGTCAGTTACATGCATTGTGGGTGATCCCACATTCCAAGAGTTCCTTGCCCCATATCCTAACATGTACAGCAGCCATTTTGAACAAAATGCAATTCGTTACAATGCAGTGTGAGGAAATCTGCATGTGAATCGAATATTTCCTGAAATTTGGATCAAATTCCACTTTGTCAGCTTCGATTCACTCATCTCTACACACAACCTTTGAAAAAAATTAAATAAAAACTTTATATTTACCTAGCGTCTGTACTCCCGATACCTGCACAGTGAACTCAGGGAAAGTACACCTCAGCTTCACTGTGCATGTGCCAGTCCTCAGATATATGTGCAGTGAAGCCAGTGTATACTTCCTCAGCTTAGCTGAACCACTGCACAGGTGCTGGGAGCACCAGAGATGAAACTGATACAACTCACCAGACTCATCTCTAGGTAAATATTTTATGTTACTTTTTTAATGGGAGCATGGACAGCTTTACAACAGGGCTATTTGGGACACTAAATCACCAGTCCGTCAGTGCTTGAGGGTGGTTTAACGTCCCAAATATCCCTGAAAGGTTCCGTTTAATGCAAAAATCATGACTCATGGATTTTCCTAATAAAAAAAAATGTTGTGTCATGACTACTGTGGTCCTTAAGCATCAACTTACATGAACCGAAAAATAGTTGAAATTTCTGTGGCCCTTAAAGTAGAAAAAAAAGGATCTGGTTTTTAAGTGGTTAATACATGCTTTCTGTAGCAGCATACCATGTGGTTAGGAGTGATGTAAGAACTACTATTATATAACAGGAAAAGGACATAGAAAATGTTAAATGATAACCTAAAGCATATTAGAAATAATAATAATAATAATAATAATAATAATAATAATAATAATAATAATAATAATAATGCCAAAATATCTGGAACAATTAAAGTTCTAAGGTAAGACATTTATTTTATATTATATGAAAAATGAGGCAAAAGAAGTGATGAAACCCATAGGTTCATTTCTAAAATGTACTACAATGAGTTCTATATTTTTACACTCCTTACACCTTCATCGGAGAAAATTCTAGTCCACAGACCAAAATGTCTTCTGTTATTCCCAATGTATCTTCTAAACAGTGTAACCATAGCTCCACTTTCAACTTTTTTTCTTAAATATGTATTTTTCAGATAGATCTTTAGGCCATTTATTCTTCGGCCTTGAAAGGAAAAAAGTTCTCTCAAAAGCAAATGTTTTAGGAAACATTTTACAAACGTTCTAATCAAATTTAAAGTTTTTGAAGATTTCACAAGATGGTCAGAAACAACACCACAGTTACTGAACTGATCCTTTTGGGTTTTTCCAATGATTTTAGAATAAACTTTTGTCTGTTTTTATTATTTTGCATAATCTACATGGTAACAATTTTCGGGAATGTGTTTATAATCTATGTGGTGTTGATAAACCATCACTTGTGGACTCCCATGTACTTCTTCCTTGTCAATCTTTCTTTCATAGACTTGTGCAATGCCTCCTCAGCTGTACCCAAGCTGTTGACAGACCTCGTTTCTGGTTATCGAATCATTTCTGTTAGTGCTTGCCTCATACAGTTCAAAGTAATATTGTTCATAGGGTCTACAGAGTGCATCCTATTGGCTGTCATGGCTTATGACCGCTATGTTGCCATCTGCCACCCTCTGCACTATCCTGTAATGATGAGATGGAGCATGTGTTATCGGTTGACTGCCTTTGTGTGGTTATTCAGTTATACAATTGTCATTTTACCATCTTTAGCATTGCCGGTCTTACTATGTTATCCAAACCAGGTCAATCACTTTATGTGTGAGATTCTACCACTGCTCAAACTGTCTTGTGTTGATACCCAAATTAATGAAATTGTAATATTGTCAATTAGTTTTATTACTCTATTTCTCCCTTTTGTCTTTATCGTATCATCATATATTTGTATTATATGTTGTATTCTAAAAATTCAGTCTACTAAAAAGTCTAAAGCTTTCTCGACATGTTCTTCCCATATTACAGTGGTGGCATTGTACTTTGGTACTGGGATAGTCACTTATATCGGACCATCAGGTAAGGACTCAGTAAACCGTGAGAAATATATCTCTATTTTTTATGTTGTTATTGCTCCAATGTTAAACCCTTTGATTTATAGTTTGAACAACAGAGAAGTAAAAAGAACAAAAGTGATTTTCAAAAAAAATTTCTTTAAAATAAAAGTAAATACACATTTTACATGTTTTTTTTAGAGTCATCCAAAAATGGTTTTGTATTAATGCACACATTTACAAATAATTGTTGCCAAATGTTGCCTAGATAATGACATGAAGGGAATATTAAATATTTTAGAGATGAAGTAACATTAAAACCTCACTTGGCCAATGTCTCATTGAATTTAAGCATATGAAGAGTCCAAAAAATTAATGTTCTGGAAATACCAATTATTCTCATTGAAGCCATTATGATTCCTATGGATATTTAAGTGGATCAATGCATATATACAGATGTGGTACCCCTCGTCTAATGAAAGAAAAACCTACAATGGTAACAGAAATAACTTGAATCTGACAAAACTGGAATTTGCCAAACTACATGTTGACAAGTCACAAAGCTTCTGGGAGAATGTCCTATGGACAGATAAGACAAAAATCGAAATTTTTGGCAAGGCACATCAGCTCTATGTTCACAGATGGTAAAATGAAGCATATCTTGAAAAGAACACTGTCCCTACTGTGACACATGGAGGAGGCTCTGTTATGTTCTGGGGCTGCTTTGCTGCATCTGGCACAGGGTGTCTTGAATCTGTCCAGGGTACAATGAAATCTCAAGACTATCAAGGGGTTCTAGAGAGAAATGTGCTGCCCAGTGTCAGAAAGCATGGTCTCAGTCACAGGTCATGGGTCTTGCAACAGGATAATGACCCAAAACACACAGCTAAAAACACCCAAGAATGGCTAAGAGGAAAACATTGGGCTATTCTGAAGTGGCCTTCTATGAGCCCTGACCTAAATCCTATTGAGCATCTTTGGAAGGAGCTGAAACATGCCATCTGGAAAAGGCACCCTTCAAACCCGAGACAACTGGAGCAGTTTGCTCATGAGGAGTGGCCAAAATACCTGCTGAGAGGTGCAGAAGTCTCATTGACAGTTATAGGAATCGTTTGATTGCAGGGATTGCCTCAAAAGGTTGTGCAACAAAATATTAAGTTAAGGGAACCATCATTTCTGTCCAGGCCTGTTTCATGAGTTTTCTTTTTTTAAAAAATTCTGTTGAAGCCTGGTTGAAAAGCAATGTCTGACTTTCATTTGTTCATTTTCATAGAATTTTTATATATTATTACTTATGTCAGATTCAAGTTATTTCTGTGACCATTGTGGGTGTTTCTTTCATTAAACGAGGGGTACCAACAATTTTGTCCACGTGTGTATATGTTTGTACTATTGTTAAAATAACAAACCTAAAAAGGAAAAAAACAATGGGTGTGATACATGATGTCATAAATGTATGAGTTCATAATATACAAAAATATATCAAAATTTATTGAGATAATAATACATATATATTCTTACATAAATACACACATAAACACTTAAAACAGTAGAGACAGACAAAACTAATAAGTGTCAGACAAACAGTAGAGGTCTAAATATCAAATATAGAGTATATATAGCAATTAATATACAACATGGGTATTTTACAACAGCAGATCAAATATTATCAATAGATACAAACGGCCATCATATCAGTAGTTCCCATATATACATCATGTACATAGAGGGCAATGAAAAAGGTAACAGGACATCAATCATATCCATATGGCCAGCCATGTAAAACAAGCAATCACAATATAAAGGAGTATTATACCTTAGTCATAAAGATCTTTGTAACATCCAAACAGTACTCATCCCCCTCTAAGCCTGCACACCAGGTAGAAAAAGTAATTGCATAATAAGTCATATGCCTACATTACCCATATGTGATATAAAGTGCTGACAACCTCTTCCTGCTGACACGCATTTCGGCAGCGCCTTCGATCCTCTGCTGTTTATCTGACACCTATTAGTATTGTCTGTCTCTACTGTTTTATGTTGTTATTTTATGTAAGAATATATACAGTATTTATTATTTTCCCAATAAATTTTGAGAAATTTTTATATATTATGAACTCGGTTTGATGTTTACTTTAAGATGCATAGATACAGCCCTTTAGGGCCTCTCTTTACCAATTTTCAAGATTTGAAGTACTTTGGTGCAAGCATCATTGAAATAAACCTCTTTCTATATAACATTCTTAGGTAACTTTTAATAAAGAACATTCTCCTTATAGATAATCCAAGTCATGTCAAGGAATATAACAAAAAAAACCAAACACATTCATATTTTGCTCTGATTGTGGGGAAAATATTGATCCTTATTTAACTGTGAATAGGTATCTGTAATTTACATCCATTTCTACTTACAAGTTCAAGGGGTGTCAAGCTGTGAGCTGCTAATCTCTGATTGTGTCTAATTGTGATCTGCTAGTTTACTGCTGATCCGTGGCCAGTAGATTAGATGACCTAAAATGTTAGCAATTTGACATGAAAGCAAAAAATCCAAGGTATTCCAAAGGTATAGAGACACTAGGGTGGTCCAAAGGTGTTGATACATCTAAATAAATGAAAAATGGTAGTTGGGAATCCCATCCTGTGTGTGGCATGTTGCTAGAGTTAAGTATGTTTATGTATCTGTATCAGATACACATGTCACATGAACCCCTTCCCATTTGAAAAAAATCAACTTGGCTTTCAAAACGGCCACCATGTTGGACACTAGGTTCAAATGTGACCAAGGACAACATCTGTGAGGAGTTTGTATGTTCTTTCCAAGTTTGCATGGGTTTCCTCTTAGTACTCGGTTTCCTCCCATACTCCTAAGACACACTGATAGGGAATTTAGATTGTGGGCCCTAATCCGTGGCCAGTAGATTAGATGACCTGAAATGTTAGCAATTTGACATGAAAGCAAAAAATCCAAGGTATTCCAAAGGTATTGAGACATCTAAATAAATGAAAAATGGTGGTTGGGAACGTCATCCTGTGTGTGGCATGTTATTATTATTATTATTATTATTATTATTTATTTATTATTATTACTCTTACTTGTATATTCTGCAGCGCTTTAAAGACATTGTTGGTCAGTGTCCCACATAGGGCTCACAATCTAAATTCCATATTAGTATGTCTTTGGAGTATGGGAGGAAACTGAAAGACCTGGTGTCCAACATGGCCAAGTTGATTTTCTCAAATGGGAAAGAGTGCATGTGACATTTGTATCTGATAGAGATACATAAACATACTCTAGCAATATGCCACACACAGGATGGGGTTCCTAAGTATCATTTTCAGTTCATTCAGGTATCTCCATACCTTTGGACCACCCTGTTGTCTCTGTACCTTTTGACCACCACTAAGATGACTGGAAAAACATGGCATAATGTTTTGGTCAAAGAGACCTTCATCAGATACCACAGTCATACAGTTGTAACACTGTGGGGAGATAGTGGTTTAATAGTACTGCAGTATTCATGAGTCGAGCATCAAACAATTGCGGTACTACAGTTATACTATTGCACTGCTCTCTCTCAAAACAGTGCTACATCCTTGCAGTTATGGTATTTGATAAAGAGACCAAAACATTATGCCAAGTGTTGCTGGTCATCTTAGCAGATGTTAAAAAATTTATTGAAAACTCAACCTACCGGATAGTTCTTATTCTTCATGTCTTCCTAGTTGGACACCTACTTCCTCACTCACCAAGACAGAGTCCCGCTTGATGCACTTTTGCGATGGGAAGAGATGGACACAATAGGCCATTGCGAGAGACACAATTCCACTGGTGGACCAATGGAAGTAGGAGAAACGGGGAGATGACATGTATGTCAGTCACTGTTATTTTGTTGCAGCACTTCATTTGACAAAGATAATTAAGATTGCAAAAAATAATGCTCCTTCTGGCTGTACTGGCAATGGGCAACCCCAAAACATGTTTTTTTTTATTTTTGAGAGAGATTTTTCTGGTTTGGCTTTTAGTGATTCCACAAGACTTCTTGGAAGTTGGGCACTGACTTATACTGTATGAAGGTACCTTACATTAAGTGTTGTGAGACCCACAGTTTTCATTTTTTCCATTTAGAACAGAAGTCTTAATATTCCCATGGGTATCCTGCACTTACTGCACTGAAAACTTAGATGGACTGCTCATTTCCCATGAGCCTATAATAGAAGTGCACAG
This sequence comes from Leptodactylus fallax, assembly GCA_947044405.1. NCBI lineage: Eukaryota > Metazoa > Chordata > Amphibia > Anura > Leptodactylidae > Leptodactylus > Leptodactylus fallax. The sequence goes on from CAMRHE010000114.1 coordinate 3,280,023, forward strand.
GCCTGGGAACCTTCAATAGGTTCCTGACTGTCATGAATACTGGTCGCTGCCCTCAGATTATGTTCCCAGATTTCGGTAATTGTGTTAAACATGGTGGCAATGCATCTGAAGGGTTAATGCCTGCAATCAGAGAGGACTCTGATCGCGGGCATTGCCGTTGGGTCTCCTGTGTGCTATTATGGCTGATGTCGGCAAGGGTTGAATAAATACATCTTTATTTAATGAAGGTATAGAACCTACCGAAAAATCCAGTTTTTGTGACTTACTTTTGTGGATTACATTGGCAAGGTATTTTTTATAATAAATTGGTGAACAACGATTAGTAAATGTTTGTCATTAAAATATTTTTTTTCTGTGTGTGTGTTTTTGTAAATTATTATATAATAAATTACGGTAACTATTACAGATGAAGATTTTTTGCACATGATTTTATGGCTCCTCTTTCAATTGATGCAACCAGTTCAACTGTTAAGAGGAGATAACTGGAAATGACCAGAATAACCCTTAAAATTGTCTCCCTCTTGGATCTGTATTGCAGTCTATGGTAAAATCCCTTCAGAAGACTCCTAGTTGCTATCGCATCCAAAAAGTACTGCAGTCTTACAGCATGAGAGCCTTTTAGAGGGGGGAAAAAGTGAGAGTAATCAGAACTCCTCAGGTGCTGTGTTCACATTTGACCAAGGCACTTGAGGGATTCAATGCCTGCCATCAGAAATGTGTAAAACAACAGAGACCCTATGGCTATGGCAACTGCTCAGTATCAGAAAGGATGCCATACTCAAAGTCCCGACATCTGCAATGCTATTGTACCTACTGTCAGCTCTCCAACATGGTGAACATATTGAGCCTTGGTCATGTGCATGAAGCTTAACTGCATTGAACTACAGGTGCACCCCAATAAATTAGAATATTTTTGAAACGTTCATTCATTTCAGTGATTCAGTAATTCAATTCATAATCAGCGTCTTCCATGATTGTGTGTCCTACTGAACCAGACTGACGGACCATTTAAAGGCTTAGGAAACCTTGGCAGGTGACACTGAATTTACAATACTGAACTTTTTAACAATATTCTAATTTTCTTAGATTTGGGTTTTCATTAGCTGTAATCCATAATCAACATTTACAGAAATAAAACACTTGAAATAGAAGACTCTGTGTGTAAAGAATCTAGAAAATATAGGAGGTCACTTTTTTAATTTAATTACTGAAAGAAATAAACGTTTCAAAGATATTCTGATTTATTGAGATGCACCTGTATACCAGAGGACATTTCATGGCCTGACTAAGTACAAATCAATCTTTTAAAATTTCCATTTTCAAATATAAAATGTGAACAAATCTTCTTCATTAAAATTTCTTGTAATTATTCAATATTTTTATTTTACACAATAAACAAAAATAATTAATCTCTGTAGACGATCTATTATATAGAAATGTTATATAAACTGTAGGATCTCACTGTGTAGGTGTATATCTGTAGAGCTGTAGTTGTGTCATGTCTTGTTGTACTTTTTGTAATTTTTATATAGTTTTAGCCTTTGATTATTATGATTTGCCTTGATATTATGATTTCATGTAGAAGGCGGAAAAGCTCTTCATAAACATTTCAGGTATATTGTTGTCTCAGTTTCTATTTTAAGGAAAAATGACTTTGTTTATTTATTGTTTTTCTTTTTAGTTTTTTGGATTGTCTGATGTACTGCATAAAACAGAAAGCATGTTACAAAAATAACTCTATAAAAGGCACTATGGAGAGGGCGTTCTAACAATGACAATATTTCCAGGTGTGTGACAAGCTCAGCTTTACTTCATTTACAGTCATGGCCGTAAGTGTTGGCCCTTTGACGTTTTTCCAGAAAATGAAGTATTTCTGCCAGAAAATTATTGCAATTCCGCATGTCTTGTTATACACATATACATTTCCTTTGTGTGTATTGGAACAACACAAAAAAAAAGCCAAATATACCTGTAATATCGTGACTATATCTCCTTTAGGGGTTGCATTATATTGATATTTTGATAACTGACTGAACAATGGAGTAACAATTAACCCCTTAATGTCCAGGCCGGTGTAGACCTCATTGATCAACCTTTTTTTTTTATATGCTTTTTTCGCATTCCAAGATAGCTAACTCATTTTCTTAATTCTACAGCAACATAGCAGTATGGGTTTGTTTTTTATGGGGGTGACCTGTTTTTTTAGTGGCCCAATTTCGGAGTACAAATAAACTTACTGATTAACTTTCATTAACTCTTTCGGTCGGGTCAGGCGTTGAAAAAACTGCAATTATTGTGTGTGTAAATTTTGCTGTGTACACTATGTAGTATATATAACATGTTACTTTTATTCCATGGGTTAGTATGATTACAACAATACAATTTTTTTTATAATTTTTTATATTTGTGCAAAAAAAACTATTTAAAAAAAATGTTTTTGTCTTGCAGTATTATGAATGCTATAACTTCTTTTCTTCAACAAAGCTGTGGGGTTTGATATTTGTGGTATATATTCATGTTTTCCTTGGTACTAATTTGGAGTACATACTGTAGGAACTTTTGATCGTTTCTTATTATATTTTGGCAGGATGAACCGAAACAGGGATTCTTGAATTTTAAAAATGGTTTTATGGTGTTTATCATATGGGATAAATAAAGTTATAGTTTTATAGCTCGGGTCATCACGGGCACATCAATAGTAATGAGGTGTATTTTATATATGCACTTTTTTGGGAATATTTTAAAATATTTTATAACATTTATACTTTCTAATTTTATTTTGTGCCACAAGGTGTCTTGATCACTGATATACCTTGTATTATGCATGTCCGACAGGACCAAATAGGAGTACTATGTTGTCAGACCTGAGTACTTTTTTTAGGATCTGCATAAAGATAGCCTGTCAGCTCACTCCACAGAAAAGTACAAATTGCTGAAAAAGTTCATGCAGGCTATGGTTGAAAGGTGTCACGGCTTGGTGAGTATGGGTCTGCATTCCCACAGACCAACTAGAAGTCCCATGCTGACCACTGTCCACTGCCTAAAGTACTTACAATGGGTGTATGAGCATAAGAACTGGACCACGGAGCAATGAAAGATACAGGGATTTAAATTTTTAGTCTTTTTATATTTTTAAAGCTTTTCATTTTTTGCAAGCTTTTTTAACCCACCTAAGCAACTTAAACCTGTGTTCTTTAGACTGCTTATACAACAGACTATGATAAAATCCTGTGTTACTATTGAGGCCTGCAAATATCAATAGCAATATTACTATGTCAGACCTGGGAAGCTTCAGAAGGCACTCAGCTGCCATATTTATTTTTCTCACTTGTATAGCACCATCATATGACTGAATTTCTCCATGGTGGGACTATTAAAGGATTATTATTATAGTCCTCAGCACTTTACATTGTCAGTCAGTCACTGTCCCATATAGGGCTCACAATCTAAATTCCCTATCAGTATGTCTTTGGAGTGTGGGAGGAAACTGGAGTACACCAAGAGTAAAGTATTACCAAGAGGAAACCCACACAAACACGGGGAGAACATACAAACTCCTTGCAGACGTTGTCCTTGGCAGGATTTGAACCCAGAACTCCAGTGCTGTAAGGCTAACAACTGAGCCACCATGCTGCCATATAAACCATTCAGCCATATCAGCCATATCACTGCACAAGAGCCGTTCTGTACTGAAAACTGAAAGTGACGGCACCTGAGGGGTTAAGTGCCTATGATCAGAGATATATCTGGCACTGAATTTCTTCTGTATAAACCAGCATAGATACCACAGCTCATTTCCAGGTTTAAATACTAGACATCTTCCGTATTATTATAGATCATGTCGAGAAAGGTAAATTTGAAATGTACCACCTACCTAAATGGTGTAGATACCAAATACCCCCCTTCAGAGATTCTCTAACCTACAGAATGTAAAGGTTCTGTTGCTGAAGTCTTGATGCCAAATACTACAGGACAATTTGAGAGGGCTTGTAGAGTCTATGCCTTGATGGGTCAGAGCTGTTTTGGCAGTATGAAGGGTATCTACTCAATATTACGCAGGTAGTTAGTTCAGATTGGTGTATCTATGTAATGCTGTGGTCAAATGATCATCAATTGCCAAACCATACTGGGAATTCTAGTCTTTTCACTGGAACCTAAATGGCAGGAGTGCCCTTCCTGACTCGGGGATCACATAGATCTGGGAAAGAGAATAGTATGCTATGTGGCCAGGCAATTTCTAGCTATGTCCTTGGTCTTCCATGAGCAACTTATAATACTTTTGTCTTTCTTATATGGCAGGGTGTATGACTCCAAATTTGTTAATTTTATTCTTTTATTTTGTCTTCATAATTTATAACACTTTGATTCATTTGGGGAAGAAACCTGTTGTGTATTAGGCTAGGTTCACATCTGCGCCAGTCTCTCCATCGTTCCGGTCCGCATGGGTATCTGAACGACCAAGAGACAGACCACTGTTTTACTGGTTGCACATGGACACCGGCGGGGCCCATTGACTATAATGGAGTGCGCCGCATATCCGCCATTTTAAAACTAAAACCAGCAGAGAGAAAAGTCCTTCATGCAGGATTTTTGGCAGTTTCTGCACTGCAGATGTGAACTTAGTCTTACATTGCTTTATTAGTTACTTGTATTATTACATGTTGCAATAAAATCTAAATTTTTTAACGTTGGGAAAAACTATTTTTCATTCATAAAATGTTTCATTTATAAAGTGTAAAAATATCCTTTACCCTGTGTAATATCGTGTATCAATTGTGTAGGATGGGGGCAGAGAACCAGACGGTCATCACTGAAGTCATTCTATTAGGTTTCTCCAAAGACCCAAGGATAAACATTGTTCTGTTTTTGTTATTTTTGACCTTCTATTTAGTAACCATCATTGGAAATTGTCTTATAATATGCATCATCATAACAAACACCCATCTACACATTCCAATGTATTTCTTCCTCTGCAATTTATCCTTCATAGACTTTTGTTATTCGTCAACTGCTGTGCCAAAATTGTTAGTCAACCTATTGTCCCTCCAAAGAACCATTTCCAAACTCGCCTGTGGCATGCAACTCTACATTATACTCTTCATGGGAGGAACCGAGTGTCAGCTTCTTGTCCTAATGGCTTATGACCGATACATTGCCATCTGCAGGCCCCTCCATTATCCGGTTCAGATGAGATGGAGCGTTTGTTATCGACTCACTGTCTTTGTGTGGATTTGCAGCTTCATGATCTATATCTTCCCATCCCTACTGATGCCAATTACCTTATGCAATCGTAACCAGATCAACCACTTCATGTGTGAACTTTTGGCTGTGCTAAAACTGTCATGTGGTGACCTTTACTTGAATGAGCTTGTGATATTTTCTACTAGTTTTATTTCACTTTTGCTTCCGTTCATGTTTATTATGATTTCTTACCTTTGTATTATCTCCTCTGTATTAAAGATTCGCACTTCCGGGAGGTATAAAGCCTTTTCCACCTGCACTTCCCATATCATTGTGGTGGGTTTGTACTTTGGGACTGGGATGGTGACTTATTTTGGCCCCTCGTCACAGTACTCATCAAACCAGGAAAAGTATATCTCCATATTTTATGTAGTCATCTGCCCCATGTTAAACCCACTCATCTATAGTTTGAACAACAGAGAAGTGAAAAAAATCATTTAAGAATTTATTCACAAAACGTGTTGTTTCCTTATCAATAACAAATTAAAATGACAAAAAATAAAATTATTTATAAAAAGTAATCTTCTAGGTATTGCTGGATTTCTTGATGTTATATTTTTCCTAAGCTGATACTATATTTTCTACATTCTTAAATAGGTTTTCTTTGACAATATCTATCTATCTATCTATCTATCTATCTATCTATCTATCTATCTATCTATCCATCTTATACCTATTTTATTATTGATTGTATACCTATGACACTGGGCAGCACATTTCTCTCTAGAATCCCTTGATAATCTTGAGATTTCATTGTACCCTGCACAGATTCAAGACACCCTGTGCCAGATGCAGCAAAGCAGCCCCAGAACATAACAGAGCCTCCTCCATGTGTCACAGTAGGGACAGTGTTCTTTTCAATATATGCTTCATTTTTCCATCTGTGAACATACTGTAGAGCTGATGTGCCTTGCCAAAAATTTCGATTTTTGTCTCATTTGTCCATAGGACATTCTCCCAGAAGCTTTGTGGCTTGTCAACATGTAGTTTGGCAAATTCCAGTCTTGTCAGATTCAAGTTATTTCTGTGACCATTGTGGGTTTTTCTTTCATTAAACGAGGGGTACCAACAATTTGGCAAAAGGTGTTTCAATTAAGGAGATGACCTGGACAGTGTTGGTTTCACAAGTGTTATGCCTCTTAAATAAAGACACACAAAGCCTGGTTACTGAAAAATCTATTTTATCATCTATGCTTAAAACTGGATGTAGATTTTAATTGTTATATATTTTTATTTAATTTGCTGAAAAGTGCAGCAAGCAAAAAAAAAAACTGAAATAGTCGAAAACTACAGTAAACTATGGCTTTAATGCAGATCTCTGATGCTTTTAACTTGATTGTTAATCGATAATCATTTTGAGTAGGGTTAAAATGGGTCAACATGGGTCAAATGGGTCCACATTTTGTGGACATTTTAGACATTTCTTGACAATTTCATGGAAACAAATTATTTATGCACTGATAATAGGGATACTCAGTATTCTGTAAATAAAGCTCTATTAGGTGGCCTCATTTGAGTTTATAGCTCCAACTGCTTGCTATAGGTCTGGCCCCTTGCTAGTGATGAAACTCAAGGTGCTGTGGACACTCAGTCCTAAGGGAAATCGATGGCTGATGCTTGAGTTAGGATTAGGCCCCATGTGGCGTCCCACAGCAAAAAAGCCCTGCAGTAAAAACTGTGGCGGCAACGCATCGTGGTTCTTCTCGCAGTGCATTGGACAGCAAGTTCACAGTTTCCTTTGCAAGCTTCCTGCTTCAATTATACCTATAGAGAAACTGCCGGTGTATGGGTATAATTGGTAATAGGTATAATTGACATGCTGCAATTTCCAAAACCGCAATGGTTTTGGAAATTGCCACGTGTCCACAGCGCGTTCTTTACCACAAAATGGAGATGGGATTCGCTAGAATCCCATCCACTTTGCTGTGACTGTAAAAAGCAGTGTTTTTTCCGTGGCATTTACGCTGTGGGCAAACCGCGCCGTTTATGTCATGTGGGGCCTTGGCCTAAAGAAGTCTTACATGTTCTTGCAAACAGCAGTTCTCCTGTTGTTTTGTCATTCTCTGCCTATTAAGCTGTGGCTGTAGCCTCCCACCTGTAGCCATCAGTGAAGTCACATGACTGCTGATGGGTGTCTCTGACTCATTTGCAAAGACTTACCTGATTGGTTAGCTTTCTTTTAAGAGTCTTCAGAATAACCGACAACTCAGGAAATGTTATATATGTAGTCCAATTCTGCCATATTGTGTGTAGCTGCTGTCCTTGCACTGTTACTTCTTGCAGAATTCCTTTATGCCTAGAGCCTAGTTCTTGTCTTCGATCAGTCCAGAGTCGCCTCTTGCAACTATGTGGGCTTATGCACAGACTAACTTCCAGGGAGCTACTCTCTACCCTGTATGAAATCTTCTACAATAGTGATACCTAATGACTGTAGATGATATTACAGTACCTTATACAGTATCCTTATACTGCATGATAAAGCATAATACAGTATATACAAAATATATCCAGCCATGGTGATATACTCAGAATACATATCTTTAAGAGGAGTGCATGAGATTATGGTTTACTCCTCTCACACACTAAAATATAAACTTGTTATTTACCAATCTTTTTGATATCTTTTTATAGCTATGAAGATATTTTTGCCTACAATTATATCTAAAAATCAAATAAATGTATCATAATGCAGTGATGGGCGATCCTTGCAAGATTAATTTCACAAATATTCACAAGGTTCACCAGCAAGATTCATTTGGACCAATTGATCAATTCGTTAGGACAGGAAGGTGAAAAAAAACAACACTCACTTAATAACTTCACCTATCCTGGGCTCCGTTGTGTCATCTAGTCTACTTTATCAGGTGTCCAAAACTTTCCAGCCCCCTCCCCATTGTCTGCTGCTCTGAATCATCACTGAGGCTTATGATTGAGCCTCGCTGGGCACATGAGGGGGCATCAACATCATGAAGCTTTCATCAAACTGTCATAAAGTTGGTGCTCCCACATAACTGATGAGGCCCAATCACAGGCTGGAAAACATTGGAGACATCCAGAAAAGAAGACTGGATAAGAAAAGCGAGTATAAGAGTTTTTTTGGGGTTTTTTACACACTTTACTTGGCTTCTGAAAAGATCCTAGAGTATAGCAATGATTAATGGGTGGAAAACCCTGAAAATTTGGGGGTCAGTTCTTTAGGAACCGGTTTCTTCTTGTCTAACGAGTTGATATTTTTATATTCAACCAAGTCAACTCTGCTGCATCTATTTAGAAAATGAGAATATCTAAAAAATAATTAATTAGTGAAAAAGCTCCTAGGGTTACTGCTAAATAATAGGACAGGATGGTGGGAGGAAGAAATATTAGCCACAATTCACTAATATCTGTCTCTGATCCAGTGGTCAAACTTGAGATCACAGTTATTGAGAGAGGATTCATTTTCATGCAATCATTTCAAGGCCAAAGTCTTCAACAAAAACTATTTTGGGCGGAACAAACTTTTGAGGGAACTAAGTTTGTTACATTTTGGACTATGCAGGATTTGGGATCATTGAAGAGATAATAGAACATGATATAATATTGCGCGGTGGTTTATTAGTATACATTTCCTATGTTACAGCTGAATCCCCTGTTCACGGCTATTAGATGCCTCTGGTGACCTCTGTGAAAAAATAAGAATAATCTCAGGAGTCGGCTAACCCTAAGTGTGATCTCCTCAAATGTATTAAAAGCCGATGGATTCAAATGCCGAGAGGCTTTGGTGTACAATGAGCTCCAGTATGTGCGCCTTGTCTGATGCTCAAATGTATTTACTTTTCAATTTTCCATGAGATTGACATCTCTGTCTATGAAAATGTTTTTGTCCACCTTTCTTGTAGACTGAGAAGGGAAAAAAAAATTAAAAAAATCAAATGGAAATTCATCAAAAAACCTAATAATTTGGGGTCCTACAAATTGATTGTCAATGTGATCTGAATTTGAGGGGTTTCTAGCACATTGGCTTATGAGTTGGGCTGCAAATTTTGTGAGGATACCTTCAAAAATTGTCTCCCGAATGATGATCTCTAGAGTCAGTCGATGGTGAAATTGTTTTTTCCTGCCAATTCTGAATCTGCTCCATGTTATGTACACAATACCTTTATAAGACACTCAGATCATTTGATCCAGTATTTGAGACTCTAGAGATGGTCATGTCTGGCAACGTATTATGTGGACTTCAGAAGTCAATGAACAATCTACTAGATTTTATTCTTTGGGAATGGAGATGGAACATTTTTGTGCTGGTATAGAATACTGCATTCCCAGGGCCGCTTTAACCATAGGTGCAACGGTGCAGCTGCACCAGGCCCTATGGTTGCAGGGGCCCCCTTAGCCACCCAGATCGAGCGAGACAGTCCCGCTGTTCCGGGAAGCAGGCAGTGATTTTACCTCTATCTGTGTCCTTAGGAGACAGATAGAGGTTGAATACTATAGTGGATAGCTGATAGCTCCGTGTTCCATTATTCAGCCTTCGGCTGATAATGTCTGCAGCAGGGAAGCGCAATGAGTGCTGAGCCGCAGACATTACAGTCGGAGCCTGCAGGTCCACAGGAACGTGTTTCGGTGAGAATTCATTTTTTTTTCTTTTTTAATGTAACATTGGTGTCTGTGGGGGGCATTGGGGGCTCACTTTCAAAAAGTTTGCACAGGGCCCCCCAATGCATTAAAATGGCCCTGTGCATACCTATATACTATATACCTATATACCTCCATACAAGATTGGAAAAGTATATATAGAAGAAAATACAGAAGTCTATGAGTGCCATATTGTGGCTTCATACAGCTCTGAGGTTGTATGTACAGTAGTTATCAATGTCACTATTATGTTAAAATAAAGATATGTTCACACAACAATATTCTGCTTAATATTTTATGAGTATTTTATGAAATCTACATTTCATTGATTTATAAGTACTGATGCAAAGTATGTAGCAGAATATAGTAACCATGTGAATAAACCCCAAATATTAGACCATGGCTTTTTTCCACACTTGTAGTTTCCAGGGCACCCACTGCACTATTTGTCATTTAAGTATAGTTAAAAATAGTTAAAAAAATCCCATTGGGACAATGCAAATACACAATGTGTGAACCTTCCCTTAGAGTATGGACACATGTAGAGGCCACAACATTGTCAAGGTGAGGCAGAGATGTGACTAAAATGCGTTGGTATGTGTTTTTGCAATTCAATATGATTCTAAAATTTTTTGTTAATGTTGCCGTGAATGCTATGTGTCTCCGTACACTTCCTACAATGTCTAATATTTGAATAAGTCCATGTTTTCATCATTTTAGGCTTACATTAATTTTTGTATGAGAGGGAGTGATACTTTTTTGCAGAGGGAAATGGCAAAACTGTGAGTTTTTTGCTCAAAAACTTTATTGAAGAATTTTAGATTTTTTTGTTCGTGCCATCATATTTTTTGTTACATACAGTGGGGAAAAAAAGTATTTAGTCAGCCACCAATTGTGCAAGTTCTCCCACTTAAAAAGATGAGAGAGGCCTGTAATTGTCATCATAGGTAGACCTCAACTATGAGAGACAAAATGAGAAAACAAATCCAGAAAATCACATTGTCTTATTTTTAAAGAATTTATTTGCAAATTATGGTGGAAAATAAGTATTTGGTCAATAACAAAAGTTCATCTCAATAATTTGTTATATATCCTTTGTTGGCAATGACAGAGGTCAAACGTTTTCTGTAAGTCTTCACAAGGTTGGCACACACTGTTGCTGGTATGTTGGCCCATTCCTCCATGCAGATCTCCTCTAGAGCAATGATGTTTTGGGGCTGTCGCTGGGCAATACGGACTTTCAATTCCCTCCAAAGGTTTTCTATGGGGTTGAGATCCGGAGACTGGCTAGGCCACTCCAGGACCTTGAAATGCTTCTTACGAAGCCGCTCCTTCGTTGTCCTGGCAGTGTGCTTGGGATCATTGTCATGCTGAAAGACCCAGCCATGTTTCATCTTCAATACCCTTGCTGATGGAAGTCGGTTTGCACTCAAAATCTCACGATACATGGCCCCATTCATTCTTTCATGTACACGGATCAGTCGCCCTGGTCCCTTTGCAGAGAAACAGCCCCAAAGCATGATGTTGCCCCCCCCATGCTTCACAGTAGGTATGGTGTTCTCAGTGTTCGATGCAACTCAGCATTCACTCTCCTCCAAACACGAGTTGTGTTTCTACCAAACAGTTCTACTTTGGTTTCATCTGACCATATGACATTCTCCCAATACTCTTCTGGAACATCCAAATGCTCTCTAGCAAACTTCAGACGGGCCCGGATATGTACTGGCTTAAGCAGGGGGACACGTCTGGCACTGCAGGATCTGAGTCCCTGGCGGCGTAGTGTGTTACTGTCGGTAGCCTTTGTTACGTTAGTCCCAGCTTTCTGCAGGTCAGTCACTAGGTCCCCCCATGAGGTTCTGGGATTTTTGCTCACCGTTCTTGTGATCATTTTGACCCCATGGGGTGAGATCTTGCGTGGAGCCCCTGATATAGGGAGATTATCAGTGGTCTTGTATGTCTTCCATTTTCTAATTATTGCTCCCACAGTTGATTTCTTCACACCAAGCTGCTTGCCTATTGCAGATTCAGTCTTCCCAGCCTGGTGCAGGTCTACAATTTTGTTTCTGGTGTCCTTCCACAGCTCTTTGGTCTTCACTATAGTGGAGTTTGGAGTGTGACTGTTTGAGGTTGTGGACAGGTGTCTTTTATACTGATAACAATGTAAAAACAGGAGCCATTACTACAGGTAATGAGTGGAGGACAGAGGAGCCTTTTAAAGAAGAAGTTACAGATCTGTGAGAGCCAGAAATCTTGCTTGTTTGTAGGTGACCAAATACTTATTTTCTACCATAATTTGCAAATAAATTCTTAAAAAGTCAGACAATGTGATTTTCTAGATATGTTTTCTCATTGTGTCTCTCATAGTTGAGGTCTACCTATGATGACAATTACAGGCCGGCCTCATCTTTCTAAGTGGGAGAACTTGCACAATTGGTGGCTGACTAAATACTTTTTTTCCCCACTGTATGTATGTAAAATCAAAGATTGTTAAAAAAACATGGGACATCCTAATTTTTGCACATATCTTTATTTTATACATGAGGTGTAATATACAGTAGGTTAAGATGCTGTACAAAATTGAGGAGACAAAAAAAAAATGTTGCTGTAAGCATTCACTCATATGTAAACACAATATAGCAGCATGTGGGTACATTTTCACCATTTTCTTTGCTTTTCAACATAATAAAGAAGTCCTGATGACATAGTACTGTACTTTGCTGCTCAGGTGAAAATATTAGTCATAGTGACAGCTTTACAGTATTCTCCACCATTGGTGAACCCTTATGAAACTGATATGGTTTGTATATTCAGCAGGAGACAATAAGAATTTTTATAGACTTATGCACCCAAATTTTCAATTCATGGTCTAACATATATTTATACAGAATTTCATTCCAGCATCTTCCCCCGATGTTTGACTAGCAGAGATCTAAGAACTAAGAACAAACATTGCTCTATTTTTGTTATTTTTGACCATCTACAGTATTTAGTAACCATCATCGGAAATTATCTTATAATATGCATCATCTTAATGAATACTCGCCTACACATTCCAATGTATTTTTTCCTCTGCAATTTATCCTCCATAGAGTTTTGTTATTCATCAAGTGTGCCAGAATTGTTGACCCACCTCTTTTCGACTCGCAGAAGCCTTTCCATCCTCGCTTGTGGTGTACAGCTCTACAAGATACTTTTCATGGGAGGAACTGAGTGTCAGCTTCTTGTCCTGATGGCTTATGACCGGTACATCGCCATCTGAAGGCCGATCCGCTATCCAGTTTTGATGAGATGGAGAATTTGCCATCAGCTAATAGGTTTTATATTGGTTTTTAGCTTCATGATCTACATATTCCCATCTTTATTGGTGCCTTTGAAGTTATGTCATCGTAACCAGATCAATCACTTCATGTGTGAGCTTTTGGCAGTCACAAAGTTGTCATGTGAAGATATTCCTTTTGGTAAGGTTAGGATATTTTCCATCAGTTTTGTCTCACTTCTCCTCCCTTTCATACTTATTCTAGTGTCCTATGTCTGCATTTTGTCTTCTGTGTGGATGATGCGCCCAGCAGGGAGATCTAAAGCCTTTTCCACATGCTCTTCCCATATTATTGTGGTCATTCTGTATTTCGGGACTGGCATGTTTACATATCTTCGTCCATCATCTCAGTACTCATCTAATAGAGAAAAATGTACCTCCATTTTTTATGTTATTATCTGTCTGTTAAACCCCCTTATCTATAGTATGAACAACAGAGAAGTAAAACGGTCATTCAGACTTTTGTTTTCAAAATGTTTTGTTTCAGATTGATTTGTTTGAATTAAGTATTGACATTTTGAATTATTTTTTAATGAAAAAAAAATATACTAATGTATGCATCTGGGCTCAATATGAAAATTGGTTGAAACAACAGTATTCCCATAGGCGCAACAAGAACTACAGGGGACACATGAGACTGGTGGAGGGGACCAAAAATGTGTTTATGTACAGTACTATGCAAAAGTTTTTGGCAGGTATGGAAAAAATTCTGTGAAGTAAGAATAAATTAAAAGAAAACTCTAGATCCCATCAATATTTGCTGTGACCTAGATTTGTGATAGTATTTGAAGGAACTCAGCAGAGAGGTTGTTCCAAACATCTTGGAAATATAAGCACAAATCTTCTGTGGGTGTAGGTTTGCTTCAATACTTCTGTCAGGAATCTCAGTTTAGCTACTGTTGCTTTACGGTTATCGTGCCGACCTGTGAAGCTTCTGCAGTGTTCAGGGTTCTACTAGGCTTTTCCAATTACCAGCTGAGGAGACATATTTAAACCATCCTTTTCTGTAGCCAGGTGCCTGCTATTTGGTTGTACCTTGTGTGGCATCCATATCCTGATCATTTCTCCTGGACCGCTCTATATTGACCTTTGGCTTGTTACTGGAAATCCCTTTGTCTTCTGATTTTGGCTCTGACGTTAGCTCTTGGAATTGACCTTTGGCTTAGGTGTTCACTATCCTGATTTCTCCTTCTGGTTCTGATCTGCCTTGTATGTTTATCATGTTTTCTGGATTAACTTCCGTTTGTGGAGCATTTACTTCTTGTACCAGTTTCTATGGTGATAACTTGTAACATAAGTCCATCTGGCTTTGTGTCTGGCGCTTGGAAGGTATTTGTGTGTCTGGGATTTACCTTTTACCTTTCAGCACTGTATAAGATTTAAACAGCTTGTTCTAGTGCTCTCTGTTGTCAACCAGTTCTTGCAGTTTCTGATATTTCTTCCAGAGGCACTATGATAACACTATGACACAGAGACAGAGACACTATTATAACGCTTTCTGTTCCTTCATGTAATCCCAGATGTTAAGATTGGGGCTTTGTGGGGCCATATCTTTGCTTCCAGGATTAATCCTCCAAAGGGCGCTCACACCAAATATTGATTACATTTAGATTTCTTTTGTGATAACTCACTTCATTTTGTTAATTGACATACATAAACTACCCCTTCATCTTCTTTCTAAGAGTCTTAAACATGATTCCAACCAGGATGAATTCCCCTCTAGTTTTTATGTTCAGTCACACAGAAGTTGGCTTCATTATTAGTTTCACCCGAACTAAGAAATTATGGAAACTTCCCTATGGATAAATCAGGGTGGTCAAGGTGGTCAGAGTCAGGTGGTCAAGAGGAGGACAATGTGAAGTACCAAGATCAGTTGCCGATAGGAATGAGTCACTGTGCCTACATAAGCAACAAAGAGGATGTGGGATAGTGTATTACTCAGGAGTATTATGACTGACCATTGTGATGATTGAGATGATGGCGTGAGACTTAGATATTGAACCACCACTAATGAAATACGAAAGGCTTGTCCTAAGGATAGACATTCAATATTTTATAGCAGAATCCCTTTATTCAGGTCCATATGTTATTTAATCGATCCTACCAAAATTTTAATTCACTGCCATTTTCAGTTCTTCCATCTGTGGCACTAAAATAGTACACACTGGTAATTGCGACAATGTCATGGTTTGGAATACACAAAATTTCTTTCCATAAAGAACATCCCTATTATGTAATCTAGGACACTGTTTAAAAAATTCCATAGACCAAACGAAATGCCACCTGATGAGTCAATAAAAAATAATCCCATATATATGTATATATATTGTGGAGGTAGCTTGGTAGCAGCACAGCTACGGACCCAAAAAGTCAGAGACAGGGACACAAAGCTCTGGTGCAACAGGTTTATTTAAAAAAATGGCAAAAATAAATAAACTTTATGTCAGGTAAAACAGGCAAAGTAAACACAGCCTTAACTTCAGGCAAATAAGAAAACAAAATCCTGCTCGTCTGAGCCTCCAACTGAACAGAAATAATCCTAACTATACGTGTGGCTTGCTCCAGCCACATGAACAAAACAAAACAGCAACAAGGCACAGGTCTCACCAGACTATCAGCTCCAGACAGACTCAGGTGCCTCCACTCTCTTCCAGGGTCTGCCCTGAAGTACAGGCTCTGTAGGCTTTCATGGGCCAGTAATGAGGCCGAGGACTTACAACTGGGCTGAGGCCTACTCAAAACCCGCCCTGGACCAGACATATGTTAAAAACCGGGGGCTAATATAGCGAGACTCCAGTACTCTGCCAGTCACCTTCTCACAAATATTATATATATATATATATATATATATATATATATATATACAGTGCCTTGCGAAAGTATTCGGCCCCTTTGAACTTTTCAACCTTTTGCCACATTTCAGTCTTCAAACATAAAGATGTAAAATTTTAATTTTTTTGCCAAGAATCAACAACAAGTGGGACACAATTGTGAAGTGGAACGAAATTTATTGGTTATTTTAAACTTTTGTAAAAAATAAAAAACTGAAAAGTGGGACGTGCAATATTATTCGGCCCCTTTACTTTCAGTGCAGCAAACTCACTCCAGAAGTTCAGTGAGGATCTCTGAATGATCCAATGTTGTCCTAAATGACTGATGATGATAAATATAATCCACCTGTGTGTAATCAAGTCTCCATATAAATGCACCTGCTCTGTGATAGTCTCAGGGTTCTGTTTAAAGCGCAGAGAGCATCATGAAGACCAAGGAACACACCAGGCAGGTCCGTGATACTGTTGTGGAGAAGTTTAAAGCCGGATTCGGATACAAAAAGATTTCCCAAACTTTAAACATCCCAAGGAGCATTGTGCAAGCGATCATATTGAAATGGAAGGAGTATCAGACCACTGCAAATCTACCAAGACCCGGCCGTCCCTCTAAACTTTCATCTCAAACAAGGAAAAGACTGATCAGAGATACAGCCAAGATGCCCATGATCACTCTGGATGAACTGCAGAGATCTACAGCTGAGGTGGGAGAGTCTGTCCATAGGACAACAATCAGTCGTACATTGCACAAATCTGGCCTTTATGGAGGAGTGGCAAGAAGAAAGCCATTTCTCAAAGATATCCATAAAAAGTCTTGTTTAAAGTTTGCCACAAGCCACCTGAGAGACACACCAAATATGTGGAAGAAGGTGCTCTGGTCAGATGAAACCACAATCAAACTTTTTTTTTCCACAGATTCTCCATTGGATTCAGGTCTGGACTTTGACTTGGCCATTCTAACAACTGAATACGTTTATTTGTGAACCATTCCATTGTAGATTTTGCTTTATGTTTGGGATCATTGTCTTGTTGGAAGATAAATCTCCGTCCCAGTCTCAGGTCTTTTGCAGACTCCAACAGGTTTTCTTCCAGAATGGTCCTGTATTTGGCTCCATCCATCTAACCATCAATTTTAACCATCTTCCCTGTCCCTGCTGAAGAAAAGCAGGTCCAAACCATGATGCTGCCACCACCATGTGTGACAGTGGGCTTCAGACAAGACACATGGAAGGAATTGGGTATAAACAGAAAAGGTGAAAGACATAACTTGAATGAATTTGTAGGAGGGAACGTTCATACAGATATTCCTGGAGGGCAACCAGACTTTATAACATAGAGAGAACAGAGAAGGTGGCCAATGTCTCTGTGAGCAGCCATTTGGACCAGGATGGTTTTAGTCTTTTAACAGATCTGAAGGAAGTCCTGAAAATAAAATTAGTAGCCGGTACTTCAAAGGAACTAGAAACTGGAAACTAAATCTGTGGTTGATGGCATATGATAAAATTTAGTACCTTCCCATGGGAAAAGATACTAAATAACCCTGGAGTAGTGAGTATTATCTGGAGAACCAGAAGTGTGTGCATGCCCTTAAGGACCTGCTGCCTGCCACCAGGAGGAAAAGTTTGGTAGGCAGAGCAGAGAAGGCAGTGAGGAGATGTAACTAGTGATGCTGGTGATCACTGGTCACTGGAGCTACATATAGATGGACTAGTTCAAATATTTGCTAGCGAACCATAAAGGTCATGCTTTATCACAGGCTCTTAATAACTAAGCTGTTGGAGAGTAAGGGATTTCTGTCCGACCTTACCTAGGGATTTCCTAGAGAGCCAAATTACTAAAATATTGGGGATCAGGATAGATGCTGTACTTGCACAGTAATCTTGAGATATAGATATATCGACCCTTAATTTAGCTCCAATTTGGTTAAGGACTTCAATTTTTTTGTGATACCAGTTTGACACAATATCACAATATGCTAGCAAAACTCTTGACATCCTGCAATTCACAGCAAAGCCACTGGGTGATCTCGCACAGACTCATATAACTCAAATAACATATCACATATCGTATCTTAAAAAAGCTGCTTATCTCGTGACATACATATCTGAACATGTCCATCCTAAACGAAATGTCAGGTATCCATGTCAAATCTTGACCAGCACTCAGGAATACTACACAAATATATTTTTCTAGTCCTTATTATTTTACAATTCTCTAGTCCTAATATCATTGATGTAATTCCCAGGACGCGACTCATTGGGTTGTAGAATAATTAATCTCAGGAGTTCACCCACAGTTAATATGTCCTTGTTAATACCTTATATAACCTGAGCTGCAGATGAGCCGTGTCCGCGTCCTCACGAGCCTGTCATTTTTTTCTGTGTTCTTATTGTTTTGTTCTTGTCTGTATTCTTCCTTTATTTAAAGTTTTATTTCACATGTAAGTGAATCTATTCTGTATAGTTACCATTGTATTTACAGGGGCACATATTATATAATTCCATTTGCACTAACATTTAATATTTTTTTTTTTGCACTAAAAGTTGGGTGACTGTACTATACAGTTTTGTGCTGGATTCATTGATATCCGGTGCAGAGTCTTTGTTCTGTTGGTTGACCTTCATTTGTCCATCTCCTTGCATACATGATTTAACCCATCCAGTGAGCTCTGACATCCCATAATTCAGATTTTTGCTTCGAGGTATGCCGAAGTCAGTGTCCAGTAAGAGAAGCATTGACTCAACATTTTATGTGAATTTTTGCAGTTCTGTTTTCAAGAAGTAGAGAGGGCTAGAGAAAACTTTTATCAGTAGAAAAAATGCAAAACATATAAATACAATATGAGGTCTGAAACGGCAAGTGCCATAAACTGTGTAGCCATATTGGTTACTTTTCAAAAGATGTAAATGAGGATCAATATTATAAATCACAGATGGTAGCTGGGGCCCTAATATAGATTGTACACTGGGGCCCAAGAGGTTATGCTTCTGGGTGAGGAACCAACAGGACTTCCTGTAATGTTAAAGAGTCTCATGACTAGTAAGATCACTTACAGTCATATGAAAAAGTTTGGGCACCCCTATTAATCTTAATCATTTTTAGTTCTAAATATTTGGGTGTTTGCAACAGCCATTTCAATTTGATATATCTAATAACTGATGGACACAGTAATATTTCAGGATTGAAATGAGGTTTATTGTACTAACAGAAAATGTGCAATATGCATTAAACCAAAATTTGACCGGTGCAAAAATTTGGGTACCCTTATCATTTTATTGATTTGAATACTCCTAACTACTTTTTACTGACTTACTGAAGCACAAAATTGGTTTTGTAACCTCACTGAGCTTTGAACTTCATAGCCAGGTGTATCCAATCATGAGAAAAGGTATTTAAGGTGGCCAATTGCAAGTTGTTCTCCTATTTGAATCTCCTCTGAAGAGTGGCATCATGGGCTCCTCAAAACAACTCTCAAATGATCTGAAAACAAAGATTGTTCAACATAGTTGTTCAGGGGAAGGATACAAAAAGTTGTCTCAGAGATTTAACCTGTCAGTTTCCACTGTGAGGAACATAGTAAGGAAATGGAAGACCACAGGGACAGTTCTTGTTAAGCCCAGAAGTGGCAGGCCAAGAAAAATATCAGAAAGGCAGAGAAGAAGAATGGTGAGAACAGTCAAGGACAATCCACAGACCACCTCCAAAGAGCTGCAGCATCATCTTGCTGCAGATGGTGTCACTGTGCATCGGTCAACAATACAGCACACTTTGCACAAGGAGAAGCTGTATGGGAGAGTGATGCGAAAGAAGCCGTTTCTGAAAGCACGCCACAAACAGAGTCGCCTGAGGTATGCAAAAGCACATTTGGACAAGCCAGCTTCATTTTGGAAGAAGGTCCTGTGGACTGATGAAACAAAGATTGAGTTGTTTGGTCATACAAAAAGGCGTTATGCATGGCGTCCAAAAAACACAGCATTCCAAGAAAAATACTTGCTACCCACTGTAAAATTTGGTGGAGGTTCCATCATGCTTTGGGGCTGTGTGGCCAATGCCGGGACCGGGAATCTTGTTAAAGTTGAGGGTCGCATGGATTCAACTCAGTATCAGCAGATTCTTGAGAATAATGTACAAGAATCAGTGACGAATTTGAAGTTACGCCGGGGATGGATATTTCAACAAGACAATGATCCAAAACACAGCTCCAAATCTACTCAGGCATTCATGCAGAGGAACAATTACAATGTTCTGGAATGGCCATCCCAGTCCCCAGACCTGAATATCATTGAACATCTGTGGGATAATTTGAAGCGGGCTGTCCATGCTCGGCGACCATCAAACTTAACTGAACTGGAATTGTTTTGTAAAGAGGAATGGTCAAAAATACCTTCATCCAGGATCCAGGAACTGATTAAAAGCTACAGGAAGCGACTAGAGGCTGTTATTTTTGCAAAAGGAGGATCTACTAAATATTAATGTCACTTTTCTGTTGAGGTGCCCATACTTTTGCAACGGTCAAATTTTGGTTTAATGCATATTGCACATTTTCTGTTAGTACAATAAACCTCATTTCAATCCTGAAATATTACTGTCTTCATCAGTTATTAGATATATCAAATTGAAATGGCTGTTGCAAACACCCAAATATTTAGAACTAAAAATGATTAAGATTAATAGGGGTGCCCAAACTTTTTCATATGACTGTATATCTTGTTTCAATAAATGTCGCCCACTGACTATGATTTACTATCCCATCTATGTGTTTTGAGAAGATGGTTTGTGTGTGACTTTATCCTGTCAGATCTCCAGGTCTCCTTTCATTATGGAATGTGGATGTAAAGTATTTACTACAAGTTTGGGGTTGTATCGTCTACTTAACAGCCAGTCACCCCCATAATGATTCTTAGAAAGGTGGTTAACTCAGATGTTCTTCTACTCATTGTCTTATCTTACTATACAAAATTTAATCCTACATGCTGAATATATAGATGTTTTTGGGCTCAGTCGACCTTTCTATAATTATAACTGAACCAAAAAAGTATGGCGACACCTGAGCACCTGGTAGATGCCCCTGGATGAAAACAATGATGTGTACCCGGCTCACCTCTGAAACTGCTGTCTGATCAATGGGGAGGACTGATGGATTGACATCAATATATAGAATCGCTTGTCCATTGGTCTATTGTTAACAGTGATCAAGAACTGTGAGTATTACATTATTACTCAGTTATTTCTTATCTGGTAGCAGGAAACACAATGGATTTTGCTCTTCCTGACTAGACGTGTAATTTTTGGTCCTTTCAATCTGAAACATATTTCTTTTAAAGGAGTCAGTCCATGACAAGTCCCTTTTAGAGTTATAAACTGTCAATTGCAACAATGTGCCAATAGTTTTAGGCATCTGTGGAAAAAATTCAGCAAAGTAAGAATGCTTCAGGAATAGAAGGATTAATAGCTTATTTTTGTCAATTAACAAAATGAAGTGAATGAAGAAAAGAAAAATATAAATTCCATCAATATTTGGTGTGACCTTTGCCCTTTGGAGGAGGAGTCCTGGAAGTGATGATACGACCCCCACAGATATAGTCCTGATCTCAACATCATCCAGTCTGTCTGGGATGATGTGAAGAGACAGAAGGATTGGAGCAAGCCTACATCCACAGAAGATCTGGGCTTAATTCTCCAAGATGGCGGGAACAACCTCCCTACAACCTCCCTGCCCAGTTCTTCCAAAAACTGCAACTACCTAGAAAAAGTGAAAGGTCACACCGAATATTGATGGGATTTACATTTCTCTCTTTTTCCTTCACTTCATTTAGTTAATTGGCAGGAATAAATTATTCAAGTTTCTATTTTTTTAAAGTAGTCCTACTTTGCAGCATTTTTTTTCACACCTGCCTAAAACATTTGCACAGTACTGTCAATAATAAAAATAGGTCTGAGCTCTGGGATCCAATCATTACTGACAATGCCCTAAATCCCCCTTTTTAGAAAATGAGAAAGATTAACATGTACTAACATCCGTCCACATACAAAAGAATGGGACTGTCACCATGTTTCCAAACCTTGAATTCAGCTCTATGAAGAACAGCAAATGCTTGACCTGCTGTCCAGACAAGAATAGGGCTTTGTGTCCCCTGTGTTTAACAAATTCACTTACTCCTACGAACTGTCAAACCATTGAGTCATAAAAGTAACAAAAATATTAATAATAAATTTTTGTTAAATAATACTCAGCAATCATAGAAAACAAGAAAAAATACAGTGGTGGTCGGACCTATGAAAAGTCTATCATTGCTGAAAAATTATGGACCAAAATATTTATCAGCATATACCAGGCCAAATATGAGAGTTGTGGGTCCCCCATTCTTGGCAATCTACCTTACCTTTAAGAAATGGATCAAAAAGGTAAAGAAGGGACTGTCATGGTCTGACCCCTTTAACTTTACATTCTAGAACAGGAAGCTAGACAATATGTCAGATCTAAAACAGGTGGGAGATCTGTTTCTCGGTTTGCTGCAACTTTTTACAAAAGGTAGTAAAGCTATTGCTCAGTTAGTAATTGAAATCTGGATAGAAAAAGTAGACAAGGCCGTAGTATATTTCTGTATCAAGGCTATTCATGTTTTGGTTACGAGTATGTGCAATTGTATTGCTAGAGTTCATGACTTTTCACACGTTATGGAAAAATTATATGGAGCACTGTTGATGTTAAAGGGTCAGCATTAGGACCCATATAATGGATGAAAAAACCTGGACATACCAAGGTTCGACCAATCCAAACTTAGTTCTCTAGTGTTCTACAGTCATGACAAAAGCAAAGTCTACTCTATTTGAATTATATAGTTTTACATGCCAGAACATAATAAAAATTGGTCTTTGGAAGGTCTTAAAATTTAATAATCACTGTGTCATTCAACAAAAATGGAGCCAAAAAGCCAAAATGGAAAGTTATGAGTGAAAAACTAAGTTCCCCCCCCCAAAAAAAATCATAAATCTTGTACAACCACCTTCAGCAGCAATACCTTGAGGTCCTGGTTCTCTGGATGGCTTTCAATCTCTCACATCTTTCTGGAGGAATTTTGGCCCAGTCTTCTTTACAATGTTGCCTCAGTCCATTGAGGTTTATGACATTCATTTATGCACAGCTCTCTTAAGGTCCTGCAAAAACATTTCCATGGGGTTGAGGTCTGGACATTGACTTGTCCAATGCAACACCTTGACTCTTTTCTTTTTCAGCCATTCTGTTTTAGATTTGCTGCTGTGCTTAGGATCATTGTCGTGTTGCAGGACCCAGTTTTGGCCAAGTTTCAGGTGTTGAATAGATGCCCTCACATCTGAATCTTGAATATTTGACTTCATGATTGACAATGGCTGCAATGTATCCAAGTCCTGTGGCTGCAAATCAATCCCAGCTCATCACACCTTTGCCACTGTACTTGACAGATGGCATGAGGTGCATGTGCTGTTATACTGTGTTTGGTATTTTGCAGACATGGTGCTGCACATTATGGACAAACATCTCTGCCCTGGACTTGTCTGTCAAAGAGGCATTGTTCTAGAAACCTTATAATAACTAATTTAGATGCAACTTTGCAAACTTAGGGTGGGTTCACACCTGCGCTTGAGTCCGTCCGCTGCCAATCCGAGTGAAAATCTTGGGATAGGCATTGGATACCGACAGGTTAGCGACGCATTGGTTAAAAACCCATTCATTTGAATGGGTTTTTAAAGCAATGCGCGGATGTGCGCTTACACCCTCTGCGCTGCAAATCCTTTTTTTTCATCGGAAACTAAGTCGGATATGCAGGACTTCGTGTCCGCCGAAAAAAAAAAACGGCCTCGGTGCGCAGAGGATGTAAGCGCACACCCGTGCATTGCTTTAAAAACCCATTCAAATGAATGGGTTTTTAACCAATGTGTCGCTAACCTGTCGTTATCCAAGGCCAATCCCGTTCACTCGGATTGGCAGCAGACGGACTCAAGCGCAGGTGTGAACCCACCCTTAAGTAATACTATTTTGTTCTTTATGGAAATCACATTGTCTGACCTTGGGATGAATTTGCTGGGACATCCACTCGAGCTGGGAAGATTGATAATTGTCTAGAATGTTTTCTAATTGGGAATAATCTTTCTCAGTGTAGAATTATGGACTTCTCATTGGTTAGAAATGAATTTATAACCATTCCCAGATTGATAGGCAGCAGCAATTGTTTTTCTAAGATCTTTGCTGATGTCTTTCCTCCTTGGCATTGTGTTAGCACCCACCTGAATTGCTAGACCAGCAAACTGCCAAAACTTTCCAGTAATACTTGTTACTACTTAATTAATTAATTAATTAATTAGCAGCAATTGGCTGCTACCTACCCTCTTAATTCCAATTAAAGCAGTAAATTCTTATGAACACATTTTTACGCACTACTTGAGGTTGTACTTACCTAATTTTACGAACAAACATACATAAAACCATAGAATACAAAGAGTGTGGACTATGTTTCACTCATGACTGTAAATTTGGTTTGGTAGATGTAGATACTGCGGCTATAATAATAAATAAACTAATATGTGGCCACCTTATTGTCTTCAAGATACCTTAAACTAATAAGACAAATGAAAATGTGTTCACATGAAATTGCTCTTTGTTCCTTCAGAAATGTCTCCAGAAATTATTTTTACTCTTTAAGTTGAAGCACTTCACAGGATGGAGTCCAAGAACCAAACCATCATCACAGAATTTATTCTAATAGGATTTACCACAAATCCAAAGATAAACATTCTGCTTTTTCTCTTATTTTTGGTCATCTACGTAGTGACCACTGTTGGAAACAGCCTTATAATCCTTATGGTCATCATCAACCCCAAGTTGCATAAACCCATGTACTTCTTCCTTTGCATGTTATCCATTCTTGACCTGTTTTATTCGTCCACTGTTTTGCCAAAATTATTAATAGATCTCTTCTCTACTGAGAGGACAATCCCAGTCGCTGCTTGTGTTATTCAAATGTACATCATCCTCCTCGTAGAAGGATCAGAGTGCCAGCTCCTTGCCGTCATGGCTTATGACCGATACATCGCTATATGCCGCCCTCTCCACTACTCTATTCTCATGCGTTGGAGCATTTGTTATAGACTGGTTGCAATGGTGTTCATCTCAAGCTTTATGCTTTGTATTTTCCCATCCATTTTCTCACCACTTACTATATGCTACAACCGGATCAACCATTTCATGTGTGAGATGTTGGCGTTCATGAAACTAGCATGTGAGAACATTACTTCTAATGAACTTCAGGTATTTTCCATCAGTTTTATCACGCTCCTCCTTCCACTTCTGCTCATCTTACTATCTTATGCTGCTATCATATCTTCTGTCCTAAAGATTCGCTCAGCAGGAAGGTCTAAGGCTTTTTCCACTTGTACGTCCCATCTAGGTGTGGTGGCTTTGTACTTTGGTACGGTCATGTTGATGTATTTCGGCCCCTCATCCATGTACTCTACAGATCAGGAGAAATATAGCTCCATATTTTATGTTATTATATCCCCAATGTTAAATCCTCTCATCTACAGTCTCAATAACAGGGAGGTTAAGGAATCGTTTAAGACATTTCTCACAAACTGCACACAAAGGTGCTCATTCTAGAAAAGAGACATATTAGAAATCTGGGATGATGCCTAACCTTCATAGAAGATAGACAAAACCTAATGCTTACCTGTCTTACCCACACTAAAGCACTGCTATTCTGACTTACCATGGTCAAAATTGGGAAAAGTGAACAGAAATGGAGAGACTGAAATGTATCAGGAGGCATATTGTAATGATTTATGATGCGTTTCGGAAAACGACTATTCCCTACATCAGGTTAATTCTATAAACAAATATACAAAAAATAAGTAATAGTAATCCAAAAAAATATTGTAATAAAGGGAAAAAGGAAACCATTGGAGATGTAACAAGAAGGTCCAGGTACAAAATCCGTACCAGAGCTCCCACCTAGTATGTCCCATTCGTAATACTGATATGGCAGGGAAGCCCGTAGGTCATGTATGACTGTTACCTCTACACTCTATAAGATTTCAGTCCTACTACACATATATTATATAAATCAATGTAGAAAATCACAGAAAGTGCACTGAAACTAGATTACTGAAATGAAGAAAATCATACACACGTTTGAGGACAACTGGAGAAATGAGAGGAAATGCAGGCTTACATTTCAGGACATTTCCCAAATAGCATTCACAACATGCCAGTGCCTCTTAAACAAATTCCATACATACAACTAGGACCATGAGAATAAGGGTCAGATATATAATTTTACAGATGCCAAAAATCCATATTTCCTCCAATCTCAAGAGTCTCATATGCAGTCTCATATAACTCTCACAATGTTATATGTGCCCTTCTTGTAAGGAAAGTCAAGTCTATGCTCTCCATCTGTGCAGTACATGGACTACAGTTATAAAATGGGCAGGGAGCATAGGGTAACTCCATGGATTAACCACACCAAAGTGATGAACAATATCGCTCTCACCTTGTTGGATTACACTAATACCATAACAGCTTCACTGGCTTTGTATGAATCTACAGATCCAGTGCTGCAGCCTCCTCTGCCGGGCCCTCAGGTCTGGTAAATAGAGTTGTGCAAATGGTGGCCATGCTACTTCAATTCACACCAATTCCTTCAGTCAATAAAAAGATGTCCATTTTTTTTTTTTTTTCAATTTGGACTCATGAAGACATTAAATGACATCCTGAACGAACATTGGTCAAATATGTGGTGGGAAGAACCATTATCACCTTTAAGACTGTGCCAGTCCAAGTGTTCCTCCCTCTTACTTCACCATTGCTATTGGTTTGAGCAACCCAGGCTTTGCCCTGTACAGAAGCATCCTTTAAACTAAAGGAGCTCTCCCCTGAGGTCTTAGCAGCAAGGACCTGGAAGAAATGCTTGTTGTAGGTTGCCACAAGAAAACTTGGGAGATATGAGGTCCATGGTTGGGAAAATCCCATTAGGTCACATTAGGTAGTCAGCCTGGAGTCCGCAAATTGGGCTAGGACTGATAGTGTTAGGGTCACAGTGGATCGTTTATCAAAAAGAAATGTTAAAGTAAAAATTGGCCTTTTGTGAACCAGAGAACAATGGAGTCAGAGTGACACGCAACATGTGAAATATGAGCCAAAAGACACTTGACCAGAGTCTACATTCCAAGTATGTTCTCTTCTCTGGGGAGATGTATACCATTTCAAGAAGACTAGGATGGAGGATCAGGTATGTGATTACATCTTTTTTCCTGTGTTCAAGTGGAGGTATGTCAAGCCATGTCATTGAGGTAGCCCTAGGGTGAAAGTGGATAAGAAGGGGAAGAGGGAGCCATAAAGCTCGAAATTGACATGGAATGGATTCTAACAGGTACATGTCATGGAGGTGGAAAAAAAATTGCGGATGATACCTGGTGGAACTGGTGAAAAAGTAAAGGAGGTGAAATCTATACACTCTATTTTTGCAGCACATTGGCTTCAGATGTATTTTTTTTAATATCTGGTGTTTGTTTCTTTAAATGGATTGACTAGTTGTCTAAGAGATTGATTATTGGTTTATTATGTTTGCTTTCTACATATATACAGTATATATACTTATGATTGTATATATATGTAGAATTTTCCATTAAAATGTTTATTAAGGTTTTTAGAAAACATTACAAAACAAAACTGAGATTGTGGAGAAGTGAGGATAAATAAGGGATACAAAGGTGTTCCGGGGGGGGGGGGGGGGGTCAGAATCTGGGAAGGCAGATGGACATCGGGAAAGGGTACGGGGTTACACAAATACTCTGACGCAGGAGAGAAATCAAAACATAACTGGCATAACAAAGAATAAACATTGAGAAGTCAATAATCCCAAGAATAAAGGTATAACAGGTGGTAAGCGGAGGGGGGGGGGCAGTCACCACCCACGACAAATCTTAAAGACCAGCTGGGGAGTGGTGGGGTGGAATAGGAAAGAATAATGGGACCAACTGAACTGGGGGGGCATAACCAGGGGTAGGGTTGGAGAACAAGTAAGGGTACAGAGATTATTAGGGGGGAAGGGAGGGAGAAGGTGGACAGAAAATCAGGAGAGTAGTAGAAGGTATCTCACAAAGGCCACGTCTGTTGATGGACACTATCATCCTGTTTCAGCTCAGCCAGCAGGTTTTGTACACTGCTTATGTGGAGAAATTCCTGCAGCAAGGATGTCAGGGTTGGAGGGATTGAGATTTCCATAGCCAGGGGATAACAGTGTGAGCTGCAAATATCATAAATCCAAGCAACTTGCGAGTATGTTTCCTAAAATTCCTGGGGAAGATAGAGAGAAAGAGGGGGACCGGATCATATTCCAGAGTGATGACTGTGACAGTTTCAATAATACGCCTGACATCCGACCAGAAAGGGCGTAGGAGAGAGCATCCCCACCAGATGTGCGCCATCGTACCCTGGTCAATATTGTATCTGCAACATCAATCCAATGTGGAGGGGTAGATCTCGTGAAGGACGATTGTATATATTTTAATTATTGTAAATTGCCTTTATGTCTTTGTTCTTCAGATTGAAAAGTAGGTCACAATGCCCTTCTGTGCGGCCATAACAAACTACTCTGGCTGGCTACAAAATGATGGTCTTTTTGACTGTTGGGGCAGACAGATTTAGAGGAGAAGGTCCTGGATAAGTATGATTCTGATGGGAGATGTGCGTGTGCCTGTGCCATTATGCTGTGACATGTGCAGAGAAGCAGTGAGAGGCAGACAATAAGGACGGTTTACTATTGACCTTTACAAACAGTAGGCCTATGGCCCCTTCAATTTGGGAGGATTGTCATGTGCTAGGGTTGGGGTAGACTTTGACATTGGGATTGACAGCGAAAATAAGCATTATGTGTAACCAGAGTAGCACTGTGGAGGGTTACATGGTGAGAGAGAACCCTTGGAGGGGAGTAGTTCAACTACTTGACTGAACTAGACTTGGTCATTCTAAGCCGAAGAGGCGTGTATAGTAACAATTTGGGTGACTCTAGTAACATGAGCTTATAAAACTAACCAATCTTTATTGTAGAATCACATTAAAAGTGCACACTGGTCTACACTATATGACTAAAAGTACTGGGGCATCTCCACATTACGCCTAGTGGATATTTTATGAAAGAACCCCATTCTAAATCCATTGTCATTAATATGTTGCTCCCCCTCCTTTCTTCCACTCTTCCTGGAAGGTTTTCTACAATATTTTTGAAGTGTCTGTGAGATTTTTTGCCAATTCATCGAGATGAGCATTTGTGAGGTCAGACCCTGATGTTGTATGTCTGGCTCACCATCTTCGTTCTAGTTTATCTGGAAGTGTTGGATGGGGTTGAGTTCAGGACTATGTGTAGACAGTCAAATTCTTCCTCACCAAACTTTTTCAACCATGGTTTTATGGACCTTGCTTTATGCACTTGGGCTGGAACAGAAAATAAACCTTTCCTAAATTGTTCCCACAAAGTTGGAAGTGACAACTGTCCAAAATGTCTTGGCATGCTGAGGCCTTAAAATTTCCCTTCACAGGAAATAAGAACCCTAGACTGACCTCTGAAAAATATCCCCGGAGCATTATCCCTCCTCCACCAAACTTTAAATCTGGCACAATGTAGGCAGGCTGGTAACCTTCTCCTGGTGTTCACCAGATCCAGACTTGTCCATCACATTGCCAGATAGAGAAGGTTGAAAACACATTTCCACTGCTCCATAGTCCAGGGGCAGCATTGTGCATTACATCACTACATCTGACACTTGTTATTGTGATTGGTAATATAAGACTTCTGTGCTGCTGCTTGGCTATGGAAACCAATGCCGTGAAGCTCACAGCGAGCACAGTTTTGTGCTGTTAATACCAGTTATTGCAGTTATTGCAACAGAGTATTGGCAAATATTTGGCACCATGGTTCTCAGCACTTAGCTCCTCCACTCTATAACTTTATAGGGTTTCCTGCACTTTGTGGTTGAGTTTCTGTGGTTCTTTCCACTTTTCAATAACCCCCTTGGCAGCTGAAGGTGGAATATTTAAAAGGGAAGACATTTCAAGAAGTGACTTATTGCAATGGTCGCTCCTATTACAAGACCAGGCAGGGATTCAGTGAGCTCCAGAGAAACGGCCATTGTGTCACTAATGCTTGTAAAGAGACTGCAGGGCGAGGGGCTGGATATTATACTATTACAATTGATTACAACTGATGACATTTTATATCTTTGCTCTGTCAGATTCTGCCCATAATCGACGGAGAGAAAAGTCCTGCATTAAGTCTGCTAGTGTCAGTATAAAACCGGCAGAAATTTGACAGACACCCGGTGGACCCCATTATAGTCCATGGTGTCCACAGATAACCACTGTTTTAGCGGAGAGACCAATGCTAGTGTGAACCTAGCCTAATAAAGGTATAGGGGATACAAGGGTTTCACAAGTTGATTTACCCAGGTGTAACCTCCAAATTTCACATTGTACCTTTAGAGGTCTTGTGAAGTCCATTCCACAACAGGACAAGCTTTTTGGACAGCATAGGTGGAATCTTCACAGTATTAGGAAGTTTAGGTTTTCATTAGAGATGGCCGAACCTCATGAGATTCATTTCACAAATATTTGTGAGGTTCATCCACTTGTTTCATTTCTGAAATTGGAGTTGTTATTATTATACTTATACCCCAGAGAATAATAAGTGGCGGGGCAGGAGACGTGAGTAAGCATAATAAACACTAGGCTACTTTCACACTACTAAGGATGGGACGTGAGATTTGGCCGTGTAAGTGCAAGATTTACTAGACTGTACATTATGATGGGAGAATGTCTCCTAGCATTATAGTTATGTATGATCCTAGGAGTATGTAGCTGGGAGGCTGGGAC
Organism: Leptodactylus fallax; assembly: GCA_947044405.1. Lineage (NCBI taxonomy): Eukaryota > Metazoa > Chordata > Amphibia > Anura > Leptodactylidae > Leptodactylus > Leptodactylus fallax. The sequence goes on from CAMRHE010000114.1 coordinate 3,310,924, forward strand.
CTATAGTAACATATTTAACTATAATTTTAGGACTCCTTCTCCTGGCATAATGTGGAAGCCGAGAAATCCTACTAACACACGGATCAAGTTTCATGTCTGAGGCATAATAATAATAATAATAATAGTCCTTTAATAGTCCCACAATGGGGAAATTCAGTGTGTTACAGCAGCAAAGATAAGCAGATACAACTACAAATACAACATATACAGGAATGTACCAAGGTGAGAGGCATTACATTAATAGCAGACAGACAGATAGGACGAAGCAGAGGGGGGGGGGGGATTTAACAGGCAGAGAGATATTTCAGTTCTCTGTGTGTAATGATCTCCGCTTAGGTCGGTGTTGGTTGTACAGCCTAACCGCGGTGGGGAGGAAAGACTTCCGATAGCGCTCCTTCTCACACCTAGGGTGGAGCAGTCGGTCACTGACAGTACTGCCCAGCGCTATCACAGTCTCATGCATGGGATGGGACTTATTCTCCTGCATGGAGCTCACCACGGACAGTATCCTTCTGTCACCCACCACCTGCACTGGGTCCAGTGGGCTCCCCAGGACAGAACTGGCCTTTCTAATCAGCTTGTCAAGTTTATTTCTGTCCCTGGTTGATATACTGCATGATAGTGTAAAAGCAGCCTTAGACTCCTTCACCTCTCCTGGGTGACTTCACTGCATCCAGCATCCCCTCCGTGTCCTCTATGGTAATTTTTCGGCCTCCTGGATGATGTCACGTGACCACTGAAGCCCAATCACAGGTCTCAGTGGCCCCCTCCTGTGGGGCCATCACCCAGGAGGCCGAAAAATGATCAATAAGGACCATGAGGTAGTTCCGGATGCCGTAAAGGAGCCCAAACGAGGTGAGGGAAGGTGAGTATAAGCATTTATAATGTTCATGCACCTCCCCTGGGCCTCCGCTTATTATACTCTCAGGTCAGAAGAGACCTCAGAGTGTCATAGTGACATGTGGGTGCTGAACCCCAAAAGTTTCGGAAAATTTGGGTCGAATCTGGTTTGTTCTAAACCAGTTTGCTCATCTCTAAGTCTTAATGTTATGGCTGGTGGGTGTACATAAATATATTATTATTTTGATTATGTTTATACAGTTTCCTTTTATTCCCAGGACTTGGCTCATTTGCTTTGCAGGATGATTAATCTCTAGAGTTCACACACGGTAAATACGTCCTTATAAAAACCTTATATAATCTATGTATCTGAGACCTCACAAGTCACTGGTTATTCAATGTTCACGTCGCTCAGTGCTGACTCACGGCTGCTTTTCTGCTTCACTGAATCTCACCATGACATGTAAGTGAATGTGTTAAATGCATCTCGCATATATTTATATTTACAGGGTCACATACTTTACAGTTTCATTCCACTTTCAATAACATGTCTCATCGTGAATTCTGCACAAAAAGTTAGATGACTTTAGCCAAACTTTGGCCAAACTTTTCTGTACTTTTTTTTGTACTCTTTTGTACTCATTGATAGGGTGGCTTTTACCTTCTGTTAGTTTTTCATGAAATCTCAATCTCCTCTCAGTCAAGTAATCATCAGATTGTGTTTTCATCCCATAACGCTCTTTGGTTAAAATAAAATAATTAAAAAAGAGTAATTTTGGCTTTAACTTAGAGGAAGCTGGAAATCAGGAACCGATCAATGACAAGTGGCTCAAGAGCTTCTGTAGATTCCAGCAGTTCGGTTTTATACACAGTTGTACAATTTGCCTCCTACTTTATGGTAACATGGACTTGCTATAGGCAGAATTTATATAATGCCCTGCTCATAAGAGCTTACAATCTATAAGGACATAGAAGGATACATGCGGAGTGAGGTGCCTGATAACAAGAGCTTACAATCTAGGTGGAGCTTAGGGGACACAAGAGGAGCGAGGGCCCCATTGACAAGAGCTTACAATCTATGAGGAGATAGGAGGACACAAGAGGAGTGAAGGCCCTGAACAACAGAACGTACAATCTATGATGAGATAGGAGCATACAAGAAAAAAGGGGACCCCTGCTCACAAGAGTTCACAATCTATGAGGAAACAGGGGGACACCAGAGGAGGGAGAGCCCTGATAACACAGCTTACAATATAGAAAGACGGCAGCTTACAATGTAGGTGGAGCTAAGGGGACACAAGAGGAGAGAGGTGCCTGACCACAAGAGCTTACAATCTATGAGGAGATAGGAGGACACAAGAGGAGTGAGAGCCCTGATCACAAGAGCTTACAATCTATGAGGACACAAGAGGAGTGGGCAACATGTTGGACCTGACTGGTAAAACAAATAGTAATGTCCCCTAAGATAATGAACTATGGGGGATAACACAAAGTTAGGATACTCCTTTATTAAATATTTAAAAGGGGTTTTCATAAACTTATATATGGATAATTGATCCTTAGGTCACTGGACACACAGAGTATAATAATGGCTTGTGTAGGAACCCAAAATTTATAGAAAATTCAGCTAATTACAATCCGGTTCACTCATCTCTAGATAGCAACAGTACTTATCTTCCTGCCATGATGAACTATTAAGGCAGGATGGGAGGGGCTTAATTTAATATAATCATGTAAGTTTGACTTCACACAACTTTAATGCAGCTACATTTTAGCTCCCATGTAACAGCCATAATATCTGGAGACCTCAAGGTTCTTCTGGTCTAAAGTTAAATAACAACATGGCTCTGACTTTAATTCAGTAGGTCCAGGCATTGAGTCCAAAATATGGATGAGACTTTTTATTGCCAGCTTTACCAGAACTTTCACCTATTAATAGGATGCAAACAGAAAAAAATGACATTAAATTGCTCTTTGTTTGTCTTGAAATCTCTCCAGAATCTACTATTTTTATCATTTTAGCTATACACTTCACAGGATGGAGCCCAAGAACCAAACCGCCATCACAGAATTTATTCTGCTAGGATTTACCACAAATCCAAAAATAAACAGTGTGCTTTTTGTCTTATTTTTGGTCATCTACGTAGTGACCACTGTTGGAAACAGCCTTATAATCCTTATGGTCATCATCAACCCCAAGTTACATAAACCCATGTACTTCTTCCTTTGTATGTTATCCATTCTTGACCTGTGTTATTCGTCCACTGTTTTGCCAAAATTATTAACAGATCTCTTCTCTACTGAGAGGACAATCTCCAGGATCGCTTGTGCCTTTCAAATTTACATAATTCTCCTCGTAGAAGGATCAGAGTGCCAGCTCCTTGCCGTCATGGCTTATGACCGCTACATCGCTATATGCCACCCTCTCCACTACTCTATTCTAATGCGTTGGAGTATTTGTTATAGACTGGTTACATTAGTGTTCATCTTAAGCTTTATGCTTTGTATTTTTCCATCAATGTTCTCTCCACTTAGTCTATGCTACAACCGGATCAACCATTTCATGTGTGAGATGTTAGCCATCATCAAACTAGCATGTGAGGACATCTCTTCTAATGAACTCACGGTATTTTCAATCAGTTTTATCACTCTCCTCCTTCCTCTTATGCTCATTTTACTATCTTATGCTGCTATCATATCTTCTGTCCTAAAGATTCGCTCTGCAGGAAGGTCTAAGGCTTTTTCCACTTGTACGTCCCATCTTGGGGTGGTAGCTTTGTACTTTGGGACTGTAATGTTGATGTATTTTGGTCCCTCGTCCATGTACTCTACAGATCAGGAGAAATATAGCTCCATATTTTATGTTATTGTATCCCCAATGCTAAATCCTCTCATCTACAGTCTCAATAACAGGGATGTGAAAGAATCATTCAAAAAATTCCTCAAGCAATTTATTCAAAGGCGCTTAGTGTAGGAATGAGACCTTCTGAGAAGTCTAGAAACATGAGGGAGAAGCCTAACCTTCAAAGTTTATATACAAGTTCTAATACTACCTGCTTTCACACAGTTTTTGACTCAACATGGTCAAGATCAGGAACAGCAGACCCAGACAACCAAAGAGCACCTGTAAACCGAAAAGATAGCTGGAAACCAATAATGGCCTAAAAGAACATATTTCCTTGAATGATTCCCTCTGATTATCCAGAGCAACATGAGAGGTCTGCCTCAATTTGCAAACCTGACCACTGTCGCTACACTACCTGCTGCTATTTCAAAAGAGGTGAGTACCAGTGTAGCGACCACAGCACCATCTGATTGACAGGTTTCATCTCTACTGGAGAGTACTGGTGTATCCCTAACCAACAGCATGCACATGAGAGCGAGAAGCAACCAGGTTCGAGAACGATCGGTTGACCAAAGTTGTCTGGGTCATGAAAGCAGAGCACCGAACCACACCTTTAACAAGGCCTCAGGATTAAGAATTATTCAGGAAAACAAGATGTGCTACCTAGTGTTTGTCAAGCAAGGCACTGAACTAAGTACACTGGTTTCACAACTTTTGTCTTGGTGAGTTCTTCGATTTTACTAAGCTGCTGAAACCAAAGGGCTTATGGGTCTTGAGTGTCTCTCATCTGCATGTGGGACTTTTCCTTGAGACCTGGGGGGGACCTTGTACATATCATCTGGGCAGACATATAAATTCACTTCAATGCCCAAGATCTTAAGTTTGGCAAATACCCCTAAGAGGGGAAACCTGAGCATCACTATTGCTTACTTCTGTCCTGGCCACTGAAGCCTACTGTGGGCAGTATTTGGATTCCTGAAGTGCTGCTGCTATTGTCTCCACTGTTTTCCCAGTGACCATAACCTGCAGCCCTCACTGTAGCCCCTCCATCACGGTCACCTGTGGGTCATGTCCAGCATCTTTTTCCAACCCTGAAAACCACCCCCTGATAAGTAGTGGCAGTTCTGCAATTACCTGAACCAGTCACTGCCAAAGCTTAAAACAGGCAAAGTTAACCTTCTATTGGGCTATCAAGAGCCCTAAAGACTTGTCAAACTTTACAACTGTGTTTAACAACTTTGTTGGGCTGAGAAAAGTTCATCCCCAAGTTGGAGTTTCCCTTTGTGTTGGGCTACTATGCCCAGGACTATTTTGCTCTAAGGCCTTAGTAGGACTGCTTCCCATTGAAACTTGAAGACTTAACTGTTTTATCACTGCACGTCACATAATTTTTTCCACTGTTCATACATGAAACTGTTTTACATGCTCTTGATGCATAACCTTTTATTCTAGGTTGCTGTTTACCCCAGAAGATGCCAAGCCAAAGATAGCTTTGTTAAACGAAGGGGTTATGTAGTTCCACAAGGACACTCCTTTTTGCCAACATGTTATATATAATTGTTATTATAATGTTTTATATATTTTATACTGTTTTATAATAGTTATTGCACTTTTCCAGATTTATGCTTTCCCCTGAAGAACCCCTGAATCAGCCATAGCTATGCTGCTGTGTAAACTGGAGTGGCTATTGCTCAGTGGTTTCTAGAAGTTGGGAGAAGTTAGCTGTTATTTGCTTTGGGCCTTTTGCTTGAGGTCAATTGGTAGATAACTGCAGATAGGTTTAGACTTGTTTGAGAGAACAGCTTAAATTGTCTAGGTTAGTTAGTGGTAGTTAGGCCAATAAAGGCAGTCCCACTCCAGTGGATACCATACCTTGCAGAAGCAACCTGTTTTTCTAACCGACCTTCTCCGCTACATATCATGAGGAAACCTGGTATCCATGACTGAAATGTGCCATAAATTTCCCCAAAAGTGCCTGACATAGAGGGCCAAGTCCTAGGGATTTCTCTGGAGAGGATAGAGGACTAGAGAAGTAAATGAAAAGCAGATGCCACTTCCTTCTGTACCAACATCTCACTTGTAACTGGAAGACCTAAGTAAGTAAACTGTGCCCCAAGCTTCGCCTGTTAAATAGTCATTGTGTCTCCTGTGTCCTGGGTCATTCTGATCCCAAGTGCGCCAGAATCAGTGGAGCAGCACCTATTAAATGATGTAAAGAGTTGGACTTGGAGTTGGTGAAAGGTCCTCTTTAAGTCATCATTTAAGTATGAGACAGTAAACTTATGGTAGTTCTATGACGCTGACACTTGAGTCAAGACAAGTCAAGAGCAGCTCGGGAAATGCCACTGTCACACACACCATGTTTCTGAATAGGGGTATGTTGCCAATAGGATTGATTTTAAAAAAATCTCATCCACAAACTGAAGAAAAAAAACCCACAAAATCGGTGAGGGAATTTTATGAGCATTTCCATATAAACAAAAGAAACAGAGGAAACATTTTGGACTCCCCACCTTCCAAACCAAATCATTTTTTTAATTTTTCCTATTTTTCTATGCACAGAGCCATATGAGGGCTTAATGTTGCGGGACATATTTTTCTTCATAATGGTATCATTTATAATTCTGTACAATCTACTGGGAAGCTGGAAAAAAATTCAGAATGGGGTAGAATTGGAGAAAAAGTGCATTTGTGAGACTTTGTTACGGGCTTCATTTTTACGGTGTTCACTCTGCAGACAAAATGACATGTCACCTGTATTCTAGCTTTCGGTACGATTCAGAGGCTAACAAATTTATATAGTTTTACTTACATTTTAACCCCCTAACAAAAATCTAAAACTTCCTAAAAAAAATTTTTTTCGCAAAAGTTGCCATATTCTGACACTTTTTAGTTATATCATTTTGCGGAATCTTTATAGCTTTGATCCCTTTTAATCAAATTTTTATTAGAGGCAAAAAAAAATTTTTACTGTATGGGAAAAATATTTTTATAAGTTTGTAGACTGGGCGTTTTTGGACACAGGAATACCTAATGTGTATGTGTTTTACAGTAATTTTTAACTTTTATATGTATTCTAGGGAAATTGGGGTCTTTTGAACTTTTAATTCTTTTTATTTTGGTTTTATATTTTTTTTTTACCTTTTTTTTTTTTCTGTTGCTGTTCCTTAACATAGATGGACTATAATAGCAGACAATGGGGCACATTTATTAATATATTGCACCTTTTTTGGTGTAAATTTCACCTTTTTGAGGTCTTCTGCTCTAAGCTTCATTTATGAAGCATTTGCGCCTTTTATTTTCCAGATGTTATGCTGCCCTCGCCACTTTTGCTTTTTGGTGAGAAAAGGGGGCGTGGCATAAATGGAGCTCCTTTTCATGCTATATTTATATCGTGCCTTTTTAAAAAGGGGCAAAAAAAGGTGCAAATGCCCTCCAGTCCATGGGCAGCGTAAAAGAGCCCATCAGGTCAGAAAGCATTAAAAAGGGGCAATTGCGCCGTTTTCACACCTTTTGAAAAAGAAAAGGGGCAAAGGCACATCTACACTACTTAACATGTGCACAACATATAAAAAGGAGGTGCCAACATCATAAATAAGCACCACAGTAAAACTAGCCTAAAAAAAAGGTGCATCTGTGAAAAGTATGGCCAAAAAAAAGGCAGGTGATAAACAACCCCCATTGACTGCATACTCCATTACTAAGGGAAAAAGAGAGACAAGACTCCAGGGGGCAAAAGAGCAAAAATTGTATCCCTGAGCAGAGGGAACCATGGCTGGGATCCAGATTTCTTTTGCACCATGATCATGGGAAGGGCAAAATTTGGCATAAACAGTATGAACTGATACCCCCTCTCTGTCTGATGGTACATTCCAGGCTGGTACAGGGGGTATTATGGTGTGGGGGATGGTTTTTTTTTTTGGTGCACTTAGGTCCTGTGATACCTTTTGGATGCTATAGCACGTTGTGATATTATGTTACATTGGTTTCTTGAGAAATTCAAGTCCTTAACCAAATTGCAGATTAAAGTTGGTCTCATCTGTAAGAGTAAGCAGTAAAGCAATATGGCTGCAACATGGCTATCTTCTATGGTACACGGACATGTAGCGGCAGCATGATGTGGCCGAAACCCAGTCAGCAGGTGGTCAGTAATGATCGTACAATTAGGCCTCATTCACATGTCCATATATGTGGATGTGTGAGGTCCGTGATATTCATGGATAGCGCCCCACCCTGCTCATTTTCGGGTGGAATGTTTAAGATATTGTGTGGAGAAATACAGAGGGTATTCTTATCAAACTAAGGAGTTTTTGGTGATGGCAGTGGAAATTTTATTACAACATAATTTTTTTACGTTTGATGGAATTTATTTTTTGCAAAAACAGGGAGTGTCGATGGGGTGAAATTTTCCCCCGCGATAGCTAATTTATTTATGTCGAGATGGGAAGATTTATATCTTTATACGTTTTTTTTTTCTCATATTAGGTGGTATGGTCATTTTGTAGATGACCTGTTGTTGATATGGGAAGGTCTAGAAAATGACATACCAGCGTTTGCTTCCTATCTCAACAATAATGATATGAATTTACAATTTACGTTAAATTATGACAGGGATGAGGGGTGGTGATGTCATTTCCTTCTCCACCACATATAGTGCACAATTTACAATGGTTAGAGATATTGGACAGAGATATCTACCAGTATTATGTCAGGATCCCATATTGGAAAATGTGGTGTCCAATGAGATCCGTTTTGTGACTAATAGGGCTCATACACTGGGTAGGCTGTTGTCCCCAAGTCATTGTAAAATGACAAATAAAATTGGGTTGGATACCACAGGGTTTTTTTCAATGTGGACATAGTAAATGCAAGGACAAGTCATTATGCAGAAAAATCTCGACATTTTCAATCAAGTGTGACGGGAAAATCCTATAAAATAAAAAATTATATTAATTGCAACACAGAAAATGGGCCGCTAAAAATAAGAATATGCCGGCATCTATCAGATGCAGTTACTCCCAATGCAGTGAGTGCTTCCATGCCGTCTAAACCTTTTGCACAGGTGCTTCATGGGAATTGTAGTTCTTTTAGGTTCAAGGGCATTGAGAAAGTCCTCAAGCTTCTAAAGAGATGGGGATTCAAGGCAGAAGTTGCTAGCAAGAGAAACATTCTGGATTTTCACACTACAAACACAAACACCAGAAGGTATGAATATAAGACAGGATGTGATATATCAATATTAGAGAAGTCATGTGACTCCAGCCGGTATCTTAGATCTTGTTTATTATATATGTGATTTTACTCTAGTTTTAAAGGGGTTGTCAAGGCAAAAATGGACAACCCTTTTAACGTTTAAATCAGCTGGGGGCAGTGAAACAAATAAAAAAAAAAATGCATACTCACCTGTCCCCATTGCTTCCGCGCGTCCCGGTTCTTCTTCTCCAGCGACATATCCCGGGTCTCTTCCGGCGTTCACCTGAAGCCACTGATTGGCCTCAGCAGGCCTCAAAAAGAGGACCAATGATGTTACAGGTAGTTACATTGCAGGACCTTTGCTGATTGGCCTCGGCGGTCACAGCTGAACGCCGGAAGAGACCCGGGAGACGCCCCTGGAGCAGAAGAACCGGGACACGCAGAAGGACACCTGAGCAACAGGGACAGGTGAGTATGTATTTTTTATTTTTTTTTGTATTTGTTTCACTGTCCCCAGCTGATTTAAATGTTAAAAGGGTTGTCTATTTTTTCCTGGACAACCCCTTTAATGCAATAGTTGATTTATGTGGGGGAGGAGTTATACATATGTGTGACTGTAGGAAGTGGCCCTATAAAGAGAGTTGCATATATTAGTATGGTATGCTGTGACTAAGGCTGTCTGCTGAAACGCGTAAGGAGTAGCTTCAGTTCCTTGCTGATGTCATTTTAATGGTGTGAATAAAGGCGAAGTTTTATATGGAAACCGCTCCATACTGGAAATGATTGTTTTTGGATTGCTCTCTGTGGTTGATCCGCTTTTAATTTTTTTGTTTTGTTTTCTATTCTTTATGTCTCTGGGTGTGAGAAAAACAGGTTGGAGGTTTTTTTTATCTTGACCTATAGACATTCCTTGTTGTGATGCATCTGCATCAGTGAAAAAAAATGTATGTGCCCCTATTATTTATTTATTTTTTTCATTGCAGACGTACGGACACTGATGTCCAAATAAACAAATTAAATGAAAGGTTACATGGAAATCTGTAAACTGGTCTTAAACTGTATAATCATGTGATCCTTTGCGACCATCTATGGACAGGGTTTCATTTACACATAAGTATGCACCCTAAAGGTAGCCATGTTGCAACCAAACTGTCATTATCCTGCAGTGACTGAGATGAGTGAACCATATACTCCGCGATCTCTTCTGCTTCCTGCATAACAGGGCTGTAGAGTTGGTAGGCTAAACCACCAACTCCTTTTCCACTGACCGACTCTGACTCCAATTCCTTATGCTACAAAAACTCAATGAAAAATAAAGTGGTGCTACTAATGTAGTGTATAACATCACTGGGATTCTTTGGTATTAGTCAAAGAACAAGGCCAGATTTTACTAAACCATGTTAATGCAGTAATATGCATTAAAAAATAAATAAATAAAGAGCCACCGGAGTAATTATAGGGGTCGGAGTGGTCGCAACTGCAACCCCCAATAGCCAAGAAGTCTAAAAGTCACCCTCTGCACACTAGGACTGGATACATTTTTTTATCTTCTTTCCAGTTTCCTTTGATGGTTGGCAGTCTGTGCATCATAAATTTATACCCCTGCCCTCTGGTGCACTGCAGTTAAAAGATTTAAACTACAAAGGCTTCCTCTGTCAGAAAAGAGAAAATTAACCATTTTATGGAAAAAATAGCAGTTGGTTAGTAGCATATAGTCAAGGGATTCTGTGGGAAAAGCAGTGGCACAAAAGAGGGCAATATTATTATGTGGGGGTTGTGAATGATCAGAAGCTTCTGTACACAGACATGTTGTGAGCAAATCTTCATGGAGGTCTGAGCCCAGATAGAGAGGGAAAGTTAAATGTTAATAGTTAAATTCTGCTTAAAATGTACGGATGGGACGTGACTAATGGTTGTGAGAAGACCAAGCTGAGTTTTTTTTGTTTTTTTTTATGTCCCATTTGTCTTTAGTTACATCCTGTAAAACATTACTACTAGCTTAGTGTATAACTTTCTCTTCAGGTTTTTTTTTTTTTTTGGGGGGTGATTGGCAAGGAAAAAAGAAAATATGCAGTGAAAACCTAAAACTACTGTACCACCTGCATCAAGCATATTCAAATGCTACCAGCTCATTACAAAGCTCATTAGAGTCATAAACATCACACCTTTGTTATGTACGTCAAGTTTATAGATTTGGGGAAAAAAAAAACTACTTTGAATTTTTATGCAAATGAGGCAGTCAGTGCCTGGAGAACTGCCATTGCTGCTCAAGTAGGATGGGTGATATCATAGCAGTGGGAGGAAGAACTCTCACTGCACAGGATTGTGCAGACAAGAGATGGTAGGGGTCTTAGTGGAAAGAACAGTGCTACAGGGAGCTAAAGGCCCACCCCCAGTGCACCAACTGCCTCATTTACATAAAACTTCAAAGTTATTTGCTTTCTTCATACTTTCACATGGGGGTCACCAGTTAACCAGATCCAAAAAGAGGTCAGGGGATAAATCTTCAAGTAGTGACTACCATTGCAATATTGTACAGCTGAGAAACGGTCCATGATTATTTGGCTGCTGTAGGGTTTGGTCGCATAAAAGAGATTGCCTGACACAAGAGTATAATATTATATAAGCCATATTACTACATCTGCAGTGAAGACTTGGAACAGACCACCAGAGTAAAAAGGTATCCAGCAAGTGGAGAAGAGGCGAGTAACAGGCCAACAGTCCAGTGTGTGAAACAAACTCCGCCTACTGTATATGGGTGCCAGCCATGATGCCTATACAACAGTGCTCCCAAAATTAATTTTGCACCTTCTCAAGCATAACATAATATGTTCTGTAAATGGGATTCAATTGTTGGAAGGTTCCCTTATAGTTTCCTTATCATCCTCATATACTTATAAGCATGCATAACGTTCCCTCAGATATTTGACATGGACTCAACTGAAATCTCTAATCTCATCTGGGTGATGCTTATAAATCCTTTACTTGGCCAGTACTACTGACATACTGTTAAAAAACAGTGGCCCCAAAAAAGGTGAAGAAGCCTCAACTCCAATATTGTCATAAGAAGCGTCAGCTCAAGTTTGCAAAAAAGTACAAAAAGTGGACAATAGAAGATTAAAAATTGACTTGTATCTCATTGCTCCAAATCACCAATCGACAGGGCTCTTATGGGTGCAAATGGGTCTGGAAGAAACAAGGGAAAAGCTGATTCATGGATTGAGAAATTGAAGGAGCTGTGAAGTTTGGTGGAGGAAGCCTGATGATATGGGGTTGTTTCACAGCTAAATGCATTAGATATTTGACCGGGTCAATGCTGAGCTATATGTGAGTATGAAAAGGATGACATAGTGTTCCACCAGGACAACGACCCGAAGCATAAATTGATATTAGTGAAGAAATGGTTCAATGACAATGAAGTTGAGGTGCTGGATTGGTCCCCACAGTCCCCAGACCTCAACCCAATCCAACACTTGTGGGTAGAGTTGAAGAAAAAGCTGTATTCATACCCAAGTGAGTCGACCAGTATACACCAACATTGGGAACATGTAGAAGAGACCTGGGATCAGATTTCGGTTGAGACATGCTTGGATCTGACAAAGAGCATGCCCAGAAGGATTCAGGCAGTGCTGAAAGCCAAAGGTGGATTTACAAAATGCTAACAAAATAATAAAAATTTAAAATTTAGATTTTTAGGAACAAAACAGTAACAATGCAGTATGCAGTTACATGACAGTAATCTGCAGAACTAATCATATGCTAAATAGTTACAAGTCACATTTATGTATGAGATAGCCAAGATGATTGTCTATAACATGATGGTAGTCTCACGTTCCAAGCTGTAGTGGATGGTGAGATATGGAGCCGGAAAGTCACAATGTCAGAACATTGTTACCCCTTTTTTTTTTTTTTTTTTTGCATCTGTGCATTTATGTTTATTCATACCTAGACTCTAGATTATGTTATTACTCTTCATATGATGGAATTCAAGAACAGGACCACCATCATTTATTCTACTTGGATTTACTACGGATAAATACTGCGCTTCTTGTTTTATTCGTTATCATCTACCTGGTAACATTTGCTGGAAACAGCCTCATAATATATATAATCATCATCAACCCCAAGTTTTATAAACCCATGTACTTTATGTATATTATATCCAGTGAGAGGACCTCCTTATATATGACTTGTGTCCGTCAGGTGCATACCATCCTTTCGTGGAAGGTTCAGAGTGCCAGCTTCTTGTTGTGATGGCTATTGATCGATATCTTGCCATATGTCACCCTCTTCACTACCCTGTCCTCATGCGTTGGGGTAATTGTTATACGCTGGAGGCTCTAGTATTCATCCTTACCTTTTATGTTTTGTACACTCATGTGACAGATGATCAGTTTTATAACTCTTCTCCTTCCTCTTCTGCTCATCTTACTATCTTATGCTGCTATTATATCTTCTGTCCTTAAGATTTGCTCTGCAGGAAGGTCTAAGGCTTTTTCCACTTGTACGTCCCATCCAGGGGTGGTGGCTTTGTATTTTAGGACAGTCATGATGATGTATTTTGGTCCCTCATCCATGTAATGTTAGTAGCTGTACAAAGTCATGTAACTGCAGTTTCGGGGACTTGAATTTCCTAAAGAAAAAGCAGGGACAATGTATTACTGTCCCTGCCTTCTCGATCACTGTATACGCAAAGCTTAAAGAATGGTGTGTATACAACTATTGTTGCTGGCTTGATACAACTTCCTCCTGGCCTGTCGGTCACGTGACCTGCTGAGTGAGGGGGAATGGCCAGAGTCCTGGAGAACACAGATCAGCTGTGTAGTAATTGATAGGAGGCTGTAGTCTTCCTATATATCAGATGCACGGTTTTTCTCTGCGGACTTTCTGTTCCTATTATACCTATATGGAAAATGCCACCATTTCTGCAGGTATTATTAACATGCTGCAATTTACAAAAACGCAATAGTTTTTGAAATCGCAGCATTTCCGCTGCAGATATTTTTCTGCAATGTGTGGATGGGATTAGCCAGAATCTCATCCACATTGCAGGTACTGTAAAATGCTGCAGTTTTTGCTGTAGTCAAATAGCTGTGTTTTCTCAACATGGGGCCTCAGCCTTAATGCTATTTAAGGCTGAGTCCCCACGTGGTGTAAAAGCTGCAGTTTGTCTGCGTCGGAAACACAGCGTTTTACAGTCACTGCAAGGTGGATGGGATTCGCCACGTCACAATTTTGGAAATCGCAGCATATCAATTATACCTTCGGAAATGCTGGCGGTTTCCCTGTAGGTATAATGGAAGCAGAAACTCCGCAGAGGAATCCTCGGCAGAATTTCTGTGACAATCTGTTCATGCGAATGGGGCTGGTTTAGGGTGGGTTCACACGTCCAGGTTTTCAGGTATAGTTCTTAAAGCCAAAACCAGGAGTGGTTTGGAATAAAATAGAAGTATCACCTGTCCTCTCTACTTTTTCTCCTTTTATATTCCACACCTGATTTTGGCTGGCCTGATTTTTCAAAAACTGCATGTGAAAACCTGACTGTGTGAATATACACTTAACAACAAACACCTGGACTCCTGCAAGCCTCCTTCAGATGGATGGAACTGAGTTTCATTCACAGATTGTCTGCAACACAAATCTGCATCATGTGCAGATATCTCTAGGCTGAGGCCACACTTTGCAGAAAAGCAGCTTTTCTTGCTGCAGATTTTGCAGCGTTATTTGAGTCAAAGTCAGGAGTGGCTTGAAAAGGAATGGGAGATATATAGGAAGTTCTTAGACATGTCCTGTCTGCTAAATCCACTCCTGGCTTTGGCTCAGAAAACCACACCAAAATCTGCAACACAAAAAGCTGCGTGTTTAACCCCTTAGATGCTCCAGTCAACTCGCCGTTCCTTAGTATAGATGGACTATAATAGCAGAATCGGGGGTTATTTATCATCTGCCCCTTTTTTGGCCATACTTTTCGCAGGTGCGCCTTTTTTTAGACTAGTTTGACTGTGGTTTATATTGTCGGCACCTTTTTGTTACATATTGTGCACGTGTAAATTAGTTTAGTTGCACCTTTTTTGGCATGTGCACTATGAGCCTATTTTGTGCAAAAAGGAGCAAGTTTTGAAAAATGGCTTAAACTCGCTTGAGGAAAGCCCTGGGGGCTCACTTACAGTTCAGGCACCCGATGTGCCTATCTCCAATTTCTTTCTCCCCCTGGGAGACAGCTAACAGTCTTCTGACAATGATGCAGGTTTGGAGCCGGCCGGCACTCTCTCGCATTCCTTCACTCTGCCAGTGCTGACACAGGACTTGCAGCCTGAGTTTTCCCGGCACAAGCAGCTGCCTCTGCTTATGTTTGGCGGGCATGGCGCCACACGTGCCAAACTACCGGACCCCACAGCTGCAGCTTCTTGGCTGTCCCTGGCTACTCCATTCTCTGTGACCTCAACATATACCCTATAGTGCCCGCCACCCAGTATCCCATCTTCTGCTCCACCACAGCTCAGCACTCTTAGTATCCATGCTGTCATCATAAATAAGCACCACAGTGAAAATAGTCTAAAAAGAGCGCATCGGTGAAAAAAATGGCCAAAAAAGGGGCAGATGACAAAGAATCCCCATTATCTTTATGTGTGAACACCCAGTGGTTGCATTGTGAATTACAGCCTGTGATGGTTTTTGGTAGCATGTTGTGATAGTGTATTACATTGGTTTCATGAGAAATTGTAGCTACAGTGCTGGCCAAAAGTATTGGCACCCCTGCAATTCTGTCGGATAATACTCAATTTCTTCCAGAAAATGATTGCAATCACAAATGCTTTGGTAATAATATCTTCATTTATTTTGCTTGCAATGAAAAAACACAAAAGAGAATAAAAAAAAAAGTCAAATCATTGATCATTTTACACAAAACTTCAAAAATGGGCCGGACAAAAGTATTGGCACCCTCAGCCTAATACTTGGTAGCACAACCTTTAGACAAAATAACTGCGAACAACCGCTTCCGGTAACCATCAATGAGTTTCTTACAATGCTCTGCTGGAATTTTAGACCATTCTTCTTTGGCAAATTTCTCCAGGTCCCTGAGATTTGAAGGGTGCCTTCTCCAAACTGCCATTTTGAGATCTCTCCACAGGTGTTCTATGGGATTCAGGTCTGGACTCATTGCTGGCCACTTTAGAAGTCTCCAGTGCTTTCTCTCAACCATTTTCTAGTGCTTTTTGAAGTGTGTTTTGGGTCATTGTCCTGCTGGAAGACCCGTGACCTCTGAGGGAGACCCAGCTTTCTCACACTGGGCCCTACATTATGCTGCAAAATTTGTTGGTAGTCTTCAGACTTCATAATGCCATGCACATGGTCAAGCAGTCCAGTGCCAGAGGCAGCAAAGCAACCCCAAAACATTAGGGAACCTCCGCCATGTTTGAGTGTAGGGACCGTGTTCTTTTCTTTGAAGGCCTCTTTTTTTTTCCTGTAAACTCTATGTTGATGCCTTTTCCCAAAAAGCTCTACTTTTGTCTCATCTGACCAGAGAACATTCTTCCAAAAAGTTTTTGGCTTTCTCAGGTAAGTTTTGGCAAACTCCAGCCTGACTTTTTTATGTCTCTGGGTCAGAAGTGGGGTCTTCCTGGGTATCCTACCATAGAGTCCCTTTTCATTCAGACGCCGACGGATAGTACGGGTTGACACTGTTGTACCCTCGGACTGCAGGGCAGCTAGAACTTGTTTGGATGTTAGTCGAGGTTCTTTAGCCACCATCCGCACAATCTTTCATTGAAATCTCTCGTCAATTTTTCTTTCCCGTCCACATCTAGGGAGGTTAGCCACAGTGCCATGGGCTTTAAACTTCTTGATGACACAGCGTACGGTAGACACAGGAACATTCAGGTCTTTGGAGATGGACTTGTAGCCTTGAGATTGCTCATGCATCCTCACAATTTTGCTTCTCAAGTCCTCAGACAGTTCTTTGGTCTTCTTTCTTTTCTCCATGCTCAATGTGGTACACACAAGGACACAGGACAGAGGTTGAGTCAACTTTAATCCATTTCAACTGGCTGCAAGTGTGATTTAGTTATTGCCACCACCTGTTATGTGCCACAGGTAAGTAACAGGTGCTGTTAATTACACAAATTAGAGAAGCATCACATGATTTTTCAAAGGGTGCCAATACTTTTGTCCACCCCCTTTTTTATGTTTGGTGTGGAATTATATCCAATTTGGCTTTTTGACAATTCTTTTTGTGGTTTTCCATTGACGACAAATTAAATGAAGATATTATTACCAAAGCATTTGTGATTGCATTCATTTTCTGGAAGAAACTGAGTATTATCTGACAGAATTGCAGGGGTGCCAATACTTTTGGCCAGCACTGTAAGTTAAAGAGAACCATTCACATCCTCTGGCACCGGCGGTATTATATACGACTAGAAAGCTGCACCCTTATCTCTCTGTAAGGGTGGGCCTTACAGCTCAGTGTCATCGCTGGGCAGTAAGGAACGTCCCCTCCCCCCGACAGTACTCTTCAATAGACTTGTACTGTCAGAGGGGGCATTCCAGAAGGGGGCAGTAAGGCCCACCCTTTTGGCGGTGAAGGGATATCAGTGCTGAAACTAACAGCACGATATCTCTGGCACCCGGCCACATACCGTCAAATCTGATAGTGCCCTGAAATAAGTTTTAAAGGCGGAACAAGGAGATGAGTCTACATCATAAATAGGCTCCACAGTAAAAATGACAGTAGTAATGACAAGCCTGGGAGCCTTCAATAGCCTCCCAGCTGTGATGGAAACAAATCACCAGCATACAATGAGGACAGTGTGTGTGTGTGTGTGTCTCTGGGAGTGAGAGACTGGAAGGAGACCCTTTGCTCTGTATGTTCCCAAGGATGAACAAGCACCGTCTGCTAGTGTGTCCCAACCAAGCTGGTGAGACCAACCGATTTATTTTGGACTTTTTGTCTGAAACCCCCGCACCCCTTACACCTAATCATGTACGGAGTTTTACATTAAGTGGTTAAAGAGGACCTTTCACCACCTTCTCCATCTCCAGCTCTTTGCATTACTTGATAGGCACTACTCTTCTGATTCCAGCACAGTTGGATTTTTTTTTTCTCTAACCTCACCTTTCCCGAGCAATCAGTGCTCTTAGTTTCAGGACCCAATATGTTACTTAGGCTTTCTACTGTTAGGTGGGAAAGTCCCAGAATACAGTCTCCAGCCCTGGATCACCCATCTGACAGTAGAGAGCCTAATTATAAGTTTGGGTGCTGAAACTAACAGCACTGACTATTCAGGAATGGTGGGGGCTAGATAAAAAAAAAATCCAGTTATGCCAGAATCAGTGAAGTGGTGTCTAATAAAGAGTGCAATGTGTTGGCCTAGGTGGAGGTGTACAAAAGGTATAAAAGTTGTACATATAAAGCACCCCCCTTCATGACAGCTGCACCCCCTAATTGCAGTGGTCTTTTTCAACTAGATAATACATTCTACTACAATGCAAAAGTATTCAAGAATGGTTTCAGAAACAAGACAAAGAGTTTCAGGTGATGACTTGGCCTCCAAATTTACCAGATCTCTATTCAAACAAGCTTATCGGATGTGCTGGAAAAAACAAGTCTCATCCATGAAGATCCATGCTTGACAATTTTACAAATTTGGCCCCCTGGAAACCATGGACACTCTTAATAAAGTCCCATCCCATTTGGGGCACTTGACATTCCCGTTTTGTTGTGTGCCAGTCCTCTTTTTTGTGATATGACACAAAATGATCTGGTCATGCCTCATTTTTTTGGGATGTGAATAGCACATAAAGTGTCCACGTCACATATAACAGAGAGCCTGGAGGATTTGCCATCTCTTCCGGGACACTGGAAGGTTGCCCTTTTTTGTAGGAACTTTCTGGATGTTTTGGGAAAGTTGGCAAGTATGTGAAGAACCCACCTCAAAACCTCGGTTGCAGATACCATAGAACGTCTTCTGTGCCTCAACAGGCCAGAGTCATTGGAACTATGAAGACCTACATAATATTAACCACTTCCAGACCACCCATTGGATTTTTACATCTGGAAGGTGGTTGTCTAGTTCTGCAAGGACGTACCGATACGTCCAAGCAGAACTCAGCAGCTGCACAATTTTGTGGACTGTAACTTCAAGTGGTGGCTCCCATAGAGAAGACAGGGAAGGTTTATTATCTTCCCTGCCTTCTCGATCGCTGTGTATACAATGAGCGCTGTATACATAGATATGGGTGCTGCCATCTTGCGGCTCCCCTCTGACCCGGCAGTCACGTGATCCGCCGGGATCAGAGTCTGTTAGAGCTGCTGGGTCCTACAGGACCCAGATCAGCTCTATAGTAATGTGCAAGTAACGTGCAGGAGGCTGTATTCCTCCTGCAACTGGGGCTAAATGTACCAGACCCAGTTACAGGGGAAATCAGCCTCCCCAACAAAAAAAAAGTCATCAGATGTCCCCAAAGGTCTATTATGACCTTATGGGGACACAATGTAAAAAAAAATAAAAAATAAAAAAAAAATAATAGAAAGTTAAAAAAAAATGTAAATAAAGTAATTTAAAAAATAAATAAAATAATACACCAATAAAACGCCCTTATTAAAGGTTATAGCCCCACCCCCAAGGACACTATACAAAATAAAAATTACCGTAACCGAGAGTAAAAACTATTTTATAAAGTTTTTTAGTAGCACTTTGTGTTATTAAATAAAAAAAAAATGAAAAGTGTAAAACAGACCTGTTTTCCTTCCTCTTTTGTTTATATTTTCCCGGATAGAAAAAAAAATGAAAACACATGCAAAAATAAAAACAACATAAAAATAAAGCCCTTTGTGCCACCCAAAAAAGATGCAGAAATTAGTTGAATAACGCAAATGATAAAAATGTTATAGCCCTCCAAAACTGCACATACAAAAAACTTGAAAATGTGCCTGGTCTGGAAGGGGGGAAAAGCATCTGGTATGGAAGTGGTTAAGCAGGTAGTTTTAAAGTGTATATCGTAGTCACATCTTATAATAGGTATCATTATTTTTATTAACCTTCTCTTGTGTGATTATTATTTTTGTCACTATTATTTGAGAAATAATTGATCTCCAGAGGTTACACCAGATAATGGCGACTGTGAAATTCTATATAAAGTACAGTACAGATTCTGTGGGAGGAATCTGACATTATCAATGTTCTGCATATATATATTTTTTTTTATTTCTTATTACATTTTTATATCTTTATTCTGATTTGCAGCTTTTTAACAGTCTTGATAAAAAAGTAAGTCTATATCTGTGCTTATATACATTGAGCGATCACCATGTAGATCCAGTTCATAAAAGACCAGAGACCTGAAATCTACTGACCCTCCCCATCATCTGACTACACCATGCTATCACTGCGCCATTCTACCGTATTTTTTCATCTTTTCTAAAGATTTTTTTACTGTTTTTCTAAATACATTTCTTGAAGTAAGTCTTCGCTTTCTCTCTTCACAGCATGAGAAGGTTTACTTTACAGCATCTGTTGAGTGCTATCTAGTCAATCCTGCTCTCTTAATCCATGTTGTTTCAGGTGCCTACTTATGATCGTAAGTGTAAATGCTTCTTTTCTTAATTAATTAAACAGTGAATTTTAACTTGACAATAAGGTGGCTTACTAAAAATATTGGCACCTAAGATTTGGTAGCCTGAAAGAAAATCCTATACAGGGTTATACCTAATTTAGGATTTTCTCAAATCTGCATCTGTCTCGGTTGGAGAGGTATACCTAGCTCACCAAGAGGAGCTTCCAAATGCAGACACCTCTGACATTGTCGCTGATTTAATCTTCCAGATTTCTAATATTATTTATGTTTTTGAACATGTTTTCATTCAGTCATACTGGAGAATTCAGAAGAACACGGAGTATTGTAAGAGGACTATTTTTTAGCCAACTGAATGTCAATATTGCACAGTAGTCTCTTACCATCATCCTACACTGATCATGAGTTGGTTTGTTAACGCTTTGAGGCTCTTTGTGTAAAGTCTGCTACATCTCTCTGGGTAGGTTTCTATTACCTTTTTACATCCATCAGACCTAGAATCTACCGACCCTCACTATCATCTGAAAGAAGACAACAATATGCTAGCTAATAATAGAATTCTTCATGGCCTTTTGAGTTCTGTTTTGTTTTTTTTGTAACACAATCTTGATGGATTCTAATATTATTGTGTTTCACTTTAAGGATTTGGAGACCTTTTGGACATTCTGATAATTATGTATGACCAAAATTGCCATTAAATCTAAAACAAGTGTTAAAAATTAGGCATGAGTGAGTGTACTCGTAGCAAGCTGGGCTCATTGTAAGTTTTTAAAAATTTTGGGTTTGGCCAAACATGAGGATTTTTTGGGTTTGCCCCCAACATATCATTATTATACTCTGGGATCTCTTAAGAGGGATGGAAGCGAGCAAAAATAATATACAGCTCATACTCTCCTTTTCTTAACTCCCTGGGGCTAAGTTGTGGCATGTGTTTCTTCTTTCTTGATGTCTTCTGGTCACTTCTGGCCTCCTGGGTGATATCACTAACCACTATGGCCTTTGATTGGGCCTTTCCAACTCATTTTTAAATATAATAGGTCTTATTGTACAAACTCCTCTACATAATTCACCACAATTTGGTTAAGGACTCCAATTTCTCAGAAAACTAATTCAGTACAATATCACAACATGCTTACAAAAACCTTGACAAGCTTTTGTTCACAACTTAAGCACTGGGTGGTCACACATAGACACATACTGTATAGGATAGATATCTTGTGACAGAATACTGCAAAATCGTGATGTTATGAAAAAAAGGTCATCGGTTGGTGTTGGCTTTACTAGATTTTCTTTTCTGGAGTACCCAAGAGTGGTATAGACCCACAGAATTCTGTGCTATAAACTCATACTGCTCAGATGCTTTATGTGACATGTGAAAAAGACCAAAAATAATTTTCAAAAACATATCGGCCTTGTCCAATGTGAAGTTTAGAAGAAGGTGAAATCCTGCTGTTAACTTAAAGAATTATTCCTAGCTCATAATGTAATGGCATGTTCTCTTTTTCTGATCAGTGGGGGCCCCACTGATTCTGAGAATAAGGGCCACAGAGCTAGCTTCACTATTTTTCCTTCCAGAGTTACACTCTTAGCAATCTGATGTGCAAGGAACTGCAGAACAGCCCCTTCAAATAGAGAGGAATGGCATATTTAAGTTTTTTATGAGTTGGGGAAATCTCTACAATGAATGTCAAATGTCCACTGTACAAAAGTATAGAAATGATTTGTAAACATGGTAAATAAATTCATGTATTTTCAGTTCAATTTGGGACAAGTTATTTGACATTGATTCATGATCATCTCATTGCATTTACAAAGGTGAAGGAACGAACAGAACTTTTGATCGTCATGATCACAGTCCATGAATCACACTGTGTATATATTTTATTATTTTTTGATTTTTGCTAGAAGAAAAAAATTATCTCCATGCTACCTGAGTTAAATAAAACAATACAATGGATTTTATGACTCAAAGATGTTCAATTTTAGCTAACTGGAGTAAGTGTACCAGTGTTCTTTTACTATACTACTTATTTGAGTTTCACATTTTTTGGATCCATTTTTGCTTTTTTAGGCCATCTTTTCAGCATTGTATCTCAAAAGATATCCACAGTACCAGGATTTTTTTTAGTATTTTTTTTTACTACTTTTATCCTTTAAATTTAACAGTCCAGACTTTGTAATTGCTCAAAGAATGAAGCCAATGAACCAAACAATCATCACAGAACTTATTCTCATTGGATTTACCATGAATCCAAAAATAAATGCTGCACTTTTTGTCTTATTTTTTCTCATCTACATAGTAACATTTACTGGGAACAGCCTCATAATAATTCTCATCAGGATCAATACCCAGTTGCATAAACCCATGTACTTTTTTCTTTGCATTTTATCTGTTCTTGACTTGTGTTATTGCACAACGGCTTTGCCAAAATTGATAGCAGATCTTTTGTCTACTGAACGGATCATCTCGAGCTTTTCTTGTGCCATTCAGATTTATGTCATCCTTCTGGTGGAAGGGTCAGAGTGTCAACTTCTTGTTGTGATGGCTTATGATCGATATATTGCCATATGTCACCCTCTCCACTACCCAGTTCTCATGTGTTGGGGTAATTGTTATAAGCTGGTGGCTCTAGTATTCACCTTAAGCTTCATGCTTTGTACTGTCCCCTCAATTATGTCTCCGATTACTGTATGCTCCAACCAGATCAACCACTTCATGTGTGAAATGTTGGCTGTCCTAAAGTTATCATGTGAGGACATCTCTTCCAGTGAACTTCAGATATTTTCCATCAGTTTTATCACTCTCCTTCTTCCTCTTCTGCTCATCTTACTATCTTATGCACGTATCATATCTTCTGTGCTAAAGATTCGCTCTGCAGGAAGGTCTAAGGCTTTTTCCACCTGCACATCACATCTAGGGGTGGTGGCTTTATATTTTGGGACGGCAATGTTAATGTATTTTGGTCCCGCATCCATGTACTCTACAGATCAGGAGAAATATAGCTCCATATTTTATGTTATTGTATCTCCAATGCTGAATCCTCTCATCTACAGTCTCAATAATAGGGAAGTTAAAGACACAGTCAAGAAGGTTCTAGTAAAAATCACTAAGTAAATGATTTGTACATTTTAAGGTTTTTGAATTCAGGATTTTTAAATTTACGTTCAGGTTCATAAATTATACTGAAACCCAAGGTATTAAATACATTTTAAACTTTTACATAAATGTAATCTTAAGACAAAAACATCCAGAGTAAACCAAAAAGGGTAAGGAAACACATTCAGAGTTTTTCATGCAGGTTTTGATGCCAATAACAGGAGTGGATCATAAAGGGTGCGGCCTAGAGGTGAACAAGTCAGTTCATAACGAGCCGGATTTGTTACAAATTTTGCAAAAAAATTCAGATTTAACCGAGCTCAGTATTCAGAGTTCAACCCCAGAGTTTAATAAGTGGGAGGTGTGGACAAATTAAAAACACTGATATTCACTTTTCCTTACCTCTCTTCGCCATATATTTGGCTTTCCCAGCATCATGTCAATACCCGTGGGCTCTTGCAATCTCTTCTGGGCTCTGAAGTCACATGCCCCAGGGTCACCACTGATACTTATGAATGGACCTTAGCAGTAAACCCTGGGTGGGTGACATCAGAGAAGATGCTGGAAAAGGGGGAAGAGGCCAGAAGAGTCATGCTAGTCAATAGCCAGTCCTCTCTATCAGCAATAGCAGATTTATTCATTGACAATGATGATGGTGATGACAATAGCGACTGTGTACTAGTCATGGATGAAAATATTATATTTAACTATTGCAGGGTCAGCAGTGGAGGATTAATGCACTGAATATGCTGAACAATGGCTTAAAGTCATAGTGTCACTGTCATTATCCTGCAGTGACTGTGATGATGAGTGAACCACAATCTCTTCTGCTTCCTGCTTAACAGACCAACTCTGACTCCAACTCCTTATGCTGCAAAAACCTAATTAAAATAAATTTGTACTACTAGTGTAGTGTATAACATTCTTGGCATTCTTTGGTATTTGTCATAGAACAAGGCTAACTTTTACTAAACCATATTAATGCAGTAAAAATGCTATATAACAAAGTAAAAATAAAGAGGCACTTGTGTAATTATAGGGGTCGGCGTGGTCGCAACTACAACCCCCAAAAGCCAATAAGTCCAGACGTATCTCTCTGCACACTAAGGCTGGATAAATATCTTTGATCTTCTGTCCAGTTTCCTTTGTTGGTTGGCAGTTTGTGCATCGTAAATTTATTAACCCATGCCCTCTGGTGCACTGGAGTGAGAAGATTTATGATACACGGGCTTCCACTGTCAGAAAGGAGAAATCTTTTATGAAAGAAATAGCAGTTGGTTAGCAGCATATAGTCAAGGGATGTTGGAGAGGCTGTGGCACAGAAGAGGGCATCATGTCATCAACAGGGTATGTGAATGATCAGAGGTTTGGGGGCAAGACATGTTGTTAACAAATCTGCATGGAAGTCTGGGCCCAGTTAGAGAAGCAAAGTCAAATGTTAAAAAATAAATCCTGGGGGAGACATGGCTCGCAACCAGATATCTCTGGAGTAAGCTGTCTCTAGGCCCATCAAACAGGGGATTAAACTACTTAGGATGGAGAAAGTTTATACAAAAAAAATCCTCTAAGGGTATCCTGACACCTCTACTATCTAAACTGGAAATCTCTAACTACTTCCAACCACTCTTGGATGTTCCATAATAAGAGGAAAGTGAATCTGTCCTCCCCAACATTACAACATAACATGGCCACCTCTTCAGCTTCATGGGAGCCCGATGCTCACCTGCTTGACACCCGCTTAAACTACTCACCACCATCGGAGACTCGCCACTTTTCCCTCTTGGAATCCTCAGCCACAGGAACACTGAGCTGTTCCTCTGTACCCGATGGCATGCAGCTGCCATCTTTATCTTCCTGTGACACAGTGAGTGAACTCACACCTCTCGCAGGAGCACAGCAAATGGACCTATGCAGCAAATAAGTCTATGATCTCCTGCGACTCCGACCAATTCCCCTGGTCACATACCAGACTCTGGGGTTTGTAATGGTGACTCTGACGGTGAAATTAGTCTTCCCACTAAGAAATCCCTATTCTATACCCCATCCCCTTATATGAGACTTCCTGGGTGCCATTTTCCCACTTTTCAATTTGATGATTCCTCCTCTGAGAATGAATTCTACAAGAATGAAGGCCATGGGGTATGAGCGTTGAGTCCACTCTCACCCCATCTCTACCAACCACTGAAGAGGGAGTTCACACCCTGACATGTTACCCTGAGTTGCAAGCTCTTCTTGCTCGGTTATCCAGCAAATCAGATATGGATAGACTTGATTTCAATCTGAAAGTCTGGCGACAAGACTTTAAAACGGGTTAAAAATTATATTATGGCTCTGCAGCATTGGGTTGGAGGGGGAATTGGAGACTTCATATGCTTTACAGCACTGCCATATTGATTGCACATATTGATGATATCAAAAATAGAAACAGGAGTAATAATCAGGATTGATTGCCAGATTGCACATATTGATGATATCAAAAATAGAAACAGGAATAATAATCAGGATCAGAAGCCTCCCTAAAGCTACCCACGTGTCTGCAAGAATTTCATTTTCAGGTTTTTTTCTATACAGTAGGTATTTGCAGTAATGCTCCTGGTGCTGTTGCAACTTTTTGTGTTCGCATTCCCATTGTAGCCCAGGCAACCTGCACATGTATTTTTTGTTCATATTCTTTGGCAGTGCTGACCACTTTGTGGCATTGGATGTTTTGTTTAAACATCCATCTCGTCTGGTTTTAGAACAATAAAAGTGAATGGGTATTTATATCCATCCATTTTTCCTAATGGACCATAAGTAACATCCACCCATTTTCCCAACCTGATGGTCAAGTCTATAGGTCGCTTTTGAACCACTTCCTGCCTCAGCCATTTTTAGTTTTTTACTTCCCACTTTCCATAACTTCTTTTATTTCCATTCTTAGAGCCGTGTGAGGGCTTACATTGTGCAGGAGACATTGTGCTGTGTAATGGTACCATTAACCCCTTAAGGATGCAGGGCAGTTAGTACATTAATGCTCAACGACTTTTTTATATTTTCCTTCTCTGCCTACCAAAATTCATAACTTTTTTTATTATTCTGTCAACATATCTAAGTGAGGGCTTATTCTTTGCTGTCAGGTTGTACATTCATTTGGCCCCACTGTGGGGTACATATAATGTTTTGATTAGCTTTTATTAACGTATTTTATTTTGTTTATGTTATGTGTTTTTTTTTAACTTTTAATTGTTTATTTTTTATACTTTATTTCTAACTTTTTAAACTTTTTTTTTTTTACTTTTCCTTTCCCAAAAAGGGACTTGAACCTGGGATCTGCTGATCCTCAGTATATTGTACTTTGTATTGTAGTAAATCGGCTCCCCATTTGCAATAGGGATAGGTAGCCAGGAGGCCTCCTTGCTGCAATGGCAACCTCTGGTGGGGATTTCGAGGATATCTTGCCCCCAAACCACTTGGATGCTGTGATTGATATTGAACATGGCATCTGGGTGGAGCCTAGCTGGCATCTGGTAGTCATGCTGCAGACACGACTCCTGGGCCTGAGGCACTACCGCACTGTACTATTATGGCTCCGAGCAGTGTATAACAGTGACATATTGTGATAAAAAGATAAGATAATTAGATTGATTGTACCATGAACTGTATTGCAGTCTATGGTAGAATCACTGTGTAGCTATTGAGGTCTGCCACAAGAAAGCCCCAATAGTTATATCTCTATGACAGACTTCACAAGACCCCCAGCTGTCATAGGAACAGGACAGATCCCACAATCTCACCAGAATCTATCCTGCAAGGTAAAAGGTGCTGGAGGGATAGGTGCTGCTATTGGGGGGGGGGGGGCACAAAGCGAGGGAAGCACAGGGAATCTAAATACCCTCTATCAGATCAGACTCCTCCATACCACCTGGTGTACACTATTGAAAGCAGATGTTGGCAAATGGCTAAAGTCTATTTTTCAGCAAATGGGGGATATTTATGAAGACCGGCCTATTTAATGCCAGTCTTCATATTCCTTGAGCCAATGGAAGAGCCGCCTCATTTATGGTCATGCGCAGGTCTCTTCATAATTACGGCAGCTTCTCTACCTGGCCATGTGTCTGTGCTGAAATCTACACCAGCTAATATGTAAAAAGTAACTCAGCTCAATAAATAGTACGATTTATTGATGAAATGTGGTAAAATTGATGCATACTCTATGGTCCTATTATATTATCTATGTGAGTAAAAAAATATGTACCGTATATACTGGCGTATAAGACGACTTTTTAACCCCTTAAAATAATGGCTACAGTGGGGGGTCGTCTTATACGCCGGATATACGGGGGCCGCACTGTGTGAGGTGTTTTTTTCCCCGTCAGCGCGTAGAGAGCCGCTTCCTGGGACCGCCGCGCATGCGCGGCAATCCGCCTCTCACAGTCATTAGAAGAGGCTTAGTACGTGCTGACGGGGCGGCGCGCTGTATGCTAATGCAGCCGCCCCGTCACAGCGGTCGGCGTCACAGAGCTGGGGGTCACAGGCGGCACTTACAGAAGCATGTCGGATCTTCATTAATATCACAGCATGGATGCGAGGGGAAAGCTGGCGGTGCAGTAACGCCAGATTCCCCTCGCATCCATGCTGTGATATTAATGAAGAGCTTAGCTTTACCGTACATGTTTGAAACAACCTTATGTTTATAAGTGACAGTTTTGCTGCTATATACAGTACCTGCATGTCATATGCATTTGAATTAAAATTAACATGTTGAAATCAAAGCAGACTTTTTTTTCATTTGGGAGAGGGGTAGTCTTATACAGTGAGTATATACCAAATTCTATATTTTTAGGGCAGAAGTTGGGGGTCGTCTTATACGCCCAGTCGTCTTATACGCCGGCATATACGGTACTACATAAATATTGGAGATGAGCGAATTGGTTCATAATGAGCCTTGTCAGTTCAAAATTTTTCAAATTTTTTGGGGCTGGCCAATCACAAATCATTATTACACTCTGGGGTCTGTTCAAACACTCATACTCACTGTCCCTCATTCTCCAGGGCTCCCTTGAGTGGCTTTCTTTGCTCTTTCTTGAGTACCTTCCAACCTCCTGGGTGAATTCAGCAGCCCTGGGTCACCACTGAGGTCTGATATTGGGCCTCAGCAGTCATATGAGGTGCATCAATGTCATGACTGACTTTCATGCAGGTTCAGACTGAACAAGTTTGGTCTGAAAATAAACTTACAGATGAACCTCGCAAATATTCGCTAAACAAAAAAAAGAAGAAAAATCTTAAAAAAAAAAAAAAAAAAGGAAGCTTTCCGCAGCGTGGGGCTTTAACCTAAAAATAATTTAATCCCTTAATGAAATACCTAATTTCAGCTTCTAGAACCATTAAGGCTAAGAGCTCAGCGAATCGCAGCATTTTTTATTGCGTTTTTGCAGAGTTTTTCTGAGTGGATTTTCTTCCTTTATTAAACCTTTAGGGAAAACGCCAGCATTTCCACTGCTATAATTGACATGCTGCAATTTTCAAAAACGTGGGAGTTTTTGAAAACACATCTTTTCCGCAGCTGATTTTTATTCTGCAATGTGTGGATGGGATTAGCCAGAATCTCATTCACTTTGCAGGTACTGTAAAACGACATATTGTCCCATACTGTAATTGATACAGGACAGTATGTCTCTGAGAGGCAGGGATTCCTAACGTCATAGATAACTAGGATGATAGGAGTCCCGCTCCCAGCATGAAGTTAAAGCCGGTACATCTGGCTAGCACATGGACCATGTTTCACAGGTGCTGCTGTCCTTATGAGGTGAGCAAGAACCTTGAGCAGGAGCATGCAGTAGAGATGAAGGGAACACAAACTATTCCTCAAAATTTACTTTGCTTTATTTCGTCTCAGCCTGAGCTGTCCAGAGTAGAATCAGGGAGACATATTTGCTATTTTTTCATGACACATTGTACTAGCTCTTAGTGGTAAACATTGGTCGATTTTTAATTTTTTTATTTTTTTTGCATTCGTTTATGAATAAATCGGAAATAGGATGGAAATTTTAAAAAATTCACAATTTTCGAAATATGAAATGCTTGGCTTTTTAGACAGATAGTCATATCACCCACATTAATGTTAATCGTCCTTCAATTTATTTTGGTTGTAAAAAGGATTGCAAGTCTAACAGTAATTTTCCAAATTCACAAGAAAATTTCCCAAACCCATTTGCTAGGGACCACTTCAGTTCTGAACGGAATTTTAAAGGCCTCTATATTAGAAACCTCTCAAAAACCACCCATCACCCATTTTCAAAACTACACCTCTCAAATAATTCAAAACATAATTGCTGAACATTATGCACCCTTTTCCCATTTCATGGGAATTAAGCGTAGATTATGATGTTAATCTGTTTTCCCTTAGTCCCAAGAACAGCACAATACTGGTGTATTTCTGTCTCGGTGTGCTAGTAGGACAGAATGGAATTTTTAATGAATAAGAAATGGTTAATTTATTAACCCCTCCTCAATATAAGGAATAAAATACCAACCCCAAACATGTAATTATAAAGACAAATACATAACACATAGGGAGGAAGCCTTGTGCTGCTGTTGGGACTAAGGGAAAACAGATTAACATCATAATCTATGCTTCCCTTCCATCCCACCAGCAGCACAATAGTGGGGATCTAGCAAGAAGAACCCCTAGGGAATAGCCAGAGGAAGTGGCCTCTTTGCCCCGAGTATTAAATCTATAGTGATTTATAAAAGTATGGTGAGAGCTCCAAGAAGCTGCAGAACAAATTTGCTCTAAGGGACCAGAGTTCCTTTCAGCCCAAGAAGTAGAAACGGCTCTAGTGGAATGAGCCCGGACACATTCAGGGGGGTATAACCCCCTGGGATGTAAAAGCCAAACCCTTTGGCTTCCTTAATCCAACGGGATAAAGAAAGGAAGGTTTAGAAGTTTTGAGCCCTTTATTTTTCCCTGCAAAAGAAAGAAAAAGATTATATGAACGCCTAAAGGGTAGAGATCTTGTAATATAAATTCTCAGGCATCTGGCGACATCCAGGGACTGAAGTCTGACTTCCTCTGGGGTAGCAGGATTAGGAAAGAATACTGGTAATGAAATAACCTGATTCAAATTTGAGTATGAAGGTACCTTGGCACAAAATCCTGGCATAAACTTTAATTGTATTCTATCCGAATGGACTTTCCATCTCTTTACTGAATCCACCATCTGAGGGACAAGTTGGCTTACTGGAACAAGAAGAAACTTCTATCTAACCCACTGGTTCTGTGATTACAGGCCGCCAAGACTTCTTTCTGCAGGGGGCGAAGATGCCACAGCGCCCAAGGAACTGCATCCACTGCCACTGACCTCAGTCCCAACACCTTCATGCCTGTCCTGATGGTGATCAGACAAGGAACTAATAGGAACGTCACAACTGCAATAATTCTTTCCCTTCTGGAGGGAGAAAGAGAGATCCTCATTAGGCCTAAATCGATGATGAACCGTAGGAATGTCTTCTAGGTTGCTGGGAATATTTGAGATTTTTTCCAATCTATAATCCAACCCAATTGTTGGAGAAAATTTACCATGGTGGATAATTGCTGTAGTAGACCTTCCCTTGAGAAGGCTTTTATCAGGCAGTCATCCAGATAAGGAACAATCGCGATCCCCTGGATTCTAAGAGCTGCAGCTACCGTGGATACCATCTTGGTGAATATGTAGGGAGCTGAAGTTATCCAAAATGAAAGAATGGTAATTGAAGGTCAACCTTCTACAATCACTGCTATCCTTAAATATTTCCTGTGAGCAGGAAGAATAGGGACATGAAGGTAGGCATCCTTCGAGTCCAGAGTGGCCTTGAAATCTCCTTGTTGGAGAATAGATATCACAGACTTCACCATTTCCATCCAGAATTTTCTTTTTGTGATGGTTCTGTTAAGGTATCACAGGTTTTTTATCATCCGCCAGTCTCCTGAAGGTTTTGGTACCAGAAAGACTGGAGAATAAATTCCAGACCCTTGATGCTGCAGTGGAACCTCTTCCAGATGTGCTTCCTTATGTAGTCCAACACTGAGAATTCTAGAGCCGTTTGACAGACAGCAGTGAGGCAAATGGTCTGTATAAATCTGTCCCAGGAGGCACAGAAAAATCTATGCTATACCCGGACCGAATTATTTCTAAGACCCATGTGTCTGATATATTCTTTTCTCAGAAGTCTAGAAAAAAACAAAGAAGTCATCACACTGGAACTTCGTGTCTTGGAGGAGGTTGGAGGTGATAGTCAGAATTCTGGCTTTCTGACTTTTTTGTCATACCAAGAAAAACATTGGTTGGGATTCCCTCTCTGGAACCTGGAATGTCCATGAAATTGACCTTTTGATGGTGGAGGTCTTTGAGGAGACTGGCCTCTGCATTACTGTCTGCCACGCCAACAAAAGGACTGCGGAAGGGTCTTCCCTTTTTTATCCGCAAGTCCTTCTGTCAAGTTCTTGGCCAAACAACTTGCCTGATTCATATGGTAACCCTCAAATATTAAATTTGAAGGCATTGTCTGCCATCCAGAGTTTTAACCACAAGTGATATTGGGCAGCCGTAGTCAAAGCCATCAACTTGACCGACAGCTTTACTTGGTGAAGAAAGACTTTGTTAAGAAAATCTTCAAAGAGGTCAACGAATCATCTTGTGACACCCCAGAATCAATGTCTCCCTTAAGGAAGAGAGATCAGAGCACAGTTTCCTAGCTACTTCAATAGTAACGATGCCAATGTAACAATGCGCAGAGGATTCCATATACGCTCTTCTAAAGGAGCACTCTGCATGACGGCCCATAGGATCCTGAAGGTTGGATCTGTCATCAGAGGCACAAGTGTTAGCCTGGGGAACTTGACGACAGCCATGTCAAATTTTGGCGGAGGGCCCCAAGTCCCAAACTGTATTCACAGAATCAAATAGATATAGTCCCCAAACTCTAACCAATTATTCACAGAACCTAAATTCGGAGACTGATACATTAAAACTTAGCCTTTAATAGCAAATGACTAAAATAAGGAAAAGCAAATAAACAAGGCGAGAAAACAAATATAGTAAAAATTGAGACGGCCCTATCAAGCCCGTGTAATCACTCCAGGGAGTTCTGTGTAAGTGTATGGTGAGCAAACTAACATATGAGCTAACGCAGGGTGTGAATGTATCGTAAACACCCAAAGCTACACTTTAACTCACTCCACTAAACTGCCTAATCAAAATCATCAGGAGTATACAAAGCGTACACAATAACTATAAAACAGATTCTGCGCAATGTAAATAGTGAAGGGATCACAGCGCTTGCAAAATCACCACAGTACCTTCAAACAGTTGATCAGCAGGGTCTCTGGGTGTTGGTTTCCTACTGATATTTTACATCTTAGACTGTCAGGACCCTGCAGATCAGCTGTTTCCCAGAACACACAGCTCCCAGTATTGTTTCCATTGTATTCTTGATAACCGCAGTTGTGGGTATTATAATTGTATCTGTTTCATTTATATTTCAAATATCTGAGATACCGATGCAGCACCCATAATCGTCGCTATCAAGAGGTTAAAGATACAATTAAGAAGGTTCTAGCAAAAACTTGTCAGTAAATGAGTCCTAACATTAGCATCTTACTGACTGACTTACTCTGTATACTTTTTAGCTTTGTTCTAGAATTTAATATAAGCTGTCAATGATTGGTATTATATTTATTTAAATTAATGTGTTAAATGTAATTGTAACATGATTTGCTTCTGTCTTAGAAGAAACTGCTGTTTCAGAGATTCTGTAATAGTTCTGCTTTTTTCTAAGTTTAATATAAAAAAAATTAGACATACTGGCCAGACTACAAGTTCCGCACGTCTGAACTTACTTATCTGAAATAGAAGCAGGTGTCTGTGAATACATGGAAAATACCAAGATCTATACATGGGCTTACTAAATCATCCTATGGACCCTATATGTACATGTCATTTAAGTATGAATGCGATTGGCTGATAGATATGAGCGAAAACTCTGGGACAACTCCAATGACCACTCTTGTGTCGGTGTGTTTGTCTCCCTCTGGCTGATGACTTAGCCCTTCCTAAAGAGGAAGGGTTAATTATAACTTGATATACTACAGGCAAAGTAGTTGCATCCATTTGGGGCTTATCAAATTCTGAACATTTTGCATTTAGGTTTGTAAATCCAAAGTATTAAAGTAAGTCCAGGGATACAATCCAGAATGAGCGCTCTGGTCTGTGTAATTGGGATCACTGAGTCAGTGAGACAGTTTATTCTTTATTTATTTAGCCTACTTATATAGCGCCATCATATTCTGCAGCACTTTACAGATGTTGTCAATCACTTTCCCATATAGGGCTCACAGTCTACATTCCCTATCAGAATGTCTTTGGAGTGTGGGAGGAAACCAAAATACCCAGATGTCGCCCACGCAAACTAGGACTCCATCGTGCTAACCACTGAGCCACCGTGCTGACCGTGTGATTTTCCACCACCATTCAGGTACTGTGTCCTGTTGATTCAACGGGTTTCCAAGAACACCTTTGTCTCTGAGGTAGGTCTTGTGTATGACTGCTGGTATGTGGTGTTCCTTTATGTCTGCAGTTATGCTTTATGTGTGGTGATATGTGAAGACTTTGTATGTGAAATCTAGTGAGAGAAAAGTGTGTGTAAGTAGAAAGTATGAGATAAGGGAGAGTTTGTTTTGTGATCTCAATAAATACAAGAGCCATGACTTAGCACTAAACGACATGCCTAAAGTGTTCTCTCTGGCTGGGTCTGGGTTGTATTGAGATCA
The DNA here is from genome assembly GCA_947044405.1 of Leptodactylus fallax. NCBI lineage: Eukaryota > Metazoa > Chordata > Amphibia > Anura > Leptodactylidae > Leptodactylus > Leptodactylus fallax. The sequence goes on from CAMRHE010000114.1 coordinate 3,345,262, forward strand.
GATTGTAAATTGATGCTTGAAGAAGTGATGGGTAACCATCCCCACCCATGAGTCTGGTTTAGTACTTCTGCGAGACCATCCTGTGACTAAGGGAGGCTCAGGCGTCCAGGAGTAAGTGAATGTATGGGGGTTGAGTGGTGTATTGGAAGTCTGAAATGGGCATAAAGTGAGGTAGCTGACTGCTTATGTGGTGGCTGGAGTCTGGTGTGAAAATAACGTGACATAGGACTTTTCAGAAAAGTAAGAATACAGTGAATGGTATTTATACAATTATGACTAGAACATAGTTATGCCTCTATACAAATCACTGCTATGGCCGACGTCTACGGGGAGATCTAATAACAATGTACAAATACATGAAGGGACAGCACAATGAACTTTCTAATGATCTTTTTACTCCTAGGCTGGTGACAGTGACAAGGGTACATCCTCTACACCTAGACCAGTGACGGTGACAAGGGGACATCCTCTACGACTGGAGGAGAGAGAGTGTCACCAGCAACATAGAAGAGGATTCTTTACAGTAAGAAAAGCGAGGTTATGGAGCTCACTCCCCCAGGATGGTGATGGTGGATCTATTGAACACGTTCAAAAAGGGCCTGGATGCCTTTCTCAAACAGAAAAATATTATGGGTTATGGGTTCTAGATTTTGTTAAGGAAAAGTTGATCCAGGGCTTTATACTAATTGCCAGATTAGAGTCAGGACATAGGGCAATTGACATCAGCCTCACGGGGTTTTTTTACCTTCCTCTGGATCAACACTGTAGGGTTATATGTTGGACTTGATGGACTGGTGTCTTGCATATATTGATTTGGCTAATGCTTCCCTTTCCTTCTGTCTATCTGAAGACAGCCTCCCCCAGAGAGAAAAGAATTTGCCAAAGTAATATAATCGTGTCCCAGCCCAAGTGTTATAGGAATGGGCCCCATAAATATTATGCAGTATGTGGATATTTTACATTATATAAAGAGGGTCCTGTATTCCTGTATCCAGGGTTGAACTCTGATGTTGACTAATGCACAGTCCAAACAGGGTGAGAGGTGATGTTGGTATGAAAAATGTGATTTAAACAATAGATTATTTCTGGTGACATTTTTCCGTTTAAAAAAAAATATAAAAATTTACACTGGCAGACTGATGGGAGGTGCAGGTGCAGTTTCATGCTGTACCCTCCATAAACTGCATATGGGCAACTGTATGAACATTTTGAAATAAGATAAAATGCTGTCTGACCATTGGGGGAAAAGATGGACATGAGTAGAGAAAGGCACATTTCATACCCCCTTCTGGTAGAATGAGTTGTACTAGTCTGTAGAATAACATGATTGTTTGGAATGTATGGAAATCCTTGATTATTGTAATGAATTATGTATCAATTGTATTGTATAGATCAGGGGTAGGCAACCTTTTTTGTTCGGCGTGTCAATTTTAATTACAAAAAATCAAAGATGATGTACTCGGAATGCCGGTTAATAATTGACAACCCCTAAACTAAAGTCATATACCAGAAACCATAACACAGAAGTGCTGCCACCAAATGCTTTAGAATGCATATGTTTACTGCTATGTCCTGAGACGCATCTGTACCTCCCGATGAGAAGCAATTAAAGTCCATGTGCAGCCCCCAATTAGTGGTAAATGTGTCCAGGAGCACCGTATGGCAGCACCTTATGGTGAAAACACACTATGTATCTGGATGCAGCTATATTCTTAGGCCACTGGAACTTTTACTTCGATGTAAAACTGCGTTCACATGGTGCATTTTTGTACAAAAAAAAAATGCCTCATTTTTCTGTGCAAAAACACATCCTTAATACAGAAAACACACCGTTATACAGAATAATGTCCCATAGTGGTCCCTGTACACGGTATTATGTTGCATAGCGGCCTCTACACACGGTATTATGTCCCATAGCGGCCCCTGCACATGCTATTATGTCCCATAGTGGCCCCTGCACACAGTATTATGTCCCATAGTGGCCCCTCCACACAGTATAATACTCTAACTTTTATAATATTCCAATTTTCACCACTCAGTGGAGCTTCACCAATTTCAAATGATAAGAACTTGAAGTAGTGGAAGTGGTGAAAGGTCCTCTTTAACCCCTTCCTGACATCTGCCGTACTATTATGTCAGATGTCTTTAAAGATGGTGGCCGATCTGCTGAGTCGCCATAGCTACTGGGTCTCCACTGCAATGTCTAGCGGAGACCTGGTGCTAATGCCTGTGATCAAAATTTTCCCTGATCGCAGGCATTGAACTGCTGTGTGATCCCCCAAACTAAAAAAATTTCCCCACTGGTCCCATACCTTTAAAATTGAAGGCTACCATGTGACAAACCTTATGAAGTCTCCCAGGCTTGTCTTAGAAATATTACTATTGAGGCTGGTCTATGACGGTTCAAGCCCTCTGGGGGAATAATAAAATAGTAAAAAAATAAAAAATGTTCAAATCACCCCTCTTTCCCTATAATACATATAAAACTAAAAAATTACTGTGAAACACATTAGGTATCCCTGTGTCCAAAAACACCTAGTCTACAAATTTATAAAAATATTTTTCCATATGGTGAAAAAAAAAAAAAAAATCAAAAGTGCCGATTTGCCGTTATTTCACTGTTTCGCCTCTGAAAAAATTTGAATAAAAAGTGATCAAAGCAATAGACATTCCCCAAAAGTACATCTGGCCAAGCAAAAAAGATGCCCTATGCACCCCCGTAAAAGAAATATGAAAAAGTTACGGGTGTCAGAATATGGCAACTTTAAGAAAAAAAAATTGTAAATAAAACTATATAAATTTGGTCTCCCCTGGAATCATACTGAAACATAGAATACAGATGACATATCATTTTGACTGCACAGTGAACGTTGTACTGTAAAAGCTAAGTCTGTAAGAAAGCTGCACAAATGTATTTGTATTTCTCTAATTCCACCCCATTCAGAATTTTTTTTTCCAGCTTCCCAGTACATGGTACAGAATAAGAAATGGTAGCATCATGAAGAACAATTTGTCCTGCAAACATTAACCCTGCTGTTCTGTTCGGTCAAAAATGACCGAATTTGAAATTTGATATTTTTTTAAATATTCATTATGCGGTTCTGAAACTTGTGGTTCATTGACTTTTCCTCATTTGAGGGGTTCTTACTAATAGCAGTTTTTATTTATTTATTTTTTGTTTACTTTTTGCTCCACGTCTTTTTTTACACTTGTACTGTTCGGTCAAAAATGACCAATACCCTTTTATACTAATCTCCATCCATTTTTTTTTTAAATAAAGGAGTTATAATCTCATTTTGGTCTATATAGTTCATCTACTACTATTTATCAATTTATCTAGGTCCTTTTGGTCCATGCAGAGTTACACATACATACATTTTCAAATTATGATACTGTAGATGGACACCTGTAAACGCAAAACTAATTGGTGGCCAATGGTTGTTTTTTACAACATTCTTGATGTGTCGGCGTACAATGCATTTGTGTTATGGCATGAAATAGACCCAAATTGGAACAAAAATAAACTATATAAAAGAAGAATTTTTTTTAGAGGAGTTGGGAAAATCACTGGTTAGCCCATATATTGAACAAAGAAAAGTAACACCCAGAGATGATGGAGCTGCAGCCATTGGCCACAGGATCCAACAGCATGCTGAAGAAAGTGAACCAAGGGCTTCCGCTAGCACTGCGACGATACCCACGGCCTCCACCAGCAGTACAACCAGCCTAAAACGGAAACGATGCGCCTTCTGTCCAACATCAAGTAATCACAAATCAAATGTGATATGTTGCAAATGTGCAAAGTACTTATGCAAAAGACATGTAAATTATACTTGTGACGAATGCAAACAGTAAATTTAGCACCTTGAACCTTATTTCACATTTTATATAGAAAAAACTAGACTTTTTATTTTTTTGTTTGTGTTTTTTTTTTTTTTAATATATTTACATACAGTTTGATGTTATTAGTTATAGTTTACAGTTTTATAAAGATTTTTTTTTTGTGCAAATGTAAAATATATATGAATAATGCAATAAGGCCATGTAACATTTTTTGACACAAAAAAAATAAAAATTAAGTTTTTGATTTCATTTTTCATTTGTTTATGAACAACCATGTTCACATACAGTATTATAATGCAAAAGAAATTCAAATAAAACACTTAAATTAGTTAAAAATCCAGACTTTAATAGGCCCGGTCAAAAATGACCGGAACATTATATGTGTATAGTAGAACCGAACAGAACAGCAGGGTTAAGCCCTCACAAGGCTCTGTGAATGGATAAATCAAAAAAGCTATGGGGTTTGGCAGGTGGGGAGTCAAGTGTATGGAGGCAAGTGTAGCCTGGGAGTGCAATATGTTTACTAGCACACAGGCTTGAAAGGGGCACTTTCTAACCAATGGATATAGCCTTGCATGGGGAAGCCTAAATTAGTAAGGAATATTATGCTGCTTGATAGCTCTGATTTTTAATGGTGTTTAATAAATATTTATCTATTATCTATTTATTAAATATAAATATTTAATAAATATTTATTTATCTATAACACATATCCACTATCGATTTAATAATCTAATTCACAAGTCTAAATGAGATATATAGCAGACAAAATAATTTACTTATTTAACAAGAAAGGGCTATAAGGATTCTATCCAATCAGGCTGAGTGGCTCTATACATCGCCATTTCTCTCATTTTCTATGAGCCTGCTCCAAGAGCCGTCAGGGGCGCCCAAGAATCCCTACTGGACAAGCCAAGCAGGGTCTCGGGTTAGTCATTTACGACTCTCGGTTGGGACAGCTTCAAAATCTCTCTCTTTCATACATGTTTTCAAACACATGACTCAAGAAATATACAGAATAACTGTGAAGGATTCTGTCCAGACTTAGTGAGTGGTTTTCCCATCCCTTCACTCTTTGCCTAAGTCGCAACTATACGACAATCTCCCAAGACCTCTGGATGACTCAAAAAATTAATTTCAACTTATCCATATAGGAAGTGGCTTCACATGGATAGCTGCACAGATTAGGTAGAATTAGTTCACTTACAACAAGCACTCATACCAGTAAAGAGACATTAAACACATTAAAAAGGAATGAAAGAAAGAAAGTTCTTACACTACCAAGAGACCGTATGATCTTCTAAGATTCCCACCTCTGTCCAAATATCCAAATTTCTCCCTGGAGGAAATATGGATAGGAGTGGCAAATGGCACTCATCGTGCAGTTTTTCTGCTGTTTTTTTTTCCAGGAAATATTTGGAGAATCTCTGTGGGAACTCCAAGTAATGTAAAAGTGGGAATGCAATTGCCCCTTGACACTTGGTTGTCCTAACTGGAAGCCCTGGGTTACAGCTAACTGAGAGCAAAGAAATGACCACACAAAGCACTCAAGATAGTAAAACAATGCTATAATCTTTATTAAAGAACTACAAATTTTGTAGATATTCTTAACAGTATATGAGGTTACATCATCAACATGGCTACTGTTCTTGTGTGTATGAACTTTTCGTTACCACACATCTGTATTTTATAAAAACAATAATACTTGAAGGAATTTAACAATTTAGAAATGACAAGACAGGATGTCTGTAACATTTGGCATTATCTACTATCCAAGCAGTGAATCCTTGAGCGAAGAGCAAAGAACATACAGTGTGGGCAGATTTAGTACCATGCATTGACTGTAAAATATCAAACTAATATACTAAATATCATACTTAATTTGGGTTCTATGACTACCCTTCTGACAGAGCATTTTACATTTTACACATACACAAGTGACACATGTAAGATGTGAAATTAAGTCCTTAACGTGATTTTTGACCTTGTCCTTAAGGGTTTAATACTTGGGGTTTTGCAATAATTAATGAACCTGAATGTAAACTAAAAAATGTACAAATCAATTCATAATCTCAGTAAACACCCTCTTATTGTAAGTTATTTAGTGAATTTCGCGAGATTCTCCTTTTTAATTGTGTCTTTAACCTCCCTGTTATTGAGACTGTAGATGAGAGGATTCAGCGTTGGAGTTATAATAACATAAAATATGGAGCTATATTTCTCCTGATCTGTAGAGTACATGGATGCAGGACCAAGATACATCAACATGGTTGTCCCAAAGTACAAAACCACCACCCCGAGATGTGATGTGCAGGTGGAAAAAGCCTTAGACCTTCATGCAGATTGAATCTTTAGGACAGAAGATATGATACGTGCATAAGATAGTAAGATGAGCAGAAGAGGAAGGAGGAGAGTGAGAAAACTGACAGCAAATACCTCAAGTTAAATAATTGAGGTGTTATCACATAATAGCTTAATAAAAGCCAGCGTCTCACACATGAAATGGTTGATCCGGACATAACTTACAGTAATGGGAGAGACAATTGAAGGGAAAGAGCAAAGCATAAGGTAAGGATGAATACCAGAGCCACCAGCTTATAACAATTACTCCAACACATGAAGACAGGGTAGTGAAGAGGGTGACATATGGCGATATATCGATCAATAGCCATCACAACAAGAAGCTGGCACTCAGACCCTTCCACCATAAGGATGGCATGGATCTGAAGACGACAACCTATATATGAGATGGTTCTTTCAGTAGACAAGAGATCAGATAATAATCGGGGCAAAGCCGTCGTGGAGTAAGACAAGTCAAGAATGGATAATATACAAAGAAAAAAGTACATGGGTTTATGCAACTTGGGGTTGATGATGATTATATATATTATGAGACTGTTCCCAGCAAATGTTACCAGGTAGATGATAAAGAATAAGACAAAGAGCGCAGCATTTATCTTGGGGTCCGTAGTAAATCCAAGTAGAATAAATTCTGTAACAACGGGTGTCCTGTTCTTGGTCTCCATCATATGAAGAATAATAATATAGTCTTAGGGTCTAACATAAAATTTAGATAGTGGTTGTATTTATTGACTGAAACTGGAGACAATCCACCTTTGTTTTTTACATTCAGAAAGAGAAGGAGGAAAAGACAACATGCTATAGTCTGAACCAAAGATAAGAGAAGAAAAATAATTTTTCCTTTCAATAGTTTTTTATTGAAATTTTTACAGGAATACATAACAAATTGTAAACACAGCAAGGAACAAGGGCACAGTTATGGCCTCACATACATCATAATCACAGTATAATACAATAGACTCAAGTGAGGTACATCAATGATTAAAAGACATATAACAATGTATAATAAGAGCAGGTAAGTTTTTCCAAACATATGATAAACCTAACACGGTAAGGCAAGAAAAATAATTTTGATGTTAAAATTTGTGATTGCTTAAATGTGAATAAAGATAAATGTATTGAGAAAAACAAACACAAAGACAATTACAAGAATAAGTAAAATAAAAAAATTGTGAAATCACGGACATTCTCAGATCTTGTATAGACCCGACCACATCTCATGTGAGACCTCAGCTTATAAAGGTTTTCTAAGGAAGCCTTTACCGCTTGAGATCAATTTTTTTTTTTTTTTTACACAATTGAGACAATTTGCTGTGAGGCAACAATTAACAATTAAATTGAATTTTATTTTAAGACATTTGTAAATGACCAACAATATTTTTTTTTCCAGAAGCTTGCCATCAGATCCATGTGCAGGTGCCTCTCAACAAATTAGAATATCATTGAAAGGTTTATTTATTTCAGTAATTAAATTAAAAAAGTGACCTCCTATATTTTCTAGATTCTTTACACACAGAGTGTTCTATTTCAAGTGTTTTATTTCTGTAAATGTTGATTATGGATTACAGGCAGTGGTGAACCTAGCCTCTTTGCTGCCTGAGGTGGACTATAGAAAGTTGCCCCCCCCCCAAAAAAACAAAAAAAACTGAGTTTCCATGCTACTAGTTTAACACACTGTTATCGTCGCACAATATACACAATACACAAAGTTATAAAACAGATTTATTCTTCTTCCTGTATTACTTCAGTATCAGATCAACAACACGGCATTAACAATGAAAGTAACTTCACACATCTTCTGCTTGGTGGATGGACGAGCCCACGTGGCCCCCATTCTCTATAATAGGAGCCCTGCAGATAGCTGAGTACTGGACTTCGGGTATCTTTGGCACTCCCATTGAAGTGAATGAGAGCCACGCGGGTTGGTCCATCCACCAAGTCCACACCTATATATGGCTGCAGCCAGGCTGGATTCCCACCTAGTGGGGGGAAAAAACCCAATTCTCAGACTCAATGGGGGTCTCAGCAGACAGACCCCCATCACTCAGGTATTTATCCTCTATCATTTAGGTGAATACAGGGCAGTAACATTTTGTGACTTACAGGTGACGTCTCTGACTAATCCTTCACATTTCCCTTCTCTTCCCTTTGGACCGCCATGACCACTTCTTCCAGCTGTGACTTGTCTCTGTAAAGGTTGCAACACAGACATCTTTGGCTCCTCATTTTTCCAGGCATCAACCCACATTGTCCTCACCTACACAAAGCCCCCATCCTGCTGCTACCCCCAATTATAAAATATATGATATAACTCCCCCATAATGAATAATACCCCCAAGTGCATCTTTATTAATAATGTCCGTGTGTACCCTGTATAAATAGTGCCCCTTATTAATAATACCCCAGGTGTTAACTAATTAAAAGGTTTTCCAGGTCATTAATAAACTAATCAGTGGGGTTCAAAAACCCAGGACCCCCACTGATCAGCTGTTTGAATGGTACCTGTGTAAGCACCATGACCGCTTCTCTGTTTACATAGTGTCATTCATCTCATAGCGGCCATGTAATGTAACTACAGCCTCGTCCTGTACATGTCTACAGTATGTGACAAGGCTACAATTACATCACACGGTCACTATAAACAGACAGCGTATAATATAAACAGGTGCCATAGCCCATGTTTATAGCACCCCATTTACACACACTATAATGTTCCACAGCAGCCCCTGCACACAGTATTACACAGTGTTATGGCCCGCAGCGGCCCCTGCACACTGTATTATGCCTCGCAGCGGCCCCTGCACACAGTATTATGCTCCACAGCAACTCCTGCACACAGTTTTATGCCCCATATTGGCCCCTGCACACGGTATTATGCTCCATATTGGCTCCTGCACACGGTATTATGCTCCACAGTGGCCCCAGCACACGATATTATGCTCCATAGTGGCCCCTGCACTGGTATTATGCTCTATAGTGGCCCTTGCACTGGTATTATTCTCCATAGTGGCCCCTGCACTGGTATTATGCTCCATAGTGGCCCCTGCACTTGTATTATGCTCCATAGTGACCCCTGCACCCGGTATTATGCTCTATAGTGGCCCCTGCACTCGGTATTATGCTCTATAGTGGCCCCTGCACTTGGTATTATGCTCTATAGTGGCCCCTGCACTTGTATTATGCTCCAGAGTGGCCCCTGCACAGGGTATTATGCTCTACAGTGGTCCCTGCACAGGGTATTATGCTCTATAGTGGCCCCTGCACTCAGTATTATGTTCTATAGTGACCCCTGCACTCGGTATTATGCTCCATAGTGGCCCCTGTACAGGGTATTATGCTCTACAGTGGTCCTTGCACAGGGTATTATGCCCCATAGTGGACCACCCATGAACTATTATTATACTCTGGGGTCTTTTCAGACCCCAGAGTATAATGATTGGAGACCCAGGAGAGAATACAAACATAAAAACCAGAGTTACTTACCTATCCTTGACACCGGTGCACTCCTTGCAGCTTTCGGCCCTGTTTAATTGCGCACACACGTCACGTGAACAGGCCGGCGACGCGACCTGATGACGTCACCAGAGGCCTCAAGCCTGCTCGGAGTTACATCGGATCGCAGGAGGTGAGTAACATTGATTTTTATGTTCCCTCAATGAGACCCCGGAGTATAATAATAGTAGTATTTGCGGCCCGCGGCCTCACTTACCGATACCCGCGGCCGCTCACAGCGGCATCCACTTCCCTTTCTGCGTCCCATAGCAGAAGGGGAAGCGGGGGCGGCCACGAGCAGACGCGGGGTAGGTAAATAAATAGGCCGTTACCTGCCGGGGGATGCTCCAACAGGTTACGGCCTATTTATATATATAAAAAAAAGTTATACTCACCTGCGATGCCTTGATGCAGCCGCCGCCTCCTCTTCTTGTCCGCGACGTCTGTGTCTCAGCGTAGGCGGCGTGATGACGTCATTGTATCGCCGCCTGCGCTGAGATGCGACGTCTTGTAAACCAGCCCAGGACAGGCCGCGCTCAGCTCTGGTTTTTTTTTTTTAAAGCGGCCTGTCCTGGGCTGGTTTACATGAAATAGTAAAAATGCCACCCCCCGGACAGTGCCGCCTGAGGCAGCCGCCTCAATTCGCCTCATTAGAGGTGCACCCCTGATTACAGGTAATGGAAATGCAAATCTAACAAAATGAGAATATTGTGAAAAAGTTCAGTATTGTAAATTCAGTGTCACCTGCCAAGGTTTCCTAAGCCTTTAAATGGTCCCTCAGTCTAGTTCTGTAGGACACACAATCATGGAAGACGCTGATTATGAATTGAATTACTGAAATGAATGAACGTTTCAAAGATATTCTAATTTATTGAGATAAACCTGTATATACTGTTATTGGTTTTCAATTGATGGGTTGAAGAAGAGACGGGTTATGCTTTACGGTTACTGTGCCATCATGTGACGCTTCTGCAGTGTTCAGGATTCTCCTAGGCCTATCCAATTAGCACATGAGGAGGCATATTTAAACCCTCCTCCTCATCTGCCAGGTTCCTGCTATTTGGTTTTACCTACTGTGGCCTCCATATCCTAATTGTTTATGCTGGACTGCTATTTTGTCTTATTTCAAATTTGTGTGTCTTCTGATTTTGGCTCTGACATTACATCTCAGAAACTGACCTTTGGCTTGTTACTAGACTTGTCTCCTGATTTAGGCTCTAATGTTACCTCTCGGACTGACTTTTGGCTTGGACGTTCACTCTCCTGATTTATCCTCCTGGATCTGCCCTATAAGTTTATCGTGGGTTTTTTTTTTTACTTCTGATTGTGGAGCATTTATTTCTTATACAATTTTCTTCGGTGATAATTTGGGCACCAAATTCAGCACAAGTCCATTTGGCTTTGTGGCTGGCTCTGGTGAAGGCATTTTGGTGTCTTGAATCTAAGCACTGTATAAGATTTAAACAGGTGGTTCAACAAGTTCCTGCAATTTCTGAATAATCAGAATTGTTAGATAGTGACCAATTTCTCCAAAAATTTCTAGGAGAATATGTGTGGTTTGTCATAGTTACAAAATAACAGTGTCTGGACTCCACTAAATTTGTCATATAAGTCCAACTACATCAGAAAATAACTCATGACGTTTCTCAGAATGTCACCTGTTTAAAGCCACAGACCATTGACCCTAATCAAAATGTTGATCTACATCATTTCTGCCACCCTGGTGGATTTGGTGATAAAGCCATGGTGACAGGAGAGGCTGAGACAAACAAGGCGAATTTAGGCCTAGCAGTTATTGCAGTCAGAGGCATGGCCACAAAGATAAAAAAAAAAGTGCCTGTTACTATCTCCCACTGATCCACTGGCATGGTGTCTATACTGGTAAATTGGTGAAAAGGACTGCTCACATGTTACAGTGCCCTTTCTTTTCTCTGAGGGATTGAAATGAATGCAGATCAGCTGTCTTTGCATGAAAAGTTGGTAGCTGGGAGCATGGCCATGTAGACTATTGAAATCACATGAATTTTTAAAAGGTCCAGTTTGTGGCATCTGCCCTATCATTTCCCCAGCATTCTTAGGACAACAGTTGAACAGTGGAATATGTTAGAAAGCTTTGAAGTCTTAGTACTTTAATAGCCAGATGATTTTTTTGTATTTAACCCCGTAAGGACCGAGCCAGTTTTCGTTTTTGCTTATCTGTTTTTCCCTCGCCACCTTCCAAGAGACATTTTTTTTTTTCGGTCCACAGAGTCACATGTTGGCTCATTGTTTGTGGGACAAATTGTACTTGGCACCATTCAATATCCTGAAAAATGTACTGGGAAGCTGAAAAAAATATCATAATGAGGTGGAATTGGAGAAAAAACGCATTTATGCCAATTTCATATGCGTTTAATTATTATAGTGTTCAATGTATAATAAAAATGACATGTTACCTGTGTTCTGTGGTTCAGTATGATCATGGCAATACCAAATTTATATAGTATTTGCAGAACTCACTGCCATTATACTGATGCTCATTACTTATACCTGTGTATTCAAGGTGGAACACAACAAGCCTTTTGCAGTGCAGTACAGCAAAAAAAAAGTGAATTATCATCCACTAATATCTTCAGTTATCTATTCTAATGCCTTTTTCAAGGCATTTATTATAAGGGGCTTATTCACTGTTCTTTCAAAGCATAACATTACAGGCCATTTGTCAGTACTACTGTGCCAAAGAAAACTGAATTCTTATCCAGTTATCTCTGCAGTCATCTGTTCTAATGCCTTTTTCAAGGCATTTATTAGTGGGGAAACAAATAAGAGGCATATTCGCCATTCTGTTCCAAGTATAATATTACAGGCCATTTTGCAGTACAGCACTTCCAAAAAAATCATATTTCTTATTCAATAATCCCTGCCTTTATCACACTTTTTTTAAAGGTGTTCATTAATGGGGAAACAAATAAGGGCCATATTCGTCATTTTGTTCCCAGTATAAAATTACAGGCCATTTCTCAATACAGTAGTGGCAAAAATCTATAATTCTTAGCCACTGATCTCCGCAGTTAGCTGTTATTCTAACATTGATTTAAAGGTATTTATTAGTGGGGAAACAAATAAGGGCCATAGTCGCACCTTTCAGAGAACTGAAGACTTGTGCTGAGCCGAGGTGGAGAGGCCCAAGCCATTATTTGTTTGCCAAAAAGGCAATACCAACTCTGCACAAATATGTAGAAGAGAAGATGGGACAGTCCTTGAGCTTGTCGGTGTCTACCAAAGTGCAAGGTAGTGCCAAGGTGTGGAGCTGTAACTACGGTCAAGGACAATATATATGATTTACAGCCCACTGGGGAAATGTGTTGCCTGCCCAGACACACCAGCAACTTGGACAGGTGACGCAGCTTCTGCCTCCATGTTCTCACGCTGTTGGTCCTGCAACAGTGTCCACCTCATCCTCCACTGTGTCCCCACTGCAGGAACAATTCCCAGTGCTCCTGCAGCATACCACATGTGCAGGGCACAGCAGTGTCACACTGTTGTACGCCTCGTTTGCCTGGGGGAACGAAGTCACACAGTGGAGGAACTGCTCCATGTCCTCAGTCAAGAAATCGAGTCCTGGCTTTCTCCAAGACAACTTAAAATCAGAACCATGGTGACCGACAACGGGAAAAACATGGTGTCGGCGCTGTGTCAAGGAGGGCTGAGCCATGCCCCCTGCATGGAGCACATGTTCAATCTGGTTGTCAAGCGTTTCCTTAAGTCTTCCACCCATCTGCAAGACATCCTAAAAATGTCAAGGAAACTTTGCATTCACTTCAGCCACTCATACACTGCCAAGCACACCCTCCTTGAGCTGCAGCAGCAGAATGGTCTCCCACAACATAGGATGATATGCGATGTTTCCACCAGTTAGAATTCAACCCTCCATATGTTGGATTGACTATATGAACAAAGAAAAGCCATAAACGATTCCTTGATGATCCAAGTGGACAGAGGTACTCCCCTGTGTAACTTTAACTATAGCCAGTGGCATCTCATGTGTGACACCTGCCGTTTGCTTGTTCCACTTTGTTAGTCAGTCGCCAGGACTACGGGATGAACAACATCATTCCATTGATTCACATCCTGGAAAAGATGCTTTCCAATCTGGCTGGTCAGGGGACTGGAGATGTGGCGTCTACATCTCAAGGCCACATGAGCCCTGTGGGGCTGAACTGGAGGAGGAGAAGGACATTGGAGCACAAGCAATGTGTAGCCAAGTGGGTGGAGAGCAGGAGCAACCAGAGCAGCCAGAGAGAGATGAGGAGGATGAGGCAGATGACCCAGACACACCATGGCAGTATGTAGTGGAGATGAATGCAGGGAGTCCCTTGGAGTCACTTGCGCAAATGGCCAGATGCATGCTGACTTCCTTGCGCAGTGACAGCCGAATTGTCACTATTCGGCAGAGGGATGACTACTGGCTCTCCACCATGTTAGACCCTCGCTACTGGGGAAAAATGGGGGCCTTTTTTACACCCACTGAGAGGGAGGACAAACTGAACTACTATAGAGACATGCTATGTACCAAGTTAGCCGCTGCCTATCTGCGCCATCGTCCATCCTCTCACATGTCCAACCGGGGAGGCCCTGAGCGCTCAACTTGCACTGGCATGGCAGCTGTGGGATGGGGTGGTGGTGGCAGGAGCAGTATCGGCTCCATCAGCAGCAGCCTGAGCCTAGAGTCGCTGATGAGCAGCTTTCTTCAGCCGCATAGTGAAGAAGCTGCTCATCAGCAGCTAGACACAGAGCAGAACTTGAACCAGCAGGTGATGACATACTTAGAGTGCACCCTGCCACCCATCATCGAAGAGCCACTGGATTACTGGACAGCCAAACTGGATTTGTGGCCGCAACTGGCATAGTTTGCCCTGGAAAAGCTGTCCTACCTGGCCAGTAGTGTGGCATCAGAGCAGGTGTTTAGTGCAGCGGGGGCCATAGTTACCCCAAGGAGAACTTGCCTGTCCACCCAAAAATTGGAGAAGCTGACCTTTGTGAAGATGAATCAGGCATGGATCAGCCAGGATTTCCACCCACCAATGCCTGATGACTCAGACTAAATGATCCATGCTGCCTCACTGGGTCACTGTATGGCCTCCTAAGGCTGTTGCTACCTCCACATTATATCACCTTGCCATTCTGTGGCCTCCTCAAGCTGCTGCCACTGGGTGACTGTATGGCCTCCTCACGCTGCTGCCACCTTCACACTCTGCCACTGGGTGACTGTAAGGCCTTCTCACGTTGCTGCTACCTCCACACTCTGCCACTGGGTCACTGTACGGCCTGCTAAGGCTGTTGCTACCTCGACTTTATATCACCTTGCCACTCTGTGGCCCTACTTACGCTGCTGCCACCTCCGCACTCTGCCACTGGGTGATTGTATGGCCTCCTCATGCTGCTGCCACTGGGTCACTGTATGGCCTCCTCATGCTGCTACCACTGGGTCACTGTATCGCCTCCTCATGCTGCTGCCACCTTCACATTATTTCGCCTTGCCACTCTGTGGCCTACTCATGCTGCTGCCAACTCCACATTACATCACCTTGCAACTCTGTGGCTTCCTCTTGCTGCTTCCAACTCCACATTATGTTGCCTTGCCACTCTGTAGACATCTATGTTGAATCAGAAGATAACGGTGTTAAAGTAGTGCGCTCTTTCACGCTGCAGTAGGATGTTGGGCCTCTACATGGTTCTTTCTACATGGCACTAACATGGACCTGTAAGGTTGAGTTAGTTGGTCAGTTTTGGCCCCATAACTGGCCAAATAAGTGAAGTGTGGTTCTAAGAGCGACATCTGTCATGTGCGTGTCATACTGACTCACAGTATTGTTTAACTACCACAATAGGCTCCCTATGCGTGTTATTGCAAGGCACAGTGTTCTACACTATACAGGCTCTCTGACACCAGGAAATAGGTATTTTTTAATGTGATTCACCGCAAATTAATCCGGATCGAAGCAAATTTTTTTTTTAATTCAAATCGAACTGCAGAATCAAACTTTTGAGAAATTCGCTCATCTCTATTCTCAATGTAGGTCCCAGTGTCAGAAAATTAGGTTTGCGTCCTAGGTCATGGGTCTTCCAGCATGACCATTACACCAAACATGCTTCAAAAAGTACCCAGAAATGGATGGAAACAAAGCACTGGAGAGTTATGACATGGCCAGCAATGAGTCCGGATCTAAATCCCATTGAACACCTGTGGAGAGATCTTAAAATTTTTGTCAGGAGAAGAGAAGGCAGATTCCAAATATGAGAGACCTGGAGCAGTTTGCAAAAGAAGAGTGGTCCAAAATTCCAGTTGAGAGGTGTAAGAAGCTTATGGATGATTGTAGGAAGCAATTGATTTCAGTTATTTTTTTCCAAAGGGTGTGCAATCAAATATTAAGTTGAGGGTACCAGTAATTTTGTCCAGTCCATTTTTGAGTTTTGAGTGAAATTTTATAATTTTTTGGCTTTTTTCCTTAGTTTTTTTTGTGTTGTTCCAATACACACAAAGTGAATAAATATGTATATAGCAATATATGTGCAATTACAATAATTTTCTGGGAGAAATACTTTATTTTCTGGAAAAAGTTTAGGGGTGCCAACACTTTCAGCCATGTCTGTAGATATATATAGCAATACATGTGTACATAATAATGTCAGACAGTAGGTTGAGTCTTTTCTAGAGATGAGTGAATCGATTCTGCAGAAGTGGAATTCGATCCGAATTTCAGGAAATCTTCAATTCTCCACGATTTCGGATTTCCTGATGCTTCATGGTAACGAATATTTAGTAAGGACCTTTGTGATATCAGACGGTCACAAGATATTCTCTAGTGATGTGATTGGGTAGGCGTGTCTTTGCTTGTTAGCAGATCCTTCCACATGAATAAAAGTTGTCTGTGCTGAAGAGAGAGAGAGAAATATGACCATGGCATCCAAGGGCTTCCGGCATTTTGCCGCCCACCCCGGCTCTCTGCAGCCTGGAAATAGCTGTTTATTCGCCGCGAAGTAATTCGGATCGAAGCTAATTTTTTTGGAACTTCGAATCGAACTGCCGAATCGAACGTTTGAGAAATTTGCTCATCTCTAGTATTTTCCATATACGATGGGTACCAGATGTATTACAGAGTACAGGCAGGGTGCAATAGAAGCCTGGAAATCTGCCAGAAGTATTGCACTATATTGTACGCACAATCATCCCTCCCCTGGTTTCAAACACCTTAGGAACACTTAAAATTAAAGTAAGGGTGGGTTCACACTTTGTGCTGGAGTCCATCCGCCGCGAATGCAACTGAAAATCTCAGAAAACTGTATAGGGACAGCTTACACCCTCTGCGCCACAAAGCCGTTTTTTTTTTGCTGGAAACAAAGTCGGACATGCAGGACTTTGTTTCCAATGAAAAAAAAAACAGCTTCGCGGCGCAGAGGGTGTAAGCGCACACCCGCGCATTGCTTTAAAAACCCATTCAAATGAATGGGTTTTTAAGCAATGCGTCGCAAACCTTTCCCTATCCAGTCCCTATACAGTTTTCCGAGATTTTCAGTCGGATTCGCGGCGGACGGACCCCGGCACAACTGTGAACCCACCCTTAAAAATATGTTTTGAAAAAAAAAAATTTATAAGTAAAAACCAGAATACTACAAATTCATATCATCCCCTTTTCTCCATTTTACAAATAAAAAAATTATAAATAATCATATTATGAATACAGTAGCTTAAAATGCATGAACTATTAAAATATTAATGTATTTTCCCTATTAAAATATTAATGTATTTCTGGAGAGTAAGTGAATTAAAAAAGTTGCCCTTTTTTAATTCACTTACTCTCCCCAACAATAAAATAATAAAAAGTAGTCAAAAACTTATATATTCCCTATAATGATTTCAATAAAAACAACAATGAGTCCAGCAATAAAAGACCTCTCACACTGGAAATATAAAAAATGTTTTGGAGGTAGGAAAATGGCGACATAAAATTAAAATAAAAGCTTTATACATTTGTCCATAATGACTTTTAAAATAAAGGTATCGGGTAATTTTTGCAGCACAAGACTATAAAAACAAAAACAGTAAGAAAATGGACCAAGTACATTTTTTACAGTTGTATCCTATTCAGAATTTGCCCATCTTTTTAATTTATCATATGGAATATTAAATGGTGCCATTGAAAATTAAAATTTTTTCCATAAAAAGAAAAAGCAATTGCTTTATTGCTTTTACTAAATAAACATAATTTTTCAAAAATGAAACTATTTGCCTGGAGTCACCGTATTTTGATGTATATAACTGTTTTTTACAGCTTTGTTGATGGTGCTATGTCAGGCCTTTTTATTTGCAGGGGCAAGTTGTAGTTTATATTGACGCTATTTTTAGATAAAGCAGACTTATACACACATGCAGATACCTAACAAGTTTGTTTCATTTATTTTGTTTGCAATAACATTATTTTTTTATTATTTATTTTCTTCTTTATTTTACATTTCTTCTGCTTCCATTCTCTACTACCCATAAAAGATTGCCAAGGAAAACAGTGTCACTTGTGGATTCATCTCTAAACTCTTCTCCCCAGCTCAGAGAAAATATCCATCAGGAGAACTGTTGACCATTAAACTGTCTTTGGAGAAGAGGAGACATCTCTTTAAAGGCATGGTTAACCCTGTGATCATCTATATTGATCATAAAAATCTATTGTATCTGAAGTCTGCTCACCAGCTGAATCCACAGGCAAGCTGGTCAGTTTTCTTCACTTGATTCAATTTATTCCTGTATTTCCAACCTGCAAAAAAAAAAAAACATGAAGGCTAAAGCCCTTTCTTGATTCTTTAACACTTCAGATCAAGTGGATGAACCTTAACATATTATAGATCTTCTTATGTAGTAACGGTCACACCTCTCCTACTGAAGGACATTCCTCCAGGGAAGACTTTTAATTCAACAGTGAGAAGAAGCTGGGTCCTCTTCTTGGGTTATAATTTTATGCATGCTGGCCACCCAGGTAGCCTTAACACCCTCAAAACTCACATCCCAACCACTTCTGAATGACTTAAGAATAGGAATGTTAATGAATTTTTTTTTCGCTTGTAAAAAGTGTGCCCAGAAAAAGTCAGTTAGGTCCAAATGTGCCAGGAAGCAGCAACATTTACTAATCCATATGTCACTATGGAAAGATATAGCAATGGACTTCATTACCGACTTGCCTCCCTCTGCTAGTTATATCACCGTATGAGTGGTGGTTAATTCGTCAGCCCACTTTGTTGTTCCTTCTGCTACCCATTTTGCCAGCCTATTTGTGCAACACGTTTTTCATCACCACCATATTCCATACCATATTGTGTCTGACAATGGTGTACAGTTCATGTCAAAGTTCTGGAAGGCTTTCTGTGGACTGCTACATGTCAAACTAGATTTTTTTTTTGTCTCACCATTCAAAATCCAATGGTTAGGTGGAATGGATCAACCAAATTCTAGAAAACTATCTTCATCATTTCATTTTAGCTAAGCATGATTACATTATTCCTCTTTCTTGGGTTGAGTTCTTGAACAACATTAATCATTCAAGAGAATCTATTCAACATCATTCCACGGATTCTATGTGTCCTTTTCTAGTCTTCATCTTCCACATTCAGCATCCTGGATACCACTCCTAATCTCTGCCTCCTCCAAGGTGCTTGCTGTGAATTCACCATATGGTATATCTTCTCCTCATTTGGTAACTGACCAAGTCCCTTAGTAGTAGCCATCTGATGGTCTTCCAGAGATCCCCGTGCAGGGGTTTAAATCGAAACCTAAGGAGATCACATAGATCACATAGACAGAACCCTTAGGGCTGGCCCAAAGTAAAACCTGTTATGTGACATATTAGCTGCTAAGTATTAGAGATAGAAAAAGTCTGAAGGGTACAAGCAAAAGAAGAAACAAGGCACTCTGTCTTGACCAGGGCATATAGAATCAGGATTAATGGAGTAAACTGAATCTAAACATGATTCTTCTTGAACCCATCAATTGGAAACCAATGGCAGTTTACCTGAGGATATGTTGGAAATTTTCCAGGAAAATATTGTTTATTATTTACTAATGTCTTAAAATAAATTTCTAATTCATTTCTCAAAGTGATTTGTTTTAATTATCATGTGATAAAGGCTTCTTTGCAAAACCTACATAAGCTGAGGTCTTTCATTACATGTGGCCAGATCTATACAATAATCTGAGAACCCTCCAAATTTATTTTAATTTTTTTTTTACTTATTTTTTAGTTATCTTTTTGTGTTTTTTGTATTGGTATATTCATCTTTTTCAACATTTAAACAATCACATATTTTAATTATATATTTTCGTTTTACTACACGGCCTTCTCTTATCTATGGTTAGGATCATAGCACGTTGTCTTTGTCTTCTTGTCTTTCTGAAGGTAAAAAATAAAGGTGGATTGTCTCCAGTTTTAGTCAATACCTCTGACCACTATCTTTATTTCATGTTAGACCTTAGACTATGTTATTACCCTTCATATGATGGAGACCAAGAACAGTACCATTGTCTTCACAGAATTTATTTTACTTGGATTTACTATGGACCCCAAGATAAATGCTGCGCTCTTTGTCTTATTCTTTATCATCTACCTGGTAACATTGACTGGAAACATCCTAATAATATATATAATCATCATCAATCCCAACTTGCATAAACCCATGTACTCCTTTCTTTGTATATTATCTACTCTTGACTTGTGTTATGCCACGACAGCTTTGCCTCGATTATTATCCGATCTCTTCTCTACTGACAGGACTATCTCATATATGGCTTGTGCCCTTCAGGTCTGTGTCATCCTTCTGGTGGAAGGGTCAGAGTGTCAGCTTCTTGTTGTTATGGCTTATGATCGCTATGTCGCCATATGTCACCCCCTTCACTACCCTGTCCTCATGCGTTGGGGCAATTGTTATAAGCTGGTGGCTCTAGTATTCACCCTTACGTTTATACTTTGTACTCTCCCTTCCATTGTCAATCACATTACTCTATGTTATAACCGGATCAACCATTTCATGTGTGAGATGCTGGCTGTACTAAAACTAGCATGTGAGGACATCACTTCTAATGAACTATAGATATTTTACATCAGTTTTCTCACTCTCTTTGTTCCTCTTACACTCATCTTACTATCTTATGCACGTATCATATCTTCTGTGCTAAAGATTCGCTCTGCAGGAAGGTCTAAGGCTTTTTCCACCTGCACTTCACATCTTGCGGTGGTGGCTTTGTACTTTGGGACGGCAATGTTAATGTATTTTGGCCCTGCATCCATGTACTCTACAGATCAGGAGAAATATAGCTCCATATTTTATGTTATTATATCACCGATGCTGAATCCTCTCATTTACTGTCTTAATAAAAGGGACTTTAAAGACTCAATTAAGAAGTTTGTACCAAAAATCTCTCAATAACCGAGTCCTTACATTAAAAAGGGGGTTACTGACTTTAAGAATTGCTTTTTACATTTTTTAGTTTACATTCAGGTTTATAAATTATTCTAAAGCCTAAAGTATTAAATACAATTTTGTGAAAAAATTGTTTGCCTCCTTTCTTATTTCTCCCATATATGGATAGGTCATCATTATCAGATTAGTGAGGTTCCAAAACCTGAATCTAGCACTATTCTATGAAGTCTTGGGCACCAGAACGATATAGGGAATAATGTGAGAAGGAGAAGGCTCCATCTATTGTTTTACAGGTGTTCCAAAACACTGCAACTTTATGGGCTTTCCAGGCTAAACAGTTGATGACTTATCCTTAGGATAGGTGAACAATTAAAGATTGACAGGGGTCTAACACCCTGGACCACTACTGATCAGCTGTTTGAAAAAGCTGCTGCTTTCAAGTCAGACTGCAGGCTCTTCAGTACTTACCAAGCACATCACCGTAGATTT
This sequence comes from Leptodactylus fallax, assembly GCA_947044405.1. Taxonomy (NCBI): domain Eukaryota; kingdom Metazoa; phylum Chordata; class Amphibia; order Anura; family Leptodactylidae; genus Leptodactylus; species Leptodactylus fallax. The sequence goes on from CAMRHE010000114.1 coordinate 3,366,889, forward strand.
ATACAGCAGAACTGTTTGGCCAAATGTGTGTATTGCCAAATATGTGTTGTTGCCATAAATTTCTAATTGAGTAAATGCTTTCAAATGAAAAGTAGAAATGTCTAATTGTTACCTTCAGATATGTGATTTATGTTATAATGTGTAACTTTCACCTACAGATATGTCATCTATGTTCTATTGTGTAACTTTCACCTTCTCATATGTGTTCTATGTTCTGTGTAACTTTCACCCTTTGATATGCGATCTATGTTCTATTGTGTACCTTTCACCTTCTGATTTGTGATTTATGATATAATGTGTAAATTTCACCTTTGGATTTGTCATCTATGTTCTATTTTGTAACTTAAACCTTTTGATATGTGATCTATGTTCTATTGTGTAACTTTCACATAGCTATATATATATATAGAGAGAGAGAGAGAGAGAGAGAGAGAGAGAGAGAGAGAGAGAGAGAGAGAGAGAGAGAGAGAGAGAGAGAGAGAGAGAGCAAAATGGAGAAAGGAGTCAATTTTAATTTTCATTATTTTTCTTTTTTACATTTTTAAAAACTCATTCTAAAACTTTTCTGTTTAGACCCCTAACAGCTTTGAACCCTGATGGGGTTGATAACTCGTACAATGTTCTTTATTGTCATATAAGTGACACTTTAACTTCTATGGATCAGTATGATCGCAGTGATAAATTTATATAGTTTCTATTATTATTTGAAAACATTTAAAAAAAAATTTTTTTGTTTTTTTTATTTCAAAATAAATTAACTTTACATCATCATATTCTGACCTACTTTTTTTAAACATTTCTGGAGCTGTGTAAGAGTTAAGGATTTTTTTTTTTTTTTGCTGGATGTTCTTTCATTTTAATTAAAACTATTATGTGGTACATGCAAAGTTTTAATAACTTTTTATACAATTTTTATGGGGGGAAGAGATGAAAGTTAATGATTTGTGCATTTTGATTTTTTTATTCCATTGTGGCATTTACAGTGCAGGATAAATACTTTTAGACTGTAGTTTTAGTTTGGGCATTTTCAGCATTACTTATGCCTCATATGTTTATTCTTATTTATTTAGTTTTATTTATCAAATGGAGAAAGAGGTGATTTGAGTTTTCATTATTTTCTTATATTAAAAAAAAAAAATAACTAACCCTAAGGGGTTTGAACCCTATGGGGGGCTGATAGCTCATATGCAATACTGCAACATTTATCTATTGCAGTATATTCTCTATAGTTAGATTTCCTCTCTTTTATCACTTCCCATGTAATTTATTCACTGTCCATTTTTTGACTGTCCCTTTTTATGGCCATCCAAAAACTGACATGCACTTTATCTGTCACAATGGACATAGATAGAGCCATGTGAATAGATCCTTTGAAATTTATGGGTTCTATAATGCCATGTGACTGCTGCTTCAAAAATGGCCATTATTCTGACCTCCTTTTTTAAAAATATCAGAAGCTGTGCCAGGGTTAAAGATAAATGTGAATAAGGCTAAGGCCCCAAAGCAGAAACATATTGCATTTTTTTTTTCATAGCTCTACTCACAAAAAGTCTTCATTGTTTTACTCTGTGGACTTTCTGCCCTTATTATACCTATATGGAAAATGCTAGGGTTTCCTCAAGTATAATTGACATGCTGCGATTTTCAAAAACACGGGCATTTTTTAAAATGCTTCTTATCCACTGCAGATTTTTTTCTGCAATGTGAGGATGGGATTAGCCAGATTCCCATCCACTTTGCAGGTACTGTAAAAACGTAGTGATTTCGCAATGTGGGACTCCGACCTAAATGTCATTTGTGGACAAGGCCATTTTTCACGGACATTAGATCAGTGAAAAATGGCATGGCCATGTGAATGAGGCCTAACTGTTCAAAGTTCTCTATCATGTTTCACTGAGCAACTGGTGTGCCTGGGGATGCTGCAGCAATGATAGGACAACACCGCAAAGTGGGCCTGTTTTTAGTAGCCTGCATAGCAGTGCCCCCAGCCACTGGCTTTTCACACAAAAAGACAGCTAATCTCTATTGACTTGACACCCTATGAGAAAGGAAAGGGCACTGCAACATGTGACCTATTCATTTCCCCAATGTGATGGTATGGGTGCTATGCCAGTGGTTCAGTGATAGATGATAATAGGCACCAAGTTTATCTTTCTGGTCGTGCCGCTAAGTGCAGTACCAGATGTACTGCCCTGAAGACATCTCAGGTCAAGAGGTCTAGGGGTAAACATTTACTGTATTCTGGTTGCAAAATGTGAATTTTCTGAATTGCAAAGCTTTCCTGACCTTTCAACAGACTTTACAGAAATCTATATAGTAGGATTATAGTATAGTATGTACAGTATGTGTACATGAAGAGTAATACTATTTGTAGCCATTATATTATATACTTCAGTGTTGCAGTTTTCCCTTTGCAGACTTTATCTCTAATTGTCAGTTGTCACAGAGCTGGCGGGTGGAGACTAAGTGCTATGATGTGTCCCATAGAAAACACATAGAAAGCAGAGGAAATTACTTCTAATTTAATCTAAGATTCAATTCTCTTCCTCTCTAAGAAACATCCACAGGGTTATATAGGACATGGTAGGGAATTGCTCACCTGTATTGGTTCGAATAAAGCATTTGAGGTGAGATAGAAACTCCCTACTCACTCCTCCACCCTCCATTCTCCATAGATTTCTATTGTGAACTGCATTTTTTTTTGCAAAGATTTGGATTTTTTAAAGGGGTTAAAATGTAAAGCAAAACTATAGAAAAAACCCATAGAATACAGATAAGATGTCATTTTGGCTGCACAGTGAATGCTGCAAAAACAAAGCCCTTAAGAAAGTTGCACAAACACAGATTTTTCCAATTCCACCCCATTCTGATTTTTTTTTTCAGATTCCTAGTACATTATACAGAATATTAAACGGTACCATTATCAAGTACAATATGTTCCAAAAAAACAGTAAGCTCTTATATGGCTCTGTTCAAGATCGGTGAGCTATGATCACAGAGTGGTTCAATAAGGGTGGGGCACTTGAATAAGGAAGGGGAGAGTGACTGATTACTGACCCTATTCCACTCTAAAAAGATATTCTACATAACCCTCAATTCCTAACTTCATAACTGTGGCTCTAATTAACCACGAGCCTGACCGGGACTTTACCCTGTTAAAGGAAGCCCTATAAGGCACTGCCTATCAATGTAGTCCCAAATATAACAGAAAAAGGACTAGCAAGAATTGGTTTCCAAAAGTCAATCCCTAATATAGGACCAATCTGGAAATATTTTGGATTATAGTGGCAATCCTAACTTTAAGGTGTTATAGAAGCGTCCTGATCCCTGAGTCGTGATCCCAACATGCATGTTTCACCTTGTTATAGAAATTAACATTTGACTTCAATTATTTTCTAAATTGAATTGGATTTATATTTCTATAATAGTACAATGACATGAGTTGCTTCTGTCTTTATGTTGTCTGATACTTATGATTTATGATATTCTCTAATATTTCCACTTTTTGTAGATTTTCTAAAATTTAATAAGATTAGATATACTGTCTAGACTATGATGAAGCTAATCCAGTTCCGCAAATCTGAATTTGTGATCTGAAATGCAATTATTTCTGAATACATGGTAAATACTGATTGACCTGTGTGTTGGTGTGTTGCTTTCTCTCTGGCCGGCCAGTGATTCTCCCTAGGCCAAAGAGAAAGAAATTTACTAACTATAATCTGAATCCCACAAACAAAGATTTTGGGACTTCTCAAATTCTGCAACAACAAGTAAAGTGTATAGGACTTATCAATCACATAGAGAAAACCAATAAAATATAAAGGAAAGGTAAGGATGGGTTAGCCCTCCTGACAACTAACTATTCCCTTAAATAATTACCAAGAAGCCAGGCCCCTCTGTAAATCAACAGACATATGCAGAGAAACAAAAAATGAAGGGGAGCAGAGCAGCAAGTCCCCAGTCTATGGTAGCACTTTGGGGAACTTTGCAGTGGTGTTGTTCAAAAGGCTTATTGGTTTTCTGTAAGTAAAAAAAAAAAGAATGGTGAGGACCGTGTGGTGACTATTAAATGGACAAGTGAGAAGGCTTTGCAGTGAATTCTAGGGTGGGAGAGGTGCTGATATTATTAGTGGGGAGAGAGTTGGACACTTCTGTCATTACAGTATTTTGGGACACTTATTCTTATGTTTGCCTCAAGGGAGGCAGGGGTTGCGCCACTTGACCTAGTCTATGGAAGGAGTAGGGGAGTGAACTGAACTTAACCATGTCTCTTCTTCAACCCAACAATTGAAGACCAATGACAGTAGACCTGTGGATATGAGAGCAAGCCCCTTGAAAAAAAACAATATTGCTTGTTATTTACAAATGTCCTAAAATAAATTCCCATCTAATTGAATCTAATTATAATGTTTCCCAGCGATTTGTCTCATTTATGGAAAACAAAATAATTAATCTCAAGTGGTAAAGGCTTCCTTGTAAAACCTTTATAAGCTGAGATGTGGCCGGATCTATACACAATCTGAGAATCCTCGTAATTTCAACTTTTTTTTTTTTTAATTTTACTCTTTATCTTAAATATCTTTCTGTATTAGAATATTCATCTTTAATCACACATATTACATAATAGAAAGTCCATAGCATGTTGTCTTTTCCTACTTCTTTTTTAAATGTAAAAAACGAAGGTGGGTTTTCTCATGTTATAGTCAGAAATCCCAACCAGTATCTTATTTTCACATTAGACCCTAGACTATGTTATTACTCTTCATATGATGGAGACCAAGAACATGACCATCATCTTTACAGAATTTATTCTACTTGGATTTACTACGGACCCCAAGGTAAATGCTGCGCTCTTTGTCTTATTCTTTATCATCTACCTGGTAACATTTGTTGGGAACAGTCTCATAATATATATAATCATCATCAACCCCAAGTTATATAAACCCATGTACTTTTTTTCTTTGTGTATTATCTACTCTTGACTTGTGTTATTGTACATTGGCTTTGCCCCGATTATTATCCGATCTCTTCTCTACTGAAAGGACCATCTCATACATGGCTTGTTACTTTCAGCTAAATGCCATCCTACTGGTGGAAGAGTCAGAGTGCCAGCTTCTTGTTGTTATGGCTATTGATCGATATGTTGCCATATGTCACCCTCTTCACTACCCTGTCCTTATGCGTTGGGGCATTTGTTATAAGCTGGTGGTTCTAATATTTTTCTTTATCTTTATGTTTTGTACTGTCCCTTCACTTCTATCTTCCACTACCATATGCTATAACAAGATCAACCATTTTATGTGTAAGATGTTGGCTTTTACTAAACTGTTATGTGAGGACCTTTCTTCTAATGAACTTCTGATATTTTCCATCAGTTTTCTCACACTCCTCCTTCCCCTTCTGCTCATCTACTATCTTATGTACGTATAATATACTGTGTTCTTAAGATTCGTTCTGCAAGAAGGTCTAAGGCCTTTTCCACTTGCACTTCACATCTAGCAGTGGTGGCTTTGTATTTTGGGACAGTCATGATGATGTATTTTGGCCCCTCATCCATGTACTCTACAGATCAGGAAAAATATATTTCCATATTTTATGTTATTATAACTCCAATGCTGAATCCTCTCATCTACAGTCTCAATAACAGGGAGGTTAAAGACACAATTAAGAAAGTTCTAACAAAAGCCTGTCAGTAACTGAGTCCAAACATTATGAGGAGCTTTACTGATTTTACAAATTGCTTTGCAATTTTTTTTAGTTTATTGTAAGGTTCATTACCTATTCTATAATCTACACTATTAAATATAGTATTGTAAGAAAGCGTTTGCCCCTTTCTAATTTCTCCTACTTTTGCTTCTCCATTGTATGAGGAGCAATAATATTGTCTTGGGTCTAACATGAAATTATGATTCTGGTTGGAGTAATTGACTGAAAGTAGACAATTTTTTACATTTAGAAAGAGAAAGCGAGAAAGGCAACATGATATGGTCTGAACCAAAGATAAGAGATCGTTTAGTAGAAGAAAAAAAAATATAAAATATTAAAATATTCCACCATTTAAATGAGAATAAAATTAAATGTAACGACCAAAACTAATACATAACAACAATTACAAAATTAAGTAAAATTAAAAAATGTGAAATTAGGAGGATTCTCAAATGAGGCAAATCAGATGTCACATTCATTGGTGACATGGTACAGCAGCAGCTTAATCCCTTTCCAGTGAATGGAGCTAAGCTACAATACCAAGCACCTTTGATATGTATGGCATTTTTCTTGGTATTCAGTTAAGTATCTGCAGTGTTCACCTAAATGCTGCAGATTCTTCAACTATCCGATTGTGTCAGACCTCCACCAGTCAGATATTGAAGACTATCCTATGGATAGGTCATCATTATGTAATTCCCAAAAAACCTCTTTAACAAAGGAATAACTCATTTACTATATGTGCATGTCTATATATATGTATGTCCATTGTTCATGCATGTGCGTACGTGTATACATTATGAATATGTGTAGTCGTGTCATGTTTGCACATTTATGTATAGAAGTTGACAGTACTGTCATTATTGAATAGTAGAAGCCCTTACAAGGAGAGGGTATAGGAGGAAAAAACTACAAATCTAAGCATGTTCAGGATTCTTTTTATGCGAAGTCAGAGGTCATTGCATGAGGGGCATGAAAGATAGAAATACAAGTCCCAGCATTTCCCTGGTCACAAGGTCTCAACCCGAGAAGAATTCAGGTTCCAGGATCATTTCTTTTTTATAATAAATAAAAAAACATACTTACCTGTTCGTGCTTACCAGGTGCCTTGTAGTGCGGCTCAGATGTTTTCTTGTGGCAGAAGTCCCTGCTGCACTGTGTCCTTCGCTGAGGCTGCTGATTGACCTCAGTGGTCACATGCAGCAGGTACTTCCGCCAGAAGAAAACATTGGAGCAGCAGGTCAGCAGGATCGGATCACTCTGGAAGACACCAAAACACCGGGGACAGGTAAGTATGTACTGTATTTAGTTTTTTTTTTTGCTTTTGTTTTTTACCTTCCCTGGCATAGTATAAATATATATATAAATATATATACAGTACAGACCAAAAGTTTGGACACACCTTCTCATTCCAAGAGTTTTCTGTATTTTCATGACTATAAAAATTGTAGATTCACACTGAAGGCATCAAAACTATGAATTAAAACATGTGGAATTATATACTTAACAAAAAAGTGTGACACAACTGAAAATATGTCTTATATTCTAGGTTCTTCAAAGTAGCCACCTTTTGCTTTGATTACTGCTTTGCACACTCTTGGCATTCTCTTGATGAGCTTCAAGAGGTAGTCACCTGAAATGGTTTTCACTTCATAGGTGTGCCCTGTCAGGTTTAATAAGTGGGATTTTTTACCTTATAAATGGGGTTGGGACCATCAGTTGTGTTGTTCAGAAGTCAGGTGGATACACAGCTGATAGTACTACTGAATGGAGTGTTAGAATTTGTATTATGGCAAGAAAAAAACAACTAAGTAAAGAAAAACGAGTGGCCATCATTACTTTAAGAAATGAAGGTCAGTCAGTCCGAAAAATTGGGAAAACTTTGAAAGTGTCCCCAAGTGCAGTGGCCAAAACCATCAAGTGCTACAAAGAAACTGGCTCACATGAGGACCGCCCCAGGAAAGGAAGACCAAGAGTCACCTCTGCTGCGGAGGATAAGTTCATCCGAGTCACCAGCCTCAGAAATTGCAGGTTAACAGCAGCTCAGATTAGAGACCAGGTCAATGCCACACAGAGTTCTAGCAGCAGACACATCTCCACAACAACTGTTAAGAGGAGACTGTGTGCAGCAGGCCTTCATGGTAAAATAGCTGCTAGGAAACCACTGCTAAGGACAGGCAACAAGCACAAGAGACTTGTTTGGGCTAAAGAACACAAGGAATGGACATTAGACCTGTGGAAATCTGTGCTTTGGTCTGATGAGTCCAAATTTGAGATCTTTGGTTCCAACCACCGTGTCTTTGTGCGATGCAGAAAAGGTGAACGAATGGACTCTACATGCCTGGTTCCCACTGTGAAGCATGGAGAAGGAGGTGTGATGGTGTGGGGGTGCTTTGCTGGTGACCCTGTTGGGGATTTATTCAAAATTGAAGGAATACTGAACCAGCATGGTTACCACAGCATCTTGCAGCGGCATGCTATTCCATCCGGTTTGCGTTTAGTTGGACCATCATTTATTTTTCAACAGGACAATGACCCCAAACACACCTCCAGACTGTGTAAGGGCTATTTGACCAAGAAGGAGAGTGATGGGGTGCTACACCAGATGACCTGGCCTCCACAGTCACCAGACCTGAACCCAATCCAGATGGTTTGGGGTAAGCTGGACCTCAGAGTGAAGGCAAAAGGGCCAACAAGTGCTAAGCATCTCTGGGAACTCCTTCAAGAAAGTTGAAAGACCATTTCAGGTGACTACCTCTTGAAACTCATCAAGAGAATGCCAAGAGTGTGCAAAGCAGTAATCAAAGCAAAAGGTGGCTACTTTGAAGAACCTAGAATATAAGACATATTTTCAGTTGTTTAACACTTTTTTGTTAAGTATATAATTCCACATGTGTTAATTCATAGTTTTGATGCCTTCAGTGTGAATCTACAATTTTTATAGTCATGAAAATACAGAAAACTCTTGGAATGAGAAGGTGTGTCCAAACTTTTGGTCTGTACTGTACACACAGTGCAAAAAGTATTTTCCCCTGCTTTTGCTTTTTTGTCATACTTACATTTTGATATCACAAGGCATTATGGGAAGGGAGCTTATCAAACAAATTTCAATATCAAGATAACCTGAGTGAATAAAAAATGCAGTTTTTCAATGGTAATTTGGGAATGAGAAAAAAAGCTATCCAAACCAACCTGGTCCAATGTGAAAAATTAATTGCCCCTAAACCTAACTGATTGTGCCACCCTTGGTGGTAACAAATGCAATCATGCTTTTGCGATATCTGGCAACGAGTATTTCACATCTCAGTGGAGGAATTTTGGCCCACTTTTCTTTGCAGAATTGTTTTAATTCAGCAATATTAGAGGGATTTCAAGTACCTGGGTTTGCTCCTTAATAATAAGTTGGACTGGGCAGATCACATGGAGGTCCTGTACAGGAAGGGCCACAGCAGGCTCTACCTGCTTAGGAAGCTGAGAGCCTTTGGAATCCGGGGGGCACTTCTTAGGACTTTCTTCAACTCGGCAGTGGCATCAGCCATCTTCTTCGGAGTGGCCTGCTGGGGGAGCAGTATATCAACCAGAGACAGAAATAAACTTGACAGGCTGATTAGAAGGGCCAGCTCTGTCCTGGGGAGCCCCCTGGACCCAGTGCAGGTGGTGGGTGACAGAAGGATACTGTCCGTGGTGAGCTCCATGCAGAAGAAGACGTCCCATCCCATGCATGAGGCCAGACTGACTGACCTTCATTTCTTAAAGTAATGAGGGCCACTCGTTTTTCTTTACTTAGCTGCTTATTTCTTGCCATAATACAAATTCTAACACTACATTCAGTAGGACTATCAGCTGTGTATCCACCTGGCTTCTGAACAACACAACTGATGGTCCCAACCCCATTTATAAGGCAAGAAATCCCACTTATTAAACCTGACAGAGCACACCTGTGAAGTGAAAACCATTTCAGGTGACTACCTCTTGAAGCTCATCAAGAGAATGCCAAGAGTGTGTAAAGCAGTAATCAAAGCAAAAGGTGGCTACTTTGAAGAACCTAGAATATAAGACATATTTTCAGTTGTTTCACACTTTTTTGTTAAGTATATAATTCCATATGTGTTAATTCATAGTTTTGATGCCTTCAGTGTGAATCTACAATTTTTATAGTCATGAAAATACAGAAAACTCTTGGAATGAGAAAGTGTGTCAAACTTTTGGTCTGTACTGTATATATTAGAAACCCCCATAAATCACCCCATTTTCAAAACTGCACCCATCAAATAATTCAAAACAGCATTTGGGAAGTTTGTTAACCCTTTAAGCATTTCACAAGAATTAAAACAATATGGAGGTGAAATTTAGACATTTCATTTTTATCCAATGATATATTCATTTATCCCTAAAATTAACACATTCACAAAGGGTTGAAGGAGAAAATACATCTCACAGTTTGTTGTGCAATTTCTCCCGAGCATAGAAATACCCCACATGTGGGTGTAAACTGATTTTTGGGCACACAGCAGCTCACAGAAAAGAAAAAGCGACACTTGGAATTTGAAAAGCAGATTTTGCTGGAATAGTTTTCAGGTGCCATGTCTCATTTGCAGAGCCCCTAGAGTACCAGTACATTAGAAACCACCCAAAAGTGACCCTATTTTGGAAACTAAACCCTTGACAGAATTTATCAAGGGGTATAGTGAGCATTTTGTCCCCACAGCCATTTCACAGATTTTATTAACATCGGGATGTGTAAAGTAAAAATTACTAAAACATCACTTTATCCCCAAAGTTTTCATTTTCACAAGGGGTTAAAGGAGAAAAAGCACCCCACAGGTTGTTAAACAATTGCTTCTGAACACGGCAATACCCCATATGTGATCTTAATCTGCTGTATGGGTACATGGCAGGGCTCTGAATGGAAAGAGTGCTATTTGGCTTTTTGAAGGGCAGATTTTGCTGGAATAGTTTTCAGGTGCCATGTCGCATTTGCAGAGCCCCTAAAGTACCAGTACAATGGAAACCTCCAAAAGTGACCCCATTTTGGAAACTAGACCCCTCACAGAACATATCAAGGGGTATAGTGAGCATTTTGACCCCACAGCTGTTTCACAGATTTTATTAACATCGGGGCATGAAAATAAAAAATTACTTTCTTTCCAATAAACCATCAATTTAGCCCCAAATTTTTCAATTTCACAAGAGGATAAAGGAGAAAAAGTGCCCCAACGTTTGTTACACAATTTCTCCTGGACATGGCAATACCCCATATGTGGTTGTAATCTGCTGTTTGGATACATGGCATGGCTCAGAATGGAAAGAGCGCTATTTGGCTTTTGGAGAGAAGATTTTGCTGAAATAGTTTGCCATGTGCCATGTCGCATTTGCAGAGCCCCTAAAGTACCAATACTATGGAAACCCCCAAAAAGTGACCCCATTTTGGAAACTACACCCCTCAAGGAATTTCTCAAGGTATATAGTGAGCATTTTTACCCTACAGCTGTTTCACAGATTCTATTAACATTGGGATGTAAAAATTTAAAATGACATTTTTTTTCCAATAAACTGTCCATTTAGCACCATATTTTTAATTTTTACAAGGGGATAAAGAAGAAAAAACCCACAGTTTGTTACACATTTTCTCCTGAACACAGAAATGCCCCATATATGGTTGTAATCTGCTGTATGGGTAAATGGCAGGGCTCAGAATGGAAAGAGCGCTATTTGGCTTTTGGAGGGCAGATTTTGCTGGAATAGTTTTTAGGTACCATATTGCATTTGCAGAGCCCCTAGAGTATCAATACAATAGAAACCCCTCAAAAGTGACCCCATTTTAGAAACTACACCCCTCAAGGAATGTATCAAGGGGTATTATCATTTTGAGCCTAAAAATACTTCCCAAAAATTAATGTACAAAGCAAAAATTTAAATTTTTAAATACATATGCCATTTTGGTGCCCGATACGTTGTACCCACTTTGCGTCATCAGAGACATGCACTCCTAAAACTATTAAGTGGGCTATCCTGGATACAAAACAAATTATATATGTGGGTGTAAACTGCTGATTGGGCATACAGCAGGGCTCAGAAGGGAAGGAGCACTACACTTTTTAGCATTTGGAGTACAGATTTAGAGGGACTTTCTGGACGCCATGTTGTTTTTGCAGTGCCCCAGAGGTGCCAGTAAACTGGAATTCCCCAAGAAGTGACCCCATTTTGTAGTGGCAATTTTAGGGTCTTTGCCAATATGACATGGTGTCCAAAATCCAACAATCTAAATCTATGCTCCAAAAGCCACACACTGCAGTTTATGCCCACATGTATGACACTGGTGTACCCAGGATAACATACTTAATGTCATATGTGGGTATAAACTTCTGTTTGGGCACAGTCGGGCACAGAAGGGAAGGAGCGCTATTTTGGTTTTAGAAGCACAGTTTGGTTTTTGGACACCATGACACTTTTGCAGAGCCTCTGAATTGCCAGTAAAGTGGAATCCGCAGACATGTGACCCCATTTTGGGAACTATACCCTTCAAGGGATTTATCAAGTGGGGTAGTGAGCATCATTAACCCTTAAGTGTTGCATTCATTTAATTTCAATAAATGAATGTGAAGCTAATAATGAAAAGGGAAAATTGCAATTTTTCCAGAGATTCGCCATTTCAGAGCCCGATATTTTGTGTCCAGCTTATGTCAGCAGAGGCACACACTCCAAAAACTGTTAAGCGGGTGTCCTGGGCACAATAGCTTTTGGAGCGTTCATATCTGATACAAGCCGGGCACAACATATTATGCATTGAAATTACATATTCCTGGAAAAATTGTCATTTTCACCTTTCACCATCAGCTGCGTATTCATTTCTGGAGAATAAATTATAGCAACACTCGGAGGTTAAAAATGCTCCCTGTACCCCGGGAAAAATTCCTTCATGGGTGTTGTTTACAAAATGGGGTCACATGTCAGGAGATTCCACTTTACTGGCATTTCAGGAGCTCTGCAAGTGTGTCATGACGTCCAAAAGCTAAACTGTCAAAATCTCTGCGCCAAAAACCAAATATCGCTCATTCCATTCTGTGCCCAAACAGCAGTTTATACCCACATATGACATTAAGTATGTTATCCTGGGTACACCAGTGTCATACATGTGGGCATAAACTGCAGTTTGGGCACACAGCAGGGCACAGAAGGGAAGGAGCGCTATGTGGCTTTTGGAGCGCAGATTCAGATGTTTGGTATCTGGACGCCATGTCATGTTTGCAGAGCCTGTAAGGTACCAGAAAAGTGGAATCTCCTAGGGACTGCACCCCTCTAAGAATTTATCAGGGGGTGTAATAAGCATTAGTATCCCAGACGTGACTGCACAGCGGATGGGGAAAAGTGAATATGTAAGCTGTGCGGAGTGCACGAAATTCCCTACTATATCCCCAGTAGCTCCTATGATTGGGTGGGTCTAAAATTGGAGTGTCCCCTGATATACACTCGCACAACTTATACATTCCCTTCCTGCCGCAGCCAGTTGTGTTCTAATGATTTGGTGATTTTTGGGGTTTTTGTCTTCACATTGTACAAGCTATATTTTCTTTATTTTCCTAGTGATGTCGCCATATGAGGGCTGACTTTTTGCGGAATGATATGCATTTTTTTAATGACACCAAAGGTGTCATTTTAATTTTTTTGCCGTGCAGCGTACAGCATAAGTAACATGTTACCTTTATTTTGCAGGTTGGTACGATTACAGCGATACCTCATTTATATTGTTTTTTCATGCATTACTAATTCTGCAGAACAAAAACCCATTTGTGGACATAAATCAATTGTTTTTGCATCACCATCTTCTGAGATGCATAACATTTTTATTTTTCGGTTGACAGACTTGTTTTAGGGCTTATTTTTTGCGGGAGGACATGCGCTGCAGACCCCAGGCTGCAGAAATTAGATATCGGCACCCCCTGATCTCGCTGCGGGGGGTGCCGGGTGGGGGCGGCAGCATGGCAGAACCACTTGGATGCCACGGTTATGTTTGACCGCGGCATCCAAGGGGTTAAAACCTCCGATCGGAACTCAGTTCTGACCGGGGGTTATGGAGCAGGGTGTTAGCTGTCAGTTACAGCTTACACCCACTCCCGATCCCGCTTACTGTGTCTCTGAAATGCCAGCTCTAAATTCACAATTAGCCGGACTTCAGAGACCAGGACTGCCGGCCATAAATTTGCGGTCGTCAACCAGTTAAAAATAAAGCCCTTTAGAAACTTTTTCTGCAATTTCACCTCATCTTAAATGTTTTTTCCAGCTTCTTAGTACATTGCACGGAATATTAAATGGTACTATTATGAAGTACAATTTGTCCTGAAAAACTAAGATATCATATGGCTCTGTGAACGGAAAAATAAAAAAATTATGACTTTTGGAAAGCAGGGAGTCTAAAATGAAAATCAAAAAATGCCTGTGGTGGGATGGGGGTTAAACATACTTTTCACTGACAGTCAGTCCTGCTAGTGAAAAATATTTTGTTTTTGGGTTTTATTGGGCAAGAGTTTAATCTTTTTTTAATTTAATACATGCAAACTGGTGTTCTAACAGCAAAGCTCTTAATCTCTTATTTAAGTTTTGTTGTTGTTGTTCACCCAATAAACAGTCTAACCCTGTTAGCCTGCACTAATCTGAAAAAAAATTCTTGTTATTTAATATTTTTTTCTGCTCTGCTCACCCAATACTCAGTGAGACTTAGTTTTAGTTTGAAAACGGATTTGCTTTTTTGTATGCTGCTCATAAATACAGTATTGTAGCATACGCAAATCTAAAAAAAATATTATTATTGTTATTTAAGCTTTTTTTGTTGTTCACCCCATGAACAGTCTAACGGCCTCTGCTAATCTGAAAAAAAAAAGGAAAAAAAAAAAATCCCTGGGGCTGTTGGGGACCTTTATCTGTGCGGGAGTCATTCTGTTTCTATGACAGCCAGAAGCCTTCTGAAGGCTTCCAGGCCTGTCATAGTAAAATAGCTATTAAGGCTGGTTTAAGGGGAAAAATAAAATAGTTACAAAAATAAAAAAATAATTTTTTAAAATAAAAAAAACTATAAAAAATTAAAATCACCCCTCTTTCCCTAGATTTGAAATAAAAGTAAATAAACAAAAACCAATCAAAACATCAGACATTCCCAAAAAAGTACAACTGGCCCCACAAAATAAGACACCTTATGCATGTACATGGAAATGTAAAAAGTCACAGGTGTCAGAATATGGCAAGTTTTATATTTTTTTATGGGAGTTAAGGTAACAAAAACTTTGTATATTTGGTATCCCTGGAATCGTACCGAACCCTAGAATACAGGTGAAATGTCATTTTGGCTGCTGAATGAACACCGCAAAAACAAAGCCCGTAAGAAAGCTGCACAAACGCAGACATACACACAGTGTCAAAATTGTTGCCAATCAGCACCACTATTATAATTAGGCAGTGTGCAGTAAAAAAGTAAGTGGAAAAAAAACAGTGTAGGGGACAGGCAAAAGGAGGGGGATAAGGAAGCATTTTTTGCAAATAGTAACAATAAGATTGTGGATGGCAACAGCAACCCTATTTCTAGTTTTGATGGCACTGCCAGTAGCTGCAGGATTGTTGTAGTTCCTGAGAATAAAGATGACATTTTTGATTAGTTAGCTGACTCATTTCAATCACATGTGGATACTGCATCCAAGAGTGATGTGATCTTGAGTCATTCTTCTGTGTGCCTCCTCTTCCTCCTCCTACATAACACATAATATACCACAGGGCCTTCCTGGACTGACAACCATGTCTCCTTCATATTCTTCACTGACATTGATGTAGTACCTACTGTGAAATCTATTTCTCCTAGTCAGAGCAGTCTTCCTCCTCTTTTTGCAGAGCTGGATGAGAACAGTCAGCAATGTGTGCAAGCAGAGGAGGTAGACATGATGACTATTGGTGGTGGAGGTAGTAGTTTCAGGGGTTGTGGTACTACTACTACTACTACTGGTAGGCATTCTGGTAGGGGAGCTAGAGGAATATCTGGAGGTAGAAATTCTGAGAGTGTCCAGGAATTCCATGGCCATAATGTGTCAGAAAAAAGCAGGGGAAGGCTATGACATTTCCAATGATGATTTGTTTGCAGATAGAACCTGGCTACTGGGTCAGGGTGACAAGGTGACACCAGATAAAGAGTGTTGTGATGATCGTAATGATTTCAGCCATTGTGTATGCCCAACATCCAAACAGCTGACATTGTGTCATTGGTGGTGTTAGTGGCAGACATGTTTCTGCCGCTGCTGGTGTTGGCAGCAGCATCTACACACGGTCATCTCCTGTGCATTGCCAAACAATAAATCCATGTCAATGTGCAAGATATGCAAGTATTAACTTAGCAGTGGCCGTGCAGGAACAAATGTAGGAACAACATTTGTACATACTCACATGAAAAGTCATCACTATCTTACTGTATTTAACAACATAGACTTGGTAGTGGCACTGGCAGGGAAAGTGAGCAAGACTGTTCTACTCCTCCCCATGATCTTCGTTGTAGGCATGTCACATATACACCTAGCACATGGTCATAATTATCATCATCATCACCAACTGTTTCTCCTCCTCCTCTTTCTCTTCCACGCCAATATCATTCATCCATAAGGGAATGTGTGTTCAGGAATCAGCAATATGCACATTTTCATCTGATGGTTCTGCAGCTTAACTAACACCTGGCCAAGCTGCTGGTGGTATAGTCACTGCCGTATCACTTTTTGGATTCCACTGCATTTCTCCAACTGATAGTATGCGCTCAATCTTGATGGAGGATACTTAGCTGTCACTATTTCTTTAGTTAATACTTGGGGAATTCCAATTTACTGGCACTTCCAGGGCTCTGCAAAAACAATATGGCATCCAGAAGGTCCCTCTAAATCTGCACTCCAAGAGCTGAGAAGCATTAATTCTATGGTTATTATATTAATTATATGGTGCTGTAGATTATTATATTAATTCCAATGTTCTCTGTACATTATTACATTAATCCCACAGTGCTCTGTGTGTTATTATATTAATTCCATGGTGCTTTGTATATTATTTCCATGGTGCTCTGTATATTATTATATTAATTCTATTGTGCTCTGTACATTATTATATTAATTCCATGATATTTTACATTATAATATTAATTTCATGGAGTCCTACATTATATTAATTCCATCATGTGCTGTACATTATTATATTAATCCCTTGGTACTGTCCAAAATTATTTTAATTCCATGGTGCTGTACATTATTATATTAATTCCATGGTGCTCTGTAGATTATTATATTAATTCCATCATATTGTGCAATATTATATTAATTCCATGGTGCTCTGTATGTTATTACATCAATTCCGTGGTGCTTTGTATATTATTATATTCATTCCATGGTTCTCTGTTCATTATTATATTTATACCATAGTGCTCTGTATATTATTAATTCCATGGTGCTGTACATTATTATATTAATTCCATGATTCTCTGTACATTATCATATTATTCCCATGGTGCTGTACCTTGCTATATTCTTTCCATGGTACTCTGTACATTATTGCATTCATTCCATGGTTCTCTGTATATTATATTCATTCCATGGTGATTTGTACATTATTATATTAATTCCGTGTGCTGTACATTACTTTATTAATTCCATATTTTCTGTACATTAATATATTAATCCCATGGTGCTCTATACATATTATACTAATTCCATTATTCTGTACATTATTATATTAATTTCAAATTATGTATACATTATTATATTAAACCCATGGTGCTTTACATTGTCACATCAATTCCTTGGTGCTGTCTAATATTATATTAATTCCATGGTGCACATTACATTAATATATTAATTCCATGGTTATATGAACATTATTATATTATTTCCATGGTGCTGTATATTATTACATTTATCCCATTGTGCTCTGTACATTATTATATGAATTCCATGTGCTCTGTACATTATTATACTAATTCCATGGTACTTTGTACATTAATTTATTAATTCCATGTTGTTCCATGTACATTATCATATTATTCCCATGGTGCTGTACCTTGCTATATTCATTCCATGGTACTCTGTACATTATTGCATTCATTCCATGGTTCTCTGTATATTATATTAATTCCATGGTGATTTGTACATTATTAGATTAATTCCGTGTGCTGTACATTACTTTATTAATTCCATATTTTCTGTACATTATTATATTAATACCATGGTGATGTCCAATATTATATTAATTCCGTGGTGCTTTGTTCATTATTATTATTCTAATCCCATGCTGCTGTACATTATTATAATAATCCCATGGTGTTCTCTATAACATTATATTAAATCCATGGTACTCTGTACATTATTATATTAATTCCATGGTTCTCTCAACATTATTATATTAATTCATTGGTGTTGTACATTATAATATTTATTCCATGAATTACTACATTAATATATTAATTCCATGGTGCTCTATACATTATTATATTAATCCCATGGTGTTCTCTATAACATTATATTAAATCCATGGTACTCTGTACATTATTATATTAATTCTTTTTAATAGTCCTTTAATAGTCCCACAATGGGGAAATTCAGTGTGTTACAGCAGCAAAGATAAGCAGATACAAATACAAATACAACATGTACAGGAATGTTCCAAGGTAAGAGGCATTACTTTGATAGCCGACAGACAGATAGGAAGTAGTGGGGGGGGGGGATTTAACAGGCAGAGAGATATTTCAATTCTCTGTGTGTAATGATCTCCGCTTAGGTCGGTGTTGGTTGTACAGCCTAACCGCGGTGGGGAGGAAAGACTTCCGATAGCGCTCCTTCTCACACCTAGGGTGGAGCAGTCGGTCACTGACAGTACTGCTCAGCGCGATCACAGTCTCATGCATTCCATGGTTCTCTCAACATTATTATATTAATTCATTGATGTTGTACATTATAATATTTATATAATGCTGCCCTACAATATTATATTAATTCCACTGTGCTCTGTACATTATTATATTATTCCCATGGTGCTGTCCAAAAATATATGAATTGCATGTTGCTGTATATTATTATATTAATTTTATGTTCTCAATACATTATTACATCCCATGGTGCTCTGAATGTTATTATATTAATCCCATAGTGCTGTCCAATATTATATTAATTCCATGGTGCTCTGAACATTATTATATTAATTCATTGGTGTTGTACATTATAATATTTATTCCATGGTGTCCTACATTATTATATTAATTCCTACAGTATATTAATTCCATGGTGTTATGTACATTATTATATTAATTCCATGGTGCACATTACATTATTATATTAATGCCATGGCACTCAGTATATTATTATATTAATCTAATGGTGATCTGTACATTATAATATTAATTCCATGTGCTGTACATTATCATATTAATTCCATGATGCTATACATCATTATAATAATTCCACGATGCTGTACATCGTTATAATAATTCCATGGTGCTGTACATTATTATATTAATTTTTTTATGATGCACATTATTATATTAATCCCATTTTGCTCTATACATTATTGAACTAATTCCATGATTCTGTACAATATTTTATTAATTCCTTGTTGTTCTATACATTAATATACATTAAACCCATGATGCTCTGTATATTATTCAATTAATTACATGGAACATTATTATACATATTATTGTACATTATTATATTAATTTGAATTTATATGTACAATATATTAATCCCATGGTGTTGTACACTATTATTTAATAATGACACAAAATGGGTGCAATGGATTGCGCACTGAAATGGCATATTTCTTTAAAAATTAAAATTTTTACTTTGTACATTAATTTTTGGGAAGCACTCTTGGACTCAAAATGATAATACCCCTTGAGAAATTCCTTGAAATGTGTATTTTCTAAAATGGGGTCACTTTTCAGGGGTTTCCATTCTACTGGTACTTTGCACATGCGACATGGCACCCGAAAACTATTCCAGCAAAATCTTCACTCCAAAAGCAAAATAGTGCTCTTTCCATTCTGAGCCCACCATGTATCCATACAGCAGTTTACAACCACATATGGGGAATTCCCGTGTTCAGGAAAAATTGTGTAACAAACTGTGGGGTGCTTTTTCTCTTTTATCCTCTTGTGAAAATGACAAATTTGAGGCTAAATTGACAAATTATTGGAAAAAAAGTATTTTTTCCTTTTCGCGTCCTAATGTTGATAAAATCTGTGAAACGGCTGTAGGATCAAAATGCTCACTATACCCCTTGATATGTTCTGTGAGAGCTGTAGTTTCCAAAACGGGGTCACTTTTGGTGGTTTCATTGTATTGGTACTTTAGGGGCTCTGCAAATGGAACATGGCACCTAAAAACTATTCCAGCAAAATCTGCCCTCCAAAAGCCAAATAGTGCTGAAAACAGCCATGTAGCCATACAGTAGATTACGACCACATATGGGGCATTGCCGCATTCATGAGCAATTGTTTAACAAACTGTGCGGTGCTTCTCTCCTTGTGAAAATAAAAACTTTGGGAATAAAGTTCTAATAATTTTTCCTTTACACACCCCAATGTTAATAAAATCCGTGAAACGGTTGTGAGGTCAAAATGTTCACTATACTCCTTGCTAAATTCTCGGAGGAGTTTATTTCCCAAAACGGGGTCACTTTTGGGGGTTTCCATTGTTTTGGTACTTTAGGCCACCTCAAATGAGACATGGCACCTGAAAACTATTCCAACAAAATCTGATTTTCAAATGCCCAGTGTCGCTCCTTCCCTTACATGCGATGCCATGTACCCAAACATCAATTTACAACCACATGTGGAGTATTTCTGTGCCTGGGAGAAATTGCGTAACATACTGTGAGATGCATTTTCTCTTTTAACCCTTTGTGAATGTGTTAATTTTAGGGCTATATTAATGTATTATTGGAAAAAAAATGAAATGTTTTAAATTTCTCCTCCATATTGTTTTAATTATTGTGAAATGCTTAAAGGGTTAACAAACATCCCAAATGCTGTTTTGAATTATTTGAGGGGTGCAGTTTTGAAAAAAGGATAATTTATTGGGGTTTCTAATATACAGGACTTTATAATCCCCTTCAGGACTAATATGGTCCCTAAAAATCTTAGTTTGGAAAATTTTCTGAAAAATCACTGTTATATTTGTGTCTTCTAACATCCAAAATAAATTAAAGGACGATTGAAAGATGATGCCAATATAAAGCAAAGATATGGTAGATAATATTCATTAATATATTTGGGTGGTATGACTATCTTTCTGAAAAGCAGAGCATTTCACATTTTGAAAATTGCTAAATTTCCTATTTTTACAAAAATATTGCTGAATGTTTACCACTAACATGAAGTACAATGTGTCACGAAAAACAATCTCAAAATCACTTGTGTAAGTTAAAAAAATCATTGCTGTGTAGAGAAAGCCAAGGTACTTACAGTGCTGGCCAAAAGTATTGGCACCCCTGCAATTCTGTCAGATAATACTCAATTTCTTCCAGAAAATGATTGCAATCACAAATGCTTTGGTAATAATATCTTCATTTATTTTGCTTGCAATGAAAAAACACAAAAGAGAATGAAAAAAAAAGTCAAATCATTGATCATTTTACACAAAACTCCAAAAATGGGCGGACAAAAGTATTGGCACCCTCAGCCTAATACTTGGTAGCACAACCTTTAGACAAAATAACTGCGAACAACCGCTTCCGGTAACCATCAATGAGTTTCTTACAATGCTCTGCTGGAATTTTAGACCATTCTTCTTTGGCAAATTTCTCCAGGTCCCTGAGATTTGAAGGGTGCCTTCTCCAAACTGCCATTTTGAGATCTCTCCACAGGTGTTCTATGGGATTCAGGTCTGGACTCATTGCTGGCCACTTTCGAAGTCTCCAGTGCTTTCTCTCAAACCATTTTCTAGTGCTTTTTGAAGTGTGTTTTGGGTCATTGTCCTGCTGGAAGACCCATGACCTCTGAGGGAGACCCAGCTTTCTCACACTGGGCCCTACATTATGCTGCAAAATTTGTTGGTAGTCTTCAGACTTCATAATGCCATGCACACGGTCAAGCAGTCCAGTGCCAGAGGCAGAAAAGCAACCCCAAAATAGCAGGGAACCTCCGCCATGTTTGACTGTAGGGACCGTGTTCTTTTCTTTGAAGGCCTCTTTTTTTTCCCTGTAAACTCTATTTTGATGCCTTTTCCCAAAAAGCTGTACTTTTGTCTCATCTGACCAGAGAACATTCTTGCAAAAAGTTTTTGGCTTTCTCAGGTAAGTTTTGGCAAACTCCAGCCTGGCTTTTTTATGTCTCTGGGTCAGAAGTGGGGTCTTCCTGGGTATCCTACCATAGAGTCCCTTTTCATTCAGACGCCGACGGATAGTACGGGTTGACACTGCGGTGCCCTCGGACTGCAGGGCAGCTAGAACTTGTTTGGATGTTAGTCGAGGTTCTTTAGCCACCATCCGCACAATCTTTCGTTGAAATCTCTCGTCAATTTTTCTTTTCCGTCCACATCTAGGGAGGTTAGCCACAGTGCCATGGGCTTTAAACTTCTTGATGACACTGCGCACGGTAGACACAGGAACATTCAGGTCTTTGGAGATGGACTTGTAGCCTTGAGATTGCTCATGCTTCCTCACAATTTTGCTTCTCAAGTCCTCAGACAGTTCTTTGGTCTTCTTTCTTTTCTCCATGCTCAATGTGGTACACACAAGGACACAGGACAGAGGTTGAGTCAACTTTAATCCATTTCAACTGGCTGCAAGTGTGATTTAGTTATTGCCACCACCTGTTATGTGCCACAGGTAAGTAACAGGTGCTGTTAATTACACAAATTAGAGAAGCATCACATGATTTTTCTAAGGGTGCCAATACTTTTGTCCACCCCCTTTTTTATGTTTGGTGTGGAATTATATCCAATTTGGCTTTTTGACAATTCTTTTTGTGGTCTTCCATTGAAGACAAATTAAATGAAGATATTATTACCAAAGCATTTGTGATTGCAATCATTTTCTGGAAGAAATTGAGTATTATCTGACAGAATTGCAGGGGTGCCAATACTTTTGGCCATCACTGTATAACAGTGCCTGTCATGGTGTCCATGACACTACCTCCAATACTTATCCATGCCTTCAAGGATTTTTGTGTGTCTTTGGAAGGTTTTAGCTTTTTCTAGGCAAATTTGGCACATGGCCTTGTTCCTGGGAGTGGGATTTGATTATTGGGAGGTATTCTTATGTTTTCCTCATAATTCTGGCTTCCAGCTAAGCAAGCATATCTCCCCTAACTCACCATATCCTGAGATATGTTGCATAAACTCAAGTAAAGGCACAACACTCAACTGTCTGTCATATGAAACACTTTGCCCACCTTCACCATGAGCGTCTTTATGCACCAGCATAAAGTAGCTAAAATTTAAAGCTAAAAAGGAGTTGCACCAAAAAGACACGGTGCCTTGTCTATTGCAGGATTAGAGGAGTGAACTGTGGATACGGTAGCAAGTGTATGGGAAAGAAAAAAAATATTGCTTATTATTTAAAATACCTTGAAATAATAAAATAAAATAATTAAAATGTAATCTCTGTCTCACAGAGATTTGCCTCAATTATGGAAAAAAAAATAATTGATCTCATGTGGTAAAGGCTTCCTTAGAAAACCTTTATAAGCTGAAGTCTCGCATGAGATTTGGCAGGATCGTTAGAAGACTTGAAAATTCTCGTAATTTCAGGGTTTTTTTCTATTTTACTAATTATTTTAAATATATTTTTAAGCTAGCTGTATTGATATTTTCATCTTTAGTCACTTTTAAGCAATCATATATTTTTACATCAAAATAGTTTCTCTTTTTAGTACACGATCTTCTTGTATCTATGGTTCATACCATTGTATGTTGTCTTTTCCTCCTTATTCTTAATGTAAAAATCGAGGGTGAATTGTCTTCAGTTTCAGTCAATACCTCCAACCACTATCTTAATTTCAGGTTAGACCCTAGACTATGTTATTACTCTTCATATGATGCAGACCAAGAACAGGACCACCATCATCACAGAATTTATTCTACTTGGATTTACTACGGACCCCAAGATAAATGCTGTGCTTTCTGTCTTATTCTTTATCATCTACCTGGTAACATTTATTGGAAACAGCCTCATAATATATATAATCATCATCAACCTCAAGTTGCATAAACCCATGTACTTTTTTTCTTTGTATATTATCCATTCTTGACTTGTGTAATTCTACATTGGCTGTGCCCCGATTATTATGTGACCTTTTCTCTACTGAAAGGACCATTTCATATATGGCTTGTCGTCTTCAGACCCATGCCATCCTTGTGGTGGAAGGTTCAGAGTGCCAGCTTCTTGTTGTGATGGCTATTGATCGATATCTTGCCATATGCCACCCTCTTCACTACCCCACCCTCATGCGTTGGGGTAATTGTTATAAGCTGGTGGCTCTAGTATTCATTGTTACTTTTATGCTTTGTTCTTTCCCTACAATTGTCTCTCCCTTCACTATTTGCTATAACCAGATCAACCATTTCATGTGTGAGACACTGGCTTTTATTAAATTGTTATGTGAGAACACCTCTACTATTGAACTTCAGATATTTTCCGTCAGTTTTATCACTCTCCTCTTTCCTCTTATGCTCATCTTACTATCTTATGCACGTATCATATATTCTGTCCTAAAGATTCGCTCTGCAGGAAGGTCTAAGGCTTTTTCCACCTGCACATCACATCTCGCGGTGGTGGCTTTGTACTTTGGGACAGTCATGTTGCTGTATCTTGGCCCTGCATCCATGTACTCTACAGATCAGGAGAAATATAGCTCCATATTTTATGTTATTATAACTCCAATGTTGAATCCTCTCATCTACAGTCTCAATAACAGGGAAGTTAAAGATGCAATTAAGAAGGAACTTATTGCAAAATTCACTAAGTAACTTATAATAATAGAGTTTTTACTGAGTTTATGAATTGCTTTGAACATTTTTTATTTTACATTTAAATTTCTTAATTATTGTAAAACCTCAAGTCTTAACCCCTTAAGGACAAGGTAAGAAATCTCCTTAAAGACACTGCCTTAATTTCAATTAAGTGTGACATGTCATGTTGTAATAACTTTGGAATACTTTAACTTTCTCAAGTGATATTTATATTGAATTTTTCATGCCACATGTAAAGAAAAATTCATCCGCACAGGCGCAGTGGCCATTTTGATTATGTAGTCTCATATACTGGTAAGAATATCAATAATAAAGATTAGATTATTGTTTTACTTTCCCTAAATGCTGTGTGAGGTCATTTATTTTCTCCCAGATAGTCGTATTACATAGCTTCTAGATAGGACAACCAAGTGTCAAGGGGCAATTGTATATCCACTTTGACAATACCACACCTGCTTTATGCTGGCATCATGTTTTAAATGTCTTAATTTTTTAGAGTGTAAGGAAGCTTACAATTCTAAAATCAATTTTCCATATTTTCAAGAAAATTTCCAAATCCCACTTTTAGGGATAAATTAAGCTCTGAATATATTCTCTGCACTCTTTCAAACCACCACATAAATTTAAACAAAATGGAGGTGAAATTTAGAAATTTCAATTTTTGGTTCAATAATATGTTAATTTAGCCCTAACATTTACACGTTTATAAGGGGTAAAAGGAGAAAATGCATACCACAATTTGTTAAGAAATTTACCTGCTGTTTGGGTATATGGCAGGTCATAGATTGGATGGAATGCCTGCATCCTCCACAGAACCAAGGTTTCTCTGACATCAGATAAATGTGGTGTTTTGTCAGTGATATGTTTTTATATTATGTTATTTTTCAGTTAGAAGGGATTAAAAAGTAAGATTGGCTTTATCTTTGGTTGCAGGGCATCTTCCAATTGACAACTGTTCTCAAGATCACCCGCTCAGCCCCTGATAGTTTACATTCTCATTTTCTCAAAGAACTTATCTTTGTGATTGCTAAAACCATTATTCTTGATATTTAAAGGCAATTTCCAGTCAGGGGTCATTTTTTTTTTTTTTTGACGATCTTTCATCAGTATAGGTCATCAGTTTCTTATCAGCAAGGGTTTGATACCCGAACACTGTACTGATCAACTGTTCCCGACAGCCTCTGCTTCTGGCTCTGTCCCCTGTATAGTTGGTGCCAGAGGTTGATCAGGACACGGTCCAGGTGGAAAACCTTTGCCAATCTGATACTGATATCATGAGGAAAAGTACTTGTCACCTTAGTCACTCAATCAACCACTTAACAAATGGATTCAAATATTGGGTTAAATTAGACTAGATCGACTCATCCTTGATTACTGACAGCCATGCTGAATAAATACAACCTAAATATATATTTTTAAGTAATGCAAAGAAGATCTCACCGGGAAGCACATGATCTTGTGATAAAGGAAGTTATTTAAGTATTTTGGTCTGCAAGGAATTATACAGGCATCTGAAGACTCAAGAACCCTTGTGTTCTAGAAATTAATATTAGCCTTCATTGATTGATATTATATATTGATTTATATTAATGTGTTAAATGTAGTTGTAACATAATTTGCTTCTGTCTTACTGGAAACTTCTGTTTTAGAGATTCTGTGATAGTTCTGTGTCAGGCCATCCAAATCTTCTCCAAGAGGAGGTTAGTAATCAAGGAACCAACAAAATAAATAATCTACAAGCTTTACTCAACTAAAATGAAATTGCATCTATGGGATTAATGCAAGGTGAACCAATTACATTTGCCTAAATATATATAACCCTCAAGGCTCTTGGCATTATGATTATGTTTAATCGAGTTTATTAAGGTTTTTAAATTAGGGAACAGAAAAAAAAGAAAGGGAGGGGACAATGCTAAGACAAAAACATCAAATAAAACATAGGGGGCCACATGAGCCGCCCAAAGCATAGATGAGACACCAACGTAAGTTAAAATAAAGGGCTGTTAAGGCCCACAACTATAAAATCAGCGGTGGGTGGTGTAGTATAACTACATAAAAACTATATTATTAGGAAAGTGGTAGCCAGGTAAACAAATGCAAACTGTAAAAAGCCACCACGATGCCATCCACCTATCGGTATGAAAGACAAACATGAAGGGGGGAGGGTCACAAGGGATACACGGATACTTGAAGACCTGCTAAGACACAGACATAGAAGAACGGGAAGGGACACACAAGGGGAGATGGGAAGGGAAAGAGAAATTTGGCAATAAAAAGCATCCAGACACCGCACCAACAGGGGAACAGTGTCCCAGTCAGACAAAGAGGGAAGAAAACTCCGAAGAGTCCTGAAACATCACTCAAATTTAGAGAAGTTAGGTGAGTCCTCAGTCACCAGGGCCTCCATTCTCCTAATAAGGAGAAGCTCCTGAAGACTACCTCCCAGAAAGGCCTGATGATGGCGCAATCCCACCAGATATGATACAGAGTGCCTCTTTCGGAGCCACAGCGCCAACACCGGTCCGAGACACCAGGGTAGATCCTATGCAGAAGGTCAGGGCACCGGTACCAGCGGGTCAGAATTTTGTAGTTCTTTTCCTGCGCACCGCAGGGCATCGGGAGTTTATGCGTATACAGGAAGGACTTATTCCAGTCGGCAATGGAGAGGCTATTTCCAAGGTCAGACTCCCAGGGGCCAGTATAAGAGGGGAGCCCAGGCGTGGAGTCCTGGAGAAGGATGCCATAGAGAAGAGAGAGGGCACGTGGGGTGGTGTCAGTATGTGAGAGGGCAGACTCCAGGTCGGTTAAAGGAGATGAGAGCATGGAGAGCAGGGAAAATTTACGCAAGAAGGCCGAAAGCTGGCCATATTCCAACCAAGACAATTGAAAGTTAGGGTGGGAGGCTTGTAGCTGCGACAGAGAGGGAAGAGAAGAACTATCTGTGACCTGATGTAGGCGAACTTCGGCCCCTGCTTGCCAGCAAAGGAATCTGTGAGCCGAGCAACCCGGGGGGGAACATGGGGTTTTGGAACAGAGGGCTGAGAGGGCCAGGGACCCTGGCAATGCGACCACCCGTGCTTGTAGAGTCCCAAATCTTGAGGAAATGGGAGGATAGAAAAGAATGTTCGGTAGTGCTAGGGCGAAAATGAGGCGGGATCCATGGCAGGGAGGGAAGATGAGCCGAAAGTAAATCGGCCTCTATGGAGACCCACTGCTTGTCCACCCCGCAATAGCGCCAATCAAAAAGGCGCAACAGTACTGTCGCGCGGTAGTATAGCCTGGGGTCTGGCAGGCCCGCACCTCCGCGGCACTTACGGCGCGTCAGCATCCGAAAATGTAGCCTGCTCCGCGCCGCTCCCCACACGAACCTCCCAAACAAGGTCTGAACGCGGGCAAAAAAGGGGCGCAAAACGGGGATGGGTAGAGCTTGGAACACATATAGTAATCGGGGCATAATATCCATTTTCAGCACGTTAATGCGACCAAACCAGGAGAGCATGAGCGAGTTATATTTCCGTAGATCCATCTGGAGTGATTCAAGGATCTAGAGGTAATTAAGGCGGTAGAGAAGGGAGGGGTCCGAGGGGATATGAATCCCGAGGTATTTGATGGAGGTAGGATGCCATTTAAAGGGGAAGTCATTAGCAAGGCAGGCTTCCTCTGCTGAAGGCAAGGTGATATTGAGGGCCTTGCTCTTAGAGAGGTTCACTTTGAAGTTACTCAAGTTGCCAAAGCGAGAAAATTCGCGTAAGATAGACGGGAAAGAGATACGAGGCTGAGAGACATACAGGAGGAGGTCGGCGGCGTATAGCGCCGCTTTGACCTGACGGTTACCCAGCTGGATGCCATGGATACCAGGACAGCTCCATATGGCCGTCGCTAGGTGTTCCATGATCAGGGCGTATAAGAGAGGAGACAATGGGCAGCCCTGTCGTGTGCCATTCCGGACCGGGAAAGAGTTGGAGAGGAGCCCATTGACCCGTACCCGTGCAGATGCGTCGCCATAAAGAGAAAGCACTTTGCCCAAGTACCCTGGGCCAACCCCAATTTGTTGGAGTGTGGCCCGTAGAAAGCCCCAGTGTACACGGTCGAACGCCTTTTCAGCATCCACAAAAAGCAAGCACACAGGGGAATTGGTATTGCGGGCCGAGGAGATCGCCAGCAGTGTCTTACATACGTTATCCCTGGCCTCTCGACCAGAAATGAAGCCAACCTGGTCAGTATGGACCAGGCCCGGCATCAGGGGGGACAAGCGATTGGCTAGCAACTTGGCAAATAATTTGATGTCGATATTGAGCAGGGAGATTGGGCGATAACTGGCACAGGAGGATCGGTCTTTCCCTGGCTTGGGAAGAACTGTAATGAGAGCTGATAGAGATTGAGAGGCAAATGGAGTGGAATCATCAACGCTGTTAAAGACACGGGCCATTACCGGGGAGAGGAGGCCTCGGAAGGTCTTGTAGAATCTAGGAGAGAACCCATCAGGGCCAGGGGATTTGCCCAAGGGTGAAGATTGAATAGCGAGGGATACCTCTTCCTCGGAGAAAGGATCTTCGAGAAGCGCCCTGTCTGAGGGGGTAATGGTGGGGAGAGAGGTCTCAACAACGTATTCCCGGATTTTCTCTTCATTAGAACCCGGGGCAAGATCGGCATACTGTCCACGAATATTGTACAGATCGTGGTAGAAGGAGCAGAACGCCTCTGCAACGTCTATAGGGTTATGGACTGATCGCCCATTGCCTCTGTTGATCCGAGGGACGTACGCGGGGGAGCCGTGGGGATGCAAGCGACGCGCGAGGGGACGACCACACTTGTCCGCAAACTCGTAATAGTGTTTCCGGACACGGTCTCGGAAAAGCAAGGATGTTTCATCTAGATGGGCTCGAAGCTCCTCTATAGCATTGAGAAGCTCGTTTAAGTCCGCCTGAGAACAAGACTGCTTGTGCTTCACCTCAAGAGAATGGATCCTGGCCAACCGTGAGGAAACCCACGCTGCTCACTCTTTTTTGAGGCGCGCTCCATGCTTGATCAGGACACCCCTAACCACGCATTTTAATGCTTCCCATTGTAGCGGAGACGATGAGGAGTCCCGGGCATGATCGAGACTGAAGTTCCTGATCGCGTCGCCAACGTCTGTCCGGCAAGTAGTGTCCTTCAACAGGCTGTTGTTCAGACGCCAGGTGAAAGGACGGCGTGCAAGGCCCGGTACCTCCATTGACAAAAATACGGGTGAGTGGTCTGACCAAAGGGCAGAGCCAATCTGTCCGGTAGGGGCCCAGGAGAGGGCGTGGTGGCTGATCAGGAAAAAATCGATGCGGCTGTATGAGTTGTGCGCAGGGGAGTAGTATGTGTAGTCGCGCTCATTGGGATGCAGAATGCGCCACACGTCGACCAATTGGGAATTGTGGAGGGCGGTCTTAAGCCCGCGCAGCTGGGACTGAGAGTGGGGGGCGGGGGGGTAGAGTCAGTCATAGAGTCCATTACAAAATTAAAATCGCCCCCAAGAATCGTGACCCCCCTCGATAAAATCAGAACGTTTGCCGACTAGGTTCCTGCAGTATTGCAACTGCCCCTGATTAGGGAGATAGCAACCGGCTATAGTGAGGACAGTGCCCGCAATGCGCAGTTTGAGAAAGACAAATCTACCCTCAGGGTCTATCAGGGTGTCTATTACCTCATGGTGCAGAGATCTATGCAAAGCAATAGATACTCCCTTGGACTCGGCGGTCGGGTTGACGCTGTGGAACCAGACAGGGAAGTGGTGGCTGCGAATATCCGGAACATGGCCTTCCTTGAAGTGAGTCTCCTGTAAAATAAGGACATGAGAGCGCTTCTTATGAAGTTGGTACAATATATGGCTGCGCTTCTGTGGGACGTTAAGTCCTCTTGCGTTTAAGGTGCAAACATTCAGAGTGGACATATTTAGACAAGGTAGGAGGAGGGAAGACACAAAAGGGACACACACTTAGGAAAGAGGGAGACAAACGTAATCCAACACAACTAACACAACTATAGAACCAAATGTTTAACTGACTAAGCAGCAAGGTGATGGGGCAAGCCACCACCAAAACAGGTGGGGAAAAGGCAAACAATGCCAAAACACGTGCTACAATGCAGCACGGAGACCTCGGGGGAACGAGCTTTCCGAAGAGGAGCCGTCCCCCCCCCGAACCCCCGAGCCCGCCACTATGAGACAAACTTGTAACAACCAGATATGCTGACCAAAAAACACGATCAATGTGAAACTCGATAGACCAGGGCATATAAAAGGAGAGGACAAAATGGAGGGATAGAGAGAGAGGGAGAGGAAAAAAAAAAAAAAAGGGAGGAAGAAAGAAAAGAGAAATTATATGGAAAGGAAGACAGGATTTCATGGCCCCGCATGAGGCGGAAGAGAACCCCTAAAGGTTGCAGAGTGGCAATCTTGCTGGCGTGCGAGCGGTGAGTTCCAGTACTCAGGTTGGGGAGGCTTGGTGGTCCCGTTGCTGAGCTGCAGGGGAGGAAGCTCTATCACGGCGACGTCATCTGTAGCGGCGCTGTGGCCGCGCCAGCTGGGCAGGTTCTGGGGCACCGGGTAGCAGCGACCAGCTCGAAATCTGCACCGCCGGAAGTCCAAGGGCAGCTGTGAAGGCAGGGACGTCATCTGGACGAGACAAGGAGAGGGATTGGCCATCTCGCCGGACCTGCAGGCGGAATGGAAACCCCCAAGAGTACGGGATCTGGTGGTGGAGCAGGAGGTCCAGGAGAGGCTTCAGGGCGCGTCGTCTGGCGAGGGTGAGTCTGGACAGGTCTGGAAGTAGGCTGATAGATGAGTCCTGGAATTCGACTTGGCGGGCTTCCCTGGCCTTCCGCATGATAGCCTCTTTTATCTGGTACCTGTGAACTCGGTAAATGACGTCTCTAGGGCTGGCAGAGTCCAGAGGGCGGGGGCCTAGGGAGCGATGCGCCCGGTCTAGTTCAAGTGGAGAGGCAGGGGGGACCCCCAGGAGGTTGTTAAAGATGGTACACAGAGTAGCGTCTAGTTGCTGGGGTTCGATGACTTCAGGGAGTCCCCGTACCCGGATGTTGTTCCTTCTGTTTCTGTTCTCCAGGTCATCCATAAGGTCCGTCATTTGATGCAATTGGTGGGTGTGGGACACCAGTACGGAGTCATGGGCGGACAACTGGGTAGAAAGTGAGGTAGAAGCGGCCTCCAGGGTATCCACCCTCCCCTCCAGTGATTGCACAGTGGAACGGACAGCAGACAGTTCAGATTTATAGGGCTGTTCCAGGCGTGCCACATATTCCTCCATGTCAGACTTTGTAGGGATGGCAAAGAGATGAGCGCTCAGTTGGCGTAATTCAGCCAGGGTATCTGAGGGGGTAGCAGATGGGGTTAATGTACAGCTAGCAGCAGTCCCAGAGGGGGCCCCCACGCTCCGGCCAGCAGATGCGGAGGCTGTGACAGGAGGAATTAACAGAGGAACTGGAGAAGCCGGAGGCAAATATGGAGCCGCCGTGACAGAGAGCAGACCCGACGGTGCTGAGGTAGGTGCTGGATGGATACCACAGGTGGAGGGAGTACCAGGTGCAGGTGGATCTGACCTCAGTCCAGTGCCAGGAGGAGCTAACAGAGGGGCCCTCAATAAGGGGTGCAGGGCTGCAGTGGAGGTGGAAGTAGCCAAGGGCAAGGACATGATGGGGTCCCCTCACCTCCTGGTGGTCCCTTGGGCTGCAGTGCAGGGGTAACCTCCGTTGGTCGCTGGCACCCGGGCGGCAGGGGGGACGGTGGCAGCGACGGCCAGTCCTGCTCATGCGCCGCCGCCGACCCCGGTGACACAGGAGCCGAGCAGGGCCCAGAATCCTGAAGAATCCATGGCTCCGGGGAGCTAAGGGAGCAGGCCCCAGACACCGGAGGGGATAGGGGCGCCTCCGTTGCTGCAGCGGCCACGTGCGCCGGCGAGGCGCTTATAGATGAGCCGCGCTGTGGAGCGGAGATGTCGGGCGCCATTTTGGAGGGCGCAGACTGAGATTCGGAGGCGCCCGGGCCCTGGAGGAATTTATCCATCGTGGGCCCCTTGGATGTTCTCGGAGGAGTGGAGGAGAACCTAGGAGGGTACCACCGGGATTTGCCCATAGTCCGGTGGGCTGAAGAGGTGCCGGTCAGCAAAATGCAGCGCTGGCTCGGGTGAGTTGGGGAAGGAGCTGAGGAGATAGTAACCTCACTCCGCCATAGCCAGGCCACGCCTCCCTTGGCATTATGATTATGATAAATATGATATTTAAATAGGTTTTCCAGGCTGAGTCCATTTTTGATGATTAACTTTTTTATATCTCCATGTACAGCTATGCATGAGATGTCATTTTTTGCAAGGTCAGATATTTTTTTTAGCTATACCATTTTGGGGAATATCTATTAATGTTTTGCATTAATTATTAAAATTTTTATGAAAGGCGAAAAATAAAAAAAAAAGTCGGGTTCTGCTGTATGGTTGTTTTTTTTTTTTCGCTACGGTGTTCACAATATGGAAAAGTTATTTTTAGAAGTTTGTAGACAGGGCTTTTTAGACACAGGGATACCTAATGTGTATGTATTTTACCGTATTATAAGACGCACTTTTTTTTCACCCAAATTTGGGAGGAAAATGGGGGTGCGTCTTATGGTCCGAATGTGGGTGTAGCAATGTAGCGGGGCTTCCTCCAGCGGCAGGAGTGGGGCGATGTGCGGGCCCTGGGATCAGAGGAGCGGGTGTCTTAGTGAACCTATCCCGGCATCTGCCGTGCTATTACGACGAATGCCGGGGCTGTAAAGAAGATGGCGGCCGCTCTGCTGCAGAGCGGTCACCATAGCAACCGGGTCTCACGCTGTAATGTACAGCGCAGACCCAGAGCTAAGGCCCGCAGTCAGAGTCCACTCTGAACACGGGCATTACTACTTCAAAGCTTCCCCCCCCAAAGTGTAAAAACTGCCCCAGGGGCCGGTCCCCACCGGCCCCGTATCTTTGAAGTTGCAGGCCGGCTCCTGCGCGGTGAGATCGCAGGAGCCGTCTTGTTCCTATGACAGCTGTGAACGTTATGAAGGCTCCCAGGTCTGTCATAGGAATATTACTATTGCGGCTGGGCTGGCCTATGACCAGCCGAAATAGCATTGTACAGAATCTCCCATAGACTACAGTACCCTTGTATTGCAGTCTATGGGACTTGCAATCAAATGATTGCAGGTTCAAGCCCCTAACTAATAAAACTAAGAAAATAGTAAAAAAAAAAAAAAAAAAAAAGTTAAAAATAAATAAAAGTTCTAAATCACCCCCATTCCCTAGAATACATATAAAAGTAGAAAATTACTGTGATGCACATACACATTAGGTATCGCTGTGTCCGAAAACACCCGGTTTACAAACTTATAATTATTATAATTATATTTTTCCTGTACGTTGAACGTCATAGCTGGAAACAAAAATCAAAAGTGCCGAACTGCCGTTTTTTTCACTGTTTCACCTTTGATTTGAATAAAAAGTGATCTAAGCAATATATATTCTCCAAAGTGGTATAACTAGAAAGAACATCTGGCTCCGCAAAAAAAGATGCCCTATGCCTCCCTGTACCTGTCAATGTGACCTTGCAGCTGTTACAAAGCTACAACTCCCATATATTAAATATTTTACCAATTTTTGCTTCAAATTTTTTTTCCCTATTTTCCTACTCTAAAACCTAGGTGTGTCTTATAGTCCAAAAAATATGGTACTTTTTTGTACTTTTATATGTGTTCTAGGGAAAGGGGGTAATTTGATTTTTTATTACTTTTTATTTTTTTAATATAGTTTTACCTTTTTTTTTCATTTTATTTTAAAACTGTAATTATTAGACCCCCTAAGGGGTCTTGCACCCCAGTGAGTCTGGAATTTGTATTACAGGCTGCATTATGACTATAATACAAATAATTGCCAAACAAGCCTGGAACCCTTCAATATTCTTCCCGATGTCATGGCAATGCCTATTCTTTAACAAAACTGACCCGATTTGTAGGTAAAAAAAATTTGGACAATATAATATATATGATGCGCTATCACTATCTTGACAAGTCAAATCCTAATCTCATTATGCTGCACTCCTTCATATTTTACACAGGACTGCTCCACACAGTATAATGCCCTCTTTACTGCCCCCTATGCAGTATTCTGCACCGTTTATTGGCCCCCACACAGCATAGGTACCCTTTATTGGCTACAGCGCAGTCTATTGTCTTCTTTATTGACCCCCCACACAGTGACATACTGGGGTGCTTTCTATTGGATTATATCAACAGGTAGCAACCGATATTTACTCACTGATCCCCGCACCTACCTAATTCTGCCACCACTTTGTCTCGAGCCTGTTACTGCATGCTACATCTACATCTAGATGCTGAACAGTGTCAGGATGCCTGAGATGAGTGAGTAAATATCAGTGACTACCTGTTTGAATAATCCAAACCATAATGAGTAATTTAAAAAACATAGAGCAAGCCATACAGCGGCCCACTCCAATCTCACTTAATCCCCCTGATGGTGCTGATGTGATGGTAGAGGAATAATTCACAGCTCTGGGTTCTCAATGCACAATCTGGGGCCCTACCTACTATGTGCCATTCATAATACTGGCCCTTATGGGCCTTCTAATTTATACCTAATTTGCCCTAATGGACAAACCAATACTCTAATTCCACAATCCTCTAAGAAAAAAGTGATTATATACAATGATTTTGTGCATAAATAAATTCAACTTTATTAGGCAGCTGACTGATAGCTTACAAGTAAATTATAACATTCCTGGGCTTTATGACTATGTATAAATCAACTCCTGTTATGTCTCTATACCATGGCAGCAGAATATTTCAACTTAGCAAAAATTCAGTATTTTAGTATAATGCCGTATCTGAGGTACACAATGCATTTTCCATCACAGTTATTTCTTTTTATTTACTTCATTTTTCCCTCCCCACCTTTAAAAAGCTGTAACTTTTTATTTTTAGATTTACATTTTTGTTGAATTGTACTTTCTAATGGTACCGTTTCATATTCCATGCAATATATTAGGGGAAAAAAATTATATATGGGGTGTAATTTTGTTTTTGGCTTCTCTTCTCTGTGTAAAAATGGCATATTATATTTATTGTATGGGTCACATTGATACAAAATTTATATATTTTTTGTTATTATTTAAGCTTTTAAAAAAATAAAACATTTTTTCAAAACAAACTAATTTTTTGCATTGTCAAACTTTTTTTTAATAATTTCTGAGCTGTGTAAGGGCTCTTTTTCTGCTGGATGTGTTGGTGTTCTTATTTAAGCCATTATAGGGTACATACAACTTTTTGGTCAATTCTTATTAATTTTTTTTGTGGGGTAGAAGTGATCAAAAAAAATCTGTAGCCCGTACAGTTTAATTAATGTATTTATTTTTCATTGTGCATTTACCATGAAGGATAAATACTTCAATTTTAATAGTTTAGGCATTTTAAGAAGCATCAACTGTATACCTAGTATGTTTATGTTTTTTTTTAATTTTCATTTGGGAAATGGTGCATTTTTATTTTTATTATCATAGTTTTTTTCTTACATTTTTACAAATATTATTATTTTATTTTACTTTTAATGTTTAATCCTACTAAGGTGTTTGAACCTTGGGGTAGACTTGATTTTGTAAACATTATACTGTAATATTTCCATCAGACTTCCAGACTGCTACTATGCCTTGCATGTGCTCTGTAATACAGCTTCCACCGTACATGGAAAAGCTCAGACCATGAGCACTCTTCGTTTCCCCCTCCTGACATAATGATATACAGTACTGTGCAGAAGTATTCTTCATTGTTGCAGTTTTCCCTTAGCAGGCTTTATCTCAATTTGGTAGTTGTCTCAGAGCTGGTGGGTAGAGACTAGCTGCTAGGATGTGTTCCATATAAAACACACACAATGTAGAGGAAAATTAGTTGTTTTAATTTTCTCTATCACTAAGAAACAGGGTTATATAGGACATGATGGGGAATTGCCCATCTGAATTGAACGCTTGGGTGAGATGGAAACTCCTTCTTTTTAGCTCCAGCAGCTTCTGTCTATGCTTTCATCATTTCTTCCTCACTCAGTTTTTGCTCACTCCTCCACCCTTCCCTCTCTATAGACTTCTATTGTGAGCCACAATCTGACACCTCTATGAACGTCTGCCTGGATATCAGCTCAAATTTGAAAGCAAAGGTCAATTTACTAAGAAGGAGGGAAGAAGAGGAAAAGAGCTGAATAAGTAAAGAAAAAGCCATCTCAGAAAATATAATGCATAGTTTCTAATATTCACTTCTACTGATTTATTTAGAGTTTATTGAAAAGTTAGTGACCATTTATTAAAACAAGTGAAAAAACATAAAAGCCTTTGTTTTTTGTGTTTGGATAACAAACTACACTAGTCATTGGCAACAAACATTACAGTTATTGATACGGAAAGTGGTGACATCGTAGTTTCTGGCTGTATAATGTATAATGGTGGCTTACAGGTTTAAAGTTGTACTGCAACCAAGGACAGAATGGGAACTTCACGTGGCCTTGGAAGAAATCTGAAAGTGACCTCTTGTTATAGGTGGATTACTTTGGCAGAAGACATGGCCGGTATAAGTAGGTGTGTAAGGGGGTGATGTAGGTAAAATGCTTTCAACCATGAACCACATGGAATAGTTTTGTAGGACGAAGAGATTGTGACCATCACACTGTTTTCTCTCACTGGACTATTGAGACTGAAGCCCATTGTGAATTTTTCCTGGCTACAACTAAATTGCAGGCCGTAGCAAAAAAGCGCCATCGGAAAAACCTTGGCGGCAACGCATTGTGGTTTTTTCCACAGCGCTTTTCAGAGAAAGTCTGCAGAGATTTTCCATTATACCTATCTATTATAGAGAAACCACCAGCATTTCTGTTGGCATGATTGACATGCTGAGATTTCTAAAACCGCAACGGGTCCTCTGCGCGTATTTTTCCGCAATGTGTGGATGATATTCACTAGAATCCTATCATTTTTGCAGGGATTGTTTACTCCATGTGGGGCCCCAGCCTAAAGGTTTTCTGTAATAAACAAGAAGGCTTCTCTAAATCAAGAGGACCTTGCGGTGACTACTAAAGTTTGAAGAATTCTAGGATGAGAGGCACAACTAAAATTACACTATTTGGGAGCACGAGACAATATTTGTTACTTTTTGGGGTTCCCTGCAATGATTGAACACAAGGGCCAAAATATTATTGTTGGGAGGTATTCTTATATGTCCCTCATTATCCCGATTTCCTCATCATCGTGCATATCCTCCGTAACTGAACATATCTTGAAATATGATACATAAAATCAAGTAAAAGCATAACATTCAACTGTCTGAGACATATAAAACACTTTGCCCATCCTCATGATGGCCATCTTTTCATATCTCTTTGGCAAATACTATTAGCTGATTTGTGAAAAACTGTGAATGAGTGTCCGGCCCAGTGATATAGAGCAGTTTTACAATAGCACCACCATCTTAATAAAGATAATATAAAAGATAATAGAAAGAGTTTTGAGGGTAAAATGGGATAAGCCAACAAGATTCTCTGCCTTCTCAAGGGCAGGATTACAGAAGTGACCTGAGCCTAGCCATGTCTATTCTTCAACCCATTAAATAAAAACCAATGACAGTATACCTGTGGATATAATGGTAAGCTCATGGAAAAAATATTGCTCATTATTTACAAATGTTTTAAAATGAATTTCAATTTAATTTTGGTCTCTGAGCGGTTACTCTCATTTACGGAAAAAATACTAATTGAGCTCTAGTGGTAAAGGCTTCCTTAGGAAACCTCTATAAGCTCTCACATGGCATGTCAAAACTATAAAAGATCTTAGAATACTCCTAATTTCATTTTTTTTTTATTTTACTGATTATTTTTAAATGTTTTTGTGCTTGGTTTATAGTCACTCTTAAGCAATTGCATGTTTTAACATCAAAATTCTTTTTCTTTTTATTACGCAATCTTCTCTCATCTATGGTTTGGATCATAGCATGTTGTCTTTCTCTCCATTTCTTTCTAAGGGTAAATAAAGATGATGGCTTGTTTCCAGATTCATTCAATACCTCCAACCACTATCTTAATTTCATGTTAGACCTTAGACTATGTTATTACTCTTCATATGATGGAGTTCAAGAACAGGACCACCATCATCACAGAATTTATTCTACTTGGATTTACTACGGACCCCAAGATAAATGCTGTGCTCTTTGTCTTTTTCTTTATCATCTACCTGGTAACATTTGCTGGGAACAGCCTCATAATATATATAATCATCATCAACTCCAAGTTGCATAAACCCATGTACCCATTTTTTTTTGTATATTATCTATTCTTGACTTATGTTATTGTACATTGGCTGTGCCCCGATTATTATCGGATCTCTTCTCTACTGAAAGGACCATCTCATACATGGCTTGTCGTCTTCAGACCCATGCCATCCTTCTGGTGGAAGGTTCAGAGTGCCAGCTTCTTGTTGTGATGGCTATTGATCGATATATTGCCATATGTCACCCTCTTCACTACCCTGTCCTCATGCATTGGGGCAATTGTTATAAGCTGGTGGCTCTAGTACTAATTGTTACTTTTATGCTTTGTTCTTTCCCTACAATTGTCTCTCCCTTCACTATTTGCTATAACCAGATCAACCATTTCATGTGTGAGACACTGGCTTTTTTTAAATTGTTATGTGAGAACACCTTTTCTATTGAACTTCAGATATTTTCCATCAGTTTTCTCACGCTCCTCCTTCCTCTTCTGCTCATCTTACTGTACTATCTTATGCACGTATCATATACTCTGTACTAAAGATTCAATCTGCAGGAAGGTCTAAGGATTTTTCCACCTGTACATCACATCTCGGGGTGGTGGCTTTATACTTTGGGACAGCCATGCTGATGTATCTTGGTCCTGCCTCAATGTACTCTACAGATCAGGAGAAATATAGCTCCATATTTTATGTTATTATAACTCCAATGCTGAATCCTCTCATCTACAGTCTCAATAACAGGGAGGTTAAAGATACAATTAAGAAGGAACTTCTCGCAAAATTCACTTAGTCACTTATATTAAGAGGGTTTTAACTGAGTTGATGAATTGCTTTGTACATGTTTTAGTTTACATTTAGATATTATTGTAAAGCCCCAAGTATTAACCCCTTAAGGACAAGGTCAAAAATAACAAGGACACTGCCTTAATTTCAGTTCTGACATGTGTCACATCATGTTGTAATAACTTTGGAATGCTTTCACTTACCCAAGAGATATTGATATTGAATTTTTCATGCCACATGGTTAGCAGTAAATTTTTGTCAATTTTTTTTTGTATTTATTTATGAAAAATAAGAATTTTTCAGACAGTTAGCCATAACACCCAAATTATTTATTAGATATTATCTGTTGTCGAAGTACAATAGCTTTTAACCGGTTGACGGTTAAATTTACGGCCTGCGGTCGTGGTCTCTGAAGACCGGCCAATAGTAAAAATACGGCCTGCACTTCAGACACCTTTTGAGAGTGATCGTGCTGTCAAATCTCCGTGCCAAGACTGTTGCTAACAGCCCTGGACTTTGGGCAGAGACCGAGGACCAATCTGTGTGATTCCTGGTCATGTGATCGCTGTGACAGCAACTCACAGCGATCGCAGACGTTTGTTTAGTAAAAGTTCGGCAGGAAATCTCCTCCCTTTCTCCTTCTCCTCACACATTGTTTCTTTGTGCAGAGAAGAGAAGAAGAAGAGAGATTTTCTGCCAGAATACAGTTTCTGAACAAAAAATACATTGTTTCAAGCACAGATTGTTCCCCAAAACCCCATTGTTCCCCACCCTTCTATACATATATCATATATACCTCTCTCTCTATATATATATATAGATCTATATATATATATCTATAAAATATATATATATATATATATATATATATATATATATCTACCATATAGTATATATATAGCTAGATAGATAGATATATATATATATATATACACCATATAGGTATATATATATTTCTATTATTTGTATAGCGCCAAAATATTCTGCAGCTCTTTACAGACATTATCAGTCACTGTGCCATATAGGGTTCACAATAGATAGATCTCTATCTATATCTATATCTATCTATATATCTACCATATAGTATTTTATATATATATATATATATATATATATATATATATATATATACACACCATATAGGTATATATATATTTCTGTTACTTGTATAGCACTAACATATTCTGCAGCGCTTTGTCAGTCACTGTGCCATATAGGGTTCACAATATATAGATCACTATTTATCTATCTACCATATAGTATTCATATATATATATATATATATATATATATATATATATATAGATATATACACACACACCATATAGGTATATATATATTTCTGTTACTTGCAGAGAGCCAACATATTCTGCAGCGCTTTACAGACATTGTCAGTTACTGTGCCATATAGGGCTCACAATCTAAGTGTGTCTATCTATATATTCACAGTCACTTTGGTGTGGCTATCATATATACTGTGTACAGTGCAGTTAGTTCTAAATTTGTTAAAAAAAAATAAAATAAAAAACCAAAAAAACAAAACAAAATTATTTAGTTTAGTTAGTGTTATAGTGACATTATGGCGAGGAGGTTATATAACACTGAGGAGGCATACGCCATGCTTTGGTCAGATACATCAGCATCTGAGACTGAACCACTTGTAGACAGTGACAATATAAGTGTCACGTCAGATTCATCTTCAGGGGACATTCTGCCTGATGAAATTAACACTTCAGATAGTGAAGGTGCAGGAACTAGTAGTGCTGCAGCACATAGTGACATTTTCCCACTAGTTGATGTGCGTTCCCTCCAGTGGGCACCTGCTCCATCTTTTGCCCCTAGAATGCACCCATTTACTGCAACTCCTGGCATAACAGTGGATGATTCCAATTTTACCCAGATAAACTACTTTAGTTTATTTATAAGTGACAACCTCCTCAATGAAATCGTCTATCAAACTAATTTGTACGCTACCCAGTATATAACACAGAAACCTTCATCTGTCCATGCCAAAGATTGGACACCCACAGATCTGGCTGAAATCAAAAAATTTTTTGGGCCTCACCCTAAATATGGGTATTGTAAAAAAGCCCTCAATCAGATCATATTGGTCTACAAGTCCTGCTCAGGTAACCCCAGTATATTCTGCAGTCATGTCCAGGCATCGTTACGAACGATTAATGGGGTTCCTTCACTTCAGTGATAATTCACAGGCCCCTCCCAGTAATGATCCAAACCATGATCGGTTATTCAAACTAAGGCCCCTGATAAATTCTTTAAACCAGTCCTTTTCGCAATATTACACCCCGGAGCAAAATGTCAGTGTGGACGATTCCCTCCTTAGCTTTCACGGCAGACTTAGCTTTCGCCAATATCTCCCATCCAAAAGGGCAAGATATGGCATCAAACTATATAAGCTTTGTGAAAGCGGGTCAGGATATACTACTGCCTTTAGAATTTATGAAGGACGAGATCAAAAAAGTGATGCTCCAGGATGCCCCACTAATTTTCCTACCAGCAGTAAAATAGTGTTGGAAATAATGCAGCCTCTGCTACACAAAGGGTACCACTTGTACTGTGACAACTTTTATTCAAGTGTGGCCCTATTTAGACATTTGCATGGTGCAAGCACAGGAGCATGTGGAACCATGCGCAAAAACCGAATTGGTTTTCCGCAGCAGCTAGTGGGGAAGGGCATGGAAAAGGGGGAGTCCGGTTCTTATGCTTGTGAAGAGTCGATGGCTGTTAAATACAGAGATTGGAAAGATGTTTATGTGTTGAGCACAATACATCCCGCAGGAACAGTGGCAGTGAGGGAAAGAGGGGCATCAGCAGACAAACATAAACCAGTAA
Organism: Leptodactylus fallax; assembly: GCA_947044405.1. Lineage (NCBI taxonomy): Eukaryota > Metazoa > Chordata > Amphibia > Anura > Leptodactylidae > Leptodactylus > Leptodactylus fallax. Next base: position 3,409,515 of record CAMRHE010000114.1, read on the forward strand.
GTGTGTCCGAGTACAATAAATACATGGGGGGAGGGGTGGATTTAAGCGATCAGATCTTACAGCCCTATTTAGTAAATCGGAAAACAAAAACCTGGTACAAAAAAGTGGCCATTTATCTTATTCAATTTGGAATCCACAATGCCTTTATACTTTATAGAAAAAAGGGAGGCAGAGGCAAATATCTGGATTTTCAGGAGGAACTCATTGACAGCCTCATTTTTGCACATCAGGACACCAGACAGAACCCTCAGTCTGAAGATGTCAAACGATTAACTGAAAGGCATTTTATCAGTAGCATTCCCTCAACAACAAGAAGTAACTTGCAAAAAAAAATGCCATCTGCAACAAAAATGGGCAATGCAGAGATACCCGTTACTTCTGTTCCTCATGCCCCTCACAACCAGGCCTGTGTATTATTCCTTGTTATGAGAAATACCACACGGTTCTACATTATTAGAATTCTTCCACAGCAGACAGTATAGTCAACTTTTTTGTAATTTTTATTTTCATCTCATTTTACTCAAGGGTTAGAAAGAGAATAGGTAAGAGGAGGTTGTCCAGTTTGCCTGCCTCCTAATGTTGGGATTGCCACCAAGCCTCCTCTTTTGTATAAATCTGCAATTTCCTATTGTTATAAACCCTAAATTCCCTAAATTATACCCCTAGATGAATACATTGGGGAGCAAAAATGCAAATTGCATTTTTTTGCATCTTTTTCAACCACATTTCCCAAAAAAAATCTAGACAGCCTACGAAGACGCTAAACCACTTATTGAATGTGGTGTCTTCTTTTGTAAACAATAGGATTTGTGGGGTGACTAACCTATTCTGGCGCTCCAGGGTCTTCAAAATAATGTAAGCAGCTAGAAAATCTCTTGTTATATTTGTGGCCTACAAAAGCCAAAATTGCCTCCCTTTGTGGCAGGCAGAATGTGAAATGAGGTCAATTTTACCCATTGCCTGAAGTATGTGCGTAAACTACATGCATAAAATGACATATTTGGTAAAAAAATAGAAATTATATTTTTTTCCATCTTTTTCAAGAACCTTTTAGAAAAAATCTGGATGGCCTAAGAAGATGCGGAATCGCTTAATGAATACCTTTGGGTGTCTACTTTTGTAAACGATAGGATTTGTGGGGTGACTACACTATTCTGGCGCTCCAGGGTCTTCAAAATAATGTAAGCAGCTAGAAAATGAGTTGTTATATTTGTGGCCTACAAAAGCCAAAATTGCCTCCCTTTGTGCCAGGCCTTGGCACATGCCCATACAGTAAATAAAGTACACATATTGGGTATTCTCATATACGTGAGAAGTAGCAGAATGTGAAATGAGGTCAATTTTACCTCTGGTCCATACTGTGTGTTAAAACAGTATGCATAAAATGCCATATTTACCATTTTTTTTGCTTTTTTTTTTCCATTTTGCCCACTTTTACAAAAAAACTAAAAATAGTATATACGAACATATACTATCAAAATAAAGCCCTGTCAGTTATTTAAAAACCATGTGAAATTCAAAGACATACATTAACCATCTGCAAAGATATTTTCATCTAAATCAGCACATAGCAAAATTGTTAAATTTTGCCTGGTCATTAAGCTGTACAATGGCTTGATCCTTAACCGGTTAATTTCTAAGTCCAACATTTTGTATAATGGTTTTATATTAAGTCCATTTTGTATTAACTGTTTATGCTTCTTAATTCTATGAAATGCTGAAAATGTATCAATTCCTTCATTTGTAGTAGCCAACTGTGTGAGGGTTTTATCTATGTGATATTTCATATCCAATGCACTGTACTAGATCTGTCTACACTTTTCTTCACTCAAGGATTCACTACTTGGATAGTAGATAATGTCAGACGTTACAGACATCCTATCTTGTAAATTCTCAGTTAGTAAATTCCTTCTGGTATTATTGTTTTAATAAAATACAGACAAGCATGGTAAAGAAAAATTCGTACACACAGGTGCAGTAGCCATTTTGATGATGTAGTCTCATATACTGATAAGAATATCAATAAAACCAGTTGTACTTTAATAAAGATTAGATTATTGTCTTACTTTCTCTGAGTGCTGGGTGAGGTCATTTCTTTGCTCCTGGATAGCTGTAAGACAGGGCTTCCAGGTGGGACAACTAAGTGTAAAGGGGTAATTGTATTAGCACTTTGACACTAGCAGACCTCTGCTTTATGTTGGCACAATTTTTCAAATGTCCTTTAATTTTTTAGGATGTAAGAAGTCTTACAAGTTTAAAAGCAATTTTCAAAATTTTCAAGAAAATTTCCAAAATTCATTTTTAAGGAAAAATTCATCTCTGAAAGGGGCTATTAAAGGCCTATATATAAGGGCTGGCACCCTTCAATCCATTCAAACCAACAGTTAGGAATTTTGTTAACCCTTTAAACTTTTCACAGGAATTAAAAAAAAAAAGAAGCTGAATTTTTTAAATTTTAATGGTTGTTTTGGAAGAGTGAAGAAATCAGGCAATACCTTGTAGAGGCTAACTTAGTATATTTGATGGTGAGCTTTCAAGAGTACTAGCTCTTCAGGCATGGTGTTATACAAGAAACTGAAAATTCACAGAATTTTTTATACACAAAAGACATGGACCTTCAAAGGATCTTAGAATCTTTTAAAAAACAAAAAACAAAATGCAATATAAGTAGAGAAGTTATTTACAACATGTCAGGAAATAAACATTCTGGAAACTTGTGGGGGCGTGACGGAGGGATCAGTAATTCTTGCTGTTATCTGTTTGCTATCAGGTGGTGATTTGTGACCCTCACAGGTCATACATAGTGTGACATGAAACTGGCATGAATATTAAGTCCAAATTGCAGCATTTGAAATTTTTGCATTAACTTATATTCCCATTCCTTTCTCTCCTTCTGTGTTTTAAAATGTCCCATTAAAACCACAACCCGCAAATCTTCAATAGAGTGGTCTTCTCCGGAGAAATGTGCGGCCACTGGAGATCTGTTCTGCTCGTATTAATGGAGAATCTGTGTGAGTTCATGCTCTGACTGAGTCTCTGCCCTGCTCCAGTTGTCTCGGGTTTGAAGGGTGCCTTTTCCAGACGGCATGTTTCAGCTCCTTCCAAAAATACTCAATAGGATTTAGGTCAGGGCTCACAGAAGGCCACTTCAGAATAGTCCAATGTTTTCCTCTTAGCCATTCTTGGGTGTTTTTAGCTGTGTGTTTTGGGTCATTACCCTGTTGCAAGACCCATGATCTGCGACTGTGACCAAGCTTTCTGACACTGGGCAGCACATTTCTCTCTAGAATTCCTTGATAGTCTTGAGATTTCATTGTACCCTGCACAGATTCAAGACACTGTGCTAGATGCAGCAAAGCAGAACATAACAGAGCCTCCTCCATGTTTCACAGTAGGGACAGTGTTCTTTTCAAGATATGCTTCATTTTTCCATCTGTGAACATAGAGCTGATGTGCCTTTCCAAAAATTTTGATTTTTGTCTTATTTGTCCATAGGACATTCTCCCAGAAGCTTTGTGGCTTGTCATCATGTCGTTTGGCAAATTACTTTTGTTAGATTTAAGTTATTTCTGTGACCATTGTGGGTTTTTCTTCCATTAAACGAGGGGTACCAACAATTTTGTCCACGTATGTAGTTATCTATGATAGTAGGATTCCCTGCCTCCCAGCGACTTACTGTCCCATACTGTAATTGATACAGGACAGTATGTCGCTGGGAGGCAGTATAGTGTTTCACGGGTGAAATACGGTTCGTGTGCTGCTACCCTAACTTTTATCCTGGAAATATGACAGCGCTCAGAAAAAGCACCATACGCATTTCAGGGATTAATTTACAATGTATTGGCAGGCAACGGTTCTGAGGTGAAATAAAACATTTAAAAAAAATTAACCCCCAAGATATTTTTAGAAACTACACTCCTTAATGAATTTCTCAAGAAGTACATTCATCATTTTGATTCCAGGAGTGCTTCTCAAAATTCAATGTACTATAGTGAAAATTTAATGTAAAAAAAAAAAGCCATTTCAGCTATGTTCATATGGTGCTTACTTGGCATCAATAGAAACTTGTGCTCCTAAAATTCTAAAGTGAGTTAGCCTAGGTAAAGAAAAGTTATATATGAGGGCATAAACTGCTGCGGGGAAGATTTTGGAGTGTTGGAGTTACTTTGCATGCATTTCTGCTTGTCATTCTGCTTGCAGATAGCTTAGAAGTGAATTAGAATACCTTCTTTATTCAACTTTGTTCTTTGGGACTGTCATGATGATGTATTTTGGCCCCTCATCCATGTGCTCAACAGACCAGGATGTTATTATATCTCCAATGCTGAAATCTCTCATCTATAGTCTCAATAACAGGAAGGTTAAAGGCACAATTAAAAAATTTCTAAGAACAATCTCTCAGTAGCTCAGTCTGTACATTAAGAGGGGGTTTACTGACTTTATAATTTGCTAGGTACATTATTTTATATTTTTTTAGGTTTATTAATTATTGCATTATCCAAAGTATTAACTACAGTGTCATGAAAATGTTTATGTCTCCTTTCTTATTTCTTTTTATAAGATAGTTTGAAGCATAAAGCATTAAGTGTTAACACATTAAAGGGGTTGTCCAGGATAAACTTTTATAAAAACTTTTTTATACATATACAGTGGGGAAAAAAAAGAATTTAGTCAGCCACCAATTGTGCAAGTTCTCCCACTTAAAAAGATGAGGCCGGCCTGTAATTGTCATCACAGGTAGACCTCAACTATGAGAGACAAAATGAGAAAACAAATCCAGAAAATCACATTGTCTGATTTTTTAAGAATTTATTTGCAAATTATGGTGGAAAATAAGTATTTGGTCACCTACAAACAAGCAAGATTTCTGGCTCTTACAGACCTGTAACTTCTTCTTTAAGAGGCTCCTCTGTCCTCCACTCATTACCTGTAGTAATGGCTCCTGTTTGACATTGTTATCAGTATAAAAGAGACCTGTCCACAACCTCAAACAGTCACACTCCAAACTCCACTATGGTGAAGACCAAAGAGCTGTGAAAGGACACCAGAAACAAAATTGTAGACCTGCACCAGGCTGGGAAGACTGAATCTGCAATAGGCAAGCAGTTTGATGTGAAGAAATCAACTGTGGGAGCAATAATTAGAAAATGGAAGACTTACAAGACCACTGATAATCTCCCTCGATCAGAGGCTCCACGCAAGATCTCACCCCATGGGGTCAAAATGATCACAAGAACGATGAGCAAAAATCCCAGAACCACACAGGGGGACCAAGAGACTGACCTGCAGAAAGCTGGGACTAACGTAACAAAGGCTACCGTCAGTAACACACTATGCCGCTAGGAACTCAGATCCTGCAGTGCCAGACATGTCCCCCTGCTTAAGCCAGTATATATCTGGGCCCGTCTGAAGTTTGCTAGAGAGCATTTGGATGTTCCAGAAGAGTATTGGGAGAATTTCATATGGTCAGATGAAACCAAAGTGGAACTGTTTGGTAGAAACACAACTTGCCGTGTTTGGAGGAGAGTGAATGCTGAGTTGCATCCAAAGAACACCATACCTACTGTGAAGCATGGGGGGGGCAACATCATGCTTTGAGGCTGTTTCTCTGCAAAGGGACCAGGACGACTGATCCATGTACATGAAAGAATGAATGTGTCGTGAGATTTTGAGTGCAAACCTCCTTCCATCAGCAAGGGCATTGAAGATGAAACATGGCTGGGTCTTTCAGCATGACAATGATCCCAAGCACACCGTTAGTCTAATGAAGGAGTGGCTTCGTAAGAAACATTTCAAGGTCCTGGAGTGGCCTAGCCAGTCTCCAGATCTCAACCCCATAGAAAACCTTTGGAGGGAGTTGAAAGTCCATGTTGCCCAGCGAAAGCCCCAAAAAATCACTGCTCTAGAGGAGATCTGCTAGGGGAATGGGCCAACATACCAGCAACAGTGTGTGCCAACCTTGTGAAGACTTACAGAAAACGTTTGACCTCTGTCATTGCCAACAAAGGATATATAACAAAGTATTGAGATGAACTTTTGTTATTGACCACCATAATTTGCAAATAAATTCTTTAAAAATCAGACAATGTGATTTTCTGGATTTGTTTTCTCATTTTGTCTCTCATAATTGAGGTCTACCTATGATGTCAATTACAGACCTCTCTCATCTTTTTAAGTGGGAGAACTTGCACAATTGGTGGCTGACTAAATACTTTTTTCCCCACTGTATTAGGTCAGGGAGAGAGAAAAAAAAATCATACTCACCTGTCCCTGACACTCCAATGTCTCCCAGCATGGTGCAGTCCTGCTGATCCAGTGTTTTCTTCTGGTGGAAGTCCCCAGAAGAAAACACCAGAGCTGCAGGATTGGAAGGCACTGGGAGACATCGAAGCACTGAAGACAGGTATGTTTCTTTTTTTGTTTTGTTTTTTCGCCTTTCCCAACCTAATATACAGTGGGTATGGAAAGTATTCAGACCCCTTTAAATTTTTCACTCTTTGTTTCATTGCAGCCATTTGCTAAAAGAGATAAAGTTCATTTTATTTCTCATTAATGTACACTCAGCACCCCATCTTGACAGAAAAAAACATAAATATAGATATTTTTGCAAATTTATTAAAAAAGAAAATCTGAAACATTACATGGTCATAAGTATTCAGACCCTTTGCTGTGACACTCATATTTAACTCACATGCTGTCCATTTCCTTCTGATCCTCCTTGAGATGGTTCTACTCCTTCATTGGAGTCCAGCTGTGTTTAATTAAACTGATTGGACTTGATTAGGAAAGGCACACACCTGTCTATATAAGACCTCACAGCTCACAGTGCATGTCAGAGCAAATGAGAATCATGAGGTCAAAGGAACTGCCCAAGGAGCTCAGAGACAGAATTGTAGCAAGGCACAGATCTGGCCAAGGTTGCAAAAGAATTTCTGCAGCACTCAAGGTTCCTAAGAGCACAATGGCCTCCATAATCCTTAAATGGAAGAAGTTTGGGAGTACAAGAACTCTTCCTTGACCTGGCCGTCCAGCCAAACAGAGCAATCGTTGGAGAAGAGCTTTGGTGAGAGAGGTAAAGAAGAACCCAAAGATCACTGTGGCTGAGTTCCATAGATGCAGGAGGGAGATGGGAGAAAGCTCCACAAAGTCACCTATCACTGCAGCCCTCCACCAGTCAGGGCTTTATGGCAGAGTGGCCCGAAGGAAACCTCTCCTCAGTGCAAGACATATGAAAGCCTGCATAGAGTTTTCCAGAAAAACACATGAAGGACTCCAAGACTATGAGAAATAAGATTCTCTGGTCTGATGAGACAAAGATTGAACTTGTTGGCGTTAATTCTAAGCGGTATGTGTGGAGAAAACCAGGCACTGCTCATCACCTACCCAATACAATCTCAACAGTGAAACATGGTGGTGGCATAGCATGCTATGGGGGACAGGACGACTGGTTGCAATTGAAGGAAAGATGAATGTGGCCAAGTACAGAGATATCCTGGAAGAAAACCTCTTCCGGAGTGCTCTGGACCTCAGACTGGGCCAAAGGTTCACCTTCCAACAAAACAATGACCCTAAGCACACAGCTAAAATAACAAAGGAGCGGCTTTGTAACAACTCTGTGACCATTCTTGAATGGCCCAGCCAGAGCCCTGACCTCAACCCAATTGAGCATCTCTGGAGACCTGAAAATGGCTCCACCAACGTTCACCATACAACCTGACAGAACTGGAGAGGATCTGCAAGGAAGAATGGCCAAGGATCCCCAAATCCAGATGTGAAAAACTTGTTGCATCATTCCCAAGAAGACTCCTGGCTGTACTAGCTCAAAAGGAAGCGGCTTCTACTCACTACTGAGCAAAGGCTCCGAATACTTATTGCCATGTGATATTTCAGTTTTTCTTTTTTTATACATTTGCAAAAATATCTACATTTCTGTTTTTTTTTTCTGTTAAGATGGGGAGCTGAGTGTACATTAATGAGAAATAAAATGAACTTTTTTGCTTTGAGAAAATAGCTGCAATGAAACAAAGAGTGAAAAGTTTAAAGGGGTCTGAATACTTTCCGTACCCACTGTATAGAAAAAAATGGTTATTCTGGACAACTTTTTTTTACTTTTGTACTTATTTTACTTTAGTTTACTTTACTGACCATTGTCTAATTAGACACAGTTACTGCTTCCACTGCCTGTTACTGCTTCTTACGGCCTGATACTATAAAGTAAATTACTGCAGCAAAGTCATTATGAAATATTTTACACATGCTTTAAGTTGAGAGTGTTTTCCTGTCAGGTTGACTGCTATGTATTACTCTCACCACAACACATCTACTTTTCCATATATACCATTTATGATTGTTTTAGATATTTAAATACAATTCAGTATAAGTACAGGACAAGAGGAATAAACAGGGAAGTAATCCACCTACTTTATATCACACTGGTAAAAAGCTGTGATATCATTGTGGGTAGGGAATGAATTTAGTAGCTTATATTTGTCTGTCATGCTTTGTGTATGTAGTAGTAGGTAGTGTACAGTCATGGCCAAAAGTTTTGAGAATGACACAAATATTCTATTTTCACATGATCTGCTGCCCTCTGGTTTTTATGTGTGTTTGTCAGATGTTTTTATCACATACAGAAATAGAATTGCATTCATATTATGAGTAACAGAAGCTTATATTGACAGTTAGAATGAGTTAATGCAGCAAGTCAATATTTGCAGTGTTGACCCTTCTTCTTCAGGACCTCTGCAATTCTCCCTGGCATGCTCTCAATCAACTTCTGGACCAAATCCTGACTGATAGCAGTCCATTCTTGCAGAATCAATGCTTTCATTTTGTCTGAATTTGTTGGTTTTTGTTTGTCCACCCGTCTCTTGATGATTGACCACAAGTTCTCAATGGGATTAAGATCTGGGGAGTTTCCAGGCCATGGACCCAAAATCTCTATGTTTTGTTCCCTGAGCCATTTAGTTATCACCTTTGCTTTATGGCAAGGTGCTCCATCATGCTGGAAAAGGCATTGTTGAGCGCCAAACTGCTCTTGGACGGTTGGGAGAAGTTGCTCTTGGAGGACATTCTGGTACCATTCTTTATTCATGGCTGTGTTTTTAGGCAAGACTGTGAGAGAGCCGATTCCCTTGGCTGAGAAGCAACCCCACACATGAATGGTTTCAGGATGCTTTACAGTTGGCATGAGACAAGACTGGTGGTAGCGCTCACCTCTTCTTCTCCGAATAAGCTGTTTTCCAGATGTTCCAAACAAACGAAAAGGGGATTCATCAGAGAAAATGACTTTCCCCCAGTCCTCAGCAGTCCACTCCCTGTACCTTTTGCAGAATATCAGTCTGTCCCTGATGTTTTTTCTGGAGAGAAGTGGCTTCTTTGCTGCCCTCCTTGAGACCAGGCCTTGCTCCAAGAGTCTCCGCCTCACAGTGCGTGCAGATGCACTCACACCTGCCTGCTGCCATTCCTCAGCAAGCTCTGCACTACTGGTAGCCCGATCCCGCAGCTGAAACACTTTTAAGAGACGGTCCTGCCACTTGCTGGTCTTTCTTGGGCGCCCTGGAGCCTTTTTGGCACCAATGGAACCTCTCTCCTTGAAGTTCTTGATGATGCGATAGATTGTTGACTGAGGTGCAATCTTTCTAGCTGCAATAGTCTTCCCAGTTAGGCCATTTTTGTGCAGTGCAATGATGACTGCACGTGTTTCTTTAGAGATAACCATGGTTAACAGAAAATAAACAATGATGGCAAGCACCAGCCTCCTTTTAAAGTGTCCAGTGGTGTCATTCTTACTTAATCATGACAGATTGATCTCCAGCCCTGTCCTCATCAACACCCACACCTGTGTTAATGGAGCAATCACTGAAACGATGTTAGGTGGTCCTTTTAAGGCAGGGCTGCAATGATGTTGAAATGTGTTTTGGGGGATAAAGTTCATTTTCTAGACAAATATTGACTTTGCAAGTAATTGCTGTTAAGCTGATCACTCTTTATAACATTCTGGAGTATATGCAAATTGCCATTAGAAAAACTGAAGCAGTAGACTTTGTAAAAATTAATATTTGTATCATTCTCAAAACTTTTGGCCATGACTGTACTTGGTGTGTATAAGATGCAGTAGGCCTATAATTGATCACATGTATGTGGTGTATATATGTTGTTTGGCATATATACATTTTATAAAACCCAAGAGCAAGATGTCCCAGGTCATGTTCAGTTTTGGTGGTGCAGTTGGAGAAAAATGAGGCAAGGAAAATGATGCTGTAATGTAGGTTGTACAGTTGTCACAGTTAAGTTAAGGGAAATTTCCCTGTAGTACAATTCTTTCCATAGTTGAGGTAAAGGAGGCTAAGAGGGGAGGCTCATCACCTCCACACTGGTGAATCATGGGTATATGGGGATCCAAGATGTCTGAGGATTCGGACAGCCCTTCCAAGGTGTAACATGTATGACTACTGCAGAGATAGGGAAAAAAGAAGCAGGTGAATGGGCTGTGGATGGTCTTGCAAAATTTCACCTTAATGACAGCAAAATTCACTAGAGACAAGATTTTGAGGTGAAACACCAGGAGAAATGTCTAAAATCAGCTGAATGAGGGATGGTAGTGCTGTGTCCCAAGGTAAACTGCTCCTATTTGACTCAAAATTCAATCTCCTTGACCTCTACTAAAAAGAGCCTAAAATCCCAGCCAAACTCTTAACAGAGGATGCTGTAAAATAAAAAAAATACAAATTATAAGCATGATTTATATATGGGCTTAGAAGACAGGCCAGACAGCCCAATATGGGATCATAAGGGGAATATTTCCTGGCTGCAACAAACTTAGTTTGCACCATTAAAATGATCTGCCCAGGTCTGAAATCTAAAATGTAGTTATAGTTGTGAATTTTAGGTTCGGAGAGGTGCTGCTTATATTACAATATTGTGGCTTCTTTTCTGGCTGCACAACGTTCTTTGACAAAAAGGGCCAAAATGTAATTGTTAATTTGTTTTTATCATAAAACTGTCATCCAACTCAGCATACATATCCTAACTAACACTAACTCCCCATATAAAAAAATATTACATAAACCCAAGTTAAAGAACAACACTCAACTGTCTGAGCCTTATGGAACACTTTGCCCAACCTCTTGATAAGGGTCTTTGCCCAATGCGATTGACTGACTTGTGAAACATTGTTCAGTGGCTGAGTGTCTGGCCCAGTGATACAGAGCAATTTTTCAATAAAGCTACCATCTTCACAATGGAAATGTAGGTAGAGTTTCAAGAGGGAAAAGGGCTTGAACCAACAAGACAATGTGCCTCATCTAGGGCAGAATTAGGGGTGTGAACTGAACCTAATGATATTTCTTCTTCAGCCCAATGAATGAAATACAAATTACAGTATATTTGTAGATATCATGGTAAGAATCTGGAAAAAAAATATTGCTCATTATTTACAATTGTTTTGAATAAATTTCCATTTAATTTCTGTCTCACAGCGACTTGTCTCATTTATGGAAAAACATAATTGATCTCAAGTGGTAAAAGATTCCTAATAAAACCTTTATACCCCGAGGTCTCACCGGAGATATAGTCAGATCTATAACAGAATCTCATTTAAATTTTTATAAATTTAGCAAAATTTTGAAATGTATTTTTGTGCTTGTTGTATTGATATATTCATCTATAGTCACTTTAAGCAATCATATATTTTACCATAAATTAAGATTATTTTTCTTTTGATTATCTAATCTTCTCTTATCTATGATTCAGATCACAGCTTTTCTTCCTGTCCTTCTCTTTCTAAATTTACAAAATGAAGTTGAATTGTCTCCAGTTTCAGTCAATAAATCCAACCACTATCTAACTTTCACATTAGACCTTAGACTATGTTATTATTCTTCATATGATGGAGACCATGAACAAGACCCCCATCATCACAGAATTTATTCTACTTGGATTTACTACGGACCCCAAGATAAATGCTGCGCTCTTTGTCTTATTCTTTATCATCTATCTGGTAACATTTGCTGGAAACAGCCTCATAATATATATAATCATCATCAACCCCAAGTTACATAAACCCATGTACTTCTTTCTTTGTATATTATCCATTCTTGACTTGTGTTATTGTACATTGGCTTTGCCCCAATTATTATCCGATCTCTTCTCTACTGAAAGGACCATCTCATACATGGCTTGTCGTCTTCAGACCCATGCTATCCTTCTGGTGGAAGGTTCAGAGTGCCAGCTTCTTGTTGTGATGGCTATTGATCGATATATCACCATATGCCACCCCCTTTACTACCCAGTTCTCATGCGTTGGGGTAATTGTTATAAGCTGGTGGGTCTTGTATTCATTGTTACCTTTATGCTTTGTTCTTTCCCTACAATTGTCTCTCCCTTTACTATTTGCTACAACCAGATCAACCATTTCATGTGTGAGATGTTGGCTTTTATTAAATTGTTATGTGGGAACACCTCTTCTATCGAACTTCAGATATTTTCCATCAGTTTTCTCACGCTCCTCCTTCCTCTTCTGCTCATCTTACTATCTTATGCACGTATCATATACTCTGTACTAAAGATTCGCTCTGCAGGAAGGTCTAAGACTTTTTCCACCTGTACTTCACATCTAGGTGTGGTGGCTTTATACTTTGGGACAGCCATGCTGATGTATCTTGGTCCTGCATCCATGTACTCTACAGATCAGGAGAAATATAGCTCCATATTTTATGTTATTATAACTCCAATGCTGAATCCTCTCATCTACAGTCTCAATAACAGGGAGGTTAAAGATACAATTAAGAAGGAACTTCTCGCAAAATTCACTTAGTAACTTATATTAAGAGGTTTTTAACTGAGTTGATTAATTGTTTTGCACATTTTTTAGTTTACATTTAGATATTATTTTAAAACCCCAAGTATTAACCCCTTAAGGAGAAGGTAAAAAATAACAAGGACACTGCCTTAATTTCAGTTCTGACATGTGTCACATCATATTGTAATAACTTTGGAATGCTTTCAATTACCCAAGTGATATTGATATTGAATTTTTCATGCCACGTGGTTAGCAGTAAACTTTTGTCAATGATTTTTGCATTTATTTATGAAAAATAAGAAATTTTCAGACAGTTAGCCATAACACCCAAATTAATTATTAGATATTATCTGTTGTCGAAGTACAATGGCTTTTGATTTCTAAGTCCAACATTTTGTATAATGGTTTTATATAAGGTCCATTTTGTATTAACTGTTTATGCTTCTTAATTCTATGAAATGCTGAAAATGTATCAATTCCTTCATTTGTAGTAAGCCACCTGTGTGAGGGTCTTATCTATGTGATATTTCATAGCCAATACACTGTACTAGATCTGTCTACACTTTTCTTCATTCAAGGATTCACTACTTGGATAGTAGATAGTGTCAGACGTTACAGACATCCTATCTTGTAAATTCTCAGTTAGTAAATTCAAAATTCCTTCAAGTATTATTGTTTTAAAAAAATACAGACAAGCATGGTAAAGAAAAAATCGTACACACAGGTGCAGTAGCCATTTTGATGATGTAGTCTCATATACTGATAAGAATATCAGTAAAACCAGTTGTACTTTAATAAAGATTAGATTATTGTCTTACTTTCTCTGAGTGCTGGGTGAGGTCATTTCTTTGCTCCTGGATAGCTGTAAGGCAGGGCTTCTAGGTGGGACAACTAAGTGTCAAGGGGTAATTGTATTAGCACATTGAGACTAGCACACCTCTGCTTTATGTTGGCACAATTTTTCAAATGTCCTTTATTTTTTTTAGGATTTAAGAAGTCTTTCAAGTTTAAAAGCAATTTTCCAAATTTTCAAGAAAATTTCCAAAACCCATTTTTAAGTACAGCTCTGGAAGGGGCTTTTAAAGGCCTATGTATAAGGGCTGGCACCCTTCAATCCATTCAAACCAATAGTTAAGAATTTTGTTAACGCTTAAAACTTTTCACAGGAATTAAAAAGAAAAGGAGGTGAAATTTTGAAATTTTAATCGTTGTTTTGATAATATTTAGTCTCAAAATTTACACATTTATAAGAGGTAAAATGAGAAATTGCATACCACATTTTTTTAACAAATTTACCTGCCATTTCAGTACACGGCAGGTCACAGAAGGGATGTAGTGCCACTGGGGTTCTGTAGGGCAGATTTTGATGAAATAGTTTTTCAGCAACAGTTGAATCTTATTTTGGAAACAAGACCAATCAAGGAATATATCAAGTGTGTACAGTGAGCATTTTTCCCCATAGCTGTTTTATTAACATTTGGCAGCGAAAATTTATAATTACAGTTTTTTTCAATAAAATGTTGATTTTGCCCCAAATAATGAAGTAAACAATAAAAGTAATAATAATAATTCAAGAAAAATAACAAAAATGAAATAAGAATCTGAATTTAATTGTGGAAGTTCCGAAGTAACTTCAGATGTGGTTGGCAAATCTACAGTAAGTTAATTTAAACATGCCTGAGATAAAAGCATGAGTCCCAGAGTAGATGTCTGAGTAGTGGAGTCAGAATCAGGACAGTTTTGTGTGGAGTTGAACTTAGTGAAAAGTGACTAACTTAAATTTCCGACTCCAGCTTCAAACTAAAATATTTAATTCATTTAAATTATTTTGCACAAGTATTAATTTATTGGGGGTTATAGTGATCATTTTGACTTCAGAGATGATTGAAAAAAAAATTGTACACAAAATAGAAAATGAAAATTACATTTTTTCCAGTTACATGTGAGTACCCAATTTGTCACTCCCAGCTTGTGCCACTGTGAAAAGTCAACTATCTGTTAATGTGCTCTGCTTCCTGATTTTAGAAACATGCTAAGGCTAAGGTCCCACATTGCAGAAACACAGATTTTTTTTTGTTGCAGATTTTTTTGTGGTTTTTTGAGCCAAAGCCAAGAGTGGATTGAGCAGAAGTTAGAAGTCTAAGTACTTCTTATATATTTCCCATTACTTTTGTAGCCATTCTTGGCTTTGGCTCAAAAAAAATGCAACAAAATCTGCAATAGAAAAAGCTGCATTTCCACAATGTGGGGCCTTAATCTAAGGCTGAGGCTCCACGTTGTGGAAATGCAGCGCTTTTTGTTGCGGATTTTGCTGTGTTTTTTGAGCCAAAGTCAGAAGTGTATTTAACAGAAGGGAAACTTCTAAGTACTTTCTTTATATTTCCCATTCCTTTTCTAGCCACTCCTGACTTTGGCTTAAAAAACTGCAGCAAAATCTGCAGCAAAAAACGCTGCGTTTCCACAACATGGGGCCTTAGCCTAAATGTATTCCTTAGGGTAGCAGCACATGACAGTGTTTCATCTGTGAAACACTGTCCTTGTGTTAGCCAGATTTACCGGCTTGAACTTTGTGTTAGGAGCGGGACTCTTAGCAATATAGTTATCTATGATGGTAGGAATCCCTGCCTCCCAGCGACTTAGTATCCCATACTGTAATTGATACAGGACAGTATGTGGCTGGGAGGAAGGACTCTTAGCATCATACAAGTGCATCTCAATATATTAGAATATCTTTGAAACCTTTATTTTTTTCAGTAATTAAATTAAAAAAGTGATCCCCTAAGTTTTCTAGATTCTTTAAACAAAAACTGTTCGATTTCTAGTGTTTTATTTCTGTAAATGTTGATTATGGATTACAGCTAATGAAAACCAAAATCTAAGAAAATTCGAATATTGTAAAAAAAAAAGTAAAGTATTGTAAATTCAGTGTCACCAGCCAAGGCTTCCTAAGCCTTTAAATGGTCCCTCAGTCTGGTTCAGTAGGACACACAATCATGGAAGACGCTGATTATGGATTGTATTACTGAATTACTGAAATGAATGAACGTTTCAAAAATATTCTAATTTATTGAGATGTGCCTGTAAATAACTATATCGCTAGGAGTCCCACTTCTAGCACAAAGTTCAAGCCGGTAAATCTGGCTAACACATGGTTTGTGTTTCACGGGTGAAATACGATCATGTGCGGCTACCCTAACTTTTATCCTGGAAATATGACAGGGCTCAGAAAAAGCACCATGCACATTTCAGGGATTAATTTACAATGTATTGGCAGGCATTGGTTCTGAGGTGATATAAAAAAACAAACAATTAACCCCAAAGATATTACCTCTTGTTTTAGAAACTACACTTCTTAATGAATTTCTCAAGAAGTACATTCATCATTTTGATTCCAGGAGTGTTTCCCTAAATTTATGTGAAGTGTAAATTCAATAAAAAAAAAAAAGCCATTTCAGATATGTTCATATGGTGTTTACTTGGCGTCAACAGAGACTTGTGCTCCTAAAATTCTAAAGTGAATTAGCCTAGGTAAAGAAAAGTTATATATGTGGGCATAAACTGCTGCGGAGAAGATCTTGAAGTGTTGGAGTGACTTTGTATGCATAAACTCAGTCTGCTTGCAGATAGCTTAGAAGTGAATTATATACCTTCTATGACTATTTAATGTATTTTTAAAAAATTTAAAAATTGTTTAAAGTACTTTTTTTTTTTTGCTTTGGCATTTGCATATTCTGACCCCCAAAACATTTTTATACTTTCAGAAATGTGTAAGTAGTCTTTTATTGCTAGATGTGTTGAGGTTTTTCTTGGAACCATTATAGGGTACATACAACTTTTTATTCACTTTTTATTCAATTTCTTTTTTGGGAATGTCATGATGATGTATTTTGGCCCCTCATCCATGTACTTAACAGACCCGGAGAAATATAGCTTCATATTTTATGTTATTATAACTCCAATGGTGAAATCTCTCATCTACAGTCTCAATAACAGGCAAGTAAGACCATTGCTTTTACTGTAACTTCTCCTGGTCAATGTTATTGTTCCAGGTATTGCCTCTATAAAACAGTTTGGGATTGTGCCATATTAGTCTGTCATGCTTTGTGTATGTAGCAGTAGGTAGTGAACTTGGTGTGTATAAGATGCAGTAGACCTATAATTGATCACTTGTATGTGGTGTATATATGTTGTTTGGCATATATAAATTTTATAAAACCCAAGAGTAAGATGTCCCAGGTCATGTTCAGTGTTGGTGGTGCAGTTGGTGCAACTGAGGCAAAGAAAATGATGCCTTAATGTTAGTCGTACGGTTGTCACAGTTAAGGTAAATTTCCCTGTAGTACAATTCTTTCCATAGTTGAGGTAAAGGAGGCTAAGAGGGGAGGCTGATCACCTCCACACTGGTGAATCATGGGTATATGGGGATCCAAGATGTCTGAGGATTTGGACAGCCCTTCCAAGGTGTAATATGTATGACTACTGCAGAGATAGGGAAAAAAGAAGCAGGTGAATGGGCTATGGATGGTCTTGCAAAATTTCACCTTAATGACAGCAAAATTCACTAGAGACAAGATTTTGAGGTGAAACACCAGGAGAAATGTCTAAAATCAGTTGAATGAGGGATGGTAGTGCTGTGTCCCACTCATAGGTCAAGGAAAACTGTTCCTATTTGACTCAAAATTCAATCTCCTTGACCTCTACTAAAAAGAGCCTAAAATCCCAGCCAAACTCTTAACAGAGGATGCTGTAAAAAATATATATATAAATCATAAGCATGATGTATATATGGGCTTAGAAGACAGGCCAGACAGCCCAATATGGGATCATAAGGGGCAGCCCGCTGGGAATATTCCCTGGCGGCAACAAACTTAGTATGTGCCATTAAAAGGATCTGCCCACGTCTGAAATCTACTGAGAACACTGGAGCAAAAGGTGTAGTTACATGTCTTCTGCAATGAATTACTAAGGGGGGTACTCTAAATGATGACGAGAGAGCAGTGACTATTAATTCAGCAAGTTAGAAGACTTTGCTGTGGATTTTAGGATAGTATAGGTGCTGCTATTGTTACTGCAGAGAGATAAGGACACTTCTGTCATTATTTTAGGGAGACTTTGGACAATATTGTGGCTCCTTTTCTGGCTGCACAATATTCCTTGACAAAAAGGGCCAAAATATAATTGTTAATTTGTTTTTATCATAAAACTTCCAACCATCTCAGCATGCATATCCTCACTACCTCCCTTTATAAAAAAAAATATTGCATAAACTCAAGTAAAAGGTCAATGCTCAGCTGTCTGAGCCTTATGGAACACTTTGCCCAACATCTTGATCAGGATCTTTTCACATCTCTTTGCCCAATGTGATTGGCTGACTTGTGAAACATTGTTCAATGGCTGAGTGTCTGGCCCAGTGATACAGAGCAATTTTTCAATAAAGCTACTATCTTAACAATGGAAATGTAGGTAGAGTTTCAAGGGGTAAAAGGGTTTGCACCAACAAGACAATGTGCCTCGTCTAGGGCAGAATTAGGTGAGTGAACTGAACCTAATGATATTTCTTCTTCAGCCCAATAAATGAAATACAAATGACAGTATATTTGTGGATATGATGGTAAGAATCTGGGGAAAAAAAATATTGCTCATTATTTACAATTGTTTTGAAATAAATTTCCGTTTAATTTCTGTCTCACAGCGACTTGTCTAATTTATGGAAAAAACATAATTGATCTCAAGTGGTAAAGGAGTCCTAATAAAACCTTTATACCCCGAGGTCTCACCGGAGATATAGTCAGATCTATAAAAGAATCTCATTTAATTGAATTTTTTTTTTAATTTTGCTAAATTTTGAAATGCATTTTTGTGCTTGTTGTATTGATATATTCATCTATAGTCACTTTAAGCAATCATATATTTTACCATAAATTAAGATTATTTTTCTTTTGATTATCTAATCTTCTCTTATCTATGATTCAGATCAAAGCTTTTCTTCCTGCCCTCCTCTTTCTAAATTTACAAAATGAAGTTGAATTGTCTCCAGTTTCAGTCAATAAATCCAACCACTATCTAACTTTCACATTAGACCTTAGACTATGTTATTATTCTTCATATGATGGAGACCATGAACAAGACCCCCATCATCACAGAATTTATTCTACTTGGATTTACTACGGACCCCAAGATAAATGCTGCGCTCTTTGTCTTATTCTTTATTATCTACCTGGTAACATTTATTGGAAACAGCCTCATAATATATGTAATTGTCATCAACCCCAAGTTACATAAACCCATGTACTTCTTTCTTTGTGCATTATCCATTCTTGACTTGTGTTATTGCACAACAGCTTTGCCCCAATTATTATCCGATCTCTTCTCTACTGAAAGGACCATCTCATATATGGGTTGTTGTCTTCAGATCTATGCCATCCTTATGGTGGAAGGTTCCGAGTGCCAGCTTCTTGTTGTGATGGCTATTGATCGATATATTGCCATATGTCACCCTCTTCACTACCCTGTCCTCATGCGTTGGGGTAATTGTTATAAGATGGTGGCTCTTGTATTCATTGTTACCTTTATATGCTTTTTTTCTTTCCCCTCGATTGTTGATGACTTTACTGTATGTTATAACCAAATTAACCATTTCATGTGTGAGGTCCTGGCTTGTATTAAATTGATATGTGAGGATATCTCTTCTTATGAAGCTCAGATATTTTCCGTCAGTTTTATTACTCTCCTCCTTCCTCTTCTGCTCATCTTACTATCTTATGCACGTATCATATACTCTGTCCTAAAGATTCGCTCTGCAGGAAGGTCTAAGGCTTTTTCCACCTGCACATCACATCTAGGTGTGGTGGCTTTATATTTTGGGACTGCAATGTTAATGTATTTTGGTCCCTCATCCATGTACTCTACAGATCATGAGAAATATAGCTCCATATTTTATGTTATTATATCTCCAATGCTGAATCCTCTCATCTACAGTCTCAATAACAGGGAGGTTAAAGACACAGTTGTGAAGGAATTTCTAGCAAAAATCACTTTGTAACTTACATTAACAGGGTGTTTACTGAGTTTATGAATTGCTTTGTACAATTTGTAGTTTACATTTAGATTAATGAATTATTGTAAATATTAACACCTTAAAGACAATTTCAAAAATGATCTTAACCAGTTCAGGACTAGGTCATATTCCCTGATTCAGGACCAGACACATTTCTGAGTTTTTTCATACATGTGGTTTTGCATCTTTTTTTTCAGTGATAAATAAGATTTTAGTTTTATGTTGTCTTTATTTTTCCATGTTTTTTATTATTTTAATGTCCAAGAAAATGTAAACTAAAAAAGAGGGGAACCATGTCGGTTTTTCACATTTTTAAATATCACAATGTGATAGTAAAAAAAAATTGAAATAGTTTACCCTTTCTATAGTCACAGGGCAAAAAAATCAGCTGTGTGACAGGTGTTTTTTTTAACAGCCGTCACACGTTCACATTAATTTCAATATATGTGAAAGGGGGCTGTTCACATGACCAATATATTTTCACGGTCCAATACAATGGACCATAAAAATATAAGTCATGCTCTATTTTTATCCATTTCACAGATTCCTCCATACACTTTAATGTATGAGGTATCTTTAAAAATGGACGCTCTTTGGGTTCAAAACAGCTGTGAAATATGGACATTTTCCAGGGCCATTTTTCATCATGGTCGTGTGTATTTAGGCTTACTGTTGTATTACCAGGTATTGGGCTAGAATCTGTGGCATGGGCATGGTAGTGGTGTTTTTTTTTTTTTTTTTTACAAATCATGCAAACTCTTAATAGACCTTTGGTGAGCACTGGGGCTGATACATTAGTCTCAGTTACAGGAGAACTGCAGCTCCTATTCTGTATTGTAGAGCTGATTTGGGTCCTGTAGGACCCAGCAGCTCATGAACTTCTCTGTCTCAGTGGTCATGTGACTGCGGGACCGGAAGTGAAACCACATCAGGGTGACTCCCGAAGTTGTATACAGCTGTGTATATAGCTTGAAAACTAGACCCCTCAAAGAATATATTAAGAGGTATAGTGAAAATGTTGACCGCACAGGTGTTTCATAGATTTTATTACCATTGGGCAGTGAGAATGAAACATTTTTTTTTTTAATAAAATGTTTTAGCCCCAAATAATAAAATAAAACAATAAAATAATAATTAAAAAAATAATAGAATGATCTGAAATTTGTTGAGGGAAGATCACAAGCGGCATCCGATGTGGTTGGGAAATAATATAGTAAGTTAATGAAAAATATGCCTGGGATAAACAGACGTCTATCTTAAGATCACCATGGACCATCACCAAAGGACCATGTGGCATTTTATGCTGTCAATCTTAATGTTTCTATGATTGTGAAATTTTCTATGAATTTTACATTTTTCAAAAAATATTGTGTGAAATGTGTTATAACCCAGCTTATGTCAACAGAGACACATACTCCAAAACTATAAAGCATGTTATCCCGGTTACAACAGCTCTGGAGTGTTCATCTTGGACACAAGTTGGACACAGCATATTGCACACTATTCAGTGTGTATTAATTTCTGGGGGGGAAAATACCGCAATACTCAAGGGTCAAAATGCTCACTACAACCCTTGATCAATTCTTGAAAAGATGTGTTTTGCAAAAAAAAAACATGTCCAGGGGATTCTTTTTTATATTCATTTCAAGGCCCCAAGTTGAGGAAATGCAGCTGTTTTTGTTGCAGATTTGGCTGCATTTTTTTGAGCCAAAGTCAGGAGTGACTTGAAAAGGAATGGGAAATATAAAGAAAGTTCTTAGAGGCTCCATGCTGTTAAATCCACTCCTGATTTTGGCTAAAAAAAACGCAGCAAAATCTGCAACAAAAAACAATGCGTTTCTGCAACGTGGGGCTTTAGCCTAAATCTGTGCCTATGTCCTGCAGTGTGTCCAAACTGCAGTTAGTATCCACTTTTATAACATTGGTAAGTGGGTTATTTTGGCAACAACCATGGCTAAAATGTGGGCATAAACTGCTGTTTGGTGACACAGCAGAGCACAGAAGAGATGGAGCACTATTTGGATTTAGAGTTAAGATTTAGATGGTTTGGTTTTTGGACGCCATGTCCAAGCACTAAAGTGGACTCTCTAGGGAAGTTACCCCAGTTTTGAAACTAATGTGATATTTTTTTTTGTGGGATGAGATGTATTTCATAAGGACACCATTATGGGGTCCCTATAACTTATTGACTGTGGAGGATTAAAAAAAAACAAAAAAAAAAAAAAATTCTAGCATTACTTTTAACTTTTATGTTTTTGGCATTTATCGTACCTTTATTCTATGGGTGAGTATGTTTATAGTAATATTTAATTTATATTTTTTAGATTTTACTAGTTTTACATAATAAAAAAAAGACTTTGAAATATATATATATTTATTTATTTATTTATTTATTTATTTTTTGCATCATTATCTACTGAGAGGTATAACATTTTTATTTTTCTGTTGAGAGAACTGGTTAAGGGCTTGTTTTTTTCAGGATGAGCTTTACTTTTTACTGTTAGAATTTTGGGTCACATGAGACTTATTGGTTACGTTTTATGCCATTTTTTGCAAGGTGAAATGGCAAAAAATTATTTCTGTCCTTTTTTTATGCTTTTATGACACTTACTGTACCGTTTACTTAATGCATTAATTTTATTGTATGGGTTTTTATGGATCCAATATGAATTTTTCTAACAAGGCATGCCTGTATGGTAAAGTGATGCTTATTTATGAATTAGTTTCATTAATATTTCTAAGCTGTTTTTCTCTACTTTTTTCACATTTTTATAGTCACATCAGGGGACTTGAGAAGGTTAGCAACTTATTACCAGTGCAGAGTTATAATAGTTTGACAGCCTATTTGACAGAGCAACGATCGAAGGCAGATCTACAACAATGATCAGTCAGCTTTATCAAACCCCTTAGATCACAGGTGTCAAACACAAGGCCCGTGGGCCGAATCCGGCCCGCTGCCTTCTGTTATCCGGCCCGGCACTTAGCTGGCCCTCAGGGCCGCGGCATTTTTTATTGTCTATGTACATTATGTAATGTAAACCAGCCCAGGACAGACCGCTTAAAAAAAAAAAAAAACAAAGCTACGCGATACCTGTCCTGGGCTGGTTTACAAGACCTCTGCATGTCAGCGCAGGCGGCGATACAATGACGTCATCGCCCCTCTTACGCTGACACGCAGACAAGAAGAGGAGGCGGATGCATCAAGGCATCGGAGGTAAGTGAAGATAAGTTTTTTTTATATAAATAGGCCATTGACTGCTGGAGTATCCCCGACACGTAACGGCCTATTTAGTTACCGATCCCTGCTGCTGGTCGTGGCCGCCCCCGCTTCCCCTTCTGCTATGGGACGCAGAAGCGGCTGTGTGCAGGAGCGGGGATGGTAAGTGAGGCCGCGGCCGGTGAACCCCATCAAATACTACTATTATTATACTTCGGGGGGCTTTTCAGACCCCGGAGTATAATAATCGGAGACCCCGGGGAGGTGATAAACATAAAAACCAGAGTTACTCACCTCTCCGGCGATTCGATGCTGCTCCCAGCCGGCTTCGGCCTTCTTTGGTGACATCCCAGACGTCACGTGAGCCAGGCCGACGTCATTATGTCGCGACGCCGGTCTGTGCGACATTGAAGAAGGCCGAACGCAGGGAGCGCACCGGGGCCCAGGTAAGTAACACTGATTTTTATGTTTGTCACCACCTGGGTCTCCGATCATTATACTCTGGGGTCTGAAAAGACCCCAGAGTATAATAATAGTTCATGGGTGGGGGGGTCACTATGAGACATAATACCATGTGCAGGAGCCACTATGGACTATAATACCGTTTGCAGGGGCCACTATGGGGCATAATACCAATGCAGAGGCCACTAAGGAGCATAATACCGATTGCAGGGGCCACTATGGAGCATAATAACGTGTGCAGTGGCCACTATGGAGCATAATACCGTGTGCAGGGGCAACTATTGAGCATAATACAGTGTGCAGGGGCAACTATGGAGCATAATACCGTGTGCAGGGGCAACTATGGAGCATAATACCATGTGCAGGGGCCGCTGTGGGGCGTAATACCGTGTGCAGAGGCAACTATAGACCATAATACCGTTTGCAGGGGTAAACAGTATTTGTATAGTGCTTAATTTTTTATATATTCAGAAAAGGATGAGGATAGTATGTAACATGCCAATGTCTTAGGTTTTAACAATACATTATGTTCTTCCTGGTTGACCTCAAAGGGCTGATTGTAACAGTAGTAATGTACAAATGTAACTACTGCTTAATAGCTCGCTTATCTGTTAAGGAGAAGTTACTTTTATACATGTGTAAAATAATCTTGGCCCTTCAAGGTACCCCGTGAGGCTGAAGTGGCCCCGGAGAAAATGAGTTTGACACCCCTGCCTTAGACGCTACAGTTATGATTGACCATGACATCCAAGGGGTTAACACATGCAATCATGGTTATCTCTGATTGTCTGATTATGGATTTAACAACAGGGTGTCAGCTGTATTTTTACAGCTGACACCCACTCTCTATGACACCCGAGTTGCCTTAATACAAGAAGACACACATCACTCCACATGGTGTGGGTGCTCATGTAGCGTTCTACCCTGTTTAGTTATGTGTAGAAAAACTTGGCACTCCAAAGTCTTCAGGTGTAATCATAAGGCTAAGGCCCCACATAGTGAGCAGTACCCAATAAGCGCTGTAGAAAAGACCACGACGGACCCGCATTGCATTTTTTTCCTCAGAGCTTTTCACAGAAAGTTCGCACAGTTTTCCTCTGAGGACTTTCTGTCCCTATTATACCTATATGGATAATGTCAGCATTTCTGTAGGTGTGATTGACATGCTGCGATTTACAAAAATGCAACAGTTTTTGAAATCGCAGCATTTCCTCTGCGGATATTTTTCTGCAATGTGTGAAAGGGATTAGCCAGAATTGGATCCACATTGCAGGTAATGTAAAATGCTGTGGTTTTTACATACAAAATTACATATTACCTGTTTTAACACGTTTACATTTTAACACCTTAAAAAAATCCAAAACTTTGAAAAAAAAATCGCCGTATTCTGACATTTTTAACTTTTTTATATTTCTTTATACGTAGCTGCATAAAGAGTGTTTATTCGGAGCCAGGTGTACTTTTTATTAATACAGTTTTCGGGAATGCATTATGATCACTTTCTATTCTAATTTTTATGGGAGGCAAAATGCCGAAAAAGCAACAGTTCAAATCTTTTTATTTTTTTTGCCCGCTACGTTCACCGTATGGGAATAATATATTTACATGTTTGTAGAATGGACATTTTCCAGTGTAGGGACACCTAATGTGTATATGTTTTACATTGTTTATTTATTTTATTAGTTTATCTAGGGTGGTTTGCATTTTAGCTATTTTTTACTTGATATACACTGTGTATATATATATATATATATATATATTTATATATATATATATATATATATATATATATATATATACTGTATATATAGTTATAATATGTTGTTTTTTTTAAAGGTTCTAGAGGCCTTGAACCTCAAGGGGTGTAATCACTAATACAATATACTTCAATACTAATGCATTGCAATGTATTGTAAAACCCTATACTTCTATTACAGGCTGCCTAGCACTGCTTGTAATAGAATCCCTGTAATGACAAGCCTTGGAGCCTTTGATAGACTTCCGGCGGTCATAGTAATGGATTGCCACTCCCAAATATCATTCTGGGGGACAGTGAACTCAAGAAAAATGGTGGTGCCTATGCATTGCTGGTTAAATGGTGCCTCATTCAGGTTTGACCAAGGAATCAGTAGGGTTAATGCCCATGATCAGTGCAGGCACTGGTGATAGGCATTTCTGCTGATTCTCTGCTGTATGCAATAGCAAAAATCCCCAGCTATGGTGGTCTCTCAGCTCCTCAGTGGCCACCATGTTTAGATCCTCCCTGCCGCGTCCATTTTTTGATTTTCAATTTTAGATTCCCGACCTTACAAAAGCCAAAATGTTTTTATTCTTCTGTTCCCAGTGCTGTATGTGTTCTTAATTTTTGCAGAAAATTTTTTATTTTGTAATGGTTCCAGTTAACATTCTGTATAATGTACTGGGAAGCTGGAAAAAATCAGAATGGTGTGGAATTGGAGAAAAACTGCATTTGTGCAACTCTCTTCATTTTTTACAGTGTTCATTGTACAGTGAAAATTTCATTTTGGGGTGGATCGCCAGCATGAGAATGAGATATATATTTGGTATACTCAGAATCGTACCATCCCATAGAATACAGATGACATGACAATTTGGCTGCACAAAAAAGACAAAAACAAAGCCTGTAAGAAAGTCACACGGACACAGTTTTTCTCCAATTCCACCCCATTTCGATTTTTTTGCCATCTTCCCAGTACATTGTATAGAATATTACACGGCACCATTACAAAGTACAATTTCTCCCACAAAAATTAAGCAATCATATAGCAGGCAAAAGTTCTGGTCTTTGGAATGTAGGGAGTAAAAAATGAAAATTGCCTAAGGCAAGAAGGAGTTAATAATGTTAATATTTGACACATCATCATAAGTATGATACGTAAATGAATTATATAGTACACTGTGATATTGTATGCCAGGAGTAACCATCAATTCTGGTGTAGAAGTAGGGAAGAAAAAGTTGTCTGCACGCACCAATAGGGACTGTGGGGGCATGGCAGCAGGGGTCACTTTCAGTGGCCTGAGCTCCCAGTGTCAGCTAGTGGTCATGTCTTGACCAGCAACCCAGTGTTTCTAGAATGGTTGACTCGGTCATCCACTTCATCCCAAGTCACATCAGACACCCCCAAGAGTCAGTGGGTTCGTCAGACACAACCCTTACTGGCATGGCCCGGGAGCAAGCCCTGTGCCCTCACCTGTCATCAACCTGCCTATGTCATTTTCTGTTCCCTCAGCCAGAGAAGTACTCTATGCTGTGAGCTCAGCTCCAGTATACAGTGAGGATGAGCTACTAGAGGCTTCCTCCGCTAGGCGGGCAAGTAGTGATGAGGAGAGGCGTGGGAGCTGTTGTTGTGAGTGGTCAGGCTCCTGGCTCAGAGACCGTTGAGGAGGACATCAGTGACATGCAGACAGTACTCGATGATGATGTAGCCGATTGCAATTGGGAATCGGGTGATGAAGGGGCTACATCATCATCAGGAGAAGAGGGTGGCAGCTTGTGCATGAGGCAGCAGCGGATCCAGCAAGTCGGTAGCATGGCCAGGAGTCAGCAGGGTGGCAGCAGTTGGAGATCGGGAACCAAACGTGCCCGTAGACCATCCACTTCGCAGGAGCCTACCTGCCCAGAAAGCAGTGGTGCAGGGGTTCACGGAGGCAGTGGCGGTAGCAGTCAGTCAGTGCGGAGTGTTGGGGGTAAAATCACCTACTTGGTAATGTGGCAGTTTTTTTGTTAAGCTGCCAGGGGTGTTGAACATGGCAATATGTTGAATAAGTGGGCAGAAGGTGAAACGTGGCCAGGGTGCCAATGTTGGCACCACAACCCTGTGTCAAAATATGCAGCATCACCATAAAGTGACCTGGGAAAACAGTGGTTCCAATGTGGTGGTCCAGCCTGCTGCAACAACTGCTGCAGCACCCAGTGGCACGCACCCCATTTCAGGCAGTCAAGGCTCCACCACCTCAGCTGGAGGAATCTGTGTGTCCTTCCAATCATCTGCTGATCCTGATGCTCCTGCTCCTCCTCCTTCTAGTTAGTAATTGCATCAGCAATCGATCACCGAAGCGATTTTGAAGAGACAACAGTATGCGTGCACTCATCCAACGTTGCAGAAGCTGAACGTGCTCCTGTCCAAGTTGCTGGCGCTGCAGTCCCTCCCTTTCCAAGTGGTGGACTCTGCATCTTTCAGAGAATTGATGGCTTGTGCCGAGCCGAGGTGGAAAGTCCAAAGACATCATTTCTTTGCCAAAAAGGCAGTACTAGCCCTGCACAAATATGTAGAACAGAAGGTGGGCCAGTCCTTGAGCCTGTTGGTGTCTGCCAATGTGCATGGCAGCGCTGATGTGTGAAACTGTAACTACGGTCAAGGACAATACAGTGCTGGCCAAAAGTATTGGCACCCCTGCAATTCTGTCAGATAATACTCAATTTCTTCCAGAAAATGATTGCAATCACAAATGCTTTGGTAATAATATCTTCAATTATTTTGCTTGCAATGAAAAAACACAAAAGAGAATGAAAAAAAAAGTCAAATCATTGATCATTTTACACAAAACTCCAAAAATGGGCCGGACAAAAGTATTGGCACCCTCAGCCTAATACTTGGTAGCACAACCTTTAGACAAAATAACTGCGAACAACCGCTTCCGGTAACCATCAATGAGTTTCTTACAATGCTCTGCTGGAATTTTACAGTAGACCATTCTTCTTTGGCCAATTTCTCCAGGTCCCTGAGATTTGAAGGGTGCCTTCTCCAAACTGCCATTTTGAGATCTCTCCACAGGTGTTCTATGGTATTCAGGTCTGGACTCATTGCTGGCCACTTTAGAAGTCTCCAGTGCTTTCTCTCAAACCATTTTCTAGTGCTTTTTGAAGTGTGTTTTGGGTCATTGTCCTGCTGGAAGACCCATGACCTCTGAGGGAGACCCAGCTTTCTCACACTGGACCCTACATTATGCTGCAAAATTTGTTGGTAGTCTTCAGACTTCATAATGCCATGCACACAGTCAAGTAGTCCAGTGCCAGAGGCAGCAAAGCAACCCCAAAACATCAGGGAACCTCCGCCATGTTTGACTGTAGGGACCGTGTTCTTTTCTTTGAAGGCATCTTTTTTTTTTCCTGTAAACTCTATGTTGATGCCTTTTCCCAAAAAGCTCTACTTTTGTCTCATCTGACCAGAGAACATTCTTCCAAAAAGTTTTTGGCTTTCTCAGGTAAGTTTTGGCAAACTCCAGCCTGGCTTTTTTATGTCTCTGGGTCAGAAGTGGGGTCTTCCTGGGTATCCTACCATAGAGTCCCTTTTCATTCAGACGCCGACGGATAGTACGGGTTGACACTGTTGTACCCTCGGACTGCAGGGCAGCTAGAACTTGTTTGGATGTTAGTCGAGGTTCTTTAGCCACCATCTGCACAATCTTTCGTTGAAATCTCTCGTCAATTTTTCTTTTCCGTCCACATCTAGGGAGGTTAGCCACAGTACCATGGGCTTTAAACTTCTTGATGACACTGCGCACGGTAGACACAGGAACATTCAGGTCTTTGGAGATGGACTTGTAGCCTTGAGATTGCTCATGCTTCCTCACAATTTTGCTTCTCAAGTCCTCAGACAGTTCTTTGGTCTTCCTTCTTTTCTCCATGCTCAATGTGGTACACACAAGGACACAGGACAGAGGTTGAGTCAACTTTAATCCATTTCAACTGGCTGCAAGTGTGATTTAGTTATTGCCACCACCTGTTATGTGCCACAGGTAAGTAACAGGTGCTGTTAATTACACAAATTAGAGAAGCATCACATGATTTTTCAAAGGGTGCCAATACTTTTTTCCACCCCCTTTTTTATGTTTGGTGTGGAATTATATCCAATTTGGCTTTTTGAAAATTCTTTTTGTGGTTTTCCATTGACGACAAATTAAATGAAGATATTATTACCAAAGCATTTGTGATTGCAATCATTTTCTGGAAGAAATTGAGTATTATCTGACAGAATTGCAGGGGTGCCAATACTTTTGGCCAGCACTGTATATGTCCTTTACGGTCCACTGGGTGAATGTGGTTCCTGTCCAGACACACCAGCAACTTAGCCAGGTGACGCCGCTTCTGCCTCTACGTTATTATTATTATTATTATTATTGTTGTTGTTTATTTATATAGCACCATTAATTCCATGGTGCTTTACATTTGTGGATTTACATACGCTACACCAGATATACAAAACAGATAATGCTAACAGAGACTAACTGGTACAGTGGGATAGAGGGCCCTGCCCGCAAGGGCTTACACGCTGTTGGTCCTGCAACAATGTCCGCCTCATCCCCCACTGTGTCCTCAGCCTCCACTGCAGGGACAATTCACAGTGCTCCTCCAGCATACTACATGTACAGGGCACAGTGTTGTCATGCTGTTCTACACCTCGTTTGCATGGGCGAATGGAATCACACGGGAGGAACTGCTCCATATCCTTCATCAAGAAATCGAATTCCTGGCTTTCTCCGCGACCACTCATAATCGGAACCATGATGACCGACAACGGGAATAACATGGTGTCAGCGCTGTGTCAAGGAGGGCTGAGCCATGTGCCCTGCATAGCACACGTGTTCAATCTGGTTGTCAAGTGTTTCCTTAAGTCTTCCACTCATCTGCAAGACATCCTAAAAATGGCTAGGAAACCTTGCCACTCGTACACCGATGTTACCACCCGTCGAAATTCCACCCTCCATATGTTGGACTGACTGTACAAACACAGAAAGGCCATAAACGATTTCTTGATGATCCAAGAGGACAGAGGTACTCCCCTCTGTAACTTCAATGTTAGCCAGTGGCAACTCATACGTGACACTTGCGGTTTGCTCGTGCCCTTTGAGGAGGCCATTTTATTTGTCAATCGCCAGGACTACGGGATGAACAATGTCATTCCACTAATTCATATCCTGGAAAAGATGCTGGTAAGTCTGGCTGGTCAGGGCACTGGAGACGTGGCGCCTACATCTCACGGCCACATGAGCCCTGTGGGGCCTGAACTGGAGGAGGAGGGTGGTTTTTCTACACAGGTGACAGGAGAGGAGGAGGAGGAGCAGGATCAGCCAGAAGAGCAAGAGGGAGATGAGGAAGACTAGGCAGATGACCCATACACACCATGGCAGTATGCAGTGGAGATGGATGCAGGGAGTCCCTCCAAGTCACATGCGCAAATGGCCCAATGCATGCTCACTTGCTTGCGCAGTGACAGCCGAATTGTCACCATTCGGCAGAGGGATGACTACTGGCTCTCCACCATGTTTGACCCTTGCTACCAATCAAAAATGGGGACCTATTTTACACCCGCTGAGAGGGAGGACAAACTGAACTACTATAGAGACATCCTCTGTAGTCAGTTGGCCACTGCCTATCTACGCCATCATCCATCCTCTCAAATGGGCGCTCATCTTGCACTGCCATGGCTGCTTTGTGGGGGTGGGGAGGCAGGAGCAGTATCAGCTCCATCAGCAGCAGCCTGAGCCTAGAGTTGCTGATGAGCAGCTTTCTTCACCCGCATAGTGAGGAAACTACTCACCAGCAGCTAGACATAGAGCAGAACCTGAACCAGCAGGTGGTGGCATACTTGGAGTGTACCCTGCCACCCCTCATCCAAGATC
Organism: Leptodactylus fallax; assembly: GCA_947044405.1. NCBI lineage: Eukaryota > Metazoa > Chordata > Amphibia > Anura > Leptodactylidae > Leptodactylus > Leptodactylus fallax. The sequence goes on from CAMRHE010000114.1 coordinate 3,440,697, forward strand.
TGCTGGACTACTGAGCCAAACTGGTTTTGTGGCCGCAACTGGCTGAGTTTGCCCTGGAAAAGCTGTCCTGCCCTGCCAGTAGGGTGACATCAGGGTGGGTGTTTAGTGCACTGGGGTCATAGTTACTCCAAGGAGAATTTGACTGTCCACCCAAAATATGGAAAGACTGACCTTTGTCAAGATGAATCAGACTTGGATCAGCCAGGATTTCCACCCATTAATGCCTGCTGCATCAGATTAAATCATCCATGCTGCCTCACCCAAACCTTGACAAAAGAGACCGGGTCCTTCTGTCTACCTGCCTCAGTTACTATTCTGATGCTGCCACCCACCTGATGCCAAGTGCTCCTTCTTACAGCCACTATCGTCAGTGGGTACTGTTTGTGCCACCTACCTCCCCACTCTGTCACCGGGTCACTCTATGGCCTTCTCATGCTGCTGCCACCTCCACATTATGTCACCTTGCCACTCTGTGGCCTACTCATGCTTTTGCTATCTCCACATTATGTCACTTTGCCACTCTGTGGCCTCCTTATGCTGCTGCTACCTCCACATTATGTCACCTTGCCACTCTGTGGCCTCCTCATGCTGCTGCCACTTCCACATTATGTCATCTTGCCACTCTGCTGTTCCCACCCTTCCCACTCCATGACTGGGTCACTATTTTGCCTTTTTGGCCTGGTAGATATCATCATTTATTTTACCCTTCTTCTGATCTGTCAGAAGGAAGGAAAAATGAGACGCACAACGGATTCTGTCTGTGTAGCAGCCGTAAGGCCTGATTTCTCCCATCAGAATACAGTAGGCTTATGATTTGGTAGCCAAAAGAAGGAGTGGGTACAAAGAAGAAGACATGCAAATATTCCATTCACTTGTCATCTCTGTTTTGGATCCAGTCCTGTTTTTTTTTTTTGGCATCAGCAATACTTATGGATTACTGACCAAATCCTTACGGAGTGAAGGCAGATGCTCAACAGACAGGATCCGTTGTTTTTTTTTTTTTTGTGAGTTATTGTTTTGACGGATCAGGGGAAGGGCAAAATAATCAGTGACGTCAACACAAACTTACTGCTGACACCCTCTCCAGTCTGTCAACTCTACTTGTATAAGTGTTTAATAGAACAGGTTCTGTAGACATCTATATGGAATCAGTAGACGACGGTGTAAAAGGAGTGCGCTCTATCACGCTACAGTAGGATCTTGGGCCTCTGCACGGTTCTTTATACCTGGCACTAACATCGACCTGTAAGACTTGACTTAGTTAGTCAGTTTTGGCCCCATAAATGGCCAAATAAGTGAAGTGTCCGGTGGTTCTAAGAGCCACGCCTGTCATGTGCGTGTCATACTGACTCACAGTATTGTTTCACTACCACAGTACTGCAAGGCACAGTGTTCTACACCACTATAGAGGCTCTCTGCAGCCAGGAAATAGCTGTTATTTAATGCAATTTGCTGCGAATTAATTATATCGCATCGAATCAGTTTGAGAAATAAGGCGAAGCGGCCAAATCAAATTTTTTAAAAATTTGCTCATCTCTATCTGTTACTTGTCAGGTTGTCGTATCTGTGGGCTTTCTGTTGGGGTCTTTAGTTTTGAGATTCTACATATATTAGATTTAGTTATTCTCCCACAACAATTTCTCTTTCCTCCCTCCCCTTTCCCTTCCCCTTCCCTGTCCTCCCCTTACACCCCTTCCCATTCCTCTTCTCTCCCCCTCTCCATTTATTTTGCATGATTATTCAATGATTACTTATTATGCCTCATGTTATTAGTTGTTTTTTACTATAAAGTTATACTGTATGTATGGTGTTAAACCCTTCCCACCGCAGCCTTTTTTTGTTTTTTGTTCTTGACTTCCTGCCTTCAAATCCCATAACATTTTTATTTTTCCATTGACAGAGCCATATAAGGGCTTCATGTTTGTGGGACAAATTGTACTTTGTAATGGTATCATTTAATATTTCATACGATGTAGTGGGAAGCGGGAAAAAAATTCAGAATGGGTTGGAATTGAAAAAAAATCTGCATTTGTGTGACTTTCCTCCGGACTTCAGGCTTCAGCCAAAATGACATGTTACGTCTATTCTATGGGTTGGTACAATTCCAGGGATATCAATTTTATTTAGTGTTTTTTACGTTTTAACCCCTTAAAATATTGTAAAACTTTGCAAAAAAAAAAAATTTTTGGAGTGGCCATATTCTGACACCTGTGACTTTTTTAGCTTTCTGTATATGGTGAAGCATAAGGCGTCTTTTTTTGCAGGGCCAGATGTACTTTTTAGGTTTACCATTTAGGTCTGTTGCTTTGATTGCTTTTTATTAAATTTTTTATGAGAAGCGAAATGTCAAAAAAATGTCGATTTGGCCATTTTGATTTATTTTCCCTGTACAGGATTCGCTGAGCCAGAAAAATATTTTTATATGTTTGTAGGCCGGGTGTTTTTGGATGTGGGGATGCATAATGTGTTTATGCTTTTTTTGTTTATTTATCTTTATTTGAGATTTAGGTAAAGGGGGGTGATTTGAATTTTTATATTTTGCTATATGTTTAAAAACTATGGGCCTTGAACTTGCAATCTTTAGACCACAATACTACTGCAATACTACAGTCTATGAGCATACCAGGCTGCCATGATGACTGGACGGCTCCTGTGATCTCACCGTGCTGGAGACGTAACAGAGAAGACGTCACTGGGCCGGCAGCGGAAGCAACGGTAGGGAATTTTTTTTACTTTGGGTGCCATAATGAAAAGACTTTTTATTCCGACCTATCCCATTACTGGTAGCTCATGCCTATTCTTTTACACCATAAGGTATGCTATTTATGTCTACCACACCTCTTCACTGTCTACTGGGCAATACTCTATGTTATAATGAATGTGCTTTGTGCTTCATATTATTGCATTATCTTCTCATTTGCAAATATTGTCCATTATGTTTATTGTAATACACTGTTGTCCAGGGCTTTCATCTGGGGTTCCATGATGTTCTACTCCATCATGCCTTTTTGTTGTTATCATTGCTATAAATCCTATATATGTGTACCCCTATATATGTATAGTTTTTACTCCACTATCAGTTTGGTGGACATACACTTTCCCATTTAATATCTGTGGGGTCCAAATTCTCTCTGTACCCCTTGATAATTTTTTTAAGGGGTGTAATTTTCAAACTTAGGTCATTTCTTGAAGATTTCCATTGTTCTGGCACTTCAGGGGCTTAACACATGTATCATGGTAACTAAAAACTATTACAGCAAAATCTGCCCCATAAATATTGTTCTGTTACTGTGTGACCATACAGCAGTTTACATCCAGCTGTAGGGCATTTCTCAGGAGAAATTTCTTAACAAACCCCTTGTAAAAATGAGAAAATTGGAGCTAAAATGACATTTTATTAGAAAAAAAGTAACTTTTCATTTTCACATCTCAATGGTAAAAAAAAAAATCTGTGAAACACCTGTAGGGTCAAAGTGCTCACTACACTGCTTGATAAATTCCTTGAGGGGTTTAGCTTCCAAAATGGTGTCATTTGTGGGGGTTTCCACTGTTCTGGCACTTCAGGGTCTCTGCAAATGCAACATGGTGCCTGAATCAGATTCTAGAAAAATCTGCACTCCAAAATCCCAATAGCGCTCCTTATGTTCTTTCTTCTGTGTCCATACAACAGTTTACATCCACATGTGGGATAATTTCATGCTCTGGAGAAATTTTCTAGCAGATTGTGGAATATATTTTCTCCTTTATCCCCTTGTAAATGTGTAAATTCTAGAGCTAAATACATATATTAGTGACTGAAAATGAAAAGTGTAAATTTGACCTCCATTTTCTTTTAATTGCTGTGAAATGCTGAAAGGGTTAAGAAACTTTCTAAATTCTGTTTTGAATTCTTTCAGGGGTACAGTTTTGAGAATGGGGTGATTTATGGGGGTTTCTAATAGAGAGGCCTTTCAAGACCACTTCTGAACTAAACTGGAACTTTGAAAAATGTGTTTTGGAAATAATCTTGAAAATTTGGAAAATTACTGCTTGACTTGTAAGCATTATAATATCTGAAAAAATTAACCCCTTAAGGGCTGGCCATTTTTCGTTTTTCCCTCCCCACATTCCAAGAGCCATAACTTTTTCATTTCTCAGTTCACAGAGTCACATGATGGCTTATTATTTGTGAAACAAATAGTACTTTGTAATGACACCATTCCATATGCCGTGCAATGTACTGGGAAGCTGGATAAAAATCAGAATGAGGTGCAATTGGAGAAAAAATGCATTTGCGCCAATTTCACATGGGTTTACTTTTTACAGCGTTCACTGTGTGGTAAAATGATATGTGCAATAGATCTAATGCAATGACAAGCCTAGCAGCCTTCAATAGGCTCCCGGCTGTCATGGAAAACAATCGCCGCCCTCCGATGATGTTCAGGAGGGCAGTGATCGGTGAAAAATGGTGGCGCCAGTGGTGCCTGCGCAGTTTAGACGCCGCGGTCCCATTTGACCGTGGTGTGTAAAGTGTTAACAGCCGCGATCAGTACAGGCACTGATCGCTACTGTTAGTGGCGGGTCCTGGCTGTATTACACAGCTGGCATCCGCCCTGTATGGAGAGAGCGCAGCACCTGAGCCCTCTCCATACATCCCCATGTGATCAATGATGTACAGGTACGTCATTCATCGTTAAGGGGTTAAAGAGTGATTAAAATTTGATTGCAACATAAAGCAGAGATATGGTAAATTATATTTATGAAGTCATTTGTGTAGTATGAAAACTGCTATTTTTTTCCAAATTTTCAGCAAATTTCCTATTTTTTCATAATTAAAGACAAAACATAGCGCCCAAAATTTACTATTGACACGAAGTTCAATGTATCACGAATAAACATTCTCAGAATCATTTTAATAAGTTAATGCGTCTCAAAGTTATTATGTGGTTGGATCTACAGAAAATCTGAGAATCCTCCTAGCTTCATTTTATTATTATTATTATTATTATTATTATTAATATATTTTTGTGCTTTTTGTATTGATATTAATCTTTAGTCTTGTTTAAGAAATCACATATTTTAACATCAAAATTATTTTTCATTTCATTACACAATCTTCTCTTATCTATGGTTCAGACTATTGCATGTTGTCTTTTCCTCCTCCTCTTTCTAAATGTGAAAAATGAAGGTGGATTGTCTTCAGTTTCAATCAATACCTCTGACCATTATCTTAATTTTATGTTAGATCCTCTACGATGTTATTATTCATATGATGGAGTTCAAGAACAGGACCCCCATTGTTACAGAATTTATTCTACTTGGATTTACCACAGACCCCAAGATAAATGCTGCGCTCTTTGTCTTATTCTTTATCATCTACTTGGTAACATTTGCTGGGAACAGTCTCATAATATATATAATCCTCATCAACCCCAAGTTGCATAAACCCATGTACTTTTTTTCTTTGTATATTATCCATTCTTGACTTGTCTTATTCCACAACAGCTTTGCCCCGATTATTATCCGATCTCTTGTCTACTAAAAAGACCATCTCATATATAGGTTGTCGTCTGCAGATCCATGCCATCCTTATGGTGGAAGGGTCAGAGTGTCAGCTTCTTGTGATTGCTATTGATCGATATATTGCCATATGTCACCCTCTTCACTACCCGGTCCTCATGCGTTGGGGTAATTGTTATAAGCTGGTGGCTCTAGTATTCATTACTATCTTTATGCTTTGCTCTTTCCCTTCCCTTATCGTTCCCTTTACTGTATGTTCTAACCAGATTAACCATTTCATGTGTGAGGTGCTGGCTTTTATTAAACTGATTTGTGAGAACACATCTGCTATTGAACTTGAGGTATTTGCTGTCAGTTTTTTGACTCTCCTCGTTCCTCTTTTGCTCATCTTACTATCTTATGCACGTATCATATACTCTGTACTAAAGATTCAATCTGCAGGAAGGTCTAAGGCTTTTTCAACCTGTACTTCACATCTTGGGGTGGTGGCTTTGTATTTTGGGACAGCAATGTTAATGTATTTTGGCCCTGCATCCATGTACTCTACAGACCAGGAGAAATATAGCTCCATATTTTATGTGATTATATCTCCAATGCTGAATCCTCTCATCTACAGTCTCAATAACAGGGAGGTTAAAAACACAATTAAGAAGGAACTTCTTGCAAAATTCACTAAGTAACTTACATTAAGAGGGTGTTTGCTGAGTTGATGAATTGCTTTGTACCTTTTTTAGTTTACATTTAGTAATACTTTGAATTATTGTAAAACCCAAAATATTAGCCCCTTAAGGACATGGTCAAAAATCACCTTAAGCACACTGTCTTATTTCATGTTGTAATACTTTTAATTACTTTAACTAACCCAAGTGACAGAGATTGAGTTTTTCAAGACACTTTGTTATTGGTAAATTTTGGTTGATATTTTTGCATCTATGAAAAATAAGAAATTTTAATTGTATAGTAATACCACCCAAATTAGTTATTCAATATTATCTACCTCTGCTTTATGTTTTGAAATTTGCTTTTATATTTTAGCATGTTAAAAGGCTTACAAGTCTAATTGCAATTTTCCAAAGTTTCATGAAAATTTCCAAAACCCATTTTTTAGGAACCAATTCAGTTCTGAAGGGGCTTTTAAAAGCCTACAGGCATAAATCACCTCATTTTCAAAACTACACAACTCAAACCCTTCAAATTTTAGGAATTTTGTTAACCCTTTCAGCTTTTCACAGTAATTGAAATAAAGTGGAGGTGAAATTTAGATATTTCCTTTTTATTTCATTAATATGTTTATTTAATCCTAACATTTACTCATTGACAAGGGTTAAGCAGAGAAAACGCATAACACAATATTAAATATTTCTAAACATTACTGAAATATGCCAGATGTTAATGAAAACTGCCTTTTGGGCACACGGAAGGTTGAAGAAGGGAAGTAGCTCCACTGGGCTTTTGAAGTACAGATTTTTCTGGAATTATTTTTAGGCACCATGAGCCATTTGTTGACCCCTGAGGTACCAGTATAGTGTAAATCCCTAACAAATAACGCCATTTTAAAAACTATTTATCAAGGAGTATAAAGGAATTTATCAAGGGTTATAGGGAGCATTTCAATCCTGTAAGTATTCATAGATTTTATTAGTATTGGGCAATTAAAATGAAAAATTATTTTTTAAATAAAATGTAGTTTTAGCTCCAAATAATAAAACAAGACAATAAAATAATAATGAAAACACAAACAAAATAAAATAATAAAAGTAATAAAAAATCTGAATTAGTTTAGGAAAGATTACAAGCAATGTCAGTAATTTTTTTCCAGAACGGAATACATACAGAATGGTAAAAAGTGAAAATTGCAAGCTTTTTCAGAAATACAGGTGCATCTCAATAAATTAGAATATCTGTGAAACGTTTATTTATTTCAGTAATTTCATTAAAAAAAGTGACCTCCTATATTTTCTAGATTCTTTACACACAGTGTGATCTATTTCAAGTGTTTTATTTCTGTAAATGTTGATTATGGATTACAACTAACGAAAACCCAAATCTAAGAAAATTAGAATATTGTAAAAAAGTTCAGTCTTGTAAATTCAGTGTGTCACCTGCCAAGGTTTCCTAAGCCTTTTAATGGTCCCACAGTCTGGTTCAGTAGGACACACAATCATGGAAGACACTGATTGTAAACTGTATTATTGAATTACTAAAATTAAAGAATATTCTAATTTATTGAGATGCACCTGGATACCATTTCAGTGTGCAATACATTGTGCCCTCCTTATGTTAACACAGGAACTCCAAAAATATTTCTAAAACCCTTTCTGCCTTAGGTTTTTTTTTCGATCTGTTTTTGAGTCCCCATTTTCCAAAAACCATAACATTTTTACTTTTCTGTTCACAGAGACAAATGAGGGCTTAATCTTTGTGGGATGAATTGTACTTTGTACTGATATAATTTATTTTTCCATACAACGTACTGGGAAGCTGGAAAAATTTAGAATGGGGTAGAATTGTAGAAAAACTGCATTTGCATGACTTTGTTATGGGCTTTGTTTTTATGGCATTTACTGTGCAGCAAAATTGACAAGTTAACTGTACTCTATGTCTTGATTCTATCTCATAGATTGTAAGCTTCAATGTCTTTAAAAAAAAAATAAACTTTCCAAAACTTTTTATTTGCATCATTATAAAATGTTTTATACTTCCAGAGTTGAGTAAGGAATAATTTTTTGAGCCAATGTAGGGTACATACAACTTTTTGATTACTTTTTATTCAACTTCATACTTTGAAACAGTCATGATGATGTATTTTGGTCCCTCATCCATGTACTACTCAGATCTGGAAAATTATAGTTCCATATTTTATGTTACATCTCCAATGGTGAATCCTCTCATCTACAATCTCAATAGCAGGGAAGTTAAAGACACAATTAAGAAAGTTCTAAGAAGAATCTCTCAGTAGCTCAGTCTTTACATTAAGAGAACATTTACTGACTTTATGAATTGCCTGGTACATTTTCTTAGTTTACTTTTAGGTTTATTAATTATTACAATATTCAAAGTATTAAATAGTGTCATGAAAAAGTTGTTACCTCCTTTATTATTTCTACTGGTAGAAATAGTTAATCTGTGCCCACAGGTTATGCATCTTCCGGCAATGCTTTACACAGCACCAAACACTGAAGAGTATCAGGCATAAACCCACCAAACTGGTCCTGTAAGGATACAATGAAAATTCCTGATAATGCTGGTGTGTTCATATATTACCTCGGAAGGTCAATGGTTATGCTCTAACCTTCAGATGAGCAAATCTATCTGGAAAAGGCAATAATTAGGTTCAAAGCAAAATTATGTTTAAGGGAGGAAATGATAGGATAGTTGAAAGAGCATAGAGAATAAAGGGTTAAAACATTTATTTTACCATGCTGACCATTGTCTAATTTTACACAGCTCTCCCTTCCTTTGGATATGTCGTTGTCCGTCTGTTGTTTTCTTCTGCGCACAGTATAATACAAACCAAAGTTATTCTGTCTGGGCCAGGGTATTTCAATCCATAAGCACAAACTGGCATACACATCAAAAAAGTTGCATTTTTTTTGTGCAAATCGGGGTTTTGTAAAAAAAACAAAACAAAACTTTTTCCTTTCTGTGCTGCCTTAGCCAATTTCCCAAAAAGAGAATATGGTAAATGCATCTTCGGGATGAAGCCATCAACCCTGCAGAATTTATCATCATTTGCTGCAGAAATTGGAGTATGCCGGAAATCTATGTCAGTTATGAATTGCCGTAGATTTTCTCACCAAGGTCATTGGGGTATTTGCCTTACAGGATGAATACTTTCATTTTAAATAATAATAATAATAATAATAATAATAATACATTTTATTTATATAGCACCAACATATTCTGTAGTACTTTAAAAAGTATAGGGACCAAGTACAGACAAAAAAGATACATTACAAAGAAATAGTCAATTCACACAATGGGACTGAGGGCCCTGCTCGCAAGAGCTTACAATCTATGAGGTAGAGGGGGTGACACAAGAGGTAGCAGGGGCGGCATCGGAGGTAGCATTACTTATACAATGGTCAGACAATTCTGTAATAGAGGTTACTGTCATTACATATATAAAGCTGTATGAGCCGTCACCAGTCGTGTCCTGTAACGTGCAGACGGTGCCTGGACATATAAAGTTAGTCTGATACGGCATCATATCCTGTGAGGTAATGCGGGAGCGTGAACAGAGGATGTTTTAGGGAATCTAACTACGGAAGGGTTTACATTAGGAGTTGTGATAGGCCTGTCTGAAAAGATGTGTCTTTAGTTTGAGCTTGAAGCTGTGGAAATAGGGGGTTAATCTGATAGTCCGAGATAGAGCATTCCAGAGAAGTGGTGGAACTTGGGAGAAGTCTTGTATACGAGCGTGGGAGGTTCTGATAATAGAGGATGTTAGTCTTAGGTCATTGAGTGAACGGAGAGCACGGCTTGGGCATTATGGAGAGCCTTGTGGATGAGGGGGATAAGTTTATATTGTATTCTGTATTGAATATGCAGCCAATGTAGTGACCGGCACAGACCGGAGGCCTCGCTGTAGCGTCTAGACTGATAGATGAGCCTGGCCGCCGCATTCAGAATAGATTGTAGAGGGGAGAGTTTAGTAAGGGGAAGACCGATTAGTACGGAGTTACAGTAGTCAAGGCGAGAGTGAATCTGGGCAACAATAAGTGTCTCTCAAGAAGAGAGTTAGCAGATAGATAGCGGACTAAATGAGAATAAACCAAGCGTTCCATGATTTTATAGATGAAGGGGAGTTTTTTAATCTATTTAAGAAGCTGCTACTGTATATCACATGGAAAATTTAATATTTACTATATTTTTTTTTTTTTTAATTTACTTTAATTTTTTTCAGCAGGTGCATTGGGGTATTTGCCATAAACAACAAATACTTTAAATTTAATATTTTTAAGAAGCCTCTTCTGTATATCATTTTTTAAAAACTTTTATCTTTAATTTTCAGTCCTATGAGCCCTGACAGTGTTTTACACTATGTTTTATAGATAGAGTCTTAGGAGCTCTAAGACTATTCTACACTATGTTTTATAGATAGATTCCTATGAGCCCTGACAATGTTCTACACTATATTTTATAGATAGATTTCTAGGAACCCTAAGAGTATTCTACACTATGTTTAAAGATAGATTCCTAGAAGCCCTGACAGTGTTTTACACTATGTTTTATGCCAATTTTATCTGTGGTTCATACCAAACTTGTTTGATCCAAAATAAATCTGGAACCTGAGCCACCCAAACACAGAACAAATCTTGAGAGGTTCGCCAATCAGTAATCTGCAACAAAACCAATAGACTTATACTTCCAGAGCTTTGTAAGTTGTCTTTTATGGAGGGATATGTTGTTATTTTTCTAGTAACCATTATAGGGTGCATACACTTTTTAGTCACTTTTTTTTGTATGGGCAAAGTGACCCAAAAAAGGACAGCTTGCACAGTTTTATTTTTCTTTTTAAAACAAAATTTTAATAAATACTTTAATTTTAATAGTTTGGGGACTTTAATAAGCTACTGCATATCTAATATATGTTTTTATGTTTAAAATGGAGAATTAGAATTTTAGTTATTTTAATATTTTTTAAAACTTTTTTGACCTTTCATTTGTAGTCCTCCTAAGCTGTTTGAGCCCTGGAATGGAGTTGACTGTGTAGTAATTCTGTTGAATTGTCAGAGTTCTATTACACCCTGCATACTTCTGCAGCTTGCACCCAACATATATGGTATAGTCTCAGCTCCTCTTTCTGACAGAAGAGGAGCTTGCCTCAGAGCTGGCAGGTAAAGGCTAGCTGTTATAGTGTATTCCTTAGAAATCACACAGAATGTTGAGGAAATTCTGCTGATCTATTTTGCTCTCTGAGTAAGAAATATCAGCAGGGTAACATAGGACATGCTAGGGAGTTGCTCAATTGATTTTGTATAAATAGAGCACTTTGGGTGAAATATAAACCCCTTACTATCTGCAGCAGCCTCTGTCTGTGTCTGTATCTTGCCCTCTTCAATTAGTTCCTGCTCATTGCTCCACCCTCCCCTCTCCATCAATTTATATTGTGAACTGCGATTTCAAACCTCTTTGAACTTCTTCCTGGAAATCCACTCAAATTTCAAAGCAAAGGTCAGTTTACTAAGAAGGGGAAGGAGGAAAAAAAAGCTGAATAAGCAAAGAAAGAGACATGTTTATCTGATAAGTTATATTATATAGTTTCTTGTATTCAGTTCTGCTACTGATTTATGCAGAGATTAATGAAAGTTAGTGAGCATTTAAAAAACAAGAGAAAAATCTCTGAATTTTTTGTCCTTTGTGTTTGGGTAAATAACTGCAAGAGTCAAAGGTAACAAACGCTACAGTTATTGATAAAATAAAAAGTGTCCAGTTTAATAGTTTAGAAAATATTTACAATAGCACCACTCTCGTAGAAAAGGAAATGTAGATAGAGTTTCAAGGGTCAAAGGGGTTGGACTAATTAGATACTCTGCCTTGTCTAGGACAGGATTAGAGGATTGAACAGAAACTGGCAATGTCTCTTCTTCAACCCATAAATTTAAAACCAATAACAGAATACCTGTGGATATGATGGCAAGAAAAATATCGCTCATTATAATCATTATTATTGTTTTGAAATAAATTTCAATTTAATTTCAATTTAATTCTGTCTCACAGTGATTTGTCTCATTTATGAAAAAAATAAAATAAAATAATTAATCTCATGTGGTAAAAGCTTCCTTAGAAAACCTTTATAAGCTGAAGTCTCACATGAGATGTGGCCGGATCTGTACAAGATCTAAGAAACCTATTCATTTCTTTTTTTTTTTTTTTTATTAATTATTTTAATGTCTTTCTGTGCTTGATGTATCAGTATATTCATTGTTAGTCACTTTTAAGAAGTCACATATTTTAACATCAAAATTACTTTTCTTTCTATTACACGATCTGCTCTTATCTATGGTTCGGACCATTGCATATTGTCTTTTTCACCTTCTCTTTCTAAATGTAAAAAACTTAAGGTGAATTGTCTCCAGTTTAAGTCAATACCTCTGACCACTATATTAATTTCATGTTAGACACTAAACTATGTTATTACTTCTCATATGATGGAGACCAAGAACAGGACCCCCATTGTTACAGAATTTATTCTACTTGGATTTACTACGGACCCCCAAATAAATGCTGCGCTCTTTGTCTTATTCTTTATCATCTACCTGATAACATTTGCTGGAAACAGTCTCATAATATATATAATCCTCATCAACCCCAAGTTGCATAAACCCATGTACTTCTTTCTTTGTATATTATCCATTCTTGACTTGTGTTATTCCACAACGGCTTTGCCCCGATTATTATCCGATCTCTTCTCTACTGAAAGGACCATCTCATATATAGGTTGCCGTCTTCAGATCCATGCCATCCTTATGGTGGAAGGGTCAGAGTGCCAGCTTCTTGTTGTGATGGCTATTGATCGATATATTGCCATATGCCACCCTCTTCACTACCCTATCCTCATGCGTTGGGGTAATTGTTATAAGCTGGTGGCTCTAGTATTCATTGTTACCTTTTTGCTTTGTTCTCTCCCTACGATGGTCACTCCAATTACTGTATGTTATACCCAGATTAACCATTTCATGTGTGAGGTACTGGCTTTTATTAAACTATTATGTGATAACACATCTACTATTGAACTTGATGTGTTTTCAGTCAGTTTTATCACTCTCCTCCTTCCTCTTCTGCTCATCTTACTATCTTATGCATGTATCATATACTCTGTACTAAAGATTCAATCTACAGGAAGGTCTAAGGCTTTTTCCACCTGCACTTCACATCTCGGGGTGGTGGCTTTGTACTTTGGGACAGTCATGCTGATGTATCTTGGTCCTGCATCCATGTACTCTACAGATCAGGAGAAATATAGCTCCATATTTTATGTTATTATTACTCCAATGCTGAATCCTCTCATCTACAGTCTCAATAACAGGGAGGTTAGAAATGCAATCAAAAAGGAACTTCTACTAAAATTCACCTAATAATTTACATTAAGAGGTTGTTTAGTGAATTTATAAATTTTCTACTTTTTATTTTTTTATTGTAAAATCCCAAGTATTAACTCTTTCAGGACAAGGTCAAAGATCATCTTAAGCACACTTCCTCTTTTCTTGTTGTTATGTCTTTTCATTGCTTTAACTTATCCAAGTGATATGGACCTTGAGATTTTCCTGACATATTGCTAGCAGTAAACTTCAATATTTTTTGCATTTATGAAAAAAAAAAAAAGTGAAATGCTCTATTTTTCAGACAGATCGCCATACCAACCACATTTGTTATTAAATATTATTTAAGTACTCTATTATGGCATAATTTTTTTTTTAAGTGTCCTTTATTTTTTAGGTTGTATAAAGGCTTTCAAGTGTAATATCAATTATCTACAGTTTCTAGAAAATTTACAAAACTTTTCATTTTCAAAACTGCATTTAGGAATTTGTTAACCCTTTCATTTTTCACAACAATTAAAACAAAATGAAGTTGAAATTTATTTTAAGAAAAAAAAATGTTTCAATATTATGTTCACTTAGCTCTAAAATTTACACATTTACCTAGGGTTAAACAAGAAAATGTCTACCATTAATTGTTAAGATATTTCTCTGGATTATGGAAATATCCAAATGTGGGTGTTTATTTTTCACACACAGCAGGTTACAGAAAGTAAGAAGCGTCACTAGACTTCTGGAGGGCAGATTTTACTCAAATGCTTTTCAGGCTTTTTTAGAGGTATCAGAATAGTCTAAACCTCTAAAAAAATGGCCCCCACTAAGAAGAGAAAATATTTTTTTTCAATAAAATGTTAAATAGAAAAGAAAAGAAAAAATTATTGATCTGGATGGAGAAATTAGGTTTTCCACCATTTTCAGTAAAGTACAATCAACAGTACACCCCAGCACAAATAATAGGATACAAGTGAGGCTAAATTTCACCTCTGCACAGGAGATCCCGTCACAGAAATCGCTGAAAATCAGCAGAAAGCAAAGTTCTGAATGGAGGACTTTTTTCTCTGCTGCTTTCAGTTTTAAAACAGCAGACACCCAGTGGACCCCATTTTAGTTAATGGGTCTATCAGTGTCTGTGGGTAACCACTGTTTTAGTGGTCCGGCTTTAGCGCTAGTGTGAACCTAGTATTATAACAGATTGAATACCTAGTAACAGAGTGCTAAGTACGCTATGCCAGCGATACAACTTAGTAGGGAACCCCTTTCCCCAGCTAAGTTTACTCACCTTATAAGTTATTGATGATATTGAAAAGTGAGATAACCAAAGCCAGTTCTCACCTTGCCACTTGAGCCTTCACCTCAGTAGGCTTTATTTACCAAATGACCTCTTGCTTCAGCCCCACCTTCAGATTCCACTCCATCATACTCCCTCCGACACCTGGTCCCAGAGCCCCATCACTGAACCTATTGAAGCAACTGTTCATCCTATACACATATTCCTTGTCTCTTGTAGCCCTATCCTCCACAGTTTTATAGCCTGATAATTGTTTCATACCTGCCCATACCTCCTTGATATCGTTCCTGGCTGGTTTACTCTCCACTCTCCACCTTGCATGATAGTTTGCATCTCTATCCCGACTCACAAATGCCTTCTCATTCTCATTTAGGAGGCTCACACACCTTGTCACAAGATTATGATGGCAGGAAGTATACTACACTCTTTTTTTTTTACATACATTTTTATTTACATCATAGTGTCACAGCACAGGGATAGATGGTAGCGGGACCACCTCTGCTATTATCAGAGGTGGTCCCACTATCACAGAAGAGCTACTGCCGCTTTTGAATTCCATAGTGACAGTGGCTCTCCAGTGTTTTTTACCACTAATACCATTTTTTGTACTATTCCTGTGCTGTGACATCATGGCATCTTAGCACAGGGATAGATGATAGCCACCGCTATTAGAGGCAGCCATTGCCAATATTGATTTCAATTGTGAGAGTGGCTCAAAGGGTGGTACAAAGGGTTTCAACCCTCTTCTCGTTGTTTTATCCTCAAAGCCTGATCTGCACCCTCTCGCTGGCCTCATAATCTCCTTTTGGACCTAAAGTCTAATACCAACCTCTGGCATCTCCTTTTTAACAGCTAATAGCTGCATCCTAGAGAAGGATGTACCCTTACAGTCCTCACAACATCTCTTAGCCAGACCCATTCCCCTTTAAAGTCATCCTGCACTCTGCATTGGCGGTGTTTACTGTGGACTCATGGAAAGAAGTAATTCCCTTGGAGCGTGATGAAGCGTCCACTGATGAAGAATAAGCAGGATAAGTAGCAGTTCCCCATTCTACAGGTAAGCAGTAATTCAGGAGTCAGGACCCAGTCACTTGTCACCCATCATCTCCAAGTGTCCATGGGGGGACACATTCTGACCTTGGCCTCATGGCCACAGTCCATACAGTCAGGGGTGATGGATGTTTGCAAATTTAGTTTTTATTGAGAAGAATTTTTTTGTGATAATAAAGGTGCAAGAACAAGGATAACAAGTACAGTCATACACAGTCATATACAGTCAAACAGTCATACACTGCAGCAGCATATTGTAACAAGTTCATAGGTTCCAGCTAACATGAGTACAGGTGCTAGGTGAAATAAAATGGCAGAACTAAGCATATAATACAGGTAACAAGTACCCAGGTGTAATTGGTACCCAGAAGTGAGCAGTCAAAGTCCGTACAAACATAAGGGGAGAGAAAAAACAGAAAAACAGTCCATCACATAGCTCGATAAACTTGCAAAGAAAGTAAACTAAGAGTACCACCTTTATGCGTCTTGAAACAAAGTACAGAAGATACAAAAAAATACTACAGGGAAGGGGGTCAGGCCTGTTGCATGGAAAACCTCCAATTCGATCAATATAGTGAGACCAAAGTGCCCAATTAGAGCGAAAGCTGGGAGACCTATGACTTCTACATGCCACAGTCCTTTCCAGAGTATAAGCCAGATTGACGTGTTGGATGAGTTCTGCCACCGTCAAGCAGGGTACACATTTCCACTGCATGTGATCATGTCTCTGGCGGCTAAAATAATCTGACCCAGCACTGTTTCCATGCCACTTGGCAAGGAATCAATGTCTAAATACAGAGCGCTAGGCCTGGAGACAACTGGATGTCGATGACCGCCAAAGGAGACATCAACCGGAAAGTGGCAGTCCAAAAGGCAAGCACAGGGGGGAAATCCCACCACATATGTATAAGGGTACCCAACTTGCCACAACCCCTCCAGCACAGGTTTGAACAGGAAGGATCTATATGTGCCAAATTGATTAGGAGTCCTATACCAGTGGAGAGATAAACTATGAAGCTGCCCTAGGGGTGGTGGCTTTGTACTTTGGGACAGTCATGTTGATGTACCTTGGACCCTCATCCATGTACTCTACAGACCAGGAGAAATATAGCTCCATATTTTATGTTATTATAACTCCAATGCTGAATCCTCTCATCTACAGTCTCAATAACAGGGAGGTTAAAGACACAATTAAAAAGGAACTTCTAAGAAAAATCACTAAGTAACTTACATTAAAATGGTGTTTACTGAGTTTATAAATTACTTTGTACAATTTTAGTTTATATGTAGTTTCATTAATTATTGTAAAATCCTTATAGTATTAATCCTTTAAGAACAATGGAAAAAAAAATCACCTTAAGAACACTGTCTCATTTTCATTTCTGACATCTGTCACTTCATGCTGTAATACATTTGGAATGCTTTAACTTGCCCAAGTAATATTGAGGTTATTTTTTTCATAAAACAGTGTTAGTTTTAAACATATACAATATTTTTGCATTTATAAAAAATAAGAAATTTGAAATGGTCTGTTTTCAGACAGTCAGAGCACCCGAAATAGTTATCAAATATTATCTACCATATCTCTGATTTATGTTAGCATCTTTTTTAAATGTCCCTAAATGTTGTTTTAGGATGTTAGGAGGCTAATATCAATTGATCACATTTTTAATAAAATTTCCAAAACTCATTTATTAAGGGAGAATTTCATTTCTAAAGGGACTTTTAAAGGCCATAAGGCATAAATCTCCTTGCTTTTAAAACCAAAAGTTGTCCATTTCATTTTCCATTATGCTGTGCCCAGCTTGTGTCAACACACATTCCAAAACTATTAAGCGGGCTATCCTGGGTACAACAGGTTTTAGAGTACAAAGTACAAAATAAGATGTCCAGCAGTGCCATCAGCTCAGAGATGTCAGAAACCTGTCCAGAGAAGTCTGTCCAGAAGTTGTCTTCATGTAAGAATTGCCGCCAAAGCCATACCTGTGACGTGGAAACAAGACCAAGAGATTCAACTATTCAGGAAAATATAGGAATTGGTGTGCAGAAAAATGGCAGCAGGAACTCTGAACTGATGAGCCAAATAGTGAAATACTTAGCTGTAACAGAAGGCAGTTTGATCATGAAAGGGCTGAAGGGCAGCATAGTGGCACAGTGGTTAGCGCTGATACCTAGAGTCCTGAGTTTTAATCCAGTCAAAAATAACATCTGCAATGAGTTTGTATGTTCTTCCTGTGTTTGTGTGGGTTTCCTCTCACACTTCAAAGACATAGGGAATTTAGATTATGAGCCCTACTTGAGACAGTGTTGATAATATATATGTAAAGAGCTGTGGAATATGATGGTGCTAAATAAATAACTATACAAGAATGAGTGTCTACAAGCAACAGTGAAGCATCGAGGAAGTGGAGGATGCATTTCTTCAAGGCTAGGAAATACAGACAGATGCTTTAGACATTGACTAAGAGGTGGAGGATACTCCCTGTCTTTCACCCCACATTGATTGAATGTATTTCCTGCATATATCTATATAATAATAAAGGGATCACATCGCTGATGTTGCAGTTGTCCTCTCAGACAAATTTGATGGCCTCTTCAAAGGGTTAGAGAAGCCAACACACTTCCCTCACGAATCTTCAATGACAGATGTCAAAAAAACACATTGTCCCTGTGGTCTGCTGCATGTAGTAATCATTCAATGCCTTATGCTGCTCACATATACACTCTATCATGTTTAGGGTGTAATTCCATATAGTTGGAAGATCTCACATAAGGTGGTGTAAAGACAGACCTTTTTGTTGGTGCAAATCGAGCAGGATATTTTTTTTTTACGACATAACAATGGCTGAAATTAGATTTTTCTTGCCATGAGAAGCACCTTTTAAGACACTATACATGTTAATAAAGTTGCGCACCACCTGATTCAGCACATGTGCCATACAAAGGACCATGTTAAATTGGCTTAAAACATAGCGTAAAACACTCTTAGGACTCCTAGGAACCTATCTATAAAACATAGTGTAGAATATTCTCAGGGCTCCTAGGTACCTATCTGTAAAATATAGTGTAGAACACTATCAGGACCTTTAGGAACTTATCAATAAAACATAGTGTAGAACACTCTTAGGACTCCTAGTAAGCTATCTATAAAACATAGTGTAGAATAATTTTAGGGCTTCTAGGAACTTTTATATGAAACATAGTGTAGAACACTCTTAGGGCTCCTAGGAACCTCTCTATAAAACATAATGTAGAACACACTCTGGGCTCCTATTAACCTATCTATAAAACATAGTTTAACCACTTCCATACCAGGTGCTTTATCCCCCTTCCAGACCAGGCACATTTTCAAGTTTTAGCCATGTTCCAGTTTAACTGAAAATTGTTTCTCTATTACTGTGCCAATTTACATGTATTTGGTCTCCTTTTTGTCGGAAAATAATGGGCTTTCACATTTTATAACAAAATAAGTGATATATTTTACTTTTTTTAAAAATATAGAGGGAAAAGGGCAAAAAAAGTTTAAAAAAATGCTTTTTCTTACATTTATACATATGATAACCTCAAAAAAATTAATTATAATAAATAAATATATTGTAAAATATATTTTCTTATTTATGCTGTTTGTATAGATACCACATTTGAGTATTTTCTCCATTATGTGGGCCTACAGCAGAGCCTGAAATGAATGATGTGCCAACAGGCTTTCGGAGGCCAAATTCTCCATAGCTAAGACCATACTATCATTACAGCCGCTGTGAAGGCCAAAAACAGTATGAACACCCACAAAATGAACCTATTCAATAAATTAGACCCCCCAATATTCAATAAAGGACATATAAAAGATATTGGACCTCTGTTTTTTTCCAGACTTTTCAATGATTTTGGTGGAAAAAAATGAAAACAACATTTTTTCCCAAATATGTGAATTCAGGTGACTAATTTTAAAATCTGGTGAGTGCTACTTAAGAAACACACCTGATAACATATTTATCAACTTATGCCATTTTCATAGATACCAAATGTAGGTGCATTCCTTACTTGCTGGGCCTACAGCAGAGCCTGCAATGAATGGTGTACAAACAGGCTTCCGGAGGACAAATTCTCCATAGCTGGCTTGCTGACCCCATACAATAACAAAAATGACAATCAGTGGCATAACTAGGAATGGCTGGGCTCCAAGGTGAACATTTGACATGGGACCCCTTCCCCCTAACCACCGCAATCCAATCCCCCAGACCGCCCCCTCCAACCCCCCCCGCACAAACCGCATTCCTGCGCACACTATTATGTGTCATAGTGGCCCCTGCACACAATATTATGCCCCATAGTGCCCCCTGCACACAGCATTATGCCCCATAGTGGTCGCTGCACACAGTATTATGCCCCATTGTGGACCACCCATGAACAATTATTATACTATGGGGGTCTTTATAAACCTCAGAGTATAATGATCGGAGACCCAGGGGAGGATACAATTAAAAAAACAACAACAATGTTACTTATCTCTCCCTTGCTCCGGCACACTCCCCGCTACTTCGGACATCTTCATTGTTAGACCAGACCTATACTATGTGGGTCCAGAGGCACTGCATGTCTGCACCCTAAAAGTATGACAATTACCTTCATGTATATAGCACAAAAAAATCTGCTTTAATATGACAAATGTATTTTAGGGTGCAGAAACGCCGCACGGCCAGTAACAACTTGTAGACAATAAATTTTGAGCTGCCAGAACAATAAATTTTTGTGCCGCTGCGTGTCTGCATCCTAAAAGTGTAATACTAATCTTTATTCATGGGTCACAAAAAATATGAATTTATGTAGATAGATAGATAAAAAATAGATAAAAAGATAGATAGATAGATAGATAGATAGATAGATAGATAGATAGATAGATATGGGAGACAGAGGCAGGTGGGGGGGCACTGAAGAGTGGGGAGTGTGTGTACACACGTGGACAAAATTGTCGGTACGCCTCCCTCGTTTAATGAAAGAAAAACCCACAATGGTCACAGAAATAACTTGAATCTGATAGACTGGAATTTGCCAAACTACATGTTGACAAGCCACAAAGCTTCTGGGAGAATGTCCTATGGACAGATGAGACAAAAATTGAAATTTTTGGCAAGGCACATCAGCTTTATGTTCACAGACGGAAAAATGAAGCATATATTGAAAATAACACTGTCCCTACTGTGAAACATGGATGAGGCTCTGTTATGTTCTGGGACTGCTTTGCTGCATCTGGCACAGGGTGTCTTGAATCTGTGCAGGGTACAATGAAATATCAAGACTATCAAGGGATTCTAGAGAGAAATGTGCTGCCCAGTGTCAGAAAGCTTGGTCTCAGTCGCAGGTCATGGGTCTTGCAACAGGATAATGACCCAAAACACACAGCTAAAAACACCCAAGAATGGCTAAGAGGAAAACATTGGACTATTCTGAAGTGGCCTTCTATGAGCCCTGACCTAAATCCTATTGAGCATCTTTGGAAGGAGCTGAAACATGCCGTGTGGAAAAGGCACCCTTCAAACCTGAGACAACTGGAGCAGTTTGCTCATGAGGAGTGGCCAAAATACCTGTTCAGAGGTGCATTGACAGGTGCATTGAGGTCTCATTGACAGTTACAGGAATCGTTTGATTGCAGTGATTTCCTCAAAAGGTTGTGCAACAAAATATTAAGTTAAGGGAACCATCATTTCTGTCCAGGCCTGTTTCATGAGTTTTCTTTTTTTAAAAATTCTGTTGAAGCATGGTTGAAAAGCAATGTCTGACTTTCATTTGTTCATTTTCATAGAATTTTTATATATTATTACTCTTGTCAGAGTCAAGTTATTTATGTGACCATTGTGGGTTTTTCTTCCATTAAACGAGGGGTACCAACAATTTTGTCCACGTGTGTATATGTAGTGATTTTACTTACCAAGGAGGAGGGAGATTGGCAGCCACTTTTTATATTTTTATTATTTATTAAATAGACTTTATGTGAGCACTGTGACAGGCTGTCACAGTGATCACATGCCCCAGAGACCACTATGCCCAATCAGGGTGGTCTCTGGGCAAAACTCCGTGATCACAGCTGTCTTCTGACAGCTCACCACGGAGTATTGCTGGGAGTGGAGGCAGAATTGCCGATCTCCCTCTCTGCTAGGCTAAGGGCAGGGAGATCGGCGTTCAGCCAATGAAGTTTGTCACTATTTGACAAACTTCATTGTGATCGCTGTGACTGGTTGTCACAGCGATCACATGCCCGGAAACCACACAGGCTAGTCTCCTGGCAAAGCTATGAGGTCTCAGCAGTCAATAGACAGTGAGACCTCAGAGCTAAGTACAGGAGGGGGTGGGGGCACAGTGGAGCAATCTGCTCATGTGACAATTATCATTGTGATCACCATGACGGTGTGTCACAGCGATCATGTACCTAGAGACCACACAGAGTGGTCTTTGGACAAAGCTCTGAGGTCTCCGCTGTCTATTGACAGTGAGAGCTCAGAGCTTAGTACAGTGAAGGGGGGGCGCAGTAGAGCTATTTCTGCTGGATGTAGCGGTACTTCCTTGCAGATAACCACCTTCTGGACGTATATACCCAATGAGCGGTACGGAAGTGGTTAAAACACTGTCAGGGCATAGTGTAGTATGCATGCAGTAATCATATACTGCTATTAAAGCTGATTCTCCAGCACCAAAGCACCAAGCTTTGCTGTTTTTCTAGTCTGGGGCCTCTGTCGCTCAAAACATTGACCCAGTGGTCCATGACAACTAATGTTTTTTCCCTGCCTATAATTGATTAGTCCACTTATTGAGACTGGCGTGCACCTTTTCCCACATGAACATTTACAAGCTCACATGGCTATCAAGCAGGGACACCTTTATTTGGGAAATAATGGCAGCTAGGTATTCTCTATCAGCTGGCAAAATGCAATAGATTCCACTAAGTGGCGGAGCAGTAACTGCACCACCAGTTGCTTGGTTCAGTGGTAGTTAAACTTGCAGACCAAGGCCTGCACGCCTTAGCGCCTTTGTTGGTTTATATTGCCTTTTGGCTTCTATTTTCTTCCTCTACCTCTTATTTTGTATTGCATTGAAAATTTCTTAATAAACATTGATTAAACATAAACTTGCATACCAACTGGATGACTGGGTGCAGATTGCATGGAAAAGGAGGAGAAGCAGATGGAGATGATGATAATAATTAGAGATGAGTGAATTTCTCAAAAGTTCGGCAGTTCGATTCGAAGTTCCAAAAAAAATTTGCTTCGATCCGAATTATTTTGCAGCGAATAAACAGCTATTTTCGGGCTGCAGAGAGCTGGGGTGGGCGTCAAAATGCCAGAAGCCCTTGGATACCGCGGTCATGTTTCTCTCTCTCTCTCAGCACAGACAACTTTTATTCATGTGGAAGGATCTGCTAACAAGCAAAGACACGCCTACCCAATAACATCACTAGAGAATATCTTGTGACCATCTGATGTCACAAAGGTCTTTACTAAATATCCGTTACCATGAAGCTTCAGGGAATCCGGAATCGTGGAGAATCGAAGATTTCAGATCAAATTCCACTTCTGCAGAATCAATTCGCTCATCTCTAATAATAATGAATGATAATGTGCTGATGACCACCATGTGCTAAGTGTGGAATGGATGTGGACTGCCTACAAATACAATCATGGGGAGAAGGAATGGAATGGTCTTGCTGACTTGGTGCCACTGCTAATTCGAGTTTGTCAAATATGCTGGTGACCCATTTCATGTGAGTACAGAGACCTATTTCCTTCAAGTGTGCCTCCATACCCATGGCTAATTGTCCATCTTGCTCCTTGCCATCAATTTGTCATTTGGTAATGTACAAAAAAAAACTCCCATACAGGAGATGACTGCACATATATACTGCCGCCAAAACCAGAAACTTGTCTGCCAGTGCCAATACCACCCAAACTTGCCTTAGATCTACTCCAGGCAGGTCTTTTGGATGTTGGGACTGCATGTTGGGTGGAACTATTGCTGCTGCCGCCAACCTGTTTCTGTGATGTCACCCTGTTACCATAACCCAGTTGCCTTATCTGTCTTATCTGTAATAGAATTATCATTGGATTCCATATCACCATCCTCACTTTTTGTGAAAAATCATGGCAATGTGATTTCTCTATGTCCTTACAATTCCTAACTGGTCCTTACAATTCCTAACTGATTCTACCAGTGAATCTACCAGTGCTACCATCAGTAGCACCCTCTGCCACTACTTCTTCTACTGACACAGATGCCTTCCATCTCTACCTCCTCTACATCAAAAAAAAAAAAACACAGGCAGTTCTCATCCGACTCATCAAAAAGAGGAGGGATAAGAGGAAGGTTTGAACTATGAGGAATATCTCTCTCAGCAGATGTCAAATGTCTACTAGATAATGGGTTCTGTGTCAGTGAAGATAAAAGAGAAGACATGGTTGACAATACAGACAGACTGCATGGTATATTACATGTTGAGGAGGAACACACAGAATCCTCACTCAATATTGTGGTTCACTGCTTTCAAAAAAGTCTTTATTCTTAGGAAGTATGACAACACTGAGGCTAATGACGGGGCTGTAAAGATTAGAAGTAGTGTTGCTGTTGCAATCCACATTCTTATTGTTAATAGTTGTACTTGAACAAGTGTTTCTTCCTCCCCTCCTTTTTCCTGTTCCCTACTTTGTTTCTCCTCAGTTATTTACTGCACACTGCTTATTGATTTGGCAGCAATTCAGACACTGTATTTTCTTAAACCAAAAATATTTAAAGAAAAATTGCAAAATAAAAAAAGGGTAACCTCTTGATACAGAGCCGTTTTTACAATGTTATCACCATCATAACTAAGGGTTGTATGAAGAGGAGTAGGAGCATGAAGAGGGGAAGGGGAACCACCAAGAAGACCCTCTGTCTTAGCCAGGACATTGAGAAGCAGGATTAGGGGATCGAACTGAACCTAGCCACATCTCTTCTTCAACATGTCAGTTGGATTCCAATAACTGTATATCTGTAGATATTGTAACAGGTTTCTGGAAAAAAAATATTGCTTATTATTTTGAATGTTTAAAAATATGTTTCTTTTTAATTCCTGTCTCTCAGCAATTTGTCTAATTTTTTCTGAAAAATAATTAATCTCAAGAGTCTACAAGTGGTAAAGGCTTCCTTATGAAATCTTTATACTCTCATACTCAATGTCAGATGTGGCAAGATTTAAACAAGATCAGAGAGTTTTTTTTATTTCTGTTTTCAATTTCCCTGTCCTTTCTGTTTGTCATATGATATATTCATCTTTCTTCACATCTAAGTTTCTATCACATATTTTATATCTTATTTTTATTTTTATTTTTACTAAATGACCTTCTCTATTTATGGTTCAGTCCATAGTGTTTGCATTGAAAGGACAAATTCACTCTTCCAAATCTTTGTTTTTTCTTCCAGCTCATTGAAAATAAAAAAATAATCAAATTTGTAAATAGACTTTAATATCTTGAATGTAAGTGAAGGTGGCTGTAGGAAACCAAGTCAAGGGGAACCAGCACCATGATATTTTTCTTTCCTTCTATTTCTAAAGATAAAATATGGTGGATTGTCTCTAGTTTCAGTCAATACCTCCGACCACTAGCTTAATTTCATGTTAGACCCTAGACTATATTATTACTCTTCATATGATGGAGACCAAGAACAGGACCATCGTCTTCACAGAATTTATTCTACTTGGATTTACTACGGACCCCAAGATAAATGCTGCGCTCTTTGTCTTATTCTTTATCATCTACCTGATAACATTGGCTGGAAACAGCCTCATAATACAGTATATGTAATTGTCATGAACCCCAAGTTGCATAAACCCATGTACTTTTTTCTTTGTATATTATCTTTTCTTGACTTGTGTTATTCCACGACGGCAGTGCCCCGATTATTATCCGATCTCTTCTCTGCTAAAAGGACCATCTCATACATGGCTTGTGTCCTTCAGGTTAGTGTCATACTTCTGGTGGAAGGTTCTGAGTGCCAGCTTCTTGTTGTCATGGCTTATGATCGCTATATTGCCATATGCCACCCTCTTCACTACCCTGTCCTCATGTGTTGGGGTAATTGTTATAAGCTGGTGGCTCTAGTATTCATTGCTACCTTTATGCTTTGTACTTTCCCTTCAATTATCTCTCCCGTTACTGTATGTCATAACCGGATCAACCATTTCATGTGTGAGATGTTGGCTTTCGTAAAACTGGCGTGTGAGGACATTTCTACTAATGAACTTCAGATATTTTTCATCAGTTTTATCACTCTCCTCCTTCCTCTTCTGCTCATCCTACTATCTTATGCACGTATCATTTCTTATGTTCTAAAAATTCGCTCTGCAGGAAGGGCTAAGGCTTTTTCCACCTGTACGTTCCATCTCACGGTTGTGGCTTTGTACTTTGGGACAGTCATGATGATGTATTTTGGTCCCTCATCCATGTACTCTACAGATCAGGAGAAATATAGCTCCATATTTTATGTTATTGTATCCCCAATGCTGAATCCTCTCATCTACAGTCTCAATAACAGGGAGGTTAAAGACACCATTAAAAGGTTTATACAAAAAACTGACTCATTAACTGAGACCTTACACTAAGAAAGTGTTTACTAAATGTATGAATTACAATTTTTGCTTGCATTATTGTAGTATTAAACCAAAAAAAAAAAACTTGTTACAAAATGGTAGTTTTTTTTCCCAATTTCAGCCCTTTTAGATTTTTTTTAAAGTACACATAGATAATCTTACCTCCTTCCCACCAGACATTTTTCATTTTGACTTTTTCACTTTTCACCACCTTCCAAAAGCCATAGTTTTTTTTTTCCCATTCACAGAGTTCAATAAGGGCTTATTTTGTGTGGGGCAAAAAATTTAATATTTCATACAGTGTACTGTGAAGCTGGGGAAAAAATCTGAATGGGTAGAATTAGTTAAAACTGCAATTATGTCATTTTATTATGAATTTGTTTTTATAGTATTCGCTGGGCAGTGCGCAGTAAAAATGTTACTGATATTCTGTGGATTGTCATGATCACGGTTATTCCAAATGTATATGTTCATTAATAACTTTTCAAAATTTGGAAACTTTGAAAAGTACAAAAAAATTCTTTGTTTTGCTGCTGTTTATTCTGGCATATGTAACTTTCTTTACTGTATTTCTATTTATGCAGCAGTTTAAGGCATCTCTTTTTTAGAGAGGCAAATTGTAGTTATAATTTACTGTATAACATTTTAGGGAATGTTTGGCGTTTTGATCAGTTGTTATTCAATTTTTCTGAATGTTAAATGGTGAAAGAACGTTTAATTTTTTTTCCTACAATGACATTCATCCTAGGGAGAATTATTTTTATATTTCTAAAGCTTGGGTTGGCATGCTGGCAAGGGGTAAAATGGTGCCAGAAAACAGAAAACAAGCTCTCGTATGACTTTGTGAACTCAAAATATAAAGTTGTGGCTTTTGGAAGTCAGAGAGGAAAAAACTAAATCGAAAAATTGCCACAATGTGAAAGGTTTCAAATATAGTGACATGAAAACTTTCTTCTACTTTTGACTATTTTGCCACATGATTGTTTCAGATGTTCAAATAAAATTATTATTATTATTATTATTATTATTATTTATTTACAGTACAGACCAAAGGTTTGGACACACCTTCTCATTCCAAGAGTTTTCTGTATTGTCATGACTATAAAAATTGTAGATTCACACTGAAGGCATCAAAACTATGAATTAACACATGTGGAATTATATACTTAACAAAAAAGTGTGAAACAACTGAAAATATGTCTTATATTCTAGGTTCTTCAAAGTAGCCACCTTTTGCTTTGATTACTGCTTTGCACACTCTTGGCATTCTCTTGATGAGCTTCAAGAGGTAGTCACCTGAAATGGTTTTCACTTCACAGGTGTGCCCTGTCAGGTTTAATAAGTGGGATTTCTTGCCTTATAAATGGGACCATCAGTTGTGTTGTTCAGAAGTCAGGTGGATACACAGCTGATAGTCCTACTGAATGGAGTGTTAGAATTTGTATTATGGCAAGAAAAAAGCAGCTAAGTAAAGAAAAACGAGTGGCCATCATTACTTTAAGAAATGAAGGTCAGTCATTCTGAAAAATTGGGAAAACTTTGAAAGTGTCCCCAAGTGCAGTGGCCAAAACCATCAAGTGCTACAAAGAAACTGGCTCACATGAGGACCGCCCCAGGAAAGGGAGACCAAGATTCACCTCTGCTGCGGAGGATAAGTTCATCCGAGTCACCAGTCTCAGAAATCGCAGGTTAACAGCAGCTCAGATTAGAGACCAGGTCAATGCCACACAGAGTTCTAGCAGCAGACACATCTCTACAACAACTGTTAAGAGGAGACTGTGCGCAGCAGGCCTTCATGGTAAAGTAACTGCTAGGAAACCACTGCTAAGGACAGGAAACAAGCAGAAGAGACTTGTATGGGCTAAAGAACACAAGGAATGGACATTAGACCTGTGGAAATCTGTGCTTTGGTCTGATGAGTCCAAATTTGAGATCTTTGGTTCCAACCACCGTATCTTTGTGCGACGCAGAAAAGGTGAACAAATGGACTTTACATGCCTGGTTCCCACCGTGAAGCATGGAGGAGGAGGTGTGATGGTGTGGGGGTGCTTTGCTGGTGACACTGCTGGGGATTTATTAAAAATTGAAGGAATACTGAACCAGCATGGTTACCACAGCATCTTGCAGCGGCATGCTATTCCATCCGGTTTGCATTTAGTTGGACCATCATTTATTTTTCAACAGGACAATGGCCCCAAACACACCTCCAGACTATGTAAGGGCTATTTGACCAAGAAGGAGAGTGATGGGGTGCTACGCCAGATGACCTGGCCTCCACAGTCACCAGACCTGAACCCAATCGAGATGGTTTGGGGTGAGCTGGACCGCAGAGTAAAGGCAAAAGGGCCAACAAGTGCTAAGCATCTCTGGGAACTCCTTCAAGACTGTTGGAAGACCATTTCAGGTGACTACCTCTTGAAGCTCAACAAGAGAATGCCAAGAGTGTGCAAAGCAGTAATCAAAGCAAAAGGTGGCTACTTTGAAGAACCTAGAATATAAGACATATTTTCAGTTGTTTCACACTTTTTTGTTAAGTATATAATTCCACATGTGTTAATTCATAGTTTTGATGCCTTCAGTGTGAATCTACAATTTTTATAGTCATGAAAATACAGAAAACTCTTGGAATGAGAAGGTGAGTCCAAACTTTTGGTCTGTACTGTATATAGCACCATTAATTCCATGGTGCTTTACATTTGAGGGTTTACATACGGTACACAAAATATACAAGACAAATTTAATACTAACAGTGACCAACTGGCACAGTGGCATAGAGGGCCCTGCCCGCAAGGGCTTACAATCTGTGAGGGATGAGAGATAGAGACAGAAGGTGGGGGGAGAGGTTGTACAGATGGTGGTGTGGTGACAGTAGTGTTATTGGAGGTTGTAGGCCTTCCTGAATAGGTGAGTCTTCAGGGCCTTCTTGAAGCTTGTGACTGTGGGGGACAGTCTTATGTGTCTTGGTAATGAGTTCCAGAGTATGGGGGATGCACAGGAGAAGTCTTGGCGATGGTTGTGTGAAGAGCTGATAAGAGCAGAGCGGAGTAGGAGGTCTTTGGAGGATTGGAGGCTACGTATGGGCAGGTAGCGGGAGATTAGGTCTGAGATATAGGGAGGGGACAGGTTGTGGATGGCTTTGTATACCAGCGTTAGTAATTTGAACTCTATTCGCTGGGCAACGGGTAGCCAGTGAAGGGATTGGCAGAGGGGGGTGGCCGATGAAGAATGGGGGGGAGAGGTGTATTAAGCGAGCAGCACAGTTTAAGGTAGACTGGAAGGGGGTGAGAATATTTGCTGGGAGGCAATGGAGAAGGGTGTTACAGTAGTCTAGGCGGGAGATTATGAGGGCATGGACTAGCATCTTTGTAGTTTCAGGGGTTAGGAAGGAGCGGATGTTCTTGAGTTGGAGGTGACAGGAGTTGTTGAGGGTTTGAATATGAAGCTTGAAGGATAGGTCAGAGTCTAAGGTTATCCCAAGGCAGCGGACCCATGGGACTGGGGTGAGTATGGTTCCATTAACTTTGATAGATGTGTAAGATGGGGAAACAGCCCTCATGTTATGACTGTAACTGTTTCTGTAGATAAGTTTATTTTTATTTATTTATTTTTTTTATAAACTGACATTTGTTTGTTTGACCACAAGAGGCCACTGTTACCTCAGAAATAGAAGAGACTGTGATTCTGTAATTCTGTAATTCCCTGGAGTAGTGACGTGGAGACCCTGTTCTGCAGAGGAGGAACAAAAAGAGAGTGTGTGTGTCTGGCAGCCATCTGAGCTGTGTGTGCTTCTGAGCTTTTAGAAGAAGAAGGGCTGAAGTGAGAGGAAGAGACATTCTTAAAGGATTACAGACAAGAGGTTGCTGAAGCAGAGACTGTTTGCTCAGACAGCATCCTAAGGTGAAGATTACTATCAAGGACCGGCTGAGAGGTGGCCCAGTCAGTGAGACCGCATGTTTGGATGAGCCCTGCTTTCAGAGGGTCCAGAGAGAAACTGCAAGGTACCCCACAATACTGAATCAGCAAAAGAAGTAATCGTGCATGCACCGCAGTAGATTTTTGGCGCAAATTGCTTGGGACTGAATAAGGGCCTGTAGTTAGATTAGTTAGGCATCCTCATCTTCACAGACCACACTACTGGTGAATTAGCTATCTATTTGGTAGTAAGGACTAAGACTCACAGAATTCCATTGTTGTAACTCCCAGAGAGGAGCTTCTGAGGAAGTCTAGAAACGACATTTTACACGCTGTCATATTTCTTTGGCTTGCAAGCTGACCTACTATGATATTTATTCGGTTATACTTTGTTTGGGGGGAATAGGGGTATTTGATAAGTTTGCAAGCTCTTGTGTTATACCGCCGGTGCCCCTATCACACTCATTGAATTGTTCCTGTGACTAGGGTGATAAAAAGGTAACAAGCGGCTGGTTAGTTGCAGCCTGCAGATAGGTAAAAGCTTGGAGTATATTGCAGTACACATGAGAGGGCACTGCGCTGTACAACACCAGGGTCTCAGCATAACTGGCTGAGTGTATGTAAATAGTTGAGAGTGTTTTTCTGGTAAATTGGTGTTACTACTCAAAGTAAAATCTTGTTTTTTACTAAATTGACTTGGAGTCGCTTCCTTTGTTCGTGACTTCGCTGTGTCCTGGGGAGCCCACCCCGGTACACGGCTTACAGATGGGTCAGGTAGGGGGGCCATGTGGGGAGGGGTGAAGATTATGAACTCCATTTTCTCCATGTTGAGTTTGAGAAAGCGGGAGGAGAGAAAGGAGGCTAAGGCTGCTAGATACTCTGGTACTCTGGACAACAGAGAGGTAATGTCTGGTCCAGAGAGACCTCAATCTAGTAATAGTAATGCAAACCATGAGATTTTATGAGTTGGCCAAGGCTGAGGGTGTAGATAGAGAACAGGAGGGGTCCTAGGATGGAGGCTTGGGGGTAACCGACAGAAAGAGGGCGTGGCGGGGAGGTGGTGTGTAAGTGGCAGACACTGAATGTGCGGTTGGTGAGATATGAGGAGATCCAGGAAAGGGCCAGGTCTGAGATACCAAGGGATGAGAACTTTTCTAACAGGAGGGAATGGTCGACTGTGTCAAAGGCAGAGGAGAGGTCGAGGAGGAGGAGGATAGAGTAGTGATGCTTGGCTTTGGCAGTTAGAAGTTCTTTAGTGACCTTGGTTAGGGCAGTTTCTGTGGAGTGATGGGGTCTGAAGCCTGACTGTAGTCTGTCAAAGAGCACGTTGGATGAGAGATAGGAGGATAGTTTGGAGTGGACATGTTGCTCCAGCAATTTTGAGACGTATGGGAGCAGTGAGACGGGGCGATAGTTGGCTGGAGAGGACGGGTTGAGGGAGGGTTTCTTAAGTATAGGTCTGAAGGCAGAAGGGAAGGATCCACTGGCTAGGGATAGGTTGAAGAGGTGGGTTAGGGCAGGAGTAATGACTTCAGTGAGTTTGGGGATGATATGTGACTTAATCGGGTCAAGCACTCAGGAGGTGAGGTGGTATTTAGAGATTAGGGTGGAGAGCTTTTCATCAGTGATGGTGGAGAAACAGGTAAAAGATGAAGAGCACCGAGCAGCTGGGTAGAGTGGTTGTGGAGAGTGTAGGGTGAGACTGTCTCTGATGGTGTCAATTTTGCTTTTTAAAAAAGAGGCAAAGTCATCAGCTGTGATAAGTGATGTTGGAGGGGGCGCAGGAGGATGGAGAAGTGAGTTGAAGGTAGTGAATAGCTGTTTGGGGTTGCGGGATAGGGCAGATATTAGTGTGGAGAGAAAACCAGAGCAAGCAGGTAAAAGTTGTTAAATGATCGTTGCATTTAGCAAAGGTAAAAGTTATCTAATGTGAAAAAGGAATTTCTCACATGTTTAGTATTTAGTTAATCAGCCTATTTACATACTGTAATCAAAAACCCCAGGTCAGTGATAATTGTAAATTAATTCATTGTTAACTTGTTAATTACTAGAGATGAGCTAATTTATTCTGCAGAAGTGGAATTCGATCCGAATTTCAGAAAATCTTCGATTTAACGCAAATCCGGATTTCCTGATGCTTTGCGGTAACGAATATTTAGTAAGGACCTTTGTGACATCAGACGGTCACATGATATTCTCTAGTGATGTGATTGGGTAGGTGTGTCTTTGCTTGTTAGCAGATCCTTCCACATGAATAAAACTTGCCCGTGCTGGAGAGAGAGAGAGAGAGAGAGAGAGAGACACATGACCGTGGTATCCAAGGGCTTCCGCAATTTTGCCGACCACCCACCCACCCCGGCTCTCTGAAGACCGGAAATAGCTGTTTATTCGCAGCTAAGTAATTCGGATCGAAGCAAATTTTTTTGGAACTTCGAATTGAACTGCCGAATTGACCTTCTGAGAAATTCGCTCATCTCTATTAATTACTAATAACAAGTAAGAGGTAAAAATGTGTTGCCCCACCAATCTGAAATGAATGGCTTATCCTATGGATAATCTGTTTGGCTTCTTTTTAATCCTGCATAATGTGTCCACAGAACTAAACATGGCAGATGTCAGGCTATGTGAAGCTTAGTTTATTGAGGAGCAGAAGGTACACAGTATTACTATAGTAGCATCTCATCCTCATGTCTGGGAGGGTAAATGCAGTATTAGAGAAAACATAAAAGAGCCTTTCACAGGGTGATTTGCAAATGGCAGCTCATGGCAAAAATGGCCTTTTCAAGGCATGTGACTTTTCTAAAAGGTCACAGCTAAATATTTTAAGACCCAATATAATAATGTGAGACAGGCTCGATGTCAACATCAAGCAAAACCAGTTAAATGGCAAGGCCCTTTGAGCTCAAGGGTTCCCAATGCTCATGCGAGAACTAAAAACATCAGTTGTATTAATAAAACCCTTGCTAAACTTGTTGTCATCCATCTGCAAACCCCTGTCTCCTAAAAAAAATTTTAATATTTCAGGAGCTGCGTAAAGACTATTTTAGGTAGATTTGTAGAGATGTAATTGTTATTGGAAACATAATGAGGTACATACAACTTTTTAATCACTTTTTATTCAATTTTCTGAAGGAACAGTTGAAAATTACCTAAATAGGGGCGATTTGTACATTTTTTATTCCATTGGGCATTCATATTTTTTAACATGTCAACTGGAAGCCAATAAAAGTATATCTGTGGATACTGTAACAAGTTTCTGGAAAAAAATATTGCTTATTATTTACGAATGCTTAAAAACATATTTCTATTTAATTTCTCTCTCAGCGATTTGTCTGATTTATTCTGAAATAAATTAATCTCAAGAGTCTACAAATGGTAAAGGCTTCTTTATAAAATCTTTGTAATCTCGTACTTGACATAAAATGTGGCAGGATTTGTATGAGATCAAAATCCTCCTAAAATGTTTTCTTCTCACATTTTATATTATGAAAAGTTTTCTTTTTACTAAATCATCTTTTCTTTTCCTTTTTCTTTTTTTTTCTTTTTTTTTTTTTTTTTTTTTTGCAAAGAACGGACATGTTCACTGTTTCGGCAATTGTTTTCTTCCAGGTCATCAGAAGTATAAAATAAAATGAATAAACTTTGTAAATAGACTTAAATATTGTGAACATAAGTGAACGTGGTCAAGGAGTGAATGTCAAGGGGAAAAGCACCATGTTGTCTTTCTCTCTTTGTCTTTCTAAAGATAAATAGAGACGGTTGATTGTCTCCAGTTTCAGTCAATACCTGTGACCAGAATCTTAATTAAATTTTATTATTCTTGATATGATGGAGACCAAGAACAGGACCACCACCTTCACAGAATTTATTCTACTTGGATTTACTACGGACCCCAAGATAAATGCTGCACTCTTTGTCTTATTCTTTATCATCTACCTTGTAACATTGGCTGGGAACAGTCTCATAATATATATGTTCATCATCAACCCCAAATTACAAAAACCCATGTACTTTTTTTCTTTGTATATTATCCATTGTTGACTTGTGTTATTGTACAACAGCTTTGCCCCGATTATTATCCGATCTCTTCTCTACTGAAAGGACCATCTCATACATGACTTGTATCCTTCAGATCTATGTCATTCTTCTGGTAGAAGGTTCTGAGTGCCAGCTTCTTGTTGTGATGGCTATTGATCGATATATTGCCATATGTCACCCTCTTCACTACCCTGTCCTCATGCGTTGGGGTAATTGTTATAAGCTGGTGGCTCTAGTATTCATCCTTACCTTTATGCTTTGCACTTTTCCTTCACTTCTATCTCCCATTACAGTATGTTTTAACCAGATCAACCATTTCATGTGTGAGATGTTGGCTTTCATAAAACTGTCCTGTGAGGATATCACTTCTAATGAACTTCAGATATTCTCTATCAGTTTTCTCACTCTCCTCCTTCCTCTTGTACTTATCTTACTATCTTATGCACGTATCATATACTCTGTACTAAAGATTCAATCTGCAGGAAGGGCTAAGGCTTTTTCCACCTGTACTTCACATCTCGCAGTGGTGACTTTGTACTTTGGGACAGCCATGCTGATGTATTTTGGCCCCTCATCCATGTACTCTACAGATCAGGAGAAATATAGCTCCATATTTTATGTTATTATATCCCCAATGCTGAATCCTCTCATTTACAGTCTTAATAACAGGGAGGTTAAAAACACGATTAAGAAGGAACTTCTAGCAAAAATATCTAAGTAACTTACATTAACAGAGTGTGAAAATGACTGTGTCTATAAGATGCTTCTACCTGGATGAACTGTTCTGTTCTGTATTTAGTCAGCCACCAATTGTGAAAGCTCTCCCACTTAATAAGATGAGGCCGGCCTGTAATTGTCATCATAGATAGACCTCAACTATGAGAGACAAAATGAGAAAACAAATCCAGAAAATCACATTGTCTCATTTTTTAAGAATTTATTTGCAAATTATGGTGGAAAATAAGTATTTGGTCAATATCAAAAGTTCATCTCAATACTTTGTTCTATATCCTTTGTTGGCAATGACAGAGGTCAAACATTTTCTGTAAGTCATCACAAGGTTGGCACACACTGTTGCTGGTATGTTGGCCCATTCCTCCATGCAGATCTCCTCTAGAGCAGTGATGTTTTGGGGCTGTCGCTGGGCAACACGGACTTTCAACGCCCTCCAAAGGTTTTCTATGGGGTTGAGATCTGGAGACTGGCTAGGCCACTCCAGGACCTTGAAATTCTTCTTACGAAGCCATTCCTTCGTTGCGCTGGCAGTTTGCTTGGGATCATTGCCATGCTGAAAGACCCAGCCATGTTTCATCTTCAATGCCCTTGCTGATGGAAAGAGGTTTGCACTCAAAATCTCACGATACATGGCCCCATTCATTCTTTCATGTACACGAATCAGTCATCCTGGCCCTTTGCAGAGAAACAGCCCCAAAGCATGATGTTCCCACCCCCATGCTTCACAGTAGGTATGGTGTTCTTTGGATGCAACTCAGCATTCACTCTCCTCCAAACATGACGAGTTGTGTTTCTACCAAACAGTTCTACTTTGGTTTCATCTGACCATATGACATTCTCCCAATACTGTTCTGGAACATCCAAATGCTCTCTAGCAAACTTCAGATGGGCCCGGATATGTACTGGCTTAAGCAAGGGGACACGTCTGGTCCCTGGCGGCGTAGTGTGTTACTGACGGTAGCCTTTGTTACGTTAGCCCCAGCTTTCTACAGGTCATTAACTAGGTCCCCCCATGTGGTTCTGGGATTTTTGCTCACCGTTCTTGTGATCATTTTGACCCCACGGGGTGAGATCCTGCGTGGAGCCCCTGATGGAGGGAGATTATCAGTGGTCTTGTATGTCTTCCATTTTCTAATTATTGCTACCACAGTTGATTTCTTCACACCAAGCTGCTTGCCTATTGCAGATTCAGTCTTCCAAGCCTGGTGCAGGTCTACAATTTTGTTTCTGGTGTCCTTCCACAGCTCTTTGGTCTTCACCATAGTGGAGTTTGGAGTGTGACTGTTTGAGGTTGTGGACAGGTGTCTTTTATACTGATAACAATGTCACACAGGAGCCATTACTACAGGTAATAAGTGGAGGACAGAGGAGCCTCTTAAAGAAGAAGTTACAGGACGGTGAGAGCCAGAAATCTTTCTTGTTTTTAGGTGACCAAATACTTATTTTCCACCATAATTTACAAATAAATTCTTAAAAAATCAGACAATGATTTTCTGGATTTGTTTTCTCATTTTGTCTCTCATAGTTGAGGTCTACCTATGATGTCAATTGCAGGCCGGCCTCATCTTTTTAAGTGGGAGAACTTGCACAATTGGTGGCTGACTAAATACTTTTTTTTCCCCACTGTACATATTGTCGAGGATGAGAGATGCAAAGCTGCACATGAGTAGAAAGCTGTAATTTCTCAGCTCTTTGGCTTCTTCTCTCCTCTGTGGTATTGGACTGGCTGATGTAAGAAGGTTATGGGAATCAACAGGTTAATGCTATACTGTATGTACTCTGGTGTCCTAGGTGTGTTAATCTGTAAGTGATTGAGATGAGCTGAAACTGAGGAAGTGGGACAATTCTTCATACTGTGGTGCAAAGATCAAACTAATGTCAGTCTGCTGGCTTGACTAACCTGACTATTGGGTGATCCTAATATTACAGTAGGAAATGGATCTGGTACCTACTCAGGAAAGCTAAAGAAGTGCTGGTGTATAAACCCTGGATTGGATCCTCTGTAGTTGCCCGTTGATACCCAAGAGAAGTATCTGGGCAGTGGCATAACTAGGAATGGCTGGGCCTCAAGGCAAACATTTGACGTGGGCCCCCCTGCACAAACCACCGCCCCCCAACCCCCCCTTGCATAAACCGCATTCCTGCACACAGTATTATGCCCCATAGTGTCCCCTGCACACAGTTTTATGCCCCATTGTGGCCCCTGCACACAGTATTATGCCCCATAGCGGCCTCTGCACATGGTATTATGTCCTATAGCGGCTCCTGCGAACGGTATTATGCCCCATAGTGATCCCTGCACACAGAATTATGCCCTATAGTGGCCCCTGCTCACAGTAGTATGCCCCATAGTGGCCCCTGCCCACAGTAGTATGCCCCACAGTGGCCCCTGCCCACAGTAGTATGCCCCATAGTGGCCCCTACACACAGTAGTATGCCCCATAGTGGCCCCTGCACACAGTATTATGCCCCATAGTGGACCACGCATGAACGATTATTATACTCTGGGGTCTTTTAAGACCCCAGAGTATAATGATCAGAGACCCAGGGGAGGATACAAACATAAAAAACAATGCTACTTACCTCTTCCTCGCTCCGCTGCACTCCCGTGCGCTACTTCGGCCATCTTCAATGTTGGACCAGGTCTCACGTGAGTGAGGCCGGCGTCGCGACACATAATGAAGTCGGCTGACATCTGGGACATCACCAAACAGGCCCGAAGCCTGCGGAGCGTAGGAGAGGTGAGTTACAGTGTTTTTTTATGTTCCCTCACCTCCCCTTGGCCCCCGATCATTATACTCAGGGGTCTCAAAAGACCCCAGAGTATAACGATAGCAGTGTTTGTGGGGTTCATGGTAGCGGCTGCCACAGGGCTCCGGGCCCCATAATGTTCCGGGCCCTGTGGCAGCCGCTACCGCGGCTACCCCGATATTTACGCCCCTGTATCTGGGGTCAAAGGGTGTTCCACTTAGACTGTGTGGCCATCTATGTGAAGCCAGATGTCCTATGTAGATGAGTTGGGATTATATTCATTTACAGGTCTGAGGGAATTGCCATATGACTGTAAAAGCAATGAATCATACCTAGTCATGTTAGGAGAATTTTTAGAGGGTGGATACTGAATTTAAGGAAAGTTTCACACCTGTACTTGCACTTCTCTCATTTTGTCTTAGAAAACATATAAAGACCAAAGAAAGGGGTGTTCTGTAGGACACTTACTCACATGTTCAAGGCTTTGCCCAAGGTGTACCAGTAGCATCAGGTTCTTTTAAAACTCACTAATGGTTATGGGGAGGTGAGAACATAGTACTTCAATTTGGGGAAATGGGAAGCATATTGACATCTTAAGTGACATTCATTAATTCAAAGTGAGCAGTGGGTCTCCTTAACCAGTTCTGGCCCATCCCTTGACTTTGAACGTTCAGTCGGTCTGCTCCTAAATCTGCAAGAATGGCAAGCAGTGGTGCACCTCTAATGAGGCGAAGTGAGTCAGCCACCTGAGGTGTCACTGTCCGTCACTGTTTGGAGGGGCGGCATTTTTTTTTATCTATTTAACGTAAACCAGCCCAGGATAGGCCGCTTAAAAAAAAAAACAGCCCAGGTAAGTAACAGTGGTCTTTATGTTTGTCTCCGATCATCATAGTCTAGGGTCTGAATAGTATAATAATAGTTCATGGTTGGGTCACTATGGGGCATAATACTGTGTGCAGGGGCCACTATGGAACATAATACCGTGTGCAGGGGCCGCTGCGTGGCATAATACCATGTGCAAGGGCCACTATGGAGCATAATACCGGGTGCAGGGGCCACTATGGAGCATAATACCGTGTGCAGGAGCCACTATGGGGCATACTACCATGTGTAGGGGCTTCTGCGTAGCATAATACCGTGTGCAGGGGCCGCTGTGGGGCATAATACCATGTAATACTGTGTGCAGAATTCTTAACTGTTTCATAAGTTTGTGTATGTTTATTGTGTGTCGATAACAGCGTGTGAAGCTAACAGCATGTAAACTCAATTTTATATTTTATTTGGGGGGCCGCCTTTCTATAGTCTGCCTCAGGCAGCAAAGAGGCTAGGTTCAACACTGATGGCAAGGTCTATTTATCACTGAAATAAAATGCAAAAATTATTAAAATAACCTGAATGAAAAAAAATTATGCCTGTACAACCATCATGGGCACTTCAACTCCCATCAGGCTCAAGAAGGCTGACAACATCTAGGACATACCCCAGGTGACACACTACCACCAACATCAGGTAGCTTGCAGGCCCCCTCTGCACTGCACCAGACCAGGAGGAGAGCTGGGGAAATTGGTCGAGTGAATAGTCATCATGACAAGTTCATATAGCTTTTACTTGCTATATGTTCCTTAAAATTATTGTTTGTGGAGAGACTTCTCTAATTCAATTTATTGTGAATTTTAATTATCTTTACTGTTTTCTTATTTTTTAAAACTTTTCTTTTCAAACCCCTAAAGGGATTAAGCCCTAAGAGGATTGATACAATATCCTTATTTATTGCAGTAAATTATATATTAATGTTATTCTAGGCATCAGTATGATCACAGTAATACCAAATGTATATAATTTCTAATATTATTTAACCCCTTAAGGACCCGGCCATTTTTCGCTTTTGCATTTTCGTTTTTCCCTCCCCACATTCCAAGAGCCATAACTTTTCAATTTTTCAGTTCACAGAGTCACAGGATGGATTTTTGTTTGCGAAACAAATTGTACTTTGTAATGGCACCATTCAATATGCTATACAATGTACTGGGAAGCTGGAAAAAAATTCTGAATGAGGTGCAATTGGAGAAAGACTGCATTTGCGCCAATTTCATATGGGTTTAATTTTTATGGCGTTCACTTTGTAGTAAAAATGACATGTTACCTGTATTCTGCGGGTCAGTATGAACACATTGATACCAAATTTATATAGTATTTGTAATGTTTTGATACCTTTTAAAAAATTTAAAACTTTGCAAAATAGAAAAAAAAATTGTGTGTCCCCATATTGTTACACCTGTAACTTTTTCATATTTACATGTATGGAGCTGGGTAAGGCGTCTTTTTATGCGGGACAACATGACGTTTTTACTGATATCATTTGGGGAAATATCTGATGGTTTGATCACTATTTATTCAATTTTTTATAGGAGGCAAAGTGTTGAAAAAAACACTATTTGGCCATTTTGATTTTTTCACCGCTACGCCGTTCACCATATGGGATAAATATTTTAATGTTTTAATAGTTCGGGCATTTTGGAGTGCAGGGATACCTAATGTGTATATGTTTACTTTTGTTTATTTACTTTTATATCTGATCTAAGGAAAGGGGAGTGGTTTGAACTTTTGTGTTTTTTTTAAATTTTTTTTATACTTTTAAAAACTTTTTTTTCTCTTCTTTTACTTTTATTATCAGACCTCCTAGGGACCTTGAAACCTAGGGGTCTGATCGTTCATACTACTCATAATACTAATAACAAAATGCCTTCACTTCTATTAGACGATGCCTCTGGCAGCGTACAATAGAGCTAATGTAATGACAAGCCTGGGAGCCTTCAATAGGCTGCCGGCTGTCATGGCAACCGATCGCTGCCCTCCAATTACATTCTGGAGGGCGGTGATCGGGATAAAATAGTGTTGCCCGTGACGCCTGCGCAATTTAGACACCACGGTCCTGTTTCACCACGATATCTAAAGGGTTAACAGCCACGATCGGTGCAGGCACCCATTGCTGCTGTTAGCGGTGGCTGCCGGCTGTATT
This sequence comes from Leptodactylus fallax, assembly GCA_947044405.1. Classification (NCBI taxonomy): domain Eukaryota; kingdom Metazoa; phylum Chordata; class Amphibia; order Anura; family Leptodactylidae; genus Leptodactylus; species Leptodactylus fallax. The sequence continues at coordinate 3,481,646 of CAMRHE010000114.1, forward strand.
ATATAGCCGGCATCCGTCCTGTATAGAGAGAGCTCAGCTCTTGAGCTCTCTCCATACATCCTCATATGACGCAGGACTTACTATTACGCCTTGGGTCGCTAAGGGGTTAAAAACTTATTTTTTTTTTTTTTATATATATATCTATCTATCTATATATATCTATATATAGATATATATATATCTATATATATATCTATTGTATTATATAGCCGGCATCCGTCCTGTATGGAGAGAGCTCAGCTCCTCAGCTCAGCTCTCCTCAGCTCACAACTATTAACCAGTGCACACGTTTTTTCCCACAACGTCCGAACGCAGGAGAACTCTTATAAGCTATTAACGCACTGGTATAAAACTCCAGCTTGGCTACATGACATTTACCCCTCAGTTCCAGATATCTGCCGGTGCTGCAAGGAGGGTATGGGTAGCTACCTTCATATCTGGTGGTGCTGCCTGCTGATAGCACCATTCTGGAGCAAGGTATTGGACACCACCGCTAGGATCTGCTCCAGGACCATTCCCTCAACACCGGAGCATAATTTACTGTGGCTTCCACACACTGACTTCCAGCCACGCAGAGAAGACCTGGCCACCCACCTACTGACAGCAGCCAGGCTCTTAATCCCCACCCTGTGGAAATCTTCTGCCCCCCATCCTTCTCTCAATGGGTTAATCAGGTCAACAACATCTGTAGGATGGAAGAATTGGCACACTGGAACACCATGTCCAGACCTACATTTCTCAAGACTTGGACCCCATGGTTATCAATTAAGCAGACACTCTTTGAGCAATAGCCATGCATATTCACCCTCCCTGACCACTTGACTATTTATACTGAACGATTACTGTTGGCTCTTACTTGCTCCCAATCTACGCCCAGATATTCATTTACGCCTCAGATCCTCCCCCACCTCCTTTGTCTGGATGCTTTGTTATTTCCGGCCATTCAGCCACCCCCCCCCCCCAATCCTCCACTCCCACCCCTCTCTCTGCCTCTCCTGGTTCTCTCCTCTTTCTCTCCCCTTCCCCATTTATTAATAAAATTCGAGTATTGTATTTCACATTTCTGTTTGCGATTTTGCATGCACGTATAAATGTTTACTGTATCTTTTTTATGTGATTCTCAATAAAAACAGTTTTGGAAAAAATGGAGACGGAGAGAGATTTAAATTTTCTAATTTAGGGGTTTGATGGATCATTCAATATAATGTAACACTTCAGTATTTCAGTATATTGTCACTCTTCTATTACACCAAACCTATGGCATGTAAGTGGGCAACAGCTGTGACCGGACAGGCACGATTTACAGATGTGCTCTTAACCTTCCAAAAAACTTTATATACAGCAATAGTACAGAGTGTGTACATGAGGAGTAACAATATTTCATTTATTGTATTCTTTGGTTTTACAGTTTTCCTTTCTACAGGTTTTATCTCTAAGGCCCCGTTCACACAGGAAAATTTGGCTCTAATTCGGCCCTGATTTTGCCCCCTATTGTTCTTAGTGGGAGGCAGAGCTCTGGGCAGGACGCTGAAAAAATAAGCTTCCTGCTCAATCTTGCCACAGATTCTGTGGCTGATTCAATGCGGAGTCCACGGCTCGAGACTGCCTACTGATTAGTCCAATTCATCTACATCTAATCAGTGGCAGAAGGCCGAGATGAAATGCTAATGCTCTGTATCAGTAATAAGCCATAGGGAGTCAGGAAGTAGAACACAAAGAGAATCCATGGTGGAGGTCTGCCTAAAATTCCTCTGCATTTTCTGAGAAATTCAAGGGTGCCTAATTGTCCCTGAGTCCTCGATCTTATGGATTTACCATGAACCATGAAACAAAAAGTGTGGTTACAGCTTTTCTATAAAAAATGCAAAAGGGGGACTGCCTTAAATAGAAGACTCTATGGAGACTACTATGAGGACAAGTGAGAAGGTTGTCCTGTGGATGGTGGTGGATGGGGTAGGTACTGCTATTATCAGTTGGAAGAGATGAATACACGTCTGTCATTATAGTATTTAAGAGCGCTCGGGATAATATTATGATGCATTTTGGGGTGCAATAAATTGACTGACCACATAGAAAAAAGGTAGCTTAAGTACCGTACCACTGACTACCATGAATAACATTTCTAATAACTTAGTAATTGACAAAAAGATAGAAACGTAACTCTCAACCAAACACTGAATGTTCTATTGACCACCAGAGGTGATGCACTGTATGGCTGTAGATCATCATAATGATTAGGGTCCATTATCTATGGTATGGAAATGGTAAACATTCCAAGCATTGTCACATGATTCTATACACTTTGGTTACTTTTTTTATATGCTTGGACTTACACAGCAGGTTTGGAGGGCATTAATATTTAATTATTTATTAATTATGAGCAACCAGACACATTCTACTGGAAATTACAAAATCATTTTGTAGAAACTGGTTACCTAACAAATTGGAATTTAGGTCTGATTTGTAAAATATTGTTCATGACTGTAGCTGAGTGTCTGACCCAGAGATACCGAATGTTTTTACAAAGGCCTCACCATCTTAATAATGGAAAAATAGAGTTTCCAGGGGGGAAAGGGTTTGTGTCAAAAAGACACTCTGTCTTGTCTAGGACAGGATTAGGGGAATGAACTGAACCAAGATTTGTCTCTTCTTCAACCCGTTAATTGATAACCAATGACAGTAGACCTGTGGATATGAGAGAAAGCTCCTGGAGTAAAAATATATCACTTGTTATTTACAAATGTCTTACAATAATTTTTAATTTAATTTCTGTCTCACAGCAATTTGTCTCACTTATGGAAAACAAAATAATTAATCGCAAGTGGTAAAGGATTCCTTATAAAACCTTTATAAGCTGAGGTCTCACATGAGATGTGTACAAGATCTAAGAATCCTCATAATTTTTTTTTTTTAATTTTACTAATTATTTTATTTGTCTTTCTTGTTACATCAGTATTCATATATATATATATATATACATCTTTATTCAGTTTTAAGCAATCGCATATCTTAACATCATATTTATCTTCTATCTATTACATGATCTTCTCTTATCTATGGTTCGGATCAAAGAATGTTGTCTTTCTTTCCTTTTCTTTCTAAGGGTAAACAAAGGTGGATTGTCTCCAGCATCAATACCTCCGACCACTATCTTATTTCCATGTTAGATCCTAGACTATACTATAATCCTTATATGATGGAGACCAAGAACAAAACCTTCATCACAGAATTTATTCTACTTGGATTTACTACAGACCCCAAGATAAATGCTGCGCTCTTTGTCTTATTCTTTATCATCTACCTATTTACATTTGTTGGGAACAGCCTCATAATTTATGTAATTCTAATCAACCCCAAGTTACATAAACCCATGTACTTCTTTCTCTGTATATTATCCATTCTTGACTTGTCTTATTCCACAACTGCTGTTCCCCGATTATTATCTGATCTCTTCTCTACTGAAAGGACCATCTCATCTATGGCTTGTCATCTTTAGATACATGCCATCCTTCTGGTGGAAGGGTCAGAGTGCCAGCTTCTTGTTGTAATGGCTTATGATCGCTATGTTGCCATATGCCACCCTCTTCACTACCCGGTCCTCATGCGTTGGGGTAATTGTTATAAGCTGGTGGCTCTGGTATTCATTGCTACCTTTATGCTTTGCACTTTCCCTTCAATTGTCTCTCCCTTTACTGTATGTCAAAACCGGATCAACCATTTCATGTGTGAGATGTTGGCTTTTATTAAACTATTATGTGAGGACCTCTCTGCCAATGAAGTTCATATATTTTCCATCAGTTTTCTCACTCTCCTCCTTCCTCTTCTGCTCATCTTACTATCTTATGCACGAATCATATACTCTGTACTGAAGATTCAATCTGCAGGAAGGGCTAAGGCTTTTTCCACCTGCACATCACATCTCGGGGTGGTGGCTTTGTACTTTGGAACAGTCATGATGATGTATTTTGGTCCTGCATCCATGTACTCTACAGATCAGGAGAAATATAGCTCCATATTTTATGTTATTATATCCCCAATGCTGAATCCTCTCATCTACAGTCTCAATAACAGGGAGGTTAAAGACACGATTAAGAAGGAACTTCTAGCAAAAATCTCTAAGTAACTTACATTAACAGTGTGTGAAACTGACCGTGTCTATAAGATGCTTCTACCTGGATGAACTGTTCTGTTCTTTGAGTCTATTAATGTTGGTGATATATATACATACATATATATGCATTACCTTTTGTATTTCATGAGATGTATATAGTCATTTTTGTTTCTTTGTTATCTGTACTTGAAATATGATAATAAAGTAACTATGCCCAGAACTGCAGTGGGACCATTTTATAATGTGCTTGGACAAAAATAACAGTTTTACTCATTGTTGTGTTGGTGTCCACCTTCACATAGTGCTCTTTCTGTGAGGATATCTGATTTTCAGCAATGGCATGAATCCCAGGTCAATATCAAGTAGACATGCGTAGTAGGGAAAAAATCTGTGAAAACTAGTATAACCATATAAGGTTTTCCTCTTACACATATTTTCACTAATGTACGTTTATTTTAGTTGTGTTTTATTTGTTATTTTATATTATGATTGGGGTTGTGTCAAATGATGCTTGAACATACCCATATTTGTCAAACCAATCCTTGCCAGACCTTATTGTACTCCATTTTGTGTGCCCTTATTGTCACCAGCCGTATACATCTATTATCCTATTATGCCTATAGAAGAGATACTCATACTTTAACAAACTACCTGAAAATCCCCAAACTACCTGAAGACCACCCAGAATATACATACTGTCGAGGACGAGAGATGCAAAGCTGCACATGAGTAGAAAGCTGTCATTCTCAGCTCTTTGGCTTCTTCTCTCCTCTGTGGTATTGGACTGGCCTATGTAAGAAGGTCATGGGGATCAACAGGTTCTCATCCTTGGTACTTTAAAGTTGCTATACTGTATTTGCTTTGGTGTCCTAGGTGTGTTAATCTGTAAATTGTTGAGATGAGCTGAAATTTAGGAAGTGGGATAATCCTTCATGCTGTGGTGCAAAGACCAAACCAATGTCAGTCTTCTGGCTTGGCTGACCTGACTGTTGGGTGAACCCAATATTACAGTAGGCAATGCATCTGGTACCTACTCAGGAAAGCTAAAAAAGTCAAGGTGTATAAAGCCTGGATAGGATCCTCTGCAGTTCCCCGTTGGTACCCAAGTGAAGTATCTTGGGTCGGAGGGTGTTCATTATAATGTCCTAATTGTGTTTGTTTGCTCTGAGTGATTTTTTTTCCACCTGGACTATGTGGCAATCTATGTGAAGCCAGACGTCCTATGTAGATGAGTTGGGATTAAATTCTTGGATCATCTAGAGGTCCGAGGAAATTGCTGTATGACTGTAAAAGTAATGAATCATACCCAGTCATGTTAAGGGAGCTTAAAGAGGGTGGATACTGACTTTAAGAAAGGTTTCACACCTGTACTCTCATTTCTCTCATCTTGTCATATAAAACATATAAAGATCACAGAAAGGGTTTTCTCACGCAAGGCTGTCAAGAATTTACCAAGAATTGTTACTTCTTCAACTTGTCTATTGGAAACCACTGACAGTATATTTGTGGATTTGAGGGAAAAAAAAATTGATTAGTTATAATTGTATTAAATAAATTTCTCTTGATTTCTTTAAGCAATTTGTCTAATTTATGGTGAACAGTAATTATAAGTTTGGTTCTGAAATTAGATGTGGTCAGATCTACACGAGATCTGAGAATGTTTTATTTTATTCTCAGTTTATTCAATCTGTGTATTGTTTCTTTGTCTTTGTTACATGTGCACATTCACCTTCGTTGTATACAGTGGGGAAAAAAAGTATTTAGTCAGCCACCAATTGTGCAAGTTCTCCCACTTAAAAAGATGAGGCCGGCCTGTAATTCTCATCATAGGTAGACCTCAACTATGAGAGACAAAATGAGAAAACATATCCAGAAAATCACACTGTCTGATTTTTAAAGAATTTATTTGCAAATTCTGGTGGAAAATAAGTATTTGGTCACCTACAAACAAGCAAGATTTCTGTCTCTCACAGACCTGTAACTTCTTATTTAGGAGGCTCCTCTGTCCTCCACTCATTACCTGTAGTAATGGCACCTGTTTGAAATTGTTATCATTATAAAAGACACCTGTCCACAACCTCAAACAGTCACACTCCAAACTCCACTATGGTGAAGACCAAAGAGCTGTGGAAGGACACCAGAAACAAAATTGTAGACCTGCACCAGGCTGGGAAGACTGAATCTGCAATAGGCAAGCAGCTTGGTGTGAAGAAATCAACTCTGGGAGCAATAATTAGAAAATGGAAGACATACAAGACCACTGATAATCTCCCTCCGTCAGGGGCTCCACGCAAGATCTCACCCTGTGGGGTCAAAATGATCACAAGAACGGTGAGCAAAAATCCCAGAACCACACAGGGGGACCTAGTGACTGACCTGCAGAAAGCTGGGACTAACGTAACAAAGGCTACCGTCAGTAACACACTACGCCGCCAGGGACTCAGATCCTGCAGTGCCAGACGTGTCCTCCTGCTTAAGCCAGTACATATCCGGGCCCGTCTGAAGTTTGCTAGAGAGCATTTGGATGTTCCAGAAGAGTATTGGGAGAATGTCATATGGTCAGATGAAACCAAAGTAGAACTGTTTGGCAGAAACACAACTCGTCGTGTTTGGAGCAGAATGAATACTGAGTTGCATCCAAAGAGCACCATACCTACTGTGAAGCATGGGGGTGGCAACATCATGCTTTGGGGCTGTTTCTCTGCAAAGGGACCAGGACGACTGATCCGTGTACATGAAACAATGAATGGGGCCTTGTATCGTGAGATTTTGAGTGCAAAACTCCTTCCATCAGCAAGGGCATTGAAGATGAAATATGGCTGGGTCTTTCAGCATGACAATGATCTCAAGCACACCGCCAGGGCAACGAAGGAGCGGCTTTGTAAGAAACATTTCAAGGTCCTGGAGTGGCCTAGCCAGTCTCCAGATCTCAACCATAGAAAACCTTTGGAGGGAGTTGAAAGTCCGTGTTGCTCAGAGACAGCCCCAAAACATCCCTGCTCTAGAGGAGATCTGCATGGAAGAATGGGCCAACATACCGGCAACAGTGTGTGCCAACCTTGTGAAGACTTACAGAAAACATTTGACCTCTGTCATTGCCAAAAAAGGATATATAACAAAGTATTGAGATGAACTTTTGTTATTGACCAAATACTTATTTCCCACCATAATTTGCAAATAAATTCTTTAAAAATCAGACAATGTGATTTTCTGGATTTGTTTTCTCATTTTGTCTCTCATAGTTGAGGTCTACCTATGATGTCAATTACAGGCCAGCCTCATCTTTTTAAGTGGGAGAACTTGCACTTTTGGTGGCTGACTAAATACTTTTTTTCCACACTGTATTGTACGAGTGGTCAAATATTCTAAATCTATGAAATTGTTTCTTTTTACTGACAGATCTTCAAAAAAGAGAGTTTAAAAGAAAGAGAAAAATGGAAATAAGAGCAGATGAGGTGGAGATTATTCAGATCTTCCAAAATGTGAGACAAGATAGATGTTATGAAAACAGCCCCGAACACCATAAAGTGTCTCGAACACATGTTCTATTATATAAGTCACCACGGGGCACTTTCTAGTTACTGCCTTGAATGGTGACTTGAGCTACCTTCATAGTCATCGTTTACCTTTATTTCAGATGATAGAGAGTAGGAACAGGATTATCATCATCACAGAATTATGTTTACTAGGATTTACCATAGATGAAATAAATTCTGTGCTATTTTGTCACGTTTTAATAAATAATCTTCTATTTTTCATGGATTTGCATTGAAAGGACATGTTCACTTTATCACAATTGTTTTCTTCCAGCTCATTGAAAAAAAATGCCTCAAGTTTGTAAATAATCCTGGATATACAGAACATAATTTAGGGAGATTGAATATTATGATCTTGAAATGCCAATGGTGCGCTGTCAGCGGAAATCCTGTTCATCTTAGGACAGCACCCACCAGATCACCACTCTATCACTCTTTCATCAACCTCCAGCCCCTATGTGATCTCCTCTTCTGCTGCTAGTAGTGGTGTCCATAGGCTGAGCATGCTAACTCTCTGTATATCCTAAAAGACCAGCATACGCACACTAGTGATTGTATCCCCAGCCAATGTCTAATTTCCATATCCTATAAAGTGTGCTCAGATCTCTGCTTGATGTTGCTCGCCTTGTAGATTTGCTGTAAGGTATTTGTGTTATCTTACCTGACCTGTGACTTGTCCCTTGACTCTTGTTGTTCCTGTCCTGCCTGTGTCCTTTTTCTGACTATGTACCTATCTGCTGTCCCTGTCCTACCTGTGTCTGACTTTGGTTTGATCCTAACCTGTGAATCTTTGCCATCTGCCTTGACCACCTCCTTTTACCTGACCATTCTCTTGCCTTTGCACCAATGTCTCTCGACCAACTGGGCCAGTTTTTATTAATACCAAGAACACTTCAAGAGATAGTTACCTGTCAGTCTCCACAGTTCAGATCATTGTACAGGTGTTAAAGGATGAATACCAGGAAGGTTGCTTAGACAACACTCTTAGAGGTGGCCCAAACGCAAACTGGTCTGGTACCAGAGTGGGTCAATTACCAGCTGACTGTAACAGATATATTTCTCTTCTTCCCTATGTAAAGGTAAATGAAGATGGTGGATTGTTTCATGTTTCAGTTACTATCACCAGCCATTATCTTATTTCCATGTTAGAACTTAGACTATGTTATTATTCTTCATATGATGGAGACCAAGAACAACCCCATCATTACAGAATTTATTCTACTTGGATTTACTACAGTCCCAAAGATAAATGCTGTGCTCTATGTCTTATTCTTTATCTTCTACCTGGTAACATTTGTTGGGAACAGTCTTATAACATATATTATCATCATCAACCCCAAGTTACATAAACCCATGTACTTTTTTCTTTGTATATTATCTACTCTTGACTTGTGTTATTGCACAACAGCTTTGCCCCGATTATTATCCAATTTCTTCTCTACTGAAAGGACCATCTCATACATGACTTGTGTCCTTCAGATCTATGCCATCCTTATGGTAGAAGTTTCAGAGTGTCAGCTTCTTGTTGTGATGGCTATTGATCGATATATTGCCATATGCCACCCTCTTCACTACCCTGTCCTCATGCGTTGGGGTAATTGTTATAAGCTGGTGGCTCTAGCATTCATTGTTACCTTTATGCTTTGTACTTTCCCTTCAATTGTCTCTCCCTTTACTGTATGTCGTGGAAGAGTGAAGAAATCAGATGATACCTTTTAGAGGCTGAGTACATTTGCTAGTAAGTTTTTGAGAGTCTAGCTCTCTTCTTCAGACATACCATAAGAGAGCTAGACTCTTGAAAGCTTACTATCAAATATACTCAGTTAGCCTCTAAAAGGTATGGCCTGATTTCTTCACTCTTCCACTACTTTCTATGGATAACACGGTACAACATTATTTTACTGTATGTCATAACCAGATCAACCATTTCATGTGTGAGATGTTGACTTTCATAAAACTGTCCTGTGAGGATATCACTTCTAATGAACTTCAGATATTCTCTATCAGTTTTCTTACTCTCCTCCTTCCTCTTGTACTTATCTTACCATCTTATGCAAGTATCATATACTCTGTACTAAAGATTCAATCTGCAGGAAGGTCTAAGGCTTTTTCCACTTGTACATCCCATCTAGGGATGGTGGCTTTGTACTTTGGGACAGTCATGATAATGTATTTTGGTCCCTCGTCCATGTACTCTACAGATCAGGAGAAATATAGGTCCATATTTTATGTGATTATATCTCCAATGCTGAATCCTCTCATCTACAGTCTCAATAACAGGAAGGTTAAAGATACAATTAAAAGGATTCTATAAAAATAAATTCACTCAGTAACTTTCTCTATGAGAGTGCTAAGTGAATGTGTCAATTACAATTTTGCTTACATTTAGCTTCATATATTATTCTGAAAAACAAAATATTAACCCCTTCATAATGTACATCATAATGTAAGGCAAAAGGATATGGATAGAGTTTAGAAGGTGAGCTCTATCCATATTTGGTAAATGCTGGGGTATCTTACAACAGGTACATAACAGTAAGAGCAAAGCACAGTGCCATCACCAATAATTAACCACTTAAATGCTATAATCAATAGCGACCACAGTATCTAAGCCACTGTGCTTCAAAGGTGCCGCCATCTTGGATATAACTGCACCCTGAAACATTGAAGGTTGGTGGCGAATAGTTTTGAATGCTGGCAGCCTATCATAGACTCCCCGACCTATCATCACAGAGTCTAATAACACTGCAGTATGTTATATGAGTCCCCCCAGTGAACTAAAAATAAATGTAAAAAAAGAAAATAAAAAAGTTTTAAAAATGTTTGAAAAAAATAAACAAAAAACTTAAAATCACCCCTATTTTACCCAGTCAAATATAAATCTAAAAATATAAATATCATATCAAAATATAAAAGTAGGTATCCCATATCATATTAAACAAAAAATGTGCAAATCACTGTTCTTTTTTGGCCACAGTGGGAAAAAAACTGCATTTTAAAGAACCAGCAAAGTTAATGAGATTTTGTTTTGGTTTGATTGAGATTTGTAATCTTATGTACACATTTAGGTCAAAAAGAGTTGCGGAAAAGCTGCTTTTTCAAAAAATTTTGCAGCGGAAACACAAGAGACAATTGTTTTCCATAAATATTTAATAGGGGAAGGAAAAAAAGCTGAGAAAAATGCAGTAAAAACTCAATGTTTTCCTTGCGTTTTTTAGCTGTTTTCCACTATGTGGGGCCTTAGCCTAAAAAGTTATCAAAATATCATAATGGTACTTAATAAAAAAACATCAACTCATCCTGTGAAAAAGAGCCCTTACATTGCTCTGTAGATGGAAATATGGAAATGTTATGGAAGTGAGAATACAGCAAGGCAAATAAATTGTTATATTGAAAAAGTTTTCTATTTCTTTAAAGGTTTTAAATCTATAGAACTTTGATATTGCCACGATTGTAGAGATGCACAGAATAAAGGTAACCTGGCATTTTTTATCCTATTAATGAATGCTGTGAAAAAAATCCCCCTTTAGATTTTTTTCAAAGTACAACATATAGATGTTTAACCCCTTCTTGCCTGGCACTGTTTTATTTTTGCTTTTTCATTTTTCACTGCCTGCCTACCAAAAGCCATAACTTTTTTTTGGCTTTACTTATTCACAGAGCTTAATTTTTTGTGGGACAAATTGTACTTCCTAATGGTTTTATATAATATTTCAAATCATGTACTGTGAATCTGGAAAAAAAATGGGGTTTCGACAGAATTTGCTGAGCAGTAAAAAAGATATGTTACCTTTATCCTATGGTTTGGTGCAATTATGGTGATACCAAATTTATCTAGTTTTTTTGTTAATACCTTTTTAAAATTTTAAAACTTTGAAAAATACAAAAAAAAATGTGGCTATATTCTGACACATTTAACATTTTATATCCCTATATACACATCTGTGTTTCCCATAGTATGCCGTCCCCGTTCTTTTCAATGTCTTCATTCAGACATCCCATTTTTTTCATTATTACCAGTTAAATAAAATAAACAAATGGTTGCATTTTTTATTTACGATCACTATAAATATTGTACTATTTCTTTATTTCTGTGACTTAGCACAAACATATACCGCAGACAACATATTTACAGACATTGTCAGTAGCTCTTCCATATAGGGAGCCATCTAAATTGTTAATTTTATTGTGATGTTTCTAATGGTTATGGTGATACTAAATATTCCTACTGTCAGTGACCGACTGCTCCACCCTAAGTGTGGGAAGGAGCGCTATCGGAAGTCTTTCCTCCCCACCGCGGTTAGGCTGTACAACCAACACTGACCTAAGCGGAGATCATTACACACAGAGAACTGAAATATCTCTCTGCCTGTTAAATCCCCCCCCCCCCTGCTACTTCCTATCTGTCTGTCGGCTACCAATGTAATGCCTCTTACCTTGGAACATTCCTGTACATGTTGTATTTGTATTTGTATCTGCTTATCTTTGCTGCTGTAACACACTGAATTTCCCCATTGTGGGACTATTAAAGGACTATTATTATTATTATTATTATTATTATTATGTTGCTTACTATGCTTTGTGACGGTCATTTAATAAAGTATATATCGGATCAGGAAAAAAGAGGTACAGGGTGGCACTCAACTGGCACAAGTTCATTGGGTGCACGTTCACAGAGGGAACTCCCAAAAACATATACAGGGAAAATTATGTGACGGCACACCAAAATTGTTATCTGCAGAGGATTTATTGACAGTAGTCACCTCAAAGGAAGAAATGGTGTACAATTCAGTTATCCATTATTGCTGTAACGTTACTGGAATGCCCCTTCATCGGGCATATGCAGTCTCCACTCGGCATGCAGTCTCCACTCACCACCCACCAAAGGCCATTTCCTTTTTCGCAGAGATGTCTCATCACAACTCCTTCAAGTCCATGCCTATTCCGGATGAGACAGGAAAGATTTGCTTTCAGCCCTGTTAAAGGAGAGAAAGTGACAATTTAGAGGAGAAGTTGAGGTTTCCCAGAGCCTCACAGCCTGGACTCTGCAGCATATAGGAAGACAGGAATCCTTGTGACTTACTCAAATAAGTTGCCTTATATATATATATATATATATATATATATATAGTGGTAGAGGCAGAGTATAGTATTACTAGAGTAGAGGTAAAAGACACTGAACATTTATTAATGAACATCCTCTTTTTGTGCAAGAATTGTCACTACCGACAGAGGGACTCCTACTACTACCCCCGTTGGAGAGGCTGTATTGGTTGTCTGTTACCTCAGTAAAGTTAAATCATTTCAACTGCACTGCTGCCTCCTGTACTTGCCATCAGGGCCTTCCCACCACCACCTGCTGGCTCTGGAGAGGATTCCTCTCCAACTGATAGTGCTCCGGAGGAACTACCACCACCATGAGTACTCCACAGGCCCCCTCAACCTTGTCATAACTTAGGAGGTGGACTGGAGGAGTCAGTTGAGTGTTCTTGGCGTACTGTTGACAACACATCTACTACTACTCCCATCCTCCGATTCCCTCCTTGGAATTGTATGTGACATAAACACTTCCACTGTTTAAAAAAAAACCTGTAGAACAGGGACAAGAGAGGAATCAAACTACAGATCCCAAATTTTTGGGCTGGTGTCATCCCAGGACAGACCTGTCTTTACTTTATCAGGTATATTGATTTTATATTTAAAGTGCTCCTAACCTTCCAACAAACTTTACATACAGCAATAGTACAGAGCATGTACATGAGGAGTAACAATATTTCATTTATTGTATGCTTCAGTTTTACAGTCTTCCTTTCTACAAGCTTTATCATTAAGGCCCCGTTCCCATAAGAAAATTTGCCACTGATTCGGCCCTGATTGTGCCCCCTACTGTTTTTAATGGGAGGCAGAGATCGGAGCAAGATGCTGAAAAAATAAGCTTCCTGCTCAATCTTGCTGAGGATTCTACAACTTATTCAGTGCAGAGTCCATGGCTCGAGACTCCAATGCAAGAAATGCAAAAGGGGGGCTGCCCTAAACAGAAGACTATATGGAGACTACTAAGAGGACAAGTGAAAAGGTTGTCCTGTGGATAGTGGTGGATTGGGCAGGCACTGCTATTATCAGTAGGAAGACACGAGGACACTTCTGTCATTACAGTATTTAGGAGCGCTGGGGATAATATTACAGTCCCTTTTGGGGTGCAATAAATTGACTGACCTCAAAGAGCAAAAAGGTAACTGTTTTATTGACCATCTACTTAAGTACCGTACCACTGACCACCATGAATAACATTTCTAATAATTTATTAATTGACAACTAAATACAAACGTCACTCTCAACCAAACACTGAATGTTCTATTGACCACCAGAGGTGATGCACAGAATATGGTTGTAGATCATCATAATGATTAGGGTCCATGATCTATGGCATGCAAATGGTAAACATTCCAAGCATATAATCACATGATTATATACACTTTGGTTACTTTTTTTGATGTGCTTGGACTTACACAGCAGGTTTGGAGGGCATTATTATTTATATTATTTAATAATTTATATAATTTTTAAACATTTTTGCAGAAACTGGTTGCCTAACAATTTAGAATTTAGGTAAATTTTTGTGTTGTGCCCAGATAATTTTAACCATAACTCAAAATACATTACGTAAAACACAACAGTCAACTGTTTGAGTCTTACGAAACACTTTCCCCACCCTCATGATGAGCATCTTTTCACATATCTTATGACTAGTGCCATGGGCTGATTTGTGAAGTATTGTTCATGACTGTGGCTGAGCTTCCGACCCAGGGATACCAAGTGTTTTTACAGTGGCCTCTCCATCATAATAAAGGAAAAGTAGATAGAGGGTTTGTGTCAAAAAGGCACTATGCCTTGTCTAGGACAGGATTAGGGGAGTGAACTGAACCAAGCCATGTCTCTTCTTCAACTCAATAATTGATAACCAATGACAGTAAACGTGTGGATATGATAGCAAGCTCCTAGAAAGAAAATATTGCTTCTTTTTACAAATGTCTTATAATAAATGTCAATTTAATTTCTGTCTCACAGCGATTTGTTTCATTTATGGAAAACAAAATAATTGATCTCAAGTGGTAAAGGCTTTCTCATAAAACCTTTATAAGCTGAGGTCTCACATGATATGTGGCCGGATCTGTACAAGATCTGAGAATCCTCATAATTTTTTTTAAAATTTTACTAATTATTTTATTTGTCTTTCTTGTTACATCAGTATATTCATCTTTATTCAGTTTTAAGCAATCACATATTTTATCATATTTATCTTCTATCTACTATACAATCTTCTCTTTTCTATGGTTCAGACTATAGCATGTTGTCTTTCTCTCCTTTTTTTTTTCTAAGGGTAAACGAGGGTGAATTGTCTCCAATATCAGTCAATACCTTTGTTTCCATGCTGGACCCTAGACTATATTATTATTCTTCATATGATGGAGACCAAGAACAAGACCTTCATCACAGAATTTATTCTACTTGGATTTACTACGGACCCCAAGATAAATGCTGCGCTCTTTGTCTTATTCTTTATCATCTACCTGGTAACATTTGCTGGGAACAGCCTCATAATATATATAATCATCATCAACCCCAAGTTGCATAAACCCATGTACTTCTTTCTCTGTATATTATCTATTCTTGACTTGTCTTATTCCACCACGGCTGTTCCCCGATTATTATCTGATCTCTTCTCTACTGAAAGGACCATCTCATATATAGCTTGTCATCTTCAGATCCATGCCATCCTTCTGGTGGAAGGTTCAGAGTGCCAGCTTCTTGTTGTAATGGCTTATGATCGCTATGTTGCCATATGCCACCCTCTTCACTACCCGGTCCTCATGCGTTGGGGTAATTGTTATAAGCTGGTGGCTCTGGTATTCATTGTTACCTTTATGTTTTGTACTTTCCCTTCAATTGTCTCTCCCTTTACTGTATGTCATAACCGGATCAACCATTTCATGTGTGAGATGTTGGCTTTTATTAAACTGTTATGTGAGGAGATTTCTACCAATGAAGTTCAGATATTTTCCATCAGTTTTCTCACTCTCCTCCTTCCTCTTCTGCTCATCTTACTATCTTATGCACGCATTATATACTCTGTACTGAAGATTCGCTCTGCAGGAAGGGCTAAGGCTTTTTCCACCTGTACGTCCCATCTCACGGTTGTGGCTTTGTACTTTGGAACAGTCATGATGATGTATTTTGGTCCTGCATCCATGTATTCTACAGATCAGGAGAAATATACTTCCATATTTTATGTTATTATATCCCCAATGCTGAATCCTCTCATCTACAGTCTCAATAACAGGGAGGTTAAAGATACAATTAAGAAGAAACTTCTAGGAAAAATCACCAAGTAACTTACATTAACAGAGTGTGAAAATGACCGTGCCTATAAGCTGCCTCCTACCTGGATGAACTGTTCTGTTCTTTGAGTCTATTAATTCTGGAGATATATAAACATACATATACATGTATTACCTTTTGTATTTCATGCGATGTATATAGTCATTTTTGTTTCTCTGTTATCTGTACTTGAAATATGATAATAAAGTATCTATGTCCAGAACTACAGTGAGACCATTTTATAATGTATTTGGACAAAAATAACAGTTTTTCTCATTGTTGTGTTGGTGTCCACCTTCACATAGTGCTCTTTCTGTGAGGATATCTGATTTCCATCAATGGCATGAATCCCAGGTAAATATCAAGTAGACATGCGTAGTAGGGAGCGATGGCAACAAAAAAATCTGTGAAAACTAGTTTAACCATATAAGGTTCTCCTCTTACACACATTTTCACCAATGTATGTATATTTTATTTGTGTTTTATTTGCTATTTTATATTTTTATATTATTACTTTATGTTATTATATCTCCAATGCTGAATCCTCTCATCTACAGTCTCAATAACAGGGAAGTTAAAGATACAATTAAGAAGGAACGTCTAGAAAAAATCTCTAAGCATATATATATACAGTATATATATATATTTATATATATACAGTACAGACCAAAAGTTTGGACACACCTTCTCATTCCAAGAGTTTTCTGTATTTTCATGACTATAAAAATTGTAGATTCACACTGAAGGCATCAAAACTATAAATTAACACATGTGAAATTATACACTTAACAAAAAAGTGTGAAACAACTGAAAATATGTCTTATATTCTAGGTTCTTCAAAGTAGACACCTTTTGCTTTGATTACTGCTTTGCACACTCTTGGCATTCTCTTGATGAGCTTCAAGAGGTAGTCACCTGAAATGGTTTTCACTTCACAGGTGTGCCCTGTCAGGTTTAATAAGTGGGATTTCTTGCCTTATAAATGGGACCATCAGTTGTGTTGTTCAGAAGTCAGGTGGATACACAGCTGATAGTCCTACTGAATGGAGTGTTAGAATTTGTATTATGGCAAGAAAAAAGTAGCTAAGTAAAGAAAAACGAGTGGCCATCATTACTTTAAGATATGAAGGTCAGTCAGTCCAAAAAATTGGGAAAACTTTGAAAGTGTCCCCAAGTGCAGTGGCCAAAACCATCAAGCGCTACAAAGAAACTGGCTCACATGAGGACCGCTCCAGGAAAGGAAGACCAAGAGTCACCTCTGCTGCGGAGGATAAGTTCATCCGAGTCACCAGCCTCAGAAATTGCAGGTTAACAGCAGCTCAGATTAGAGACCAGGTCAATGCCACACAGAGTTCTAGCAGCAGACACATCTCTACAACAACTGTTAAGAGGAGACTGTGTGCAGCAGGCCTTCATGGTAAAATAGCTGCTAGGAAACCACTGCTAAGGACAGGCAACAAGCAGAAGAGACTTGTTTGGGCTAAAGAACACAAGGAATGGACATTAGACCTGTGGAAATCTGTACTTTGGTTTGATGAGTCCAAATTTGAGATCTTTGGTTCCAACCACCGTGTCTTTGTGCGACACAGAAAAGGTGAACGAATGGACTCTACATGCCTGGTTCCCACCGTGAAGCATGGAGGAGGAGGTGTGATGGTGTGGGGGTGCTTTGCTGGTGACATTGTTGGGGATTTACTCAAAATTGAAGGAATACTGAACCAGCATGGTTACCACAGCATCTTGCAGCGGCATGCTATTCCATCCGGTTTGCGTTTAGTTGGACCATCATTTATTTTTCAACAGGACAATGACCCCAAACACACCTCCAGACTATGTAAGGGCTATTTGACCAAGAAGGAGAGTGATGGGGTGCTACGCCAGATGACCTGGCCTCCACAGTCACCAGACCTGAACCCAATCCAGATGGTTTGGGGTGAGCTGGACCGCAGAGTGAAGGCAAAAGGGCCAACAAGTGCTAAGCATCTCTGGGAACTCCTTCAAGACTGTTGGAAGACCATTTCATGTGACTACCTCTTGAAGCTCATCAAGAGAATGCCAAGAGTGTGCAAAGCAGTAATCAAAGCAAAAGGTGGCTACTTTGAAGAACCTAGAATATAAGACATATTTTCAGTTGTTTCACACTTTTTTGTTAAGTATATAATTCCACATGTGTTAATTCATAGTTTTGATGCCTTCAGTGTGAATCTACAATTTTTATAGTCATGAAAATACAGAAAACGCTTGGAATGAGAAGGTGTGTCCAAACTTTTAGTCTCTACTGTATATATATATATATATATATATATATATATATATGAGTTTACCCTGTAATCTAGTCATGTCTAGTTCTTTATGTGCAACAGCCATTTCAATTGATATATCTAATAACTGATGGACACAGTAATATTTCAGGATTGAAATGAGGGTTTTTGTTTAACAAAAAATGGAAAATTTAACCAAAAATTGGGAAAAAGCCCCAAAAAAATAATTTCCCCCCTAAAAAAACCCCCCCCCTTTCCCTTCCCCCCCTTAAAAATTCTTCCTTTTATGGGGGGGGGGGGGGCCAAATGACTGGACCAATCTCCACCAAATTAAGGAAAGTGTTTTCTAATTTTCCACACAAACAACCAACCCCCCAACCCCCAAAAACCCCAAACCCCCCCCCCACCCCCCCCGCGGAAGACCAGGGGGGGGGGGGGGCCCCCCCCCCCCTGGGAAGGGGCCCTGCCCCAAAAAAAGTTAAAAACCAAAAAAAAAAAAAAAAAAAAAAAAAAAATAAAAAAAAAAAAAAAAAAAAAAAATAGAAAAAAAAAAAAAAAAAAAATAAAAAAAACACCAAATTTGCACACTGGTACATCAGGTGTCTGGGAAGGTTTTAGACTGGGTCTCAGCTCTCTAGGACATACTGTTCCTGAGATACAGTATTCCCAAAAACTGACCTGCATTAGCCAATAGAAGCCTGCAAGTCTTTCACTCATATTACAACTACCATACACATGTTCACATGTCACTTATCAGCCAATAGAAGCTCACAGGCACTCAGTCTCCACATGCACACAGCTTTACTCCAGGTTTCCATAACAAACTAGCCATTTTTCTTTACTGCTGTGGGTCAGCTTTAAAGGCGCAGGACGCTGTGAATGACGCTGTTACACAAGATCACATACACAGAGTTTTACTCCAGGTTTCCTTAACAACCCAGCCATTTTTCTTCACTGCTGTAGGTCAGCTTTAAAATGACAGGGCGCTGTGTATGACACTGTGTGTGCAATGTTCCACCACAGGCCTCTATGTGGGGGAAACAGGGCAGAGACTCAGTCAACGAATGAACTCACACAGATCCACCATTAATAACAGCAGAACAGACCTCCCAGTGGCCGCACATTTCTCCGGAGAAAACCACTCTATTGAAGATTTACGGGTTGTGGTTTTAATGGGACATTTTAAGACACAGGAGAAAAGGAAAGAAATGGAGTACAAATTTATGCAAAAATTTCAAACTCTGCAATTTGGACTTAATATTCATGCCAGCTTCATGTCACACTATGTTTGAACCATGAACTGAACTCAATATTCATGCCAGCTTCAAATCACACTATGTATGAACTGTGAGGGACACAAATCACCTCCTGATAGCAAACAGATAACAGCAAGAATTACTGATCCCTCCGTCACGCACCACAAGTTTCCAGACTGTTTTTTTGACCTGTTGTAAATAACTTCTCTACTTAGATTGCAATTTTTTTTAAGGACTCTAAAATGCTTTGAAAACCATGTGTATAAAAATCTGTTAATTTTCAGTTCTTGTATCACACCATGTCTGATGAAGGGAGCGAGTACTCCTGAAAGCTTACTTATAAATATACTCAGTTAGCCTCTAAAAGGTATCGCCTGATTTCTTCACTCTTCCACTGTTAAACAAGGTCACATACACACAGCTTTACTCCAGGTTTCCATAACAACCGATCGCAGGTTTTTCACTCATATCCTAACTGAGATACACATGATCACATGACGCTTATGGACCAATGGAAACTCACAGGTTCTTCAGTCCTGACATACACACAGCTTTACACCAGGTTTCCATAGCAACCAAGCTATTTATGACCTGTATTAGTCAATAGCAGTTCGCAGGTCCTTAAATATTCAGTCGTATGACGTGTATCAGCCAATATAACTTTACATTTAATTTCCAGGTTTCCATAACAACACAGCCATAAATAGACTGTACCTATACTGGACTGCCATACTGGATGTCAGCATTCTTATAAATTGAAATGTATTTAAACTATACACAAACGACATACAAAATAGACCAGTGCCAATGCTTATGGGCCCACTACACAAACAAAAAATGTAATATACTCGTGCAAAGCCAGGTCCTTCTGCTATTTTTTATATATATATATATATATATATATATATATATACTGTATATATATGTATTACCTTTTGTATTTCGTGAGATGTATACTTTCCTCTTGGTTTCTTTGTTATCTGTACTTTGAATATGATAATAAAGTAACTTTGCCCAGAACTGCAGTGAGGCCATTTTGTAATGTGCTTGAACAAAAATAACATTTTTACTCAGTGTTGTGTAGGTGTCCACCTTCACATAGTGTGCTTTCTGTAAGGGCATCTGATTTCTAGCTACGGCATGAATCCCTGGTCAATATCAAGTAGACATGCATAGTAGAGAGCGATGGCAAAAATTTTGTGAAAGTTTGCATAACCATATAAGGATTTCTTCTTACACACATTTTCACTAATGTACGTATGTTTTAGTTGTGTTTTCTTTGCTATTTTATATTATGATTGAGGTAGTGTCAAATGATGCTTGAACATACCCATTTTTGTCAAACTACTCCTTTCCAGACCCTATTGTACACCATTTTTACAGTGCCCATATTAGGACATCCTCAGATATCAGTGTCAAACATCAGATTAATAGCAGTTTACAACAGTGATACCTGACTTTGATACCTTACTCTGATACCTGACTTTGATACCTGACTTTGATACCTGACTTTAATTCTGATACCTGACTTTGATACCTGACTTTGATTCTGACACCTGACTTTGATACCTGACTTTGATTCTGACACCTGACTTTGATACTGACACCTGACTTTGATTCCGACACCTGACTTTGATTCCGACACCTGACTTTGAGCCTGACACCTGACTCTATGCAGTTTTGTACGGATAGTATGGGTTGACACTGTTGTACCCTCGGACTGCAGGGCAGCTAGAACTTGTTTGGATGTTAGTCGAGGTTCTTTAGCCACCATCTGCACAATCTTTCGTTGAAATCTCTCGTCAATTTTTCTTTTCCGTCCACATCTAGGGAGGTTAGCCACAGTGCCATGGGCTTTAAACTTCTTGATGACACTGCGCACGGTAGACACAGGAACATTCAGGTCTTTGGAGATGGACTTGTAGCCTTGAGATTGCTCATGCTTCCTCACAATTTTGCTTCTCAAGTCCTCAGACAGTTCTTTGGTCTTCTTTCTTTTCTCCATGCTCAATGTGGTACACACAAGGACACAAGACAGAGGTTGAGTCAATTTTAATCCATTTCAACTGGCTGCAAGTGTGATTTAGTTATTGCCACTACCTGTTATGTGCCACAGGTAAGTAACAGGTGCTGTTAATTACACAAATTAGAGAAGCATCACCTGATTTTTCAAAGGGTGCCAATACTTTTGTCCACCCCCTTTTTTATGTTTGGTGTGGAATTATATCCAATTTGGCTTTTTGACAATTATTTTTGTGGTTTTCCATTGACGACAAATTAAATGAAGATATTATTACCAAAGCATTTGTGATTGCAATCATTTTCTGGAAGAAATTGAGTATTATCTGACAGAATTGCAGGGGTGCCAATACTTTTGGCCAGCACTGTATGTGCTTCATAGCTGACTGCTGACTTGTGACTCAATCAGATATGAAAGTCAGAAGTCATCTAAGTTTTACAACCAGCCCAGAAACTGCATAGAGTCAGGTGTCAGACTCAAAGTCAGGTGTCAGAATCAAAGTCAGGTGTCAGAATCAAAGTCAGGTGTCGGAATCAAAGTCAGGTGTCGAAATCAAAGTCAGGTGTCGGTATCAACGTCAGGTGTCGGTATCAAAGTCAGGTGTCAGAATCAAATTCAGGTGTCAGAATCAAAGTCAGGTATCAAAGTCAGGTGTCAGAGTCAAAGTAAGGTATCAAAGTCAGGTGTCAGAGTCAAAGTCAGGTATCAAAGTCAGGTGTCAGAATCAAAGTCAGATATCAAAGTCAAGTGTCAGAATCAAAGTCAGGTATCAAAGTCAGGTGTCAGAATAAAAGTCAGGTATCAAAGTCAGGTGTCAGAATCAAAGTCAGGTATCAGAATCAAAGTCAGGTATCAAAGTCAGGTGTCGGAATCAAAGTCAGGTATCAGAGTAAGGCATCAAAGTCAGGTATCACTGTTGTAAACTGCTATTAATCTGAGGTTTGACTCTGATATCTGAGGACGTCCTAATATGGACACTGTACATTTTGTGTGCCCTTGATGTCACCAGCCGTATCCATCTATTGTCCTATTATGCCTGTAGAAGAGATACAGTGGGTACGGAAAGTATTCAGACTCCTTTAAATTTTTCACTCTTTGTTTCATTGCAGCCATTTGCTAAAAGCAAAAAAGTTTATTTTATTTCTCATTAATGTACACTCAGCTCCCCATCTTGACAGAAAAAAAACTGAAATGTAGATATTTTTGCAAATTTATTAAAAAAGAAAAACTGAAATATCACATGGTCATAAGTATTCAGAGCCTTTGCTGTGACACTCATATATAACTCACATGCTGTCCATTTCCTTCTGATCCTCCTTGAGATGGTTCTACTCCTTAATTGGAGTCCAGCTGTGTTTAATTAAACTGATTGGACTTGATTAGGAAAGGCGCACACCTGTCTATATAAGACCTCACAGCTCACAGTGCGTGTCAGAGCAAATGAGAATCATAAGGTCAAAGGAACTGCTCAAGGAACTCAGAGACAAAATTGTGGCAAGGCACAGATCTGGCCAAGGTTACAAAAGAATTTCTGTAGCACTCAAGGTTCCTAAGAGCACAGTGGCCTCCATAAACCTTAAATGGAAGAAATTTAGGATGACCAGAACTCTTCCTAGACCTGGCCGTCCAGCCAAACTGAGCAATCATGGGAGAAGAGCCTTGGTGAGAGAGGTAAAGAACCCAAAGATCACTGTGGCTGAGCTCCAGAGATGCAGTAGGGAGATGGGAGAGAGTTCCAAAGTCAACTGCAGTCCTCCACCAGAGTGGCCCGAAGGAAGCCTCTTCTCAATGCAAGACATATGAAAGCCCGCATAGAGTTTGCCAAAAAACACATGAAGGACTCCCAGACTATGAGAAATATGATTCTCTGGTCTGATGAGACGAAGATTGAACTTTTTGGCGTTAATTCTAAGCGGTATGTGTGGAGAAAACCAGGCACTGCTCATCACCTGCCCAATACAATCCCAACAGTGAAACATGGTGGTGGCAGCATCATGCTTTGGCGGTGTCTTTCAGCTGCAGGGACAGAATGATTGGTTGCAATTGAAGGAAAGATGAATGCGGCCAAGTACAGAGATATCCTGGAAGAAAACCTCTTCCAGAGTGCTCTGGACCTCAGACTGGGCCGAAGGTTCACCTTCCAACAAGACAATGACCCTAAGCACACAGCTAAAATAACAAAGGAGCGGCTTCGGAACAACTCTGTGGCCATTCTTCACTGGCCCAGCCAGAGCCCTGACCTCAACCCAATTGAGCATCTCTGGAGAGACCTGAAAATGGCTCCACCAACGTTCACCATCCAACCTGACGGAAGTGGAGAGGATCTGCAAGGAAGAATGGCAGCGGATCCCCAAATCCAGATGTGAAAAACTTGTTGCATCATTCCCAAGAAGACTCCTGGCTGTACTAGCTCAAAAGGAAGCGGCTTCTACTCAATACTGAGCAAAGGCTCTGAATACTTATGACCATGGGAGATTTCAATTTTTCTTTTTTAATAAATTAGCAAAAATATCTACATTTCTGTTTTTTTTTCTGTCAAGATGGGGAGCTGAGTGTACATTAATGAGAAATAAAATGAACTTTTTGGCTTTTAGCAAATGGCTGCAATGAAACAAAGAGAGAAAAATTTAAAGGGGTCTGAATATTTTCCATACCCACTGTACTCATACTTTAACAGTCATGTAGATGACCCACCAAGATCCACAAATTACCAGAATACCATACAGAACATACATATTGTCGAGAATAGGAGATGCAAAGCTGCACATGAGTAGAAAGCTGTAATTTCTCAGCTTTTTGGCTTCTTCTCTCCTCTGTGGTATTAGACTGGTCATGCTGAGAAGGTTATGGGAATCAACAGGTTCTCATCATTGGGACTTTAAAGCGTCTATACTGTATGTGCTTTGGTGTCTTAGGTGTGTGAATTTGTAAGTGATTGAGATGAGCTGAAACTGAAGAAGTGGGACAATTCTTCATGCTGTGGTGCAAAGACCAAACCAATGTCAGTCTGCCGGCTTTTGAGTGACCTGACTGTTGGGTGAACCCGATATTACAATAGGCAATGGATCTGGTACCTACTCAAGAAAGCTAACGAAGTGAGGGTATATAAAGCCTAGATAGGATCCTCTGCAGTACTTGGTACCGAATTGAGGTATCTGGGGTCAGAGGGTGTTCCACCTAGACTGTGCGGCCATCTATGTGAAGCCAGACGTCCAATGTAGATAAGTTGGGATTAAATTAATCTACAGGTCTGAGGAAATTTCCGTATAGCTGTAAAAGCAATGAATCATACCTAGTCATATTAAGGGAATTTTTAGAGGGTGGAAACTGACTTTACAGAAGGTTTTACACCTGTACTTGCATTTCTTTCATCTTGTCATAGAAAACATACAGTGGGGAAAAAAGTATTTAGTCAGCCACCAATTGTATAAGTTCTCCCACTTAAAAAGATGAGGTCGGCCTGTAATTGACATCATAGGTAGACATCAACTATGAGAGACAAAATGAGAAAACAAATCCAGAAAATCACATTGTCTGATTTTTAAAGAATTTATTTGCAAATTATGGTGGTCAATAACAAAAGTTCATCTCAATACTTTGTTCTATATCCTTTGTTGGCAATGACAGAGGTCAAACGTTTTCTGTAAGTCTTCACAAGGTTGGCACACACTGTTGCTGGTATGTTGGCCCATTCCTCCATGCAGATCTCCTCTAGAGCAGTGATGTTTTGGGGCTGTCGCTGGGTAACACGGACTTTCAACCCCCTCCAAAGGTTTTCTATGGGGTTGAGATCTGGAGACTGGCTAGGCCACTCCAGGACCTTGAAATGCTTCTTACGAAGCCGCTCCTTCGTTGTCCTGGCGGTGTGCTTGGGATCATTGTCATGCTGAAAGACCCAGCCACGTTTCATCTTCAATGCCCTTGCTGATGGAAGGAGGTTTGCACTCAAAATCTCATAATACATGGCCCCATTCATTCTTTCATGTACACGGATCAGTCGTCCTGGTCCCTTTGCAGAGAAACAGCCCCAAAGCATGATGTTGCCTCCCCCATGCTTCACAGTAGGTATGGTGTTCTTTGGATGCAACTCAGCATTCACTCTCCTCCAAACACCACGAGTTGTGTTTCTACCAAACAGTTCTACTTTGGTTTCATCTGACCATATGACATTCTCCCAATACTCTTCTGGAACATCCAAATGCTCTCTAGCAAACTTCAGACGGGCCCGGATATGTACTGGCTTAAGCAGGGGACACGTCTGGCATTGCAGGATCTGAGTCCCTGGCGGCGTAGTGTGTTACTGACGGTAGCCTTTGTTACGTTAGTCCCAGCTTTCTGCAGCTCAGTCACTAGGTCCCCCCGTGTGGTTCTGGGATTTTTGCTCAACGTTCTTGTGATCATTTTGACCCCACGGGGTGGAGTGTGACTGTTTGAGGTTGTGGACAGGTATCTTTTATACTGATAACAATTTCAAACAGGAGCCATTACTACAGGTAATGAGTGGAGGACAGAGGAGCCTCTTAAAGAAGAAGTTACAGGTCTGTGAGAGCCAGAAATCTTGCTTGTTTGTAGGTGACCAAATACTTATTTTCCACCATTATTTGCAAATAAATTCTTAAAAAATCAGACTGTGATTTTCTAGATATGTTTTCTCATTTTGTCTGTCATAGTTGAGGTCTACCTATAATATCAATTACAGGCTGGCCTTATCTTTATAAGTGGGAGAACTTGCACAATTGGTGCCTGACTAAATACTTTTTTTTCCCCACTGTATAAAGACCAGAAAAACGGTACCAGTTGCATCAGGTTCTT
Source organism: Leptodactylus fallax (assembly GCA_947044405.1). NCBI lineage: Eukaryota > Metazoa > Chordata > Amphibia > Anura > Leptodactylidae > Leptodactylus > Leptodactylus fallax. The sequence continues at coordinate 3,508,021 of CAMRHE010000114.1, forward strand.
TTTAGACCCACTAACGGTTAGTAAAGAAAAGAAAGAACATACAAAAAATGACATAAAAATAAAGGCCTATGTATCACTGAATTGAAATGCAAAAATTATTTGAATAACCTGAACGAAAAAATGTCAACATCACAAACACATGTGCAAAAAATGTGTGCAGTCATAAAGAAGTTAAGAAACATATTGGTGGATTAAGGTGGATACTGCAAGGTGAACCCTTGTTCTGTCCCCTGGATCTGAACAACATACATGGGCCAATTCTGGGTGGCTGATAGTAGAGATGTTGAATGATGTAGTAGATGTTCGGAGGATAGCAGATGATTCATTGCCACTCAGAAATATCACAACTGTGCAAAAAGATGTGGATTAGTGAAATGAAACAAGTGATTTACAGAATTGGTCAGGGTAGTTGTCTTTTTGACTCGCAGCCTGGGAGTGGGTCCACCAAAATTCTGAAGTCTGACCATTTGACTAGACAATGAATGGCGGAGAGATTGGGAGTGTCCAAGTGGCCCCAATATGGTGTTGACTTTGACTCCATATTTCATTTTCTCCAATTTTTTCTCCGTGCTGCATTGCTTTGTGAGTTGTCTCATATGCGTTGTCTCATAGTTACATACTGTAGTTAGTACAGCTGAAAAAAGAAATATATCCATCAAGTTCAACCAGGGGGTTGGAAACGTCATGACAGTCTATACATTTTCATAACCACTAATGTTATTTTGCTCTAAAAAGGCATCTAATCCTTTTTTGTAACTGTCAGCTGTGACCAGCTCCTGGCTATGGTATTCTAAAGATTTATAGTCCTTACAGCGAAGAAGCCTTGTGCTAGGCTGTCAAGAGTTTACCAAGAATTGTTACTTCTTCAACTTGTCAGTTGTAAACCACTGACAGTATATTTGTGGATTTGAGGCAAATTTCTGGAAAAAAAAACCCAAATTATTATTTATAATTGTCTTAAATAAATGTATCTTTATTTATTTAAGCAATTTGTCTAATTTATGGTGAAGATTAATTTAAAGTTTGGTTTTGAAATTAGATGTGGCTGGATCTACACGAGATCTGAGAATGTTCCACTGTTTTATTTTATTCTCAGTTTATTCAATCTGTGTATTGTTTCTTTGTCTTTGTTACATTTGCACATTCACCTTCATTGTATACTGTACGAGTGGTCACATATTCTAAATCTAGGAAATTGTTTCTTTTTACCCACTGATCTTCAAAAAAGAGAATTTAAGAGAAAGAGAAAAATGGAAATAAGTTCAGATGAGGTGGAGAGTCTTCAGATCTTCCAAAATGTGAGACAAGATAGATGTTAAGAAAACAGCCCTGAACACCATAAAGTGTCTCGACCACATGTTCTATTATATAAGTCACCATGAAACACTTTCTAGTTACTGCCTTCAATGTTATATCGGTGACTTGAGCTACCTTCATAGTCATCGTTTACCTTTATTTCAGATGATAGAGAGTAGGAACAGGTCTATCAGCATCTCGGAATTATATTTACTAGGTTTTATCATGGATGAAATAAATGCTACTCTATTTTTTTCACATTTTAATAAATGATCTTCTATTTTTAACACTGTGTGCAGGGGCCACTATGGGGCATAATACTGTGTGTAGGGACCTCTATGGTGCATAATAATGTGTGCAGGGGCCACTATGGGACATAATATTGTGTGAAGGGGCCACTATAGAGCATAATACTGTGTGCTGGGGCCACTATGGGGCATATTACTGTGTGCAGGGACCACTATGGGGCATAATAGTGTGTGCAGGGACCACTATGGGGCATAATAGTGTGTGTAGGGGTCACTATGGTGCATAATAGTGTGCGCAGGAATGTGGTTTGTGCTGGGGGGATTGGAGGCGGTGGTCCGGGGAGCGGGGGTTTGGGGTGGCGGTTCAGGGGGCCCCATGTCAAATGTTCACTTTGGGGCCCAGCCATTCCTAGTTATGCCACTGCACACCAGTGATTGTGTCCCCAGCAAATCCCTAATTTCCATATCCTATACAAGTGTGCTCAGACCACTGCTTGATGTTGCTCATCTTGTAGATTTGCTGTAAGGTGTTTGTGTTATCTTACCTGACCTGTGACTTGTCCCTTGACTCTTGTTGTTCCTGTCCTGCCTGTGTCCTTTTTCTAATTATGTACCTATCTGTTGTTTCTGTCCTACCTGTGTCTGACTTGGGTTTGATCCTAACCTGTGAACCTTTGCCATCTGCCTTTACCTGACCATTCTCTTGCCTTTGCACCAATGTCTCTCGACCAACTGTTCCAGCTGTTACCAATACCTAGATCACTTAAAGAGATAGTTACCTGTCAGTCTCCACAGTTCAGCTGTACAGGTGTTAAAGGGTGAATACCAGGAAGACTGCTTATACAACACTCTTAGAGGTGGCCAAAGGCAAACTGGTTTGTACCAGAGTGGGTCAACTACCAGCTGACTGTGACAGATGTCTTTCTCTTCTACCCTTGGTAAAGGTGAATGAAAGTGGTGGATTGTTTGTTGTTTCAGTTACTATCATCAGCCATTATCTTATTTCCATGTTAGATCCTAGACTACAGTGAGGAAAACAAGTATTTAGTCAGCCATCAATTGTGCAAGTTCTCCCACTTAAAAAGATGAGGCCGGCCTGTAATTGTTATCATAGTTAGACCTCAACTATGAGAGAAAAAAATGAGAAAACAAATCCAGGAAATCACATTGTCTGATTTTTTTAAGAATTTATTTTTAATTGTGGTGGAAAATAAGTATTTGGTCACCTACAAACAAGCAAGATTTCTGTCTCACAGACCTGTAACTTCTTCTTTAAGAGGCTCCTCTGTCCTCCACTCATTACCTGTAGTAATGGCACCTGTTTGACATTGTTATCAGTGCAGTGTCCCAGAACGGGATGTTAACATTCTGTTTAAATCGTCATTATGCTGCCATAATATCTTGTATTTTGTCAGGAGGTAATTTCTCATGTCAGCCTTTTTTTTTGTGTGCTGTATTTTGTATTCTACTGCATTACTTAGCATACACTGATGATTGTCTGCAACAGTGTAAGGGTTAACTAGCTTTGCACCTTGTCTTAGCTCTGGAAACTCACATGTCTAGTCTCGTGCTGCTTCAGTCACATGTTTTGCTCTCGGCCTATAGAAGCACACGCTGCTTCTGGGGCAAGCAGAGACAAGTCCCTAGTCCAGCTTCTGCCTGCACAGGGAGAGGTTGTTGAAAATGGAGCCTAAGCCTGCCCTCCAGCCAGTGCACATGTCTGCCAGCATTGCTCCAAGCTGGTAAGACCCTCATATGAGCTATATGCAGCTACCAGGCCATCCCAACTACTGAACTGCTGGTCCACACCTGGGAGATCATCTAAAAACCTAACCCTGTTCTATCGGCCTAAGCCAGAGGAATAACCTGTTGGATAAAGAAGTCCTCTGCCTGGATCCACGCTTTTCATGGGTTCCCCAGCTGGATCTAACCTAAGCTGCTTCCACGTCGTTGAATCAGCGCTTTAGCACCCTGCGATAGGGTATTGCTCTAGCACCTACCCTGTAAGTACTCTCTTGCACCACATTGCACAGTATAGCCAAGCTGTGTTATATCTCTCTAGGTAGAGCTAAAGCTGAACAGGACTGTGTACACATTAACTATTACGTACTCAGAATCTGGATACCTGCTATTACATAGGCTATATGGGACTGTGACTGAAGTACTGCACTACTTGTAAGAAGTGTAAAAGCTGTACTGTCATTTATTACCAAAGAGACTGTGATATATGTACTTTGCCTTACCAGAGGTGTTCCTAGTAAAGTTCTTTAAAACCGTTGTTACAGGACTCTTTGTAACAGAAGTCATTCCAGCCTGTGCTCTGCAGAAAGGTAACAGCTGAATTGAAAGAGGTCAATGTGTGTGACAGGGGAACAGGGTTGTAGACAACTCAGGCCAGTGACACAACTGTGACTACTACCACCATCAGTCCTGCACTACCACCACCATCATGCATCCCCTTGCTCACCGCATGCCCCTTTTTACATCAGTATAAAAGACACCTGTTCACAACCTCAAACAGTCAAACTCCAAACTCCACTATGGTGAAGACCAAAGAGCTGTGGAAGGACACCAGAAACAAAATTGTAGACCTGCACCAGGTTGGGAAGACTGAATCTGCAATAGGCAAGGATCTTGGTGTGAAGAAATCAATGGTGGGAGCAATAATTAGAAAATGGAAGATATACAAGACCACTGATAATCTCCCTCGATCAGGGGTTCCACGCAAGATCTCATCCCGTGGGGTCAAAATGATCACAAGAACGGTGAGCAAAAATCCCAGAACCACACAGGGGGATCTATTGAATGACCTGCAGAAAGCTGGGACTAACGTAACAAAGGCTACCGTCAGTAACACACTACGCCGCCAGGGACTCAGATCCTGCAGTGCCAGACGTGTCCCCCTGCTTAAGCCAGTACATATCCGGGCCAGTCTGAAGTTTGCTAGAGAGCATTTGGATGTTCCAGAAGAGTATTGGGAGAATGTCATATGGTCAGATGAAACAGTAGAACTGTTTGGTAGAAACACAACTCGTCGTGTTTGGAGGAGAGTGAATGCTGAGTTGCATCCAAAGAACACCATACCTACTGTGAAGCATGGGGGAGGCAACATCATGCTTTGGGGCTGTTTCTCTGCAAAGGGACCAGGACGACTCATCCGTGTACATGAAAGAATGAATGGGGCCATGTATCGTGAGATTTTGAGTGCAAACCTCTTTCCATCAGCAAGGGCACTGAAGATGAAACGTGGCTGGGTCTTTCGGCATGACAATGATCCCAAGCACACCGCCAGGGCAACGAAGGAGCGGCTTCGTAAGAAGCATTTCAAGGTCCTGGAGTGGCCTAGACAGTCTCCAGATCTCAACCCCATAGAAAACCTTTGGAGGGAGTGGAAAGTCCATGTTGCCCAGCAACAGCCCCAAAACATCCCTGCTCTAGAGGAGATCTGCATGGAGGAATGGGCCAACATACCAGCAACAGTGTGTGCCAACCTTGTGAAGACTTACAGAAAACGTTTAACCTCTGTCATTGCCAACAAAGGATATATAACAAAGTACTGAGATGAACTTTTGTTATTGACCAAATACTTTTTTTTCCACCATAATTTGCAAATAAATTCTTAAAAAATCAGACAATGTGATTTTTTAGATTGTTTTCTCATTTTGTGTCTCATAGTTGAGGTCTACCTATGATGTCAATTACAGGCCGGCCTCATCTTTTTAAGTGGGAGAACTTATACAATTGGTGACTGACTAAATACTTTTTTCCCCACTGTATGCTATTATTCTTCATACGATGGAGACCAAGAACAGTTCCCCCATCAGAATTTATTCTACTTGGATTTACTAGGGACCCCAAGATAAATGCTGCGCTCTTTGTCTTGTCCTTTATCATCTAGCTGGTAACATTGGTGGGAAACATCCTAATAATATATATATATATCAACCCCAAGTTGCATAAACCCATGTATTACAACTTTGCCCGATAGTTGGTTCATCTCTTCTCTTCTAAGAGTACCATCTCATATCTGGGTTGTGTCCTTCAGATCAATATTATCCTTGTGGTAAATGGGTCAGAATCTAAGCTTCTTGTTGCTTATGATCAATATATTGCTTTATGCCACCCTCTCCACTACCTGGTCCTCATGCGTTGGGATAATTGTTATAAGCTGATGGTTCTCATATTCATTTTAATTTTTATCCTTAGTGTTGTACCTTTTCTCTCCTATTACTCTGTGTTATAACCAGGTAAATCACTTCATGTGTGAGCTGATTGATAGTAAAACTGGCATATGGGATATCTCTTCTTGAGAACTTCAGCTATTTTCTATCAGTATGATTTCTCTCCTCCTTCCCATTTTACGTATCTCACTATCTTATGGTTGTATAATATACTCAGTGCTAAACATTCAATCTGCTGGATGGTCTAAGACTTTTTACACCTGTACATCCCATCTAGTAATGGTGGCTTTATCTTTCGGGGGGTGGGGTTGCTTTATTTTGGTCCCTTATCCATGTATTGTACAGATCAGGAGAAATATAGCTCCATATGTTATGTTACGATGACTCCTGCAATATATAGTCTCAATAACAGGGAGGTTAAATACATTATTAAGAAAAGCATCACAAACTCCTGAAATCTTAAAAAGCAAGAGACAACTCTGGATTCAACTCCTTCCCATCTACACCTTATATAATAATGGTTTCCATCAATATTGTCCACTTTGTTCACTCAACAGCTAAGACAAGAAAGCAAGTCATGAGCACATCCCCAAACTAGGAACACAAGATCTTATGGTGTTGACAGCATAATTGGCAAAATAAGCCTCGGGTATTTATTGCTATGTTGTATTTGTTGCTATCTATTGTGTATGTTGGCTACATTTGCTGATTTTGCAGGTGTAATGTCCCTCTGGATGCACTACAAAATGTTCACAGTTGACGTGACTTGCACTGCATGCATAATGTATATAGTGGGCATATAGAGTATAGTTTTTTTTTGTTTTGTTTTTTTGCCTTAAACGGACTTTACCACTGTGAGTAGAGATGTGCAAACCTCTCATGATGGAGAAATTGGTCAAGTGCATAGCCATCATGACAAATTATGCCTAAAATATATATTACGTAAGGGGGTTGATGGCTTATACAATACAACTTGTCAATTCAGTATGGCAGTATATTGTCAGATTGTCATTCTTCAATTATACCCAGCATGCACAGTGGGGAAAAAAAGTATTTATTCAGCCACCAATTGTGCAAGTTTTCCCACTTAAAAAGATGAGGCCGGCCTGTAACTGACATCATAGGTAGACCTCAACTATGAGAGACAAAATGAGAAAACATATCTAGAAAATCACAGTCTGATTTTTTAAGAATTTATTTGCAAATTATGGTGGAAAATAAGTATTTGGTCACCTACAAACAAGAAAGATTTCTGGCTCTCACAGACCTGTATCTTCTTCTTTAAGGGGCTCCTCTGTCCTCCACTCATTACCTGTAGTAATGGCTCCTGTTTGAAATTGTTATCAGTATAAAAGACTCCTGTCCACAACCTCAAACAGTCACACTCCAAACTCCACTATGGTGAAGACCAAAGAGCTGTGGAAGGACGCCAGAAGCAAAATTGTAGACCTGCACCAGGCTGGGAAGACTGAATCTGCAATAGGCAAGCAGCTTGGTGTGAAGAAATCAACTGTGGGAGCAATAATTAGAAAATGGAAGACATAAAAAAACACTGATAATCTCCCTCCATCAGGGGCTCCACGCAAGATCTCACCCCCGTGGGGGCAAAATGATCACAAGAACAGTGAGCAAAAAATCCCAGAACCACACGGGGGGACCTAGTGAATGACCTGCAGAAAGCTGGGACTAACGTAACAAAGGCTACCATCAGTAACACACTACGCCACCAGGGACTCAGATCCTGCAGTGCCAGACGTGTGACCCATGCTTAAGCCAGTACATATCCGGGCCCGTCTAAAGTTTGCTAGAGAGCATTTGGATGTTCCAGAAGAGTATTGGGAGAATGTCATATGGTCAGATGAAACCAAAGTAGAACTGTTTGGTAGAAACACAACTCGTCGTGTTTGGAGGAGAGTGAATGCTGAGCTGCATCCAAAGAACACCATACCTACTGTGAAGCATGGGGGTGATAACATCATGCTTTGGGGCTGTTTCTCTGCAAAGGGACCAGGACAACTGATCCGTGTGCATGAAAGAATGAATAGGGCCATGTATCGTGAGATTTTGAGTGCAAACCTCCTTCCATCAGCAAGAGCATTGAAGATGAAACGTGGCTGGGTCTTTCAGCATGACAATGATCCCAAGCACACTGCCATGGCAACGAAGGTGTGGCTTCGTAAGAAGCATTTCAAGGTCCTGGAGTGGCCTAGCCAGTCTCCAGAACTCAACCCCATAGAAAACCTTTGGAGGGAGTTGAAAGTCTGTGTTGCCCAGCGACAGCCCCAAAACATCACTGTTCTAGAGAAGATCTGCATGGAGGAATGGGCCAACATACCAGCAACAGTGTGTGCCAACCTTGTGAAGACTTACAGAAAACGTTTGACCTCTGTCATTGCCAACAAAGGATGTATAACAAAGTATTGAGATGAACGTTTGTTATTGACCAAATACTTATTTTCCACCATAATTTGCAAATAAATTCTTTAAAAATCAGACAATGTGATTTTCTGGATTTGTTTTCTCATTTTGTCTCTCATAGTGAGGTCTACCTATGATGACAATTACAAGCCGGTCTCATCTTTTTAAGTGGGAGAACTTGCACAATTATTGGCTGACTAAATACTTTTTTTCCCCACTATAAGTGGGTAATAGTTGCAATCAAATCAGTGCAGACTAAGCTCTGCCAAATAACTTTATCATTATGTACCATTAATATTATGTTGTACGTGTTTAGTGTCCCACTGGAAGGTCAGATGTTCGCCAATCTGTGAAATAGTGAGTCTAAAAATAGTGGAATAATTTCAGACATGTAAAATTGCAAAGATTTTGAATAGCCCATTATCTACAGTAAATACTATCATTAAAAGATTCAGAGAATCTGGAGAAATCCATATGCACAGTCAAGTAGACCGTCAATACTGGCTGCTTGTGAACTGCAGGCCCTCAGGCAGCACTTCATTAAAAACAGGCATGGATCAGTAAATCACTATTTGGCTCAGGAATGCTTCCAGAAATCATTGCCTGAGCTTAGTCCTCAAAATGCAAGTTAGTGGAAGAAGATATATATCAACACTAGAGGTAAGCGAACCAATTTGTAGCTAGCCATATTTGACCCAAATTTTCCAAAAGTTACATTTTTCAATGAAACTGAAACCTTTGCGATTCGCCTTGGGTGAACTAAAGTAGCTGTCGCACCATTCTTTGCACAGTTAAAATACAGAGGATACATAGGAGAAGAATCACATGTGCTCTATGATGAAGGCTAGCTTCTGGCATCACCTGACATCACCTGATAGCTTCTTAGTCAATAATCAGTGGTACTTGGAGACCTTGCAGTGCTGATTTTGCAAAGGAAGACAGAGTTATTTTGTGATACTGGGGGGAAGTTATGATATCATCATCATCATCATCACTGCAAGCAATTTCTGAAATTTGCTATTGGCAAAACGGCAACATTGCAATAGAACTACAGAATAATAGAAGGAGGACTAGTGGAGCACAGTTTATAAAATAATAGGAGGAGGACTAGTGGAGCACAGTTTATAAAATAATAGGAGGAGGACTAGTGGAGCACAGTTTATAGAATAATAGGAGCAAGACTAATCTGGAGCACAGTTTATAGAATAGTAGGTGGAGGACTAATCTGGAGAACAGTTTATAGAATAATAGAAGGAGGACTAGTAGAGCACAGTTTATAAAATAATAGGATGATGACTAGTGGAGCATAATTTTTATAATAATAGGAAGAGTACTAGTGGAGCACAGTTTATAGAATTATAGTTGGAGGACTAGTGGAGCACAGTTTAGTTAGATTTAATCAATTTTAGGCAGATAGTGGGGAAGGAAAAACTTCTGAACTGTGCTGTGTCAATTCAGTTTTCAGACAGATACACTGGACAGTTTACCATTTAATTGCCAATAATCTAATTTTCTTAAGTCTTTTTTGCAATAGAGCAATTTTTATTGTAACAGTGTCATATTTTCCATTACCCATTTATATTACTGTATCTTGCTGCACTGTAAATTGTGACTGTCCACTGTGTGTCTTATATTGTTTTTACTAACAAAATCAATCCTTTTAGTGAAAAATCTTTTGTTAAGGGTTTTTTTTGTGGGGCAATGGTGTTTTTTGTTAAACAATAAATAAAAAGCTGACTGACTCAGTGTGTTGTAGTCTATAGTGCAAAATTCCCTTTGTTGAGAGCTTTTTTTGAGCAATCTTGCTTTTTTTGTTAACCAATATATGTAAAGTGCTGTTGTAGTCTATAGTGAAAAATCCCCTTTTGTTTAGTGTTTTTTTTTGTTTGTTTTTTTTTTGAGAGGGAGCAATATTTTTTTGTAACCTAATAAATAGAAAGTGCTGTTATCATGGCAGAAAAAAAAAACAAAAAAAACAGCTGACTGTTGCAGTGTGTTGTAGTCTATAATGGCCCTTGCCCTCCTTCTCTCCCTAATTTTTCCTCTTCCTACACACACAGGAATCCTACAAACCTAATCAATATTTACCGTGTTCCCTCTCCTTATCTTTCTCCTGTCTCTTTTAGCTGTTCTCTCTGGAACGCCCGCTCAGTGTGTAACAAACTAGAATATATTAATGACTTATTCCTCAGTAAATCTCTCAACATGCTTGCCTTTACTGAAACCTGGATCCATCAGTCTGATACGGTCTCCACTGCTGCTCTGTCTTATGGTGGCCTACAATTCTCACACACCTCTAGGCCTGACAACAGGAAGGGTGCAGGGGTAGGGTTACTTCTATCAATGCAGTGCACTTTTCAGGCCACCCACCGGTACCCTCACTCACATTCCCCTCATTTGAAGTACATGCTATCAGACTTTTCCGCCCACTCTCCTTACATGTAGCTGTGATCTACCGTCCACCCGGCTCACCCTACCAATTTCTGGATCACTTCGCTTCTTGGCTTCCCCTCTTTTTATCCAGTGAAATTCCTACCCTCATCATGGGTGACTTTAACATCTCCACTGAGACCCCTATCTCCCCAGCTGCCTCACAGTTTCTCTCAATAACCACGTCTTTTGGTCTTTCACAACTTTCCTCTTCCGTCACACATGTAGATGGACATGTAGATGGCAACACCATTGTTCTTGTCTTCCATTGACTCCTCACAGTTTCTAAATTTACTAACTCTTCTCTGCCACTCTCTGATCATAACCTTCTGTCTCTCACCATCAGTGCTTTTTCTCCTTCACAGGACACATCTACTCATCATACATATAGGAATTTACATGCTATTAACACCCAGCACCTCTCAGATACTTTACAGTCCTCTCTGTCCCCCATCTCTTCACTCTCCTGTCCCAATCTGGCAACCAGTCACTATAATGAAACCCTTAAGCGTGCATTGGATGAGTCGGCTCCTCCCTCCACTCGAAAAGTTAGACGCAGGAGGCAGCAACCCTGACACACACCACAGACATGTTTTCTTCAGCGGTGGTCTAGGTTTGCTGAACGTCTGTGGAGAAAATCACATTCACCTGCAGACTTCCTCCACTTTAAATTTATGCTTAAAACCTATAATTCTGCCCTTCACCTAGCCAAACAAGCTATTTCACTGCTCTCATCTCTTCTCTCTCCTGTAACCCTAAAAGGCTATTTGAAACTTTTCACTCCTTACTCACCCCTAAGGTGCAGATGCCATTCACAGACCTTAGCGCAGATGACCTGGCCTCTTATTTCCATGATAAAATTGATATAGATCCATCAGGAAATAACTGCCCAATCCCCAGGTGGCACTGACCCCCTCACCAGCCGCACTTCAGACTGTTCATTCTCATCTTTTGAACCTGTTACAGAGGAGGAAGTATCTCAGCTACTTTCTTCTTCTTGCCCTACAACCTGTAGTAGTGACCGTTTCCCCTCACACCTTCTCCAGTCTATGCCACCTGCCGTCACGACTTACCTTACTAAAATTTTTAACCTCTCTCTCTCTTCTGGAATTTTCCTATGCTCTTTCAAACATGCCATCGTAAGCCCACTACTGAAGAAATCCTCCCTTGACCTGTCATGTGCTGCTAACTTTCGACCTGTCTCTAACCTCCCCTTCATCTCCAAAACCTTGGAACGCTTAGTCTATTTTCGTTTAACCCGCTATCTTTCTGCTAACTCTCTTCTTGACCCCTTACAATCTGGCTTCTGCACTCTGCACTCTACTGAAACGGCCCTCACAAAAGTCTCCAATGATCTCCTGATGGCTAAATCCAAAGGTGACTTCTCTCTTCTTATTCTTCTAGATCTCTCAGCAGCATTTGACATTGTTGACCATCAACTCCTCCTCACTATGCTCCATTCTGTCGTCCTCACTGACACCGCTCTCTCCTGGTTCTCCTCTTATCTCTCTGACCGCACTTTCTATGTATCATTTGCAGGCTCGGTTTCTTCCCCTCTTCCCCTTGGCGTTGGGGTTCCTCAGGGCTCGGTCCTAGGTCCCCTGCTCTTCTCCCTCTACACAGCCCCCATTGAACAAACCATCACTAGATTTGGTTTCTGGTACCATCTTTATGCTGATGACATCCAATTATATACCTCATCCCGTGACATCACCCCTGCACTAATACAGAACACCAGTGATGTCTCTCTGCTGTCCCAAATATCATGTCTTCGCTCTGTCTGAAACTGAATCTCTCAAAGACTGAGCTACTGCTGTTTCCACCATCTAATAGATCTGTCCCTGATATCTCCATTGCAGTCTCCGGCCTTACCGTAACTCCTAGGCAGTATGCCCGCTGCCTCGTGGTTTTGTTTGACTCAAACCATTCCTTCACCCCTCATATCCAATCACTAGCACGCTCATGTCATCTCCACCTCAAAAACATCTCCAGAATCCGCCCTTTCCTTACCACAGATACACTAAAGACACTTATTGTTGCCCTGATTCATTCTCGCCTTGACTACTGTAACTCCTTACTAATCGGTCTTCCCCTTACTAAACTCTCCCCTCTACAGTCTACTCTGAATGCGGCGGCCAGGCTCATCTATCAGTCTAGATGCTACAGCGATGCCTCCGGTCTGTGACGGTCACTACATTGGCTGCCTATTCAATACAGAATACAATATAAACTTATCATCCTCATCCACAAGGCTCTCCATAATGCTGCACCTCCCTACATTTCCTCCCTCATCTCTGTCTATCACCCAACCCGTACTCTGCATTCACTTAATGACCTAAGACTAACATCCTCTATTATCAGAACCTCCCACGCTCATATACAAGACTTCTCTCCAGTTGCACAACTTCTCTGGAATGCTCTATCCCAGACTATCAGATTAACCCCCAGGCCTATCACAATTCCTAATGTAAACCCTTCTGTAGTTAGAATCCCTAAAACGTACCCTCCTCTGTTTATGCTCCCACATTACCTCACAGGATATGATGCCGTATCAGACTAACTCTATATGTCCAAGCACCATCTGCATGTTAAAGGACACGACTGGTGATGGCTCATACAGCTTTATATATGTATAATGACAGTAACCTCTATTACAAAATTGTCTGACCATTGTACAAGCAATGCTACGTCTGTTACCGCCCCTGCTACCTCCTGTGTCACCCCCTCTACTTCATAGATTGTAAGCTCTTGCGAGCAGGGCCCTCAGTCCCAGTGTGTGAATTGACTATTTCTTTGTAATGTATCTTTTTTTGTCAGTACTTGAACCCTACAAATTGTACAGTGCTGCGGAATATGTTGGTGCTGTATAAATAAAATTTATTACTATTATTATTATTATTTTAATGCAAAATCACCATTTCTTAAGGGTTATTTTTAGGGGGGGCAATAGTGTTTTTTTTAACCAATACATACAAAAGATCATTATCACAGCAAAAAAAAACAAAAAAAAAAAACTAATACTTGCCAGGTTACCTTTTCAATGCTAAATTTATTTTGAATTCCTGTAAAAAAAAAAAAAAAAATGCACACAGTCTCAGAATAGCCTCCAATAGAGATTCAGACACAAGAGTATAATAAGTAGAGGCCCAGGGACGGTGACAAAAAAAAAAACAAACAAAAAAAACACATATTCACCATCCGTTGCCTCTTTGTGGCATATGGTGCTCTTCTGGTGATGTAATGAAGTATCTGAGGAATAATATTCTAAAATAATATATACAGTAAAATTGGACAGATGGGTTTCTAGTAGCCCTAAAAGTGTTCTACACTATGATTTAATCGATTTTAAGGTGTGGTTTGTAGCAAACTTGTTCATTCCAAACGAATCTTGGACCCAAGCCACCTGAACCTGAAACCAAATGAATCCTGAGAGGTTTGCACATTTCTAGTCTACAATCACTATTATATAAGCAGTCACATAAAATTACTTGAAAAATATAGGACAGGGGAAAGGCTAAAGTAGGAGGAAGAAGCACTTGTGTTACTGCCACACTATCCACCAGTGCAAGTACTAATACTAACAATAAAAATGTGGGTAATAACCACAATATTACTTACCGTCGGTACCTGCAGTGTTCTTCCTGAAAATAAAGATGAAAGACAAATGTTCAGTCAGGGTTCTGTGTGTTCCTTCTTCTCCTCTGTTGCTGTAACATGTAATTTACCATGCTATCTTTCTGTAATGTCAGCCATGTCTTCTTCATCTCCACTGACAGAGATCCTATTTCCTAGTTTTGCACTGAGCTTATAGACATACACCATCTAGAGATGAGTGAATTGAAGCTGATGAAGTGGAATTCAATCCGAATTTCAGGAAATATTCGATTTGCATCGAATCCATATTACCTTACGCTTCATGGTAATGAATTGCATTTTTTCATGAAATGGCTGCTGCACATGTTAGAACATGGGGCAAGGAACTCTGGGAACGCGGGATCACCCACAATGCCATGTGTGCAGCCAATCAGCAGCTAGCCGGCCCTGTGATGTCACAGCCCTATAAATACGATAAAGGCTAAATACTATACTCAGTAAGGACCTTCTGACATCCTAAGGACCCGTGACATTCTCTAGTCATGTGACTGGGTAGGCGTTTCTTTGCTTGTAAGAAGGTCCTTCCACATGAAGAAAAGTTGTATCCCGTGCAGTGGTGGAACATGGAGAGATGAGGTGTGCATGGTGTACTGTGGGGGGAGAGATGTGGGGTGTAGGGTGTACTGGGAGGGGAGAGAGATATGTGGGGTGCATGGTGTACTATATGGGGGACTATATGGGGAACGATGTGGGGTGCAGAGTGTACTGTGGGGGGGGAGATGTGGGGTGCATGGTGTACTATAGAGGTAATGATGTGGGGTGCAGAGTGTACTGTGGGGGGAGAGATGTGGGGTGCATGGTGTACTGTGGGGGGAGATGTGGGGTGCATGGTGTACTGTGGGTGGGAGATGTGGAGTGCAGGGTGTACTGTGGGGGGAGGGAGATGTGGGGTGCAGGGTGTACTGTGTGGGGGAGATGTGGGGTGCAGGGTGTACTGTGGGGGAGAGAGATGTGGGGTGCATGGTGTACTGTGGGGGGAAATGTGGGGTGCAGGGTGTACTGTGGGGGGAGAGATGTGGGGTGCAGGATGTACTGTGGGGGGGAGAGATGTGGGGTGCAGAGTGTACTGTGTGGGGGAGATGTGGGGTGCAGGGTGTACTGTGGGGGAGAGAGATGTGGGGTGCATGGTGTACTGTGGGGGGAAATGTGGGGTGCAGGGTGTACTGTGGGGGGAGAGATGTGGGGTGCAGGATGTACTGTGGGGGGGGAGAGATGTGGGGTGCATGCTGTACTGTGGGGGGGAGATGTGGGGTGCATGGTGTACTGTGGGGGGAGATGTGGGGTGCAGGGTGTACTGTGGGGGGTAGAGAGATGTGGGGAGCCAGAAAATAGCTGTTTTTAATGTGATTCGCTGCAAATTAATTCAGATTGAATTGAATCATTTTAAAAAATTCGCTCATCTTTAATACTATCCTTATCTATGCTTACCCTCACCACTTCCTACTCATTTATACAGTCCCTAATGTAATACTGGTGTTATGGAATTAGATGCAGTTCTGGAGGCTCTGGAACCGCTCCTGACAACTGGTCATTTTTTTCCACGACTTTATGAAGTAAATACTGTGGCTTTACTGTTGATTTTTATGGATGCTTTTCATGAATTAATTTATATGGATGATTTTTATGGATATTGATATTTATGGATGATTATGGATGATGGAGATTTTCATTTATTATCATGTTTTTCTTTTCTATGTTGATTATTTCAGATTTCCTTTAATAGTATTGATTGTCCTCTTATACTTATTTTACTATTATTATTATTATTATTATTATTATTATTATTATTATTATTATTACCATTGATTTTACCATTGTTTAGCATTTCTTTGGACCCCCAAAAATTTTTTGACTAGATGTCTTGTGTTATGTTTACATATTTATATTTAGTTGGTCTGAAGAAGACGCCAGTTTGGCATCGAAACGCGTATCCTATTGTTTTACGCCCAATTGGAACCAATAAAGTGTGCTCATTCGCTTAAACATCAAGCCTATATGTTATTACCACAGTATTTCCTTGGCTAGCAGCACTCAACAATTTATCCCAGTTTTTCCTAGTTGTACTTTTACATGTCACTACCACCAACGGTTGCTGGCTGGTCACTGGGTAAAAGCAGTAGCTTGTTTATATAATGGACACTACTTCCAACTTGCAACCCCTAAGAATTTAAGATGAATTCATGCAGGGCGCTAGGACACTTTTTTCTCTATTTTGTTTATCTGCTAAAACAGATATTCCTCTTAGCATAAGACTTCCTCTTTTTCCTCTTATTGATGACTTGTATGAGAATACAGTTTTTTGGATGTAGAGGAGTGAGAGGTGAAAGACATGACTGTGGTGGTGTTGGACACAGTTGTGGCAGGGGGTGTGCTACTGGTAGACCTGCTGGTAGGAGTGCTAGGGGAAAATCTGTAGGGAATTGTGAGGGTATTGGCAAATCCCATTTCCATGATGAGTCAAAAAAGGGGGAAGATAATGAAATTATATAAAATTAGCCATGGCTGTGCAGGCAAATTTGGAGAAACTAGGTCTCTCCGTACTCACATGAAATGGTATCACCAGCTAATTTGGCAAAATAGAATTGGCAGTGGCACTGGCAGGCAAAGTGAGTAAGAGTTTTCCTTTTGTAGGCAGTCCACATCCACATCTAGCACATGGTCATTGTTGTTATCATTATCATCTTCATCTGCTTCTCCTCCTCCTCCGTACCAATGTCACTCATCCATAATGGAATGTGTGTCTAGTAAACATTATGTGCGCCCAGTCTTACAGGTATGAAACTTTAATTTGCACCTGACCAAGATACTGGTGTTGCAGTTGCTGCCGTGCCACTTAGTGAATTCAACTGTGTTTCATCTACTGATGGCATGCGCACAGTCTCGATGGAGATTACCTAGCCGACATTATTTCACTAGGAAAAGCTGTCCCTGCTTGATATCACCATGTGGTCCTCTATTTTGAAACGTTCATATGGGGAATGGTGTGTGTTACCATCAACACGTGGAGCAGCTTTAATTGAGCAGGGACAATCCATAGCTTTTATGGCCTACTGGGTCAATGTTTTGAATGGCAGATGGCACCATCCAGAAATACAACAAGGCCAGGTGCTATTGTAGACAAAACCTCATGGGTGCAGACTCAATTTCAACAATAGATGGGACCCATCCATCTTTTACAGTTCCTCCACATTGGACAATTTCCCATCCTTGTCTTTCCCCTGCGAGTCAGGTTTGAGATTCTTCTGATGAACTGCTGTGTATTTACCGTTGTAGCCTCCAGATAATCGCCTGAGGAGCACCATTAACGTGGGTTGAAACAAGTCAGCAGGAGACACATTAGGGCTTTTTCAGGGACATCTGAATACTGCTTCCATCACAACAGCATGGCTACACCTTCTGTTATATTGTTTTATTGTGTAACTTTCACCTTCTGATATGTGATCTATGTTTTATTATGTAACTTTCACCTTCTGATATGTGTTCTATTGTGAATAAAATATGGTTAGATGAGATTTCCAGTCACTACTTTCTTGCATTCTTGTTTTCTTTAAAAAAAAAAACCAAAAAACAAAACCAAAACAAAAAAGGGCGCAGTTGAAAGAGAGATAGAGAAAAAACATTTTTCCATTACTGCTATCTCAGTCATTAATTGTTTCCACATTTCCACAGCTCAAGACATCCCCTCCTTAAAGAGAATATGTTTCCTGGCAACAAATAAACTCATAAAATTAAACCATTTAACTCCCCAAGTCCATGGTGGAGATTTCCAAGTCTGACCCCAAAGTAATTTGTCCCCAAATTAACTTGGTTAACTTGGGACATCTCCAAAGCAAATGTACCAAATCAGCCCCAGGGGTTTTACAGCTCCAAAAATTACTATTGGAACTAAGAACTTTCAAGTGCAGTTTTTGGGAGTAAAATAGGTAATTTGAAGTATCTTAAACTGTATATAACTTTTAGAACTATTTATTACCAATTTATTTCCATTTTGTAGTTCATTTTTCCCATTAGCCATAGGGGCTTTTAAATAAGGTAACATCTATTATAAGTTTTGTCCTACAATTATTTATATTTATTCTTGATAAGTTGTTTATATAATTTACATATCAATCCTTTGTATTTACTACCATTAGTCAATAAGTGCACAGTTAATGATTTCTCCGTAGAACATTCATCTAACATACCATGATGGACTAATTCCTTAATTGTAGCTATTGATAAAAGTGTCTGTCTATCAATCCATACTCTCTTTTGAGTTTCTGAAAAAATGTGAAATTTCCTTCATATACTTGTTTTATATAACACACCCCCCTACTAGCCCAGCAATAAAAAAAAAATCCTATATATCCCTTGTAAATTTTACTTTTTTGACTTAAATTTTAATGCCCCATGTTTCTTGAGCTTTTTCTTACAGTACTGCCATAATTTATCATCCCAACAAATTAATTCCTATTGTATCACTTCAGAAACCTCCTTTCCAATAGCATAAATACATTTAAAAAGGTATAAAGACAAAAATGATTGCCAAATAACCTTCAAATATGACCGAGGCATCTTTTTACCGTTGGTGCACGGTGCCGCCATTTTGGCTGTAAACGCCGTTCACCAAGATGAGAATCGGAGTAGGATTCATTGCCTTGAAAGCCGGGAGCCTGTCTGCCTGTAATAGACATGTATGGATCAGAACCCTTGGGGTTGAAGTTAAAAAAAAATATTTAAATATCTTTTCACATTTCTTCAACCAGTACTACTGGCTGACTTGTGAAATATTGTTCATGTCTGTTGATGAGTGTCCAGCCCAGTGAGACAGTGTCTTTTTACAATTCCACCACCATCTTACCAAAGGTCACAAAGGTAGACTATAAGAAAATCGGTTGCACCAACAAGACACTCTGTCTTGTCTGGGGCAGGATTGGAGGAGTTAACTGAACCTTGAAATGTCTTTATTTCAACCCATCAATTGAAAATCAATGATAGTATACACGAGGATAAGGTTCTGGAAAAAAAAAAAAATTTTTGCTCATTAATTAAAAATGTCTTTAAATAAATTTCAGTTTAATTTCAGTCTCGAAGCGAATTGTCTCATTTATAAAAAAAATTGTATAATTGATCTCAAGTGGTAAAGGCTTCCTTATAAAACCTGTATAAGCCGAGGACTCAAATGAGATGTGGCCGGATCTATACAAGATCGGTGAATCTTTCTCATTTTTTTTTTTATTTTTTTTTATTTTACTTATTATTTTAATAGTACTGTTCTGCTAGTTGTATTGATATTTTCATCTTTATTCACTTTTAAGCAATTACATATGTTAACATCACAATAGTTTTTCTTTTTAATACACGATTATCTCTTATCTATGATTCAGACGATTGCATGGTGTATTTCTCTCCTTCTTATTCTAAAGGTAAAAAATGAAGGTGGATTGTCTCAAGTATCAGTCAGTCCCTCCGACCACTATCTTAATTTTATGTTAGACCTTAGACTATATTATTATTCTTCATATGATGGTGACCATGAACAAGACCATCTTCACAGAATTTATTCTACTTGGATTTACTACGGACCCCAAGATAAATGCTGCGCTCTTTGTCTTATTCTTTATCATCTACCTGGTAACATTTGCTGGGAACAGTCTCATAATATATATGTTAATCATCAACCCCAAGCTGCATAAACCCATGTACTTTTTTCTTTGTATATTATCCATTCTTGACTTGTGTTATTGCACAACAGCTTTGCCCCGATTATTATCCGATCTCTTCTCTACCGAAAGGACCATCTCATCTATGGCTTGTCTTCTTCAGCTCGAAGTCATCCTTCTGGTGGAAGGTTCAGAGTGCCAGCTTCTTGTTGTGATGGCTTATGATCGATATATTGCCATATGTCACCCTCTTCACTACCCTGTCCTCATGCGTTGGGGTAATTGTTATAAGCTGGTGGCTCTAGTATTCATCCTCACCTTTATGCTTTGTATTTTCCCTTCAACTGTCACTCCCTTTACTGTATGTTATAACCGGATCAACCATTTCATGTGTGAATTTCTGGCTTTTATTACACTGTTATGTGAAGATGTCTCTTCTAAAGAACTTCACACAGTTGCTGTCAGTTTTATCACTCTCCTTCTTCCTCTTCTGCTCATCTTACTATCTTATGCACGTATCATATACTGTGTACTAAAGATTCGCTCTGCAGGAAGGTCTAAGGCTTTTTCCACTTGTACTTCACATCTCGGGGTGGTGGCTTTGTACTTTGGGACAACCATGTTGATGTATTTTGGTCCTGCATCCATGTACTCTACAGATCAGGAGAAATATACTTCTATATTTTATGTTATTATATCACCAATGCTGAATCCTCTCATTTACAGTCTCAATAACAGAGAGGTTAAAGATACAATTAAGAAGGAACTTCTCGGAAAAATCACTTAGTAACTTACATTAAGAGGGTGTCAAAGTGACTGTGTCTATAAGTCTATAAGCTGGGTGAACTGTTCTTTTCTTTGATTCTATAAATGCTGTATATATATATATATATATATATATATATATATATATATATATACAGTGCCTTGCGAAAGTATTCGGCCCCCTTGAACTTTTCAACCTTTTGCCACATTTCAGGCTTCAAACATAAGGATATAAAATTTTAATTTTTTGGTGAAGAATCATCAACAAGTGGGACACAATTGTGAAGTGGAATGAAATGTATTGGTTATTTTAAACTTTTGCAAAAAATAAAAAACTGAAAAGTGGGGCGTGCAATATTATTCGGCCCCTTTACTTTCAGTGCAGCAAACTCACTCCAGAAGTTTAGTGAGGATCTCCAAATGATCCAATGTTGTCCTAAATGACTGATGATGATAAATATAATCCACTTGTGTGTAATCAAGTCTCCGTATAAATGCACCTGCTCTGTGATAGTCTCAGGGTTCTGTTTAAAGCGCAGAGAGCATCATGAAGACCAAGGAACACACCAGGCAGGTCCGTGATACTGTTGTGGAGAAGTTTAAAGCCGGACTTGGATACAAAAAGATTTCCCAAACTTTAAACATCCCAAGGAGCACTGTGCAAGCGATCATATTGAAATGGAAGGAGTATCAGACCACTGCAAATCTACCAAGACCCGGCTGTCCCTCTAAACTTTCATCTCAAATAAGGAGAAGACTGATCAGAGATGCAGCCAAGAGGCCCATGATCACTCTGGATGAACTGCAGAGATCTACAGCTGAGGTGGGAGAGTCTGTCCATAGGACAACAATCAGTCGTGCACTGCACAAATCTGGCCTTTATGGAAGAGTGGCAAGAAGAAAGCCATTTCTCAAAGATATCCATAAAAAG
This sequence comes from Leptodactylus fallax, assembly GCA_947044405.1. NCBI lineage: Eukaryota > Metazoa > Chordata > Amphibia > Anura > Leptodactylidae > Leptodactylus > Leptodactylus fallax. The sequence goes on from CAMRHE010000114.1 coordinate 3,529,586, forward strand.
TCTCATTTAAAGTTTGCCACAAGCCACCTGGGAGACACAAACAACATGTGGAAGAAGGTGCTCTGGTCAGATGAAACCAAAATCCAACTTTTTGGCCACAATGCAAAACGATATGTTTGGCATAAAAGCAACACAGCTCATCACCCTGAACACACCATCCCCACTGTCAAACATGGTGGTGGCAGCATCATGGTTTGGGCCTGCTTTTCTTCAGCAGGGACAGGGAAGATGGTTAAAATTGATGGGAAGATGGATGGAGCCAAATACAGGACCATTCTGGAAGAAAACCTGTTGGAGTCTGCAAAAGACTGGGACGGAAATTTATCTTCCAACAAGACAATGATCTCAAACATAAAGCAAAATCTACAATGGAATGGTTCACAAATAAACGTATCCAGGTGTTAGAATGGCCAAGTCAAAGTCCAGACCTGAATCCAATCGAGAATCTGTGGAAAGAGCTGAAAACTGCTATTCACAAACGCTCTCCATCCAACCTCACTGAGCTCGAGCTGTTTTCCAAGGAAGAATGGGCAAGAATTTCAATCTCTCGATGTGCAAAACTGATATAGACAAACCCCAAGCGACTTGCAGCTGTAATCGCAGTAAAAGGTGACGCTACAAAGAATTAACTTAAGGGGGCCGAATAATTTGGCACGCCCCACTTTTCAGTTTTTTATTTTTTACAAAAGTTTAAAATATGCAATAAATTTCGTTCCACTTCACGATTGTTTCCCACTTGTTGTTGATTCTTCACCAAAAAAATTAAAATTTTATATCCTTATGTTTGAAGCCTGAAATGTGGCAAAAGGTTGAAAAGTTCAAGGGGGCCGAATACTTTTGCAAGGCACTGTATATATATATATTTATATATTTATTATTATTATTGTTTATTTATATAGCACCATGAATTCCATGGTGCTTTACATATGAAAATTTACATACGGTACACAAGATATACAAAACAGATAATACAAACATTGACCAACTGGCACAGTGGGATGGAGTGCCCTACCCGCAAGGGCTTACAATCTATATATATATGGATGTACAGTTGTTTTTTTTGGCCTTTTTTCAGAGAATATGAATGATAAAACAAAAAAACTTTTTTCCACTCGTGGTTAGTGGTTGGTTGAAGCCATTTATTGTCAAACTTCTGTGTTTTCTCTTTTTAAATCATAATGACAACCAAAAACATCAAAATGACCCTGTTCAAAAGTTCCCATCCCCCAGTTCTTAATAGGGTATATTGCCCCCTCTAACATCAATGACAGCTTGAAGTCTTTTGTGGTACTTGTGGATGAGGCTCTTTATTTTCTCAGATTGTAAAACTGCCCATTTTTCTTGGCAAAAAGTCTCCAGTTCCTGTAAATTCCTGGGCTGTCTTGCATGTCCTGCGCGCTTGAGATCTCCCCAGGAAGGCTCAATGATATTGAGGTCAGGAGACTGAGATGGCCACTCCAGAACCTTCACTTTCTTCTGCTGTAGCCAATGACAGGTCGACTTGGCCTTGTGTTTTGAATCGTTGTCATGTTGGAACATCCAAGTACGTTCCATGCACAGCTTCCTGGCTGGTGAGTACAAATTTGCCTCCAGTGTTTGCTGATAACGTGCTGCATTCATCTTTCCTTCAACTTTGACCAAGTTTCCTGTGCCTTTGAAGCTCACACATCCCCACATCATCAGTGATCCACCTCCGTGCTTTACAGTAGGAATGGTGTTCCTTTCATCATAGTCCTTGTTGACACCTCTCCAATTGTACCGTTTATGGTTGTGGACAAAAAGTTCGATTTTTGTCTCATCACTCCAAATGACCTTGTTCCAGAAGTTTTGAGGCTTGTCTCTGTGCTGTTTGGCGTATTGAAGGCGAGATTCTTTGTGGCATTTGCGCAGTAATGGCTTTCTTCTGGCAACTCAACCATGCAGCCCATTTTTCTTCAAGTGCCTCCTTATTGTGCATCTTGAAACAGCCGCACCGATAGTTTTCAGAGAGTCCTGTATTTCAGCTGATCTTATGTGTGAGTTTTTCTTTGCATCCCAAACTATTTTCCGGGCAGTTGTGGCAGAAATTTTGGTTGGTCTACCTGACCGTGGTTTGGTTTCTGGGAATGTTATCAGGCCAAAATCACCAGGGTATGGGAACTTTTGAACAGGGTCATTTTGATGGTTTTGGTTGTCATTATGATTTAAAAAGCGAAAACACAGACGTTTGACAATAAATGGCTTCAACCAACCACTAACCATGAGTGGTGAAAAAGGTTTTGTGTTATCATTCATATTCTCTGAAAAAAGGCCAAAAAACTAAAAAATCTGCCGGGGTATGTAAACTTTTTAGCACAACTGTACTATGTACTAACTTTTGTATTTCATGTATACTGTCCTCTTTGTTTCTTGGAATATGAGAATAAAGTAACTATGCCCAGAACTACAGTGAGACCATTTTAGAATGTGCTTGGACGAAGATAACATTTTTATTCATTGTTGTGTAGGTGTCCACCATCACATAGTGCTCTTTCTGTGAGGTTTTCTTAGATTTCTAGCTATGGCATGAATCCCAGGTCAATATCAAGTAGACTTGCGTAGTAGAGAGAAAAAGTTGTGAAAACTTGTATACCGTATATGGATTTCTTCTTGCATACATTTTTACTAATGTAAGTTTTAGTTTTGTTTTATTTGCTATTTTATATTATGACTTGGATTGTTTCAAATGATCCTTGAACATCCCTCTCATTTTTGCAATAGTATTATAAATGATTTGGCCACTTCTGGCCAGACGCTATTGTACACCATTTTGTATGCCCTTGTTGTCACCAGTCATATCCATCTGTAAATCTATTATGCCTATAGAGGAGACACTCATACTTCAACAGTCATCTAGAGGTCCCACCAAGATCCCTAAGCCACCTGAAGAACATTCATGCTACTGAGGATGGGAGAAGCAAAGCTGTGTGTGAGCTGAAAATGAGATAGTGGGACATTCCTTCATACTGTGATGCAAAGACCAACCCAAAGTTAGTCTGCTGGCTTGACCGGCCTGACTGTTGGGCGCCCCTGGTATCACAGGTGGGAATGAATCTGGTACCTACTGATGTTAGATGAAGAATTGGTGGTGTATAAAGACACCCATTGAGTCTGGGTAGGATCCTCTGCAGTTCACTATTGCTACTTAGGTGAGGCACCTGGAGTCAGTTGTGAGTGCTAAGTCCTAAGTGTGTTTGCTTGATGTGAGTAAATATATTCAAAGAAAGTGATGCCCTTTAGGACACCTACTCACACTTGCCCGAGGTATCAGTACATTTGGTGTACTGAACCTGTAATTCAATTTCTGGGGAGTGAGAAGATAGTACTACATATCAGGGGAACGGAGGAGCATATTTACAGTTTATGTCTTACATTGTAACTGGAATTCACTAATTCAAAGCAAGCAATGGGTTTCCTTAACCTTTTCTGGACAACAGGGATTGTTTATTACTCTCCCAGATACTTGTTCTGAGTCAAAGGACAATGAGAAGTGAATTTTGGTTTTCAAGGAAGTAAGCAACTTTTAGATCATGGCCCAAGTATGGCAATAGATATAGTCTATGAGTGGCAGAAAGAGTAAAGTATGAGAAGGAATTGGAAGTTGGTTAAGAAAAGCGTAGACAAACTGCGAGTGAATACAATGTGAAAACCCAATGAGAAAACTTGACAATAGAATAGGACAGAACACATCGTCTGAGAAAGAGATTCCCTCTAGTAGATGCCATTTAAGGGATCAAGAGATGCAATTATCGCTATCCTCCCTCAATTGAACAGTGTGAGCACTGAGAACCATAGGGGTCCCAATCCCAAGCCCTGTGTAAATGACTAAAAGCCCTAAATCCTAAGGTGTTGTCCTAACTCAATATCCAGTGTCCACCCTGTCTCTAATAAATAATCCTGGACCAAAAATTAGTGTAACAATGCTTTTGGAAGCAAAATACCTTGTTTCAGTGCTGATTAGTAACTATTAGTAGCTTACATTCTTATATTGTCTTTTTGGTTATAATGCACATTTCTGTTGTGGTGAGAGTTCAAAGGAACGTGTGTGTGATTAAATGAATGGTATGTACAAGGAAGTGTATGATGGAGTCATGTACATGGCTCAAAATTCTATATCTGTCAGGGATTTGAGTAGATGTCTGATTAGTTCAGTAAATGCTGCATGGTGGATGGACTGGAAGACCAAGACAATATGTGGTTAATTTTGACTCCACATTTCATAATCTTCTATTTTGTTCAGCCTGCTGCACTGCTTGACATGAATTGTCTCTCTAGTTCTAGATTGAGATTATTTTGTTAGGTTTTAGCACAAGCCCTAGTACTTTCAGATTTTGCCATAAATCAAAAAGACATGCACAAGGGGTATTAGCACAAAAACATAAGAGTAAGCAGAGACCCTTATCTTGCTACTTTTTTAGTTAAGATCCCATAATTAAGGGGTCCCCTTTATGCATAAGGGAAGTCGTAGCAGCTGCAGTCCTTGAAGACAAGGTACCTAGTCTTAGATCATTCTTTAATTCTGAAAGTTCCACAATCAGTGACAGAGACACACAACTAATCAAGGCAAGAATTAAGTATTTATCAGCTACCAGACTTGGTAGATATTGGATAGTAGATGTTAAGTGTTGTACAGTATAGAATCCAGAATTCATTACTTCTGATAGACTCATAAGATCAATAGAGGACAGCATTGATAAGGACAAACAATCGCCATGTAATGTGCTCTCACTAATAGTGATCATGGTTGCCTAGAACTTATGAGCACTGAAAATTTATCACAAGACCCCTTTCCTAATGCAGATTTTGAGCTTTTTATAAAAGAACTAGATGTTAGAAAGGTGGATCATGCAAGATATAAGATGTGGTGACCACATAGAGTGAAATCCTACTGTAACAACAACTCCTATAGGGAGCATCAGGAGGCAGAACTGGTATCTTTCCTGGTTTAGGAAGTGCAATGATACAGTGGCTTGCAAAAGTATTCATACCCCTTGAACTTTATCACATTTTGTCACCTTACAACCACAAACTTAATTGTATTTTATTGAGATTTTCAGTGATAACCAACACAAAGTAGCAGATTATTGTGAAGGTGAAGGAAAATGATACAAGGTTATCAAAATTTTAAACAAATAAAAATCTGAAAAGTATGATGTACAAAAGTCTTCAGCCCCCATTTATCAATACTTTGTAGAGTCACCTTTCACTGCAATTACCCCTAAATAAAATCCAGTGTACACAATTGCCTTCAGAAGTCACTTAATAAGTTAATAGAGTCCAACTGTGTGTAATTTAATCTCAGTATAAATACACCTGTTCTGTGAAGGCCTCATTGGTTTTTTAGAGAATACTAGTGAACAAACAGCACCATGAAGACCAAGGAACTCACCAGACAGCTCAGAGATAATGTTGTGGAGAAGTGTAAAGCACGGTTAGGTTATAAAACATATTTCCAGCTTTGAGCATAGTTACATTGTAGATCTGGTTGGATGAAGACATCAGTCCATCAAGTCCAACCTATAACCCTACAGTACCCTGCTGTGTTGATCCAGAGGAAGGCAAAAAACCCCATGAGGCTTATGCCAATTGCCCCATTTCAGGGGGAAAAATTCCTTCCCAACTCCAATCTGGCAATCAGTATAAACCCTGGATCAATGTGTCCTTAAAATCTAGAACCCATAACCCGTAATGTTGTTCTGTTTGAGAAAGGCATCCAGGCCCTCTTTGAACTTGTTCAATGAATTCACCATTACCACTTCCTGGGGCAGAGACTTCCATAGCCTCGCTGTTCTTACTGTAAAGAATCCTCTTCTATGTTGCTGGTGAAACTTTCTCTCCTCCAGTCGTAGAGGATGTCCCCATGTCACCGTCACAGGCCTAGGAGTAAAAAGATCATTAGAAAGTTCTTTGTGCTGTCCCTTCATGTATTTGTACATTGTTATTAGATCTCCCCATAGACTTCTTTTCTGTAAACTGAATAACCCCAAGTTTGTTAATCTATCATTGTACTCCAATCCACCCATTCATCTAATAATTTTGGTTGCCCTTCTTTGCACTCTTTTTAGTTCGATTATGTCTTTCTTGTCTACTGGGACCCAAAATTGCGCGCAATAGTCTAAGTGTGGCTGTACCAGTGATTTGTATAGAGGCATAACTATGTTCTTGTCATGAGATTCTATACCTCTTTTGATGCAACCCATGACTTTATTTGCCTTGGCGGCAGCTGCCTGGCACTGGTCACTAAAGGTAAGCTTGCTGTCCACCACAATCCCCAAGTCTTTTTCATTGGCAGTCTTACCCAGTAATTTGCTATTAAGTACATAATCATACATTTTATTTCGTTGACCAAAATGCATAACTTTACATTTGTCAACATTAAACTTCATTTGATAAGTCTCCAGTTCCCTTAGATCCATTTGTAATATGTTATTATCCTCCTCATTTTTGATTACCTTACAGAGTTTAGTATCATCTGTAAATATGGACACCCTGCTTTGTAAACCATCTACCAAGTCATTAATAAAGATATTAAACAGGAGAGGAATCAATACTGACCCCTGTGGCACCCCACTGGTGACTGTGACCCAGTCTGAGTATTTACTATTAACAAGTACCCTCTGTTTCCTATCAGTGAGCCAGTTGCGACCCCAAATGCATATGTTTTCCCCCAGTCCCAACAGTTTTATTTTTCATACCAACCTTTTATGTGGCACAGTATCAAAAGTCATTGAAAAGTCCAGATACACCACGTCCACAGCATTACCCATGTCCAGTCTAGAATTGACCTCTTCATAGAAGCTGATCAGATTAGTCTGACAGGACCGATTGCTCATAAACCCATGCTGATTGGGTGTTATAAGATAATTTACATTGAGGTACTCCAGGATAGCATCTCTTAGAAAGCCCTCAAATATCTTACCCACCACAGAAGTCAAACTTACTGGCCTATAGTTTCCAGGCTCACTTTTAGACCCTTTTTTGAAAATTGGCACCACATTTTCTATGCACCAATCCTGTGGAACAGAACCAGACACTAGTGAATCCTTAAATATTAGATATAAGGGTCTGTCTAACACTGTGCATAATTCCCTCAGAACTTGGGGATTTATGCCATCTGGACCTGGCGATTTCTCTATTTTAGTGTTTTGAAGGTGGTGCCGCACTTCCTCCTGGGTTAAACAGGTGACATTTAATGGAAAGTTAACATTACCCCTAATCATGTTGCTGGCCATTGGATTTTCTGGTGTAAACACCGTAGAGAAGAAGGCATTTAATAGTTGTGCTTTTTCCTCATCCTCCTCCACCATTACACCAAGATTATTTTTGAGAGGGCCCACATTGTCAGTTTTTATTCTCTTATTATTTATGTAATTGAAGTATAATTTTGGATTATTTTTACTTTTCTTGGTAATTTTTCTCTGAGCCTCGATCTTTGCCTCCTTTATTTGTCTTTTGCACAATTTATTTTTCTCCTTATAGTTTTTTAATGCTGTGTCACTACTTCTTTGTATGATTTCTGGCCCGCTTATTCCCATAAGGGATATGTTTTTAGTGGTCCTATTTAGAATGCTTTTGAAAATGTTCCATTTTGTTTGTGTTCCAGTCACTTTGAGGACATTGTCTTAGTTTATGCTGTGTGGGGGAGGTAGCTTGGTAGCAGCAAAGGCACGGACCCAAATAGTCAGAGACAGGGACACAAAGATCTGGTGCAACAGGTTTATTAAAAAAAAAATACATCAAAAATAAATAAACCTTACGTCAGGTACAAAATAAAACACAGCCTTAACTTCAGGCAAAAAGAAATAAAATCCTGCTCGTCTGAGCGCTAACTAAACAGAGCAACACTAACTATCCGTGTGGCTTTCTGCCAGCCACACAATCAAACAAGTTGGCACTATACCAGAGTTCCAGGGTATCAGAACAGATCCAGATGCCAGCTCTCACTCCCCAGGATCTGCCCTGAAGTGCAGGCTCTTTAGGGCTATATAGGCTATTAATGAGGCCCAGGACTTCCACCTAGGCTGAGGCCTACTCAAAAACCCGTCCTGGACCAAACATTTGTCAAAACCCTGGGGCTGAAATACCAGACTCCAGAACTTGGCCTGTCACCTTCTCACAGCTGCTAAGATCCTCTCTTAGCTGGATAAAATTGGCCTTCCTGAGGTTTAGTGTTTTTGTACCCCCTCTACTGAACATCTTTTTTAATGTGTACAATAAAACTTATTATTTTGTGGTCACTATTACCTAGATGACCCACAACCTCCACTTTTGACAATGTGTCAGGTTCATTTGTTAAAATTAAGTCTAAAAGTGCCTCTTGTTGAGTCCTGCACTAGTTGAGATAGGTAATTGTCTTTTATTACTGACAATAACCTGTTCTCTTTGGACCTGCAGGTTTCTGCCTCCCAGTTGATATATGGGTAGTTGAAATCCCCCATAATTATGACTTTATTATGCTTTGTGGCCTCATCTATTTGTCTTATTAGTATATTTTCTGCTTTTTCTATTATATTTATGGATTTATAACAAGCCCCTATCAGTATTTTATTATTCTTTGTTCCTCCTTTAATTTCCACCCATAAAGACTCCACATATTCATTTTCCTCCCAGATATCCTCACGCAGGACTGGCTTAAGGCAAGATTTTATGTATAAGAAAACCCCTCCACCTTTCCTATCGGCCTCACTTATCCCCACCATGTTATAATTTTCTTCCAACATTATCACTTCTAGTTCCTCCAGCCTGTTAGTGAGACTTCTGGCGTTAGTATACATACATTTCATGGATTTATCTTTATCCCTACTCTTCCACTGCCTACTGACTGTTCTCACCTCTCCCCCCGCTTCATCCCCAGTTACATTATTTAGTCCTCTTTCTATTTCTACACTATCTTGCCCTCTACATCTGTTACCCTCCCCCTAGTCCCTAGTTTAAACACTCCTCCAACCATCTAGCCATCTTCTCCCCCAGCACAGCTGCCGCGATGTGTCGAACTCGAGCGCCAGGAAGGCAACACACCATATGGCGATCCCGGTCTTTGTGATAGATTGCCCTGTCTGTTCCCCTAATAATTGAATCCCCCACTACCAGCACCTGTCTAGGCTTCTCTGCACTCCTATCCTCCTTCTTACTGAAGCAGACATTCTCCTAGCGGTCAGAGGAAGTGTCTTGCTGCAGCAGTGTTACCCCTGTACTAACATCCACCTCATGTGCCAATTTAGCAAACTTGTTGGGGTGTGCCAGTTCAGGACTAACCTCCCTGGCACTCTTCCCTCTACCCCGCTGCTTTCTAACTGTCACCCAGCTAGCTGCCTCATGTTCCTGCACCTCCATGCTACCATCCTCCTCTGCACTTACCTCAGCAAGTTCCTGCTCTGTGAGCAACAAACTCCTTTCCAAGTTATCGATGGATCTCAGTCTTGCAACTTGCTCATTTAGAGCCATGATCTGGGCTTCCAAATGTGCAACGTGCTTACATCTTACACAGCAGTATACCCCTCAAGCGGCTGCTCAAGCAGAGAATACATGCTGCAAGATGTACACTGGACCGCACTGGTAAGCATGGAGCACATCTTACCTAATGGGGATTATTACAGCAAAACAATAAACACAATTCAAAATAAAAAGTGAAAGCTTTTTTTTGTTTTTTTTGTCCCTGAATCTAAAGTCACTTAATCTTAAATTACACTTAGATCAAAACCACACTTGGAATCAAAACACACTCGCAAGCTCTCACACTCGCTTTATACTTAGCTTTTTAAAACTTCTCCAAGTTACAGAGAAAGCTGCAACAGATTCCTCTGGTAACATCCCAAGGAGCACTGTTCAATCCATCAACCAAAAATGGAAATGATTCTACAGTACAACTGCAAACCTACCAAGACATGGCCGTCCACCTAAACTAACAGATCGAGCAAGGTGAGCACTGGTCAGAGAAGCAGCCAAGAGGCCCATGGTCACTCTGGAGGAGCTGCAGAAATCCACAGCTCAGGTACAGGGAGAATCTGTCCACAGGACAACTAGAAGTCGTGCACTCCACAAATCTGTCCGTTATGGAAGAAGAAAACCATTGTTGAAAGAAAGACATAAGAAGTGCTGTTTGCAGTTTGCCACAAGCCATATAGGGGACACAGCAAACATGTGGAAGAAGGTGCTCTGCTCAGATGAAATCAAAGTTTAACTTTTTGGCCTAAATGCAAAGCGATGTGTAGCGGAAAAGTAACCCTGTTCATCCCCCTGAACAGACTGTCATACCCGCTGTGACACATGGTGGGGGCAACATCATGCTGGGGGGAGGCTTCTCTTCAGCAATGACAGGGAAGCTGGTCAGAGGTGATGGGAAGATGGATGGAGCTCAGAGGCGTAGCTAGGGGTTCAGCACAGGAGGGTGAACATGTCCAAGTGGGCCCCCAATTTGGACTTGTTCGTATACCAATACTATCAGTATACGGTGAGCGTATAGTGGTATATAGCAGCTCTACACAGGGCTCTGCAGACAATTTAGGTGAATACAGGTCAGTAACATTTAGTGACTTACCGGTGACGTCTCTGACTAATCGGTCACATTCCCCATCTCTTTCATCTGGACGGCCATGACCACTTCTTCCAGTCTCTGTAAAGTTTGCAACACAGACATCTTTGGCTCCTCACTTTTCCAGACACCTGACCCATATTGTCCTCACCTGCACAAAGCCCCCATCCTGCTGCTACCCCCAATTATAAAATATATAATATAACCCCCTATAATGAATAATACCCCCAAGTGTATCTTTAAGTTAATAACTTCCCTGTGTACCCCCTTTAAATAGTGTCCCTTATTAATAATGCCCCAGATGTTTCCTAATTAAAAAGGAAAAAAAAGGGAAAATAAATTATTGGGGTTCCAATACCCCGGACCCCCAGGATCAGCTGTTTGAATGAACCGTGGTATCTGTGTAATCACTGTGACCCCTTCTCTGTTTACATAGTGTCATTCTTTTAATAGTGGCCATGTCATGTAACTACAGCCTCGTCCTATACATGTCTATGTGACAAGGCTGTAATTACATCACACGGTCACTATATACAGACAGCGTGTGATATAAACAGGCGCCATAGCCCCCCATACAGCTGATCAGTGGGGAATCACTTATCTCTTATTGATGTTTTATTCTGAGGATAGGTCATTAATAAAAATGAGCTGGAAAACTCCGTAAAGAGGACCTTTCATGTCCTCATGTATATGCTGTTTTACATACCACTAGAAAGCCGACAGCACGCTGAATTCAGCGCACTGCCAGCTTTCCCAGTATGTGCCCCGGGGCTGGAGATATTGGTGGTCTTTGTTTCACGGTTTACTGTCAGAAAGGCATTCCTGACAGTCTAGCTGCGCTGTGAGGAGCGCCCCCTCTGACAGTACAGCGCTATGGGCGAGTACAGAGAGGGGGCGTTCCTTATAGCCCGGCGATGACGCTGAGCTGTGAGGAACGCCCCCCCAGTACAAGTCTATGAACAAGAACTGTCAGGGAGCGCGTTCCTCACAGCGCAACTAGACTGTCAGGAATGCCCTTCTGACAGTAAACCGTGAAACTAAGACCCCCGATATCTCCAGCCCCGGGACACATACCAGGAAAGCCGGCAGTGCGCTGAATTCAACGTGCTGTCAGCTTTCTAGCGGTATGTAAAACAGCATATACATTAGAACGTGAAAGGTCCTCTTTAAGGCTAAGGCCCCATGTGGTGTCCTGCAGCAAAAAAGAGCTGCGGGAAAAACCGCAGCGGCGACACATTGCGGTTTTTCCTGCAGCATTCGGCTTCAATTATATCTATCTAGGGAAACTGCTGGCATTTCCGTAGGTATAATTGACATGCTGCGATTTCCAAAACTGCGTCTGTTTTGGAAATCGCAGCGTATCCGCTGCACATATTTTACTGCAAAGTGGGGATGGGGGCCACATGTGGCGAAAACCCACAGAAAAAAACCCGGCATTTTACATCTAGCAAATCCCATCCACACATTGTGGAAAAATACGTGCAGCAGATGCACTGCGATTTCCAAAACCATTGCGGTTTTGGAAATTGAAGCATTTCAATTATACCTACAGAAACACCGGCGGCTTCCATATAGGTGTATAGAAAACAGAAAGTCCACAGGGGAAACCTCTGCAGACCTTCTGTGAAAAACCACAATGTTACCGCTGCGGTTTTTCCTGCAGCGCTTTTTTTTCTGCAGCCCACTATGTGGGGCCTTAGTCTTATTAAAACCCAACTGCCACCTTAATTAAATTCATTGACCCTCTTATTATGCCCCTGATTCCCCCTGACATAAATACTGCAACTCTAATGGCTCTTTATATTAATGACCACCCCCTTATATTCATAATGCCTCCTAATATAAATGATGCCCCCTAATGTCCCCTTATATAAATAACCTCCCCCTTGTATTAATAATACCCCCTAATAACCCTTATATAAATGACCCCCCATCGTCATAATGCCTCCTAATGAATCCTCCCTTATAGTTATATTTCCCCCTCCTAACCACCCCTTATACTAGTAATATACCCACAACTACGCTAAAAAAACAAAAACAAAAGTCATACTCACCTGCGATGCTGATGAATGGAGCCGCCGGCGCTTCCTCCCTGTCCACGAACAGGATGTCTGTGTCTGAGCGCAGGCGGAGCGTTGTTGTGACGTTGTCGCGCCGCCTGTGCTGAGAAACAGACATTGTCTGTGGTCTCGGCGTCTTGTAAACCGCAGGCCTGTATTGGCTTGGGGTTTACAATACTGTTAAGTTGCAGGTTGCGTTTTAACTAGATCGGTGTCTGCAGACACCGATCTAGTTAGAAATAAAGGATGTATTAATGGCGGCCCCTACTGCCAGAGCTCCAGGGGAATGGTTTAGATCAGAGAATATTCATGTGTTAGAATGGCCCAGTCACAGCCCAGACCTAAATCCCATTGAGCATCTGTGGCAAGACATGAAAATTGCTGTTCACAGACGCTCCATCCAATCTGGCTGCAAAGAAGAAGAAGGGGCAAAAATCTCAGTCTCAAGATGTGCAAAGCTGGTAGAGACAGACCCCAAAAGACTTGCAGCTGTAATTGCAGGGAAAGGCGGCTCTACAAAGTATTTATATAGGGGGGCTGAAGACTTGTTCATGTCAGATTTTTTTTTGATTAAAAATTTGAAAACCATGTATCATTTTCCTTCCACTTCACAATTATCTGATACTTTGTGTTGGTTATCACTGAAAATCTCAATAAAATACATTTAAGTTTGTGGTTGTAAGGTGACAAAATGTGAAAAAGTTCAAAGGGAATGAATACTTTTGCAAGGCACTGTAAGTGCTTTATGGATCTCTTCTGGAAATAGGCGGATTGAAAGATTTCTGACAATTCGGGTTGTGGACGTTACTTAATTGAATGTAATAATGATTTGAGAGACCATCTGGTCCTCAAGATTTCCCCATGGGGTGGGATTTGCGAACATCTGCTGCCTAGTAAGGTTTTCTGCTTTTCTGTCAATACAGGGAGATCTGCCTTTCTTAGAAAGTCTTATATTAACTCCTGAAAGTTCACAGGGGGTGGAACTTGGTCAAATATATTTTAAATCTTAGCATAATAATCCCTGAAATGGTGGGCTATGTTTCTGGGATCTAGCAATTTTAATTTGTCGAGGGAATGTAACAAGTAAGGAATTCTAGATGTTACTTTTTGGATTTTTAATCCTTGAGCTAAGAGTTTCCCTGCTTTATTACTCTGTGAGCTGAATTTGGCACAGGATGATTGTAATGCCCATTTGTAAGGGTGCAGCAGGGTGAAATATGATGGACTAGGCAACAGGACATATCTGGCTGAGTGGTGGTAACTGTGGTAATATATGTGGTAGTGCGGCAGGGTGTAATATGATGGTCCAGGTCACAGGATATGGAAGTTGTGGAAACATGTTGCATTTCAGCAGAGCATAATATGATGGAACAGGCCACAGGACATGTTTGTCTGAGTGGTGGCAGTGGTGGTAGGCACTGTGTGGCAGTCCAGCAGGGCATATTAGGATGGACCAGGCTGCAGGACATGTTGTTGAGTGGTGGCAATGGTGGTAGTTGTGACAACATGTGTGACAGTGCAGGAGGGTGTGATATGATGGACCAGGACACAATAAATGTCTGGCTGAGTGGTGGCAGTGGTGGTAGCTTTGGAAAAATGTGTGGCAGTGTGGAAGGGAACAATATGATGGACCAAGGCGCAGAACATGTCTGCCTGAGTGGTGGCATTGGTGGTGGTAGCTATTTAGGAGTAGCAGCCAGCAGTACAGTAAAAAGAAGATAATGATAAAGGGACAAGGTGACACCACTATTTGGAAGCATCAGCTGGAGGTGTTTCAAAGTCCTCATGGATCCATGCCTGCTTCATTTTGACACCTGTGGACAGTTTCATTTTTTTTTAGGTGTTACAATGCCACCGGCAGTACTAAGCACTCTCTTGGGTATTACACTTGAGGTCAGAACTCCCATGGCAAACTGTGCCAGCTCCTTCCACTGCTCTAACCTATTATCCCAGAATTCCATGGGGTCAGAGTTATCTGCTGGACTATAGGTGCACTCTAGGTACGAATGTACCTGTGGGTGTCAGTTGCTTGTTGTGGCTCCGGTTGGCTCTGCAAGCTAAAAATTTCTGGTTCATCATCTTTTAGATACTGTACTGGGCCAGGCTGCTGCTGCTTTCACTCTTCTGGCAGAGGAGGAAGATCAATGTCTGAGTGGTGTGGACTGGGTGTGAGCAGGGGCCACCTAGGTACACGTGAGACTAGCAGTTGAGGTAGTCTCTCTAAATGCTGCGGCAATCTAGATATACAGCCTTTCTTGATAATATTCACATTTTTCTTCCCTTTGGAAAGCAGGGAAGAATTCCCCCATTTTGTCTTTACGTTTGTACAACCTGCCATGCTTGCCAGCATATGCTCAGACCCAGCGACCTGCCATAGTTGCTGTTCTTGGCCAGCGTGGTTGTCATCATGATCATCTTGAAACAGATAAGGGTCAGCCTCCTCCCCTGGCTGTGCCTGGGATATATCAAGGGTTCCCTCTGCATCCAAGGGAGAATCCTCCTCCTCTTCCAGTCAAGGAGACTCAGTTCCTCTACCATAATGACCCTAACCCAGATATTCATCCTCCTCCATCCACCAGCAAGATGACATTGACTAAGAGGTGGAAACTGTTCATCCTCTTCCGTCCCTCATTGCATGAGTGTAAGGTTTCCCTTACTGTAGAGCGATCATATCACTGATGCTGCAGTTATCCCTGTTGACATATTTGGTGGCTTCTTCAAAGGGCTTGAGCCAACAGACTTGCCTCATGAGCCTCCAATATATCTCAAAGAAACACATTGTCCCTATGGTCTGCTGCATGCAATAATCATTCACCACATTCTGCTGCTCACACAGACATTTCAGCATGCTTAAGGTGGATCCAGCTAAATAATCAATAACATGATCTTCATTCCCAGGAAGTACAACAATCTTGCAGCTATTGGCATTGACACCAAAACCAGATGCAGTGTTGCTCTTGTCACCCACCATCTTTTTGTTAGTACTTGCACAAGAGTTTCCTCCTCTCCATTCTTTTGTCTGTCCCTTTTTCCAGTCATTTTTTTTACTGCATACAGCGCTTAATTATAGTTATTGGCAGATGTGGATGTTTTTTGATATTTCAATAAAATATTTAAATGAAAGTCAACTTGAAATAGCTTTTTTTTTTTCAGATTAGCTCAGGCTAGACTGTATTGGACGAAAACAAAAAAAAACAACTTTTTTTTTTAGATTGGCAGAGACTGCATCACTGTGTCTGTATATAAGTGCAATTGCGCATACAGTGAAATGCTCAAGCAATGAATTTTTTTTTTTCAGATTAACAGCAACACCTTATCACCAAAGCAGAAAAAACTACACATGAAATTACAAGATGTTTTCTTTTTTTCAGATTAGTGCAGGCTAGACTGTATATTGGATGAACACATAAAAAAGCTGAAATAACAGAGATTTATTTTTTTTAGGTTAGCGAAGGCTGCACCACTGTGTATATATTTATGTGCAGTTGTGCAGAAACAGAAATACTTAAACAATGAAATTTTTTTCAGATTAAAAGCAATACTAAATCACAATGTTTATTTGGTCACCAGAAGGGAAATAACAACCCATGAAATTACACTATTTTTTTTCCAGATTAATGCAGTATGTATTGAATGAAAAAATGTAAAACTCTTGCCCCAAAAAATCATTAACAAAACATTTTTTACGAACAGCATTGTCTTGTCAGTAAAAAGTATGTTTAAAGAATGTGTGTAGAGAAGAACTACTCTTTTGCACAACAGACAGACAAAATTAGATTATTGGCAATGAAAGGGTTAACTGCGCAAGTTTTTATTTTCCACATGACAATAGCACTGTAAGGTCCACCTACCAGTGTCTATTGACAGAGAGGATATTAGGTGGTGCTACAATGTCATAGTGACTCACAGACAGTGTCTTAGTAATGAACACGTCTCCTCTGTATTTCCCACTCAAACACGTGATGGAGTCCATTTTCTTGTAGTATTGCCATTTGTTCGGTTTTCCTGAAAACTGTACAATTTGGGATATTCAGTTCAAACACCTTCATGACGAAGTGGTTCACCCACCTCTGGTTGTCATCTCCTTGGGACACAGTATCAAGGACACTGAGGAGACATCTGGGAAAATAGTACTCAGCCAAGAGGTGTCTTGTGTGCATTGTCAGATTAGAGTATAGTTGGAAGACCCATTCAACCCAACAAGAAGTACCTTTATAGATTTTTATATGAGACAAATTATTGTACTCATAAGATTAAATTGATCCCATATAGTATAATTCAGTACTTTCTAGCTGAGTAACACTATCTTTAACCTTACTATTTAGAGAAAAGACGTCTACGGGGATACCTTATAATAATGTACAAATACATGAAGGGACAGCACAAAGAACTTTCTAATGATCTTTTCACTCCTAGGCCAGTGACGGTGACAAGGGGACATCCTCTACGACTGGAGGAGAGAAAGTTTCACCAGCAACATAGAAGAGGATTCTTTACAGTAAGAGCAGCGAGGCTATGGAACTCTCTGCCACAGGAAGAGATGATGGTGGATTCATTGAACAAGTTCAAAGAGGGCCTGGATGTCTTTCTCGAACAGAACAATATTGCGGGTTATGGGTTCTAGATTTTAAGGACACATCGATCCAGGGTTTATACTGATTGCCAGATTGGAGTCGGGAAGAAATTTTTCCCATGAAATGGGGCATTTGGCATAAGCCTCATGGGGTGTTTTTACTTCCTCTGGATCAACACTGTAGGGGACTGTAGGGTTATAGGTTGGACTTGATGGACTGATGTCTTCATCCAACCTCATCTACTATGTAACTATCTAACTATGTAGTTATCACTTCCTTAAAATGGACTTTATACCTTGCTGAGAGATTTTTCTGATTCAATTCATTGGTACTTTGATCATTCATGTATATTTGTGGTGTTGCACTGCATATATGTTATTCTGTTACAACTCAACCAGATGAAAAGGCACAGTTAGTAAAAATATGCAAATAAGTTTTCCTTGATAAAAAAATATATTTCTCAACTTTTTCAGGTACTGTAGCTATAGAGCAAGATACTCTTAGAGGATTTGTTCTTCTTACTTGCGGATAACACTCCACAGAACGACATGTGAAAAGTTTAAACCTATCGATGTTGTTTTGAAGGCTTTGGTGAGCACTTCCTGGGGGTAACACTTTTCAGGAAATCTCTTTTGGAGGTCTCTAAATTGGTCATGGTGGGTATGAAAAATTCCTATGAATATGTAGATATTGTCCTTCAGGATTACCTTTGATCAAACTCAAGGGATGATGGCTTACCCCCTGAAAGAATGTTAGAAGCCGTTTCCCAAAAATACTGTTATAGACACCACCTTGACTATTTTGGTGAATCAAGAGATCCAATAAAGAAATCTGGTCCTCATGAATTGTATAGACCTATCTCATTTAGGTTCCATTCTGAAATGAATTCTATAAAAGTGTTATTAAAGACCTGCGACAAAATAAATATAATCCATGAACCTACCCTAGAAAATATGGGAGGTCAATTAACTATCCTCTGTAAATATTTGGTGTCCTGCTGGCAACCCAGAGTTAAGTGTTGCAAATTGTGTGCCTTGTCATCTCAAAAAAACAATCCACATCTCATACACCAAAAACATGGAGAATGCTGCAGTATAGAGATGAGCAAGCTAGTTCATAGTGAATCAGTTTTGATCCAAATTTTGCAAAAGTTTCAGTCTTTAACTATACTGGAACTTTAGCAAATTCATCTCAGATGAGATAAGATGGTCATCGCCACATGTAACACAAAGTAGAAGAGCGGAGGAGGAGGATCATATGGTTTCTGTGACCTAGGAAGGCATCTGGTACCATCTGTGAGCCTCTCAGACAATCATTTGTGGTAGGTGGAGCAGTTACAGTGCTGATGTTATGTCAGAGAAAGACGTAGGGCTATTATATGATAGTGCAAGCTTCATTGCATGATCTAAAGCAAATTCTGCTAATAATAATAATAATAATAATAATAATAGTCCTTTAATAGTCCCACAATGGGGAAATTCAGTGTGTTACAGCAGCAAAGATAAGATACAGATAAGCAGATACAAATACAAATACAACATGTACAGGAATGTTCCATGGTGAGAGGCATTACATTAATAGCAGACAGACAGATAGGACGTAGCAGGGGGGGGGGGGGGGGATATAACAGGCAGAGAGATATTTCAGTTCTCTGTGTGTAATGATCTCCGCTTAGGTCGGTGTTGGTTGTACAGCCTAACCGCGGTGGGAAGGAAAGACTTCCGATAGCGCTCCTTCTCACACTTAGGGTGGAGCAGTCGATCACTGACAGTACTGCCCAGTGCAATCACAGTCTCATGCATGGGATGGGACTTCTTCTTCTGCATGGAGCTCACCACGGACAGTATCCTTTTGTCACCCACCACCTGCACTGGGTCCAGTGGGCTCCCCAGGACAGAGCTGGCCCTTCTCATCAGCTTGTCAAGTTTATTTCTGTCCCTGGTTGATATACTGCTCCCCCAGCAGGCCACTCCAAAGAAGATGGCTGATGCCACTACCGAGTTGAAGAAAGTCCTAAGAAGTGCCCCCCGGATTCCAAAGGCTCTCAGTTTCCTAAGCAGGTAGAGCCTGCTGTGGCCCTTCCTGTACAGGACCTCCATATGATCTGCCCAGTCCAGCTTATTATTAAGGAGAAAACCCAGGTACTTATAGGTATTCACAATCTCGATGCCCGTCCCCAGGATGTCCACTGGTTTTGGAGGGCATCTGCCTTTACGGAAGTCCACCACCATCTCCTTGGTCTTCCCCGCGTTAATCTTCAGGTGGTTCTGGTGGCACCAGTCCACAAAAAACCGGTTCAGTTCTCTGTACTCCCTGTCATCATCATCTGTGATGAGACCCACTATTGCAGAGTCGTCAGAATACTTCTGTAGGTAGCAGCTAGATGAGTTGCACCTAAAATCAGCAGTGTACAGTGTGAAGAGGAAAGGGGCGAGAACCGTACCCTGAGGTGCCCCCGTATTACAGATCATGGTACCTGACACACAGTCTTGGGCTCTCACGTATTGAGGTCGATTTGTGAGGTAGTCTAGGATCCAGTTGGAGAGGTGGTGGTCCACTCCAGCAAGGCCCAGCTTGTCTCTCAGTAACCTGGGCTGTATGGTGTTAAAAGCACTGGAGAAATCAAAGAACATTATTCTCACCGTGTTCCCTGGTTTCTCCAGGTGAGACAGAGCCCTGTGCAGAAGGTGGATGATGGCATCATCTACCGCAATGCCTGGCCGATAATACATCACTAGTGGATAGATATGGGCAAAGCAGTTCCTATCAAGACAAATTCAACCTGAATTTTCAAAAAAAATTTTATTTAATGAAACCAAAACCTTTACAATTCATCAGGTGAACTAAAATGGCTGCTACGACTGGCATTGTACAGTGAAAATACAGAGAAGAAGGTTCACACTTGTCTATGATGTTGCTTGGCTTCTGGCCTCTGGGTTTCATATGAGACGTGACCATTAAATAAAGACACACAAAGCATGGTTACTGACAAATCTATTCTTGTAAGAAAAAAAAATGCTTAGTGTGAACCAATCCTTTCAGAAGACGTCAGAAGTGTTTTAGAGATACAGTAGATGAAGCTGGAAAAGGTTGAAATGATAAAGACCTTCATGTGCATCAATACATTGCTAGACAATTTTTTTTTTTACAAATGGAGACAATTCCAGACTGTTTCTACCCTTCCTGGGAGTGGGAGTCCTATTAACATCATTACAAGAGCACAATGGGAAATCATGAGGGGGTTTTCAAATGCAAGGATGAGAATTGTTAATTCTTCAAATTGGCACCTGGAAACCACTGACAGAAGTCTCATGGACATAATGAAAAATATGTTCATTACTTACAAATCTCTTTATTTATCTTGATTTCCTTCAGCAATTTGTCTAATTTATGGTGAACATTAATTAATCTCAAGTGGTTAAGGCTTCATTATGGCATCTTTATAAGCTTGTGTCTCAAATCAGATGTGGCCGGATCCACACGAGATCTGAGAATGTTGCACATTTTTATTTTATTTTATGAACAGTATATTTCATCTGTGTATTTTTCCTTTGTCTTTGATCTATTACTTCATCTTCACTATATAATGTCACATATTTTAACTCCATAAAGTTGTTTCTTTACATTGAATGATCTTTAGAAAGGAGAGTTTAAGAAAGCGAAAAAATAAAAATAAGAGCAGTTGAGGTGAGAATTCTGAGGTTCTGAGAACATTCTCTCCAGTATTGTGTAATATCTTAACCATGACTTCAGATCTTCTATTACGTTAGCCCTCCAGTTCTTGTTTTAAGCGTTGGCTACTTTTTAACTCTGCTCCATTAGGACACAGCTATAATTAGTGACTTGGGTTACATTGTTTGTTGGACTCTGGTGCAGATCTGCTTGCTTAGTTGTCATCTAAAGATGAGCACAAGCTCACCATAAGTCCAAAGGTAGGTTAGTACAATATCAGCCATATACTGTACATCTTCAGTCCCATTTCACATGATGATAATAACATTATATTTCTAGGATGATATGGTTTAATTGACTACAATAATGTTTGTCTGTGGTCATAATACAGGTAGTATAAATTACCATATATGATTTCTCTCCCCTCAGTTGTTGTAGATGAAGCCTAAAAAATGGAAAACCAACTTCATTAGGAAATATTACAATATAGACATGGACTATATACTTTCTTTTTACTCCAGTTTAGAGTTGTAGACTACTAAAGACATATCCAGATTGTGCATTGTCTTCATTTCCAGTTAATACCTCCAACCGCTATCCTAATTTCATGATAGACCTTACACTACATTTGATGAAGGATAAGGTCTTCGTCTCCTTTTACATGGATTAGACCATAACATTTGCATTGCCGGGACAGATTTATTATGTCGACAATTGTTTTCTTCCAGCTTATGGAAAATAATAATAAAATATTGTCTTAGTAAGTAAGTCAAGGGGAATGAGTTCTATGAATTTGTAACACTAGTGGTGCTCTGCTGCTGGAATTTTGTTCAACCTAGCACAGTGCGCACCAGCTCTCCTCTCTCTCACTTCTCCTGCTGCTTTCTGCTCCCATCTAGATGCCTCTTTTGATGCTGCACCTATGGGGTGCCCTTACCAACTGTCTGTGTTTCTGAAAGGGCCAGTGCATTCTCCAGGAATTGTGTCACCAGCTAATAACTGCTAGCCATATCCTATATATATATATGTGCTCAGCCCTCTTCTTGGTGCCTGAACAATAAGATGTTTAGCATTCTAGACCTGAAGTAAGGTGCTCCTCTGATCTGCCCTGTAATATGACCCTTGGATCACTTCTGACTATGTTCCCAATAGATGTTCCTGTCCTGCCTTTTACTGTGTCTGATCTTGGCTTGATCCTGACCTCAGAACGTTTTCTACCTGCCCTGACCACCTATTTGTACCTTTCTGTTCTGTTGCCTGATGCTTGGTGATTTGACCTGGTCTTTTATGATCCAATGGGCTAGCTGCTGTAAATTTAAGGATCACCTGAAGAGGTACCAAACTGGCAGTCTTGTTGCAGAAATATCCAGATCCCTTTACAGCGGTTAAAGGGAGACAAAACCGTGACCAAGTCAAACCAGTTTGGTAGTGCAGTGGGTCCACTACTCACTGACCATGACAGATATATTTTTTTTCCTTCTCATTGTAAACACAATGGTGAATTGTCTCCAGTTTCAGTTAATGCTTCCTATGCCTAGCTCAATTTCATGTTAGACCTTTGTCTATATTAATACTGTTTATATGATGGAGACGAAAAACCGGACCATGATCATAACAGAATTTATTTTACTTGGATTTACTACAGACCCCAAGATAAATGCTGTGCTTTTTGTCTTATTCTTTATTATCTACCTGGTAACATTGGCTGGAAACATCTTAATAATATATATATTCATCTACAACCCGAAGTTGTATAAACCCATGTATTTTTTTCTTTGCATATTATCAATTCACGACTTGAGCTGTTCGACTACAACTTTGCCCCGATTATTGGTCGATCTCTTCTCTCTCAAGAGGGCCATCTCATATATGGGTTGTGTCCTTCAGATCTATTCCAACCTTGTGGTGGAAGGTTCAGAGTGCCAGCTTCTTGTTATAATGGCTTATGATCGCTATGTCGCCATATGCCACCCTCTTCACTACCCAGTCCTCTTGCGTTGGGGCAATTGTTATAAGCTGGTGACTCTAGTATTCATTTTTAGCTTTATCCTTAGTGTTGT